>OY365786.1:15242765-16492765 GCA_959347405.1 Napeogenes sylphis
GTTCTATTTGTATTCAGTTCAGTGTTCTGTATAGATTTGTATTAAAACAATTTCTGCAAGTAATGCACCTAATAAACTAACTGATTACTATTTCCTTCTTCATAAAAGGGCACACAATACAAAATAATCTGAATGAATAGAGGGGCGCACTAAAGAATGCTATTAACGGTATAATAATAGCATCTACCCGTAAGCCTGCTGATACAACAGGAGCAATCCAGATAATTCTCATTACACACAGATCTATTGGATGTTGTCGGTCGATTCTAAAACGCATTATGCATAACCGCAGGCGGTCTTGATTGTAGTAGTCTTTGTGGCACGTCACTACCGAGAGCGGATCCCGCCAAAATTTAAATGTCATCGTTCCAATTCGAAATTCAATTACGTGTAATTAATGCGGGCTGTCGGTGGCGGTGGTACCGATTTGAAAACAATGGCCCGTCGGGCGTTCAAAAGCGGTTGTAGAACTGTTTTTTTATCTGTGGAACTGTTGATAGCTATTAGAGTAATAATGATTGATTGTCTGTGCTGTTTTTTAAGCTAAATGTTCACAATTTTATTATACGCCTTGATTGACGCCGACACTTTGGTTTGGAATATTATCATTTTCGAGCAAAAATTTTTGGTTTTAGCATTATACAGTCACAATAGATTGAACTATTTGATAATTTAAAAATAATAAAAATGATATAACAAAATATTTTAATAATAATGGTATGAAACGTGTTCATAGGATGTACAATAAATATTCAACGGAATACAATAGAGAACAAAACTATTACAATTATTCAACAGAAGTTCTTCAGCTCTCGAAACAATGTATCATTGTGTGAAACAAGTATTGACCGCTGCTTATGTCATACGTGACGGTAGCGTAACGAGACGTGAAATTACAATGAACAATATTTAAAGTGCTAATTATGTCCTAACGTATAATTGGAAACGTATGTATAAGTAAAACATTCACATAACATATTATTTTACAGAATCATCGTAGTATATAATCGTGTCGGTTCCGCGTCGTGGTATGTAATATCATTTGTTTTAATGGTAGCCAAAACAGGTACATAATTAGGCCGTGGGTTGGACAATGCGGGGGCGGACCGTCCGTCTACAATGCGAGGTGTTAGAACTATTGTCCATGTTTTTTCTTGTTTAAATTAAGCTGATGTTAGAGAATTATTTTACCATCCAACAGATAATATAAATATTAGTAAGAAATTATTATGAGATTTTATTTTTACTGTTTGCACATCCAATGTTAGGTAGGTACATTGAAGATATGCTCACAAAAAATATCAAAAAAAAAATATTTTTAAATGAGATTTATTATAAATCCGAACCAATAATTTTCAAACCAAAAACCTGCCTGAAGTACAATTATAATTAATAATGAATAAAAAACACTCTAAATAATTAAGGGTCTTTAGACATACAGAATCGGTTTAGCAAATGGAAAGTGGATATACTTTCGCACCCCAATAATCGTCGCAAACACCCCAAAAGAAAACCTTTCCTTCCACAAGATGTCGCCACAAAGGGTCACTCATCTTTACACGTCACGAGAACATCACACCTGTACTAAGAGTGCCTTATTAACGGCTTGCCTAGTGTGGCTTATCAAGCCTCAAAGGCTCGGTTTTAGAAAAAACTTCAAAGGTGGCCGGGAATGTTTTCAGTCGGGCTTTCGCCTTTTTTCAATGGCAATTAGTTAGCGTTTCTGCTGACGCTTGCTCTTACGCCTTATGCAATTATGACGACGAGTAGTTCTGCCCCGGATCACGGTGCTTTGGACCTGGAACTATTCATGTATCATTTTTAATTTATAAAAAAAAAATAACCATAAAATATAAAGTGATCATCTACATTTTTATATTTGTTGTCTTGTTTGTTTTTATGAATGTTATCATTTATTTTTTCATATTCTATATACTTGCTTGATATGTGTAAACCAACCTTAACGTATATTATTACCGTAATAAAGTATTTTTTCGTTTAAATCAGATTATATTTTATATCACATTAATAACAAGTCAGATAATTATATTCGAAATAAAAATAAAAAACAAGTTAAAAAATAAATTAAATGGAACATCCATACCCGTTCGCACTATGTTCCCACATCATACCGCAGAGGGTGTCTTAAACTAAAAATATTGATATAAAACCAGGGTTTTAATTAAGCTTTTCAGTCGTTTAATTTTTTACTCAGCTGAACCCCGACATTTGGTTAGTGCTAATTTATTAAAGCATTAATTAGCAATGGATCGTTTTGATCGACGAAGCGAGGTTCAGGTTTTAAACACTTTTCTATTGGTCATGTTGAGTTTATTTAATAATTGCTGTTTAATCTATACTTCATTGCGTTGTTATTTTTATATGTGTGTGTAATTATTATGTCAGTGTTGGTATTAAACAGATTTGAAGTTAATATTTTGAAACTTTAGTAATAAAAACTGTGTTTTAGCTAAATTAAAGTTAAATGCAGAATTCAGATTAAAATAGATTATTGACATTATACAGCCACATAAACGTAGTAACTTTATATCTTTCTTTACAAAATATTTTGATGAAAGAAAATCTAGAAAGCGGCAAGACTTAAGGATCGTTATACTTAAATAATTACTGATTTTATTTTCTTTTAATTCAAACACCTACATAATCATGATCTCGGGTTGCCTTAATTAAAAATCTGGAACTCCACAGAATAACATGAAAATAACGATATACAAAATAGAGTCAGAGTTTTGTTTCTTTCGCTCTTTATCACAAGACTCCCAAAATGTTACCAAAGAAACAAATCTCATTAAAATTGTGCAAACTTACCATAAACTAATTGGCAAAGCGCGTATTATCCGGACCGGCTGAAACAGACTTTTCAACTGACGAACTTCTAATTAAACCCGCCACTTCTGAATCTGTAAGCTTATCTAAGCAGACAAAGGCTATTCACGGGATTCTGTTGCTTGTGTCTGTTATCGTAAAAGGTATTTTTGTGTGCAAAAGTCGCTTTAATTGTAAGATTATGGTTGTGGGTGTGAGGGTTGTTTGAAGATTTTCAGCTAAGAGAGCCTGCATCGTCGATTACGAACAAAGAACTGGGAAAGGCAATTGATCTTCGGAGATGCGATTAGCGTTAAGGCGTTGAGGAGGAAACACCAAGTGGAGGCTTTTCATGGCGAAAAATGGGGAATCTTTAATATGACGCTTACATTAATATACCTTCACACCTCTATGACATACTTGAGGACAATAATATACCATAAAATATAATTGTATACAAATACCAAATTATTTTACATTAACACAAAAGGTTAACAATTATTTAATTAACAGAAGCACAATGATATTATGAAATTGTGTAATATGATGAAATAAAAAAAGTTTACAATAAATTTTCAATTTTGAAAGAATCCGTTTAAAGTAGGTACAGATTAAAAAAACAAAGTCTTAAACAATACAAAGTTCAAACATCTATCAACTTAATCCACACAATATAAAATATACTCAAATCAGTTTTTTTTTATTACTTAACTGAAAGAAAAGTTGCGTAATATTTGAGTAACAAAATATTGCTTTACAAAACATTTTAAAACTTTTCAGAAGTTAGTAATAAACTTTCAAGAAGTTAAAAGTTACTCAATACCATAACAAAAAATACTTAGCCGGCGTTAAAATCTAGGAAATCATTTTTTACATATACCTACTCCTGGAAAAGCTCTGTAACAATAAATTCAGTCACTGTAACAAGAAACTTAGAGTTTTATAACAAACTAATCATATTATAACAAAAATATCAATGAAAGACATTGATATTAAGTAAGAAAAAGCCCCAGTTACATTATTAGTAGGTACCTCTACTAATGTGAAAATATAACTGGTTATATTTTTTAGTATTTAAAGTACAAACTGTGGGTAGACAGATCGCCATTATGTTTTTTTGATATTTAAAGATTCCTTTGAACATTGTATAGAAGACTAGGAATAAACGTGATTACATAGTTAAATATTTGATCATTATTTTCTGTTGAATTTAAATAACCACATAAATTTCCTAGTTAGAGAATTCACCATCAAAGAAATAAGAAAAATGATATCTATAAGTAGTATATCATGAATGCTAATAAACATATTGTATCAAAATTTTGCAATTATTATACTATGGTTGATAATGTTTAAAATATTAGGAAACTACTTACTATCAATAGTGATGTGCCAACGAAGCTATTCACAATGGGGACTGGCAATTTAGAAAATTTATCGTTTATAAAAACATCAGCCTCATGTTTAGTTAGAATAGACATGTCAATAGTAAAAGCATCATTGGCAGCTCACGCTCCGCTGGTCCAGCTACCATTCACGTGACCATTTAACATCATATTCTCTATTACAAGGGGATAAGGTTTCAAATCGATAGATAAATGACATTAACATCACCTATGGCCCGTGACATCTGATTTATGGCTTGGACAACAAAAACTGACGTCAAAGAACAAGAAACATAAATGAATGCATGTTTCAATACTCTTAGTAATTGTTTAGACAAAAGCGTCACATCAGATTTTCTAACACATAGCTAAGAAACATTGAAATGCAAATGTAATACTTAAACCAATGTAGTAGAGTTAAAATTCAATTGTTAAATATATAACCTTAAGTATTCTCTTAGATATAGATATATCTTCAAGCATCAAAGCTTTCGCCGCTATTACTGCAGTTAATTTTTATGACATCTTATCAAGAATAGAAAGGAATTAAAACAAAAGATACGTTACGTATTGTATTGTGGCTGTAATTTTGCTCATAGAGCTGTTAACTGTTGTTTTAGAGTCCTTAGTTATTATTTGTGCATCTTTCTTACGGTCACGCTTAATTTTATGGCATCTGGCAATAACAACATAATGTTTTACATTGTAAAGGAACAAATGGTGTTTGGGGACATTTATATATTCATTTAACTGTATTCGGGAATTGTTCATGGTAAAAGCTACACAGTTGGAAACACCGCAAGGTCGTTGCAGATTTTGAAATTATTGTCAAAGCAATATATATTCTATTTTTTTTTAATTAAGACATATTTTAGTATCGAATGTTATGTATATCCCGCTGTTTCGGGACCGCATTAATGAGAAATAAAAGAAACAATAATGCGACAGAAAAAGGATGCATAACGAATTCTAAGAGAAAAACAAAGTAGTCATTATAAGTAGGTAGTTATAAAATATAGCACTGTTTAAACCCCAGCATAAGAAAGAAAGTGAAAGTAACTAACTATTGCTTCGAGATATTGAAATGAGAAGTTATTTAGTCAATTAGTAAACTAGTTTAAATTGAAGAGAAAGTTAATACAACTATAGGAAAAACATTTGCAAAATAGCTCAGAAGTTAAATACGTTCCAGTATCATTACCATCGATTTCACGAGAATAATCTCATCCAGCATCCAATCATAACTTTTCTGAACTTTGGAGTTCAATTTCGCAAGTCCTCGGACAGAGATCGGTAAATAAAAAACAATCAATTAGGTGACCTGTCACCACCACTGGGGAAAAGTTCGACAAAATCTATGAATGCTCCAAAGGTTTCTTGTTATCTGATAAACATTTTGATTATGTAAATAAAAGAAAACTGTTATTGTCTGTGAGTTCCTTTAACAAAAATCATGTTAGAATCAATAGAGCAAATAAGTCAAATAGACCGAGATGACAATCGGTCATCCGACAGAAGGTATCCCGGATTGAATAAAAAAGCAATCACACAAAATAACTTAAGTAGACATAACATATCTAACAATCTTTATTCACACCCAAATCCGTCTGACTAATTGCACAAAACGCTCCCCTACCATGATACGAAACAAACACACAAACACAAAGAGGAGATTAGGGAACATCTCGATCGTATTTAAGATAAATAAGTATTTTTGCTAAGTGAGCTTTAGATCGACTGATAAGGGGCAGCTGGCTGCGCTGGTCACATGACGTCAGAAAACCGGAACCAATTGGTGTAAATGTTTACTTTTAAGTTCCGGTTACATATGTTCCCAGATATTTCGTGGTTGTGTGAATTTTTAATTTAAGTTTAGATTATAGGAACTGGGTGTCAATATGCTAATAAGGGGATAAGTTCTTGTTTTTAGTCTTCCCAACAGATTTAAATTTATTTACCAGATTTATAACAATATAAGCTGCTTAATAAAAAATAATGATTTTTGCTCTAATTATTTAATATATAAAGCATAAAGTGTATATTAAATTGGATATATGCAATATTATGTTGGTATATATATATAATAAACATAATAACTGATTTTCGTCACCATTATCGTTATTTAGTTAACAGCTGTAATTAGTTTTAGCAATTTAAACAGAAGGCTTTTGGTATCTCAATGACAATTTATAGTACCTAAATAGCAATATTTAAATTTTGTACCCAAAATATAACTTACATTTTCTTCAAAGCCCAAAAGCAGGCTACACTCTTTCTATTCCAGTTGCAGCAGACCGTGGGCGGCGGTGATGACTTGCCATCAGATGACCTGTACCATGTATGCTCGTTTTTCCCTCCCTGAAATATAAATAAAAACTTTATATATAAACAAACTTATATCACTGAACTTTCTGAAATTACCAGAAAGTTTGACATCAGTTCAAAACAATATTTTTATATATAAACCCCTACCGAAAAGCAGTTAATATTTACTGACCTTAACAAACTATTTTCAACATAACTATTTACTTTATGAAGATTTCAGGAATCGGTTATAAACAGCTTACCGAAACTTTTTATATTACCTCTATTTAGTTGTTTAAATTAAACAATGTACAGCTGACAAAAAAAATATACATATAATATAAGTCAATAACAGTCATTTAAAATAAACATAATTAGAAATTATTTCAGAATATTAGTTCTGCTATCTTCATCATATTACTAATTTGAGGGATATTTTTATGTAGTTAAACTGTACTTTTATAAATTAATTTAATAAATATTTTTATTCAGAATAATAGTTCTGCTATCTTCATAATATTACTGTTTTTGAGTGATATTTTTATGTAGTTAAACTGAAGTTTTATAAAATTAATTTAATAAATATTTTTATATGTATAAAACTGTACACATCAATTAATCTCTTTCAGCGCTGTCCGTCTGACGCACAAGGGTACACGTATAAGCCTCTTATTGTATTTTTATAGTTATTTTGATAGCGCAGTTTATTGTAGATAATCCTGTATGAATACAAAATGGTGTATTGTGTCGTGTCTGCACAGCTGATGCGAAACAATCTCTACCAGTATGTATCGTATTTATTATTTAATTTTCAACCTACTTTGTATATGTTTTTGAAATTCGAATTGTTTTTTCTTTAGTTTTAAGCGGTGTTACTTTTATCAAGAAATTAGTTATTTTGTAATCGATCTTAAGTTATCTATGGTCATCCGATCACCGCCAGTACTCACGTTAATTTAACAAGAATAGTTTTGGTTTTAAAGCTTAGAACCTTGTATAGGCGGGGGGGGGGGGGGGGAGGGGGCTTATACTTTTATAATAGTTTCCAAATCAGTCAGTCAGTCAGGTCCAGTTTTGCTCTTTATAAGTTAGTCAAAGATAAGCGATCAATGTTATTCTAATACGTGGTCACGATGTATCATCTCTAAGCAGAATATTTAAAATATCCTTCAATTAGTTATATTTGTTTTCTTTTATTATCATCACAATATTTGCAGCGAATAGAATGTTTATCAATCGTAATGTATTGTCAATAAAATAATACAAAGTACCCTTTATCTCACAAATTCCAAGCCATAAATGCCACCGACATGACAATGCCAAATTAAATGTAAACCCGCACATAAAAACTATAAAAAAAACATTGAGCATACAAATAGAAAGATTCTCTTTACACGCATTCATCTATAGACAATTGGATGACATAAATCATAGAGTTGACAAGAAAATGCATTTGTGCAACCCTAAAAATATTTTTCCGAAATCGGAGTTTAAACAATATTCAACTATACTGTCTAGATAATAGAATATAACTTTATATTAACTAGTTGTTCTCATAATTTTGTATTGTACATGCATCTAACGCCCCATCGCTTAAAAACGACTCAAATCGAGTTTTGCGTAAATTATGGGACAACCCTAGACAAAGAGAGAAAAAAGGTTCATTCGCTAATGGATTTTGTTCTCAAAAATTAATTTGGGGTACTCGACGAAACTTGTGTACGCACCCAATCAGTCGCAACTCGTAACCCTTACGCTAGGGTTGAAAAAAGTTCCTAAATCTTCAAATTTTTAATAATTAAACTGTATATGTTTTTGTATTATTACTTATAATAATTACGTGTTTAAATGAGTAATTAATTTTATTCTTTAATTGTAAATGTTTATTTTAATCATATTTTTGTTTAAACTAAACTTTAATTTTATTTTTTAGTCAGTTTAAAGATATTTAATTTGATATACATCCTAGACTTCCTAAAATGTAGTTCTAGTAAGTAGTTCTACTAGGCAACCCTACATTTACCTAGGGTGCCAAACAGATCTCTGTTACAGGGTGAAGTGGTATTGTTTAGACCCTTTAAACTTTTTAATTTATTAACCTGAAGGGTTGCCAGTCGTAAAAATTACTTTTATTGTTTGTAACGACGTCTCAGCCTACGTGATAACGATTTCTGTCTTATAATTCATTTTATTAAAGAGCCGCTACCATTATTAGTTGGTCTGCAATTTAGAAGCTATTCGAAAGCATTAAGGGTTAACTTATAGCTGTCCCTTTAAAGGAATAGAAGCGAGTCAAGTGCCTTTTGTGTTTATGTGCTGCCAAAGGTGGAAGCAATGAGCAAAACTTGTTTCAATTATAAGAGATTTAGTATGGGAATACTTTCACTTTATATCTAAACAATAGTGTCAAGGTCGTAAATATTAAAAGAATAGTATATAAGAAATGAATTGTTTTATTTGTTTAATGTTATCTCCAAATCAAACGTAGAAAATAAACCAAACATATTTTGACAGCTGACTACAGAAATTCGTTTTAATTTTGAAAACTTTGTTTGTATTACCTATTTGATTGTGTGTTGGCCAATTATATGTTTTAATTTTTGAATTGTCATCTACATAAGGTTCCTCTTTTATTTTATCTTTGTAATTAATTATCACGAAATAACTCTTGTCCAAACGGAATAAATTGCAAAATCCGTTGTTTCCAATCAAGACTATCGCTACACCAAAGAGTTATATGTACCTATTTTTATATATGTATATTTGAAAATGAGTCGATAAATAAAACTTAACAAAAGGCCGGTCGAAATAACCCTTCCTAACAATATATAACTTCCAATCGCTTTGAAAGTAACTTTGGTAAACTAAATTTACTTGGTATTCAAATGCGGTTTCTTGTAAGGGGGAAAACATTATCAAAATCGCGACAGCACTCTACAGAGGCCGCGTGTTGATTCTATCAGAAATCTACTTCAACAGTTGGTACTCGCGTCAATGTCAATAGATTGACACCATATCTTAAAAAACAAAACAAATTTTGTTTATAATAATAACTAATTATAATGCACTTAGTTATCTAAAAGCTTTATTTAAACAAGCTTACTTAGAAATAAACTGATATTTATATTTTGATTCGTATATACTTAAGTATATTATGCTTATACAAATCTAGTTCGGGTTTCAAAGACTGTCTATGAAGGAGATAAGAACCATATGAGTCCAAATCAAAGTCAGTACAGTAAATGCGTCGTCCCAAACGTAATGTCTGCGTTGGAAAAGGTCAGAGCATTGTTGAGAATATTTTTATTTATGCTTATGTGAAAACCTTTTTCACATACCTTGATAATAGAATTCATTAATTTTAACTTCATTCATTTTTACTTTATATTGAAAATAATTATAATAAGTAAGCTTTAAGAATATCGTAGGTAATATTCGATCTTCAGTCTAATTTGTGAAGATATGGACCGTTCGTTTTCAACATTGGGTAGTATATCACTGAAATAGAACAAGTTGAGAAAGTAGAAAAATTATATTCGTATAAATAGCTGTTACACAAATTTTCGTTTTAGGTTATTTAAACAAACTTATATTATAATAAGTGTTATTTGCTTTTCCCAAAGGAATTATTTCAGTACAAATATTTAAGTAAATGAGAATTTGATAAAAGTCAACCATATTTGTATTTTTATAGATATCAAAATATTTAGGTTTAGACATAATCTCTCTTTTAAATAAGACAATTAATGTGTGTATTTAGAGTTTAATGTAAACAAATATTTTTGTCACAATTCTCTCTTTTATTGAATAGAAAACAAATCTAACAAAACCCACGTCGTTATCACCTGTACCTTCAGTTTTCCCGAGAGGCGTCCCATATTTTCAATTCTACCCGCTCTCGATTATACGAAAAACCTTAGTTCGATATAAAAGACGTCTTTCCCGATATAATTTGACTCTTTTTCTCAATTTTATCAATCGAAAATAGATCTTATTTCAATAACCACAAGGTGCAGATGTGTATTATTGACGTGTCTAAACATATCGGTAATCCCAAAGTCGATATTTTATTCGTGCTTGTTAAATCTCATTGTCGTTTTGAGATTTTTACTTGTTATTCCTTATGGGATAAAGGTTATTTTATCTGAATGCACTGAACCCTCAGTTAATATAATATGCTTTCTCTTATTCTGCTTTTAAAGGACTGTGACACGTGAGTTAACAATATTTATAATAATCATTTATCTTTATATTTTTTATACCAATAGACATACTAACGTCTTAGGGTTCTATATATTGAAATATATACGTATAGAATCCAAATAGTTTAATTATATAATAATAATATTAGATTATATTTTTTAATCATTTTAAAAAGTGTAAAAGGTAAACCATATCGCAAACGCATAATCAAAATAAATTGTTCAACGAACGTAAGGTTTCAAACACCTTGTATGTGCGCGCGCGCAGCATAGCATTGTGTGACTAATTGTTGTAGATTTATTAACAAACGTACCACCTGCCCAGGACAATAGTTTCCCGGGATTATACGCGTAGAGAGCACTAATGCAGCTTGCCAGCTATAACTTCTATTATTCGATTTAAAAATATTCACGAATTGTTATTAATTGTGTGGACGGTGCAAGAATTTGATTTTGCTAAATTCTGACATGTTAATATTGTCTGAAAAAGTTTTTATTATTGTTTTTCTTGTCCTTTTAATCGGATTCATGTACTTTGTTATAATTTCTCTCATTTATTTTAAACGAATTGTTCTAACATTGTCAAAGGATTCGACACGCGGACAACCAACATTATTCCACAGAATGTGATTCACAAAAGGAACACTTAAAACACTAAAACTGTTAACAATACCTGCCCTTATTCAGACAGTCCTTTACAAGATGAATTCCCGCTAAATTCACGACCAGAAAGCCCGCAGTGTCGCCAAATGCGTGAAATTATCCAACAATGCATGGTAATGATCCTTTACGGGTGAAAAATAAAAATACATGCATAATACTATTCTTACAAACATAAAAGTACTGATGCTATACGATTTTGGACCCAATTCTGATAAACCTTAGCTCTTTATTTACCTGTATTAATAATGTATAATATAAAGTTTTTTTTGTTCATTGAGTATTATTGTTAAATTATCTGCTTATATTGTTTATCATAAGAAGTTGCAGCGGTGACTTCTTGAGTTTCAAAGAAAGCTTCTTTGGGTATCAACGGGAGGCTTCTGACCAATTGTCTCTCTGTTAGATACAGTGGAATACAAAAAAATATTTACTTAAGATAAATCTACAATAATGTTTACAAAAAAAATGCGTTTCCTAATTTTCACAGTTTAATTTTGAGCTTTGTGATGCTGGTATTCTTGTGGGCAACAACTTGGGCCACAAGTTATTCATTGCTTTAATTTCATAAAACAATGTTCATTTTTAGTTGCTTTTGATATCGTGTCTGTTAAGTTATTAATGGTAGTTTTGGTTGTAATACATGGTAATTTTGGTTGTAATACAATTTGCAAAACATGTTCATTAGATAGCTGAAGTGTGAATGCAGTATTCTTTATGAATGTTGAGTTACACATAGTATAATAAGCCAATTTCTGATAAACACAGTACTTTACTTTGACTCATGCGCAATACGCAACCTAGATGTGTGTGTCTGTGTGTGCGTGTGTGCCGGCGTCGTTCCGTCTACCCAGGAGTGGCGGCTCCGGAATGCAGTCCCGCCGGGATTATAAACTAGAATTGATCTGTGTATCGATTCTGATCATTATCTCTTTTGATATTTCCCCAAAGATAGATACAGCTACATTTTTGTTTTATAGTATTTAAACATATTAGCTATGTTAACACGAACATTAATTTGGTATAAGCTTAGTGTTTTAATTATAAGCTTATTAGTTTTATTTCACAGAACCTTATAATAAATGTAATAAAATAATAAAAGTTATATTACTAATTTATCTAAGTGTTTTATATTATATATTACAAGGGATTACCATTGGCTGTTCACTTACCGTTTTCTCAACATCCACTTAAATAAAAGTTACTATTCACATAGACTTAGCATATAATTTCCCTTTATAGATACTTGGATTTACATAAAATAACAATGACTTCGGTTCCCTTGGCTATTTATGTGTCTATGAAAACAATTTTATGCTTGCTTCTTAACACAGAATAGGCTGTGATCATCCCACACGTTTCAAAGAGTCAAATAACATTATTATACTGTAGCATACTTACCAATGAATACTGTGCTGGAACATTTAATTTAACATCAACGATTTTGACCTCTACATTGTTGTAAATACAGAATAAAAAATGTTTATCTATTGGTAAAATGATGTTTGTATGTTAAAGTGTATTTTTAAGCGTCTTTGTCGCTTGATCACCATCCAAAGGGCCACAATGCTTAGATGCGAGCTTTTTGTAACCCTCGGCATTTATAAAACATCCTGTTACAGAAATACTCGTTGTAATCAACGTTGGTGACTTGGTGCCATCTAATTGTTAACCCTTTTAGTATATAGTATAGTATAGTAAATAAACGATAAATAAAATGAATAACATTCCGTAAACTTCTCTGATCAAGATATAAAAGTTATTACCATTATTTGTAGGTTTCACATCTTAGATACAGTCGACCATGCTGAAATAGATGATAGTTATTGATAAAATTATACATAAAGATTGCAGATACCTAAATATTTCTAACAAGTCATCAAATATTTTGTAAATGTTATCAAAAATCGTAACTAACAAGAACATTTTGAGATGTAAAGGTTTTTCTTTGTTTCGTCGATAAATGCGATTGTTCGCTATCGCGTCATCTCACGACTATCTTTTGGACACTTCGGTTAGCCGCAAAATATTTACAAGTGATAAAAAAGGTTAAGGCGTCAATGACGGCGTTGTTTGATCTTCTTAAGGGACGGTTCCTCTTCCGCGACTGTGAGATTAAACCGCCCTATCAAAAATATTGAGATTTTCTTATTCTAACGTATTTTAATATTAACGATATGGTTAATATATAATTAAAGTTTTTATGGTGAAATTCTTGTATCGCTATTAGAATAATTACTAGTTTCATAGCTAAAACCGCTAAGGAGACGTCGCTTAACATGTTTTTGATAAAAGAAATAACATTAAAGATTTACGTATTATTCCCGATCTGGCTTTTAAGATGCATCTGATAACAGTGATGGTGACAAAAGAGCTCCGGTGATCTTTGTCATATTTAGGGATCCGCGGGTAGATAACTATTGACCATCGATTAGAATACAATACATATTGGGTGTAATTTTTTACTTAGATTTATCATAAGTTGATATTATTTGGATGAATATTAGTGCTACTATTCTAGGTTTTTTACGTTATTAAGCACCAGTAAATATGATGCTGATGTTGGTATCTTAAACGATAGTCGAAAAATATAGTTAGGAATGTGTGTAATTTCCGCTATAGATTTTTTGTTTAATTTTTGACATAAATTCTTGTTTCTCCATTAACGATGGTTATAAATTTGTTTTTAGAGCGACTGTGTCAAGATCCAATATTAAATTTCGGATCGCCATTATAACAAATTAAAATACAATTTTGTGAAATGTCAATTTATATTGAGCAGTTTTGAGAAATATACGCAACGTATTTTTTTATTACTATTTTATAAAAAGGATACCTATACTTGTAGTCGAATTTCGTAAACATATTTGTTTATAGTTACATGTTTATGAATAAAACATACACAATATACAATAAAAGAATAGTAAAGTAATACATATTTTTAATATAAATATTTTAATAATGACTCTTCAATTTCTTTACAGCTCTATGTTTCACACACACAACAGCAATTGCCAAACTATGGAAAGTGTATTAAAAGAATAACCGTCTAACACCTCCTGCTAATTGGAAGAAGAAAGGAGCTATAAATTTCCCTATAAATTTCCATAGCGATGCGATGATCGTGTGATTGAATCCTTAATTAAAAAGCGTTTATGATGCTGTAAACGTTTCTAAGCGGGCTCAGTAGAGTTAGGAACATATTTTAATAGAAGAGACATAAATATCTAATTTTTAATTATAATTTGGTGTTTGTTTTTAATGTTTAAATCTTATTAAAGACAAGTTTTAACCAGATATTTGATCTTGTATTATTTACTTACTTTTCTATGAAATAGATTACCGAATTTAATATATAATTTTTCATTCGTCATGATTGGTTTGACGCGAATATGAATTATTTTTACTTATATTTTATATAATAACATTAATCAAAATACATGATTGAACCTATTCTGCTTACACGAAATAGTAAAAGAAAGAAAAAAAAAATAATTACCACCCAAAATATAAGATAAAATGATTGCCATGTCTATCATAATCTTAACCCTCAGCCCGGTAGCTTGTCATTACAGTCCGCATCTTGCCTCACCTCTAATTGGTCGATATAAATCATCCCGTCTGTTTTATTATGTACCACCACTACCACCACAGTAGCACCCATAAACCTGAGAAACGTGAATTAGTTATTCCAATACGCTATAAATGTATTTTAATACAGAAATTAGAATTACAAATAGGTTTAATAAATTTTACTGTTTGTTGGGTCAGTATTGCAATTTAGATTGATGTGAAAATTTATTTGTTTGTATGGGTTTTTATGTTTTGTGGGGAAAACCGTTTCAGAGAACACAAGGTTATGATTTCATGTTGTGAAAATATGAACTTGAGTTTTTATATTTCTTTTTACGAAATAATATAATTATAACATATAATGTATGTTTCATATATTATTTGTAAAAAGTTTGTGTTACAAACATGCTGTACCTATAAAGTTAAAAAATTTGGTCATAATCTTGGAAAAGCTGAAAGAGTTAAGATGAAAAAAAAAATGTGGATGGCAATGAAAATCAGTAAATCTTTTGTTCTAATATTTTCCAAATACACTACGAATCGAATCAATAACGTTTTAGGTAAATTAACTAACTGTCAGACGCTTAAACTTCTTTTTCTCCTAAACATGATTGTATATAAATCCGTAAAGTATTAGTAAAATCTATCCACTTAATTGGAGGATAATATATGATAAACAGACAGATAGTCATAACCAACCCTATAACAAGTCTCTGTATTTGTCTCGAAGATTAAAAACAGGATGTACGATTGCAAAACGATAATTTGATGGGTCTGATAATCCTACAAAACAATTGTAATAGTAACTTGGCAGTGTAGTTGTAATTCTTTGAACGAGTCAATAAGGCCGGTAGCACACGTAATGTATTTCTTGACTTCACAATGACTTATTATGAGATAGCATCGCTTTCAATTAACATTCCGCTTGTAGGTCTGTTTCCTACTCATCTACAATCAACATTGAAACTTAAGCTGATTAGATTAAAGTACTATCAACTGTGATTACTTAAATCAAGGTTAATCAGAACGTATATTTTTTTGTATAAGGGTTTTTTTTCTGCTGTTTACATTTTACTAAATATACTTATGAACACATTAATTTTCACTTGTTTAGGTTTTTACTATGAATAGTGCATAACAACTTTATTTCGACACAACATAGCTAAGAATCATCTCGACGGACCAAGTTGTCGATTAAAACCGCAAACAAATCTATCCACTTGGTTTGGTTGTTACAAGGCTACAGACAGACACACAGATACACAAATACACAGGTCAAACTTATAACACCCCTCTTTTTGGGGCCAAAATAGTAACAGATTCGTATTCACATCATTTTCGGCTAAACCCACCTTAGATTTACATTTTAAGAGTAGATACGGTATAATTTACGATAAAATAACTTTACATATTCCTTCTAAATTTATAAAATCCGACGATTACATTGGAGACGAGCGTGGGACAGACCAGATTCAGCTCAGTGCAGTCACCGTGTAAATGTCAAAATGCCACTTTTATAGCGGCGTGGTTTGTGAGGCGTGAGAAATTAAGCTTGTAATGGTTTTTGTTTTGCGTCTTTGAGATCCCAGTCAGTCAGCGATGGTACTTAGAAATATATAACATTAACTAGTATTATACAACAAATTCAAATATACCTCCAGTTTATTATTAAAATATATTATTTCTACCACGTTATAAATTAGAATATTCGATAAATATAAAGAAAAATATTCATAATAGACATTAGAATATCACAAAAAACAATATTAATGGCGCGATTTGACATAATTAATGCAATCATAAATTATATAACACCAAAATGTCGCTCTGGCAACGTCCTGTATTAATCAAAGAGTTCTCGCACAAATTAAATTAAGGCAATGGATTTGCTTCTATAAGAGAGGCCACTGAGTTGACCACTACCATTACTAGCGATATTATCCTTATTGCTATACAATAAGAGATATATTCCTTTAAATAATAGGTGCTTGTATGGCTGCGAGTCGAGGTGTCAACGGGCGGTGTTTATTTTGTTTTTAGAGCTAATAAGAGATTTATGTCCCGCTGTGACACTGGCTTAACTCTTCGTTTATAATTTTGATACGTTATGTTTGGCGTGTAATAAAGATTATTATACACAAGAATACCTATCGGTTGGTTATAATTAAAATAATTTCAACTTATTATGTAATAAATAACGAATACCTATTATTCAATATTTGATACGAATAACACGAATAAATACAGAAGGATAGAATTGATGTTAATCAAAAAGATGAAACATATTAACCGGCAAAACAAGAAACGAAGGTACAATATACATATGAATCCGGTGCCGGATATACACGTGACAAGATAAAAACCTTTTCGGAGTGTTAATACCGTGACAAATGTCCGTTTTATGAACGTGTGGTGGCAGCCTGCGCCCCGCTGAGACACCTTAAGGCCTCATACCCTGTAATAGTCAGTTACTAATAACTTTTAGAACTATTAGTTTTGGATAAAATAAGCCAAACTATTATAAATAATAGAAAACGGTTGGCATCATGGTATCTACAATTGCAAGATCAAAAAGTTTCGAACTACCAAACGAACCTAGCTGAACACTAGTGACTGTATGTACCTATATAAACAATGTTTCATACTTGATTTAATATTTATTTCTTTAAGGGTTAGAAATATATCTTCTCGACAAAAATACTGTTTATATATATATATATCTCCAGTGTGTAACAATCTTTACAATTTTATAAGAAGTATAAATCTAAGTGACTCTATAATGATGTGGTTTGGGTTATTTTTAAGAGTATTCTGACAGGGACATACCTACCCGCGGGTTGTTTTAAAGTTATTTAATATATTCTTGTTTTTCAGCGTAAATCAGTAGTCGTTCAGAGTTCTCGCCTCCAATTTTTGGATTTTATTATATCATAAACTATATTTATGAATATATCTATATCACAATAATAATTAGCAATACTGATATATTATTAGTAACATGTGTTCAGAGACTTCATATTAATTTGTATATTTATATATATACAGTTTTTTTTACAAATATAATTAGATAATCAATTCGCATCAAATGAATTGAAAATAATATACAGACTGTAAAAATAATCTTAATGTTTTACAAAATTACATTTTATACAATAAATTAATACCGACAATAGTTTTATATGATTTATTTCGATCGAGACGGCCATTAAGGCCATGTGCACAAAGCTAATCAAATTTCCACGCCACTAGACAATAAAGCATAGTGTACACGAAACATTATCCATACAAAGAGACGCGTTAAAATAGAGAAAAAAACTATCAATTCGAGTAAAGACCAATTGTGAATTGTTGTGCAAACTTGCGATCCGATGCGCTAAATGGGGCGGAATTAAACGACCCGCGCATGTGAACGCTGCTTAATGATACAGAAGCCTGAAAACTTGTGGAATTTTGAACCCTAACTTTATATACTTACGCCACATTTTAGCTCAATCTCGTAACTCCTAAGACTTAGATAAATGGACGTATAAAAAGTAAAATCACTTATGATGTTATGAGATTGATAATAATCCATACTTTACCTCGTTTGCGAATATTTTTCTATTTTTTTAACAATGCCGACATAATAGCGCCGGTTCCTCTGCGCAAATCAACTCATGCGCATATGAAAGATGATTTGAGTTATTGAATTTTATAAAAGTTTTAGGATATGATATGGTATTTCCGTTATAGAGAATTATTTGAAGTGTCGGCACTTTCTTTATATCATGTCTATTTCCTGTATTCGATATAATTTAACAATTATCTCATTTTATACTTTATATTATGAAAAAATAAAATCATTATACGTAATATAATTGTTTCTTAGAACTAAATATAGTTTATGCATACACATAGATTAAAATATTTTTTGGAAATGGATTTTTTGGATATGTTTTCTTGGTTACTTAATAGGAGTTTTCATAAGCAACTTGAAGGCATTAAACAAATATGTCTTAGCAAGAACAGAAACTAATTAACATAATAATAATTACCATATGCTTAAATATTCTTGAAAAAAGTAGCAATGACGTCACTATTATAGCAATGCCTTCTTAAAGCAAAAAAAACATCAACAAAACAGCGGTCTATTAAGAAATCAAAGCAACATTTTATCTTCATACGATCTTATTAATAAAACGGAATGCGCGGCGTATCATAGAAAAACACATGTATCTTACAAATAAGAACAAAATGGCGTTAAGTAGACAGAACCGCATTGAGGGGACAGCCCATTTTTTATCTCCTAATTTATAACACCATACAGGATAAAGTAGGTCTTATTCATTTTATCATTAAGGTCGGATAGTTTATAAATTTAAATATCAATAAAGACGATTGTCCCTTGATTGGTTAAAATTGAAACACCTGTTATGGACGTCGCAGTCTTTTATGTATTTTGATACATTCTTTTGTATCTGTTTATTAAAATGACTAATACATTTAATTTACATGGAAAGTTAATTTCATGAGCTCTACATTTTGCTAGAAATAAATTATCTATCCAGTCAGATTATCCTAACCTATATCTATCTATCATCTATCTTTATAATCTAGAAATTTTATATGTAGTTGAAAACTCTTATGATCGTATTTTTGGTAAAGTTGATGTAATAATGTATATAAGTTCTTTTATATTAAGGATTTTATAAAAGGTTAACGTAGAGACATTCTTTTAAAGTCCGGTTCATTTGAATCTCTATCCAAGCTGGAATATTCCAAATACCTAAGAAGTAGTAAAGCTTTAATTATATTATTCTTAGATGATAATGTTTATAGAAATCAGATTGACCAAACTATTATTGAGTTATTTAATTGTCGTTGGTTACTTCACTCTTTGTTATATTATCATCTTGTCTTAAGTCCTCCGGCGTCGGTATGTCTGGCTTCATATCACAAAAACTGGTTATACAAATTTTAATGCTATTCAATTCTATGCGTTATAAGCGGTTTCTTATTGATGTTTTTTTTTTCATAACAGAGGTATTTGGGCCGGTTGCCAGTGTATACATCTTTGAGAGGAAATGAATGCAGGCTAAGCTTCTATGTCAGTTGTAAATATATTTTTAAAGTTAATAGTTTTGGTTATCAATAAGAGAAAATAAAATTCACATTAAATAAATAAAAAATGTTCTCTATGGAGTATATTGGGTAGTAATAAACCATTTGCATTTTTTTTACAGAGAAAAATATTTATATCATCTCTTGACAAGAATGTGCCAACTTTTGCAATAGTGTTTACCAGTACGTTGTATAGTTAACTCTTGATATCAAAATAAACAACTATTCAATTGTATCAGTACACAAATAATATGTGTAGATATATTTATACAAACAGCTGTACTTAATAGTTAAAAATTTAAAATAATGATGTAATAAAAAGCTGAGGGCCATCTTAATTATTTCGAAGTTATAAAACAATTTTATAATAACTCAAACAAACAAGTGACAGAGTAATTACAGTGGACCCGAACAACAGATTGGAGGTCGATGATTTATCTAACACACTCCAGCCGTCAAATTTAAATAACGATTCTGTACTCTCCACATAATATCATCTGTAGCGCGAGTTCTTTTAACATCCACGACATAGAAGTCATTTTGGAATATAAAAATGAAGCCTCCTTAGTTGTCATCACCATATATGTCGAGATCTTTAAAAGTATGACCATTAAAATGTAATGAGTGGCTACGAAGTGGTCCTTTGTAACCACGTGCCAATCACAGAATGGAACCACAAAGAAACTAACTACCGTTCAAGGTACAATGGATAGAATTGTACAATTAATGTCGTAGAATGTTGTAATGACACTTGAAACAGTTGTAAAGTAATTGGAAGTCAAGTTTTTTAAGTCTTTGTACGTGCACTAATTGCTACCGAGTCAAGATTTTGAAGTCGTTAATTTAATTTTATAGTGAATGATGAAACACAAATAATTTTTCAATAACTCAAATTGATTTTCGTATACCTTTACAAAATCAATTTGTATTCTTTTTACAACTCTTTTTATAGTCAACTCTATCAAACAAATATACAATACTAAAAAGAATACTACAAAGATTATAAATCAACCACTACAATACCTACGAAGAATGGAAATTTAATTTCAATTCACAGCTTTGTTATCTGACCACAATCAGTAAGACAAGGGATGCTAATTCTATAAAAGCAAAGGGTCATATTTATATCATTATTATTTATCAATTTGCAAACGATTTTGACCTCTACGTTTTAGGAGTTAAGGGCAATTAGGCTGAAAAAATATCGTCGCTAAATAAATCCGACATATCGCATGAGTTAATTTTTCCATTCTGATGCCTTTTCTCAATAGTTTCATATACCTAGTCTATTTCCAGGGGTGTCACTTTTAAAGATCTTCTCACGATAACTTCCTTTGTCTATCATATAAAGTATACAGCAAAAGGTAATCCTATTTAAGAGCCTTTATTACTGATTAGTATACAAAAGGGTTGTTTATTCAAAATTGTATAAACTAAAGATATATTTAAATTACGATAAATCATTTTGGTTATAACTTTGTCAAATCCCGTTAAAGTTTTCGCAATAACGTGTCTTCGATACAATTATGAATGAACGAGAATAATAATAGAATTCGTAGTAAACTCATATAAATTAAGTGTAATGTTAGTCTGCACAATTATTTGGTGAAATACATTGTTGCTAAAAAGAAACTTCCAATGGGAGGCTCTATTGACGAAACAAATACAAAAAGCACACAGCACTGAAATGTGGCCAAACCAGAAATAGTACGCCCAACAATCGACACGGTCATAATTGGTGATGTTTGTATAACAGGAGCCATTCAACATACAGAAGCCGAAAGAGAGATTTAAAAATACAAACCTTAGAAATTTCATCTTCACTTGTCTCCGCAAACAAAGCTTTGCCTTTCAAGAGGCAAACCGACGAATGACAAAGACCAGGTTACTCAGAAACCAAATATTATCACGCGCAGCTTGACTTGAACTCGAAGAAACACTGCAAACAATAAAGGTACAATGAATGGGATCTCCTGGACACTGGTCTTCACGTTTGTTCTGTCTAACACATAGCAACCAACAATGATAATGATTGGACTTGAACTCTATTAATTAAAGTTCATTTATATTATTATAGTTTTTGTTTTTAATCAAATCAGTATTTAAACTAAAATGTCATCTAAAATGATGTGTTTGTAATGTACTATCGTATCCTCCACAGCTGTTTTAACATGCAAATGTTGAAGGGAGAACAGCCCTAGAGCGCTGGTCGTTAGCACGGGCTGAGACAATTCCTGTTTTGCGAATTCCATTGAGCATTGTACCAGTACGATTGAATGATAACAATGGAGTTATTGTCATAAAAATAGCCAATAGGTTTGAAAATGACGGGTTATGAGCGGCTGCGTAAGAACCAAAGTTTAATCATTATACGCTGGTCTTTGTTAGCAATATCCTCGGGGAGTTCGAGACAAGATCCACAATGCCACCGTGAAACGTATATATAAACGTTATGATATGAATGAATTTAAAAATACGTGAGACCATTATTGCGATGACAATGAGGCGAATGACCTTGAATTATACAATCTGAAGATTAGATACTTGATTTGTAAAGATTTTATGGACATGGTCAGCATAATTGATAATACGTTGTAGTCTGGTTATCGCTGCGTAAGCGTAAGCTCTAAGTTATGTCTTGGATTTCTGTCATGTTGCGGGCTTTGTGAGTTCAGACCTAACATAAATAATTAATAACTTGTTCATTTTATCGGAAACCTGATATTATTATAGCAATATAAGTTGATTGCATTTAGATCGACCAAAATGTCTTCAATATCGATTTTAAAGTTTATATAGAGGAAATGTATTAATAAAAGGGTTTATTCAATATTCATTTATTATTAAGCAACTTTAATATTATTGAGATTATAAAACCAAATCATGTTTTCTTCACACAGAAGAACACTCTTAACTTTATAAGAGATAGGTCCACGACAAATATAATTGATCGGAATACGTTCCTTAAATAGCGGTCCGCCATTGTACGCTGTGAAAGGAATGAGATAAAAAAAAAGAAAAGAAAAAAAATGATAAAAAGATTGTGTTTTGTTTGAACAAAGCGAGTCACCGCCAGCCGTGCTGGCTGTCCACCCAATGAAATCGAATTCGAAAGAATTGTTCAAATATTTATTTCTTTTTATTCGCTTATTGTTAGTGTTATACAGGTTTAAATCTAAACCTACAGTATATTATATAAAGCAAATGAATAATATTTAAAATAGTTAAGCATCTTGTAAATGTTAAAGAAGCTGCTACTTGATTGCCAAAATAAAATATTATTAGCTTTATCTTTTTGAGAATCCAATGCTGTTCAAATACTAAATTATTGATAAGCAGTAGTTTTTTCAATTATTGCTGCCGGTTTTCCTTTTTAAATGAAATTTAAAAATTAAATATATGTATATTAGATTAGCTAAGACTTTAGTTATTCACATACATGCTTTTTTTAGCAGTCGTATTTGCCGCGGTGCGTTAATTTAAAACGTACGTACATTTTATTTTATTATTACATTTAAAATAACTAAATATTCATATATTTAATTTCTACAGATATATATTCTTTTCTTATTTTAATGAGCTTCCGATAGCTTTACCAATATCAATACAGGTAATTTGCTTATAGCAAGAATGTCTCAGAAAAACCGTTTGTCTGTAGATTTGAAATAATAACCTCAGTAGCTTGGAGCCTAAAATAACAATCGAGAATATTGAATTCATTCCAAGAACCTTTGTGACACCTTTTTATTTTCATTATTTTTTTGTTAGAGATTTGATCCGTTGACGGGTTTTCTTTGTGGATGGGTTTTTATTTTTAAGATTTGACACCTGAATCCGACCCTCAGTGAGGCTGATCAATTTATCCTTTTGTGTTTGAGCACCGGATGTGAGGATTTTTAACTTTGTCATGTTCGTATATGTAATCTTCTACGTCACTTATTTATTTATTATCTTATAATATCTTTTGATTTACATGACTCTACTGTGGTAAAAGTCATAACACTTACAAATTCTATATTTAATTCTCAAACACAAGTTCCAACGTAACCCCTAAAATATTTTGTATTACAAGTTATGTCATATGGAGAAAATCATATAATTATTTTCTGAGGGCGTTACCATTAATACATCTATTAAATGAAACTACTTGACCTTTAAAAAATATTCTCACAAATACAATTACATTTTTATTAATTTATAAAAATGGGTGTGTCGTCTTCTCTCCGCCCATCTTTCTCATACCTCAAGAAGTAAGAGTCAAATTTTCGCAGCACGACTCAGGGGCGGAGAGCACCCCGCGGCTACGAGTGTAAAACACACTTAGGCGTTATTAGATGAATTGGAATTTAATTTTCTACATTATTTTAATAATGAAAATTCATTATAAAATATAATTATAGTAGTTTGATTTATTTGACGAACTTTGAAATAGTACTTACTATATTGGTATAATTCTATTTTTGCAAATAAAGGTTTAATAAATTTTAGCCAAAATATTTGCAAATACTTAATATTCACTTTAATACTTATACTTAATTTAATTTACAAGTTACGTATTCTTTATGATTAATAAATAAATACTTCAGAATTTATTGAGAAATAATCATTACCCATAGTAAGAAGAAATAAATAAGAATTTAAAATAGTTATAGTATAAGTTAAGTACAGAGTACAATATCACCTGCCCTCCCTGCACGCTGGCAGCGCTGACACCGGGCGGGCCGCCCGCCGCGGCGCCCGCCCACAGCCCGCGGGACACTCAGCCACCTCAGCCACCAGCCGGTTCACACGTACCTGTATAGAGCAATGTATATTTACTGTGTGGGAATCTAGTACTCCAATAATAGATTACTGTGAATTGATTTAAAATTTTATGTAATTTCTCATAGGGGTAAGAAATAAGCAATAATAAGTCGTGACTGGTGTTTTATTCACAAATTATATGTACAATAGATTATAATCCTTTTAATATCAATTAAATTATTTGACATAATTCAAAATGAAAAATTACAATTTAATATTATAGCTACGTCATCTTAAGTTGTCTCTAAACATAATCCTGTCTAAAGCGTCATTCTAACACATTTAATCACACATTCCCATAAAAACGGACAAATATCAAAAGACATACACTTATACACCCTATAAAAAGACATAAAATTACCATAGAGTATAATTAGACGTATTATAATGTAGTTTGCACGGTGGGCAGTTTTATCTAAGAAGCCATAGACAACAATGTACCTTGTTTACATTGTGTATGAATGTATAATTAATAAAGATATATCTCGTGAAGCATGAGAAAATTCCTCCGGTCAGGAATACATTACGAATTTTAATATTTTTGACCTTAAAAGTCAGTTGCTTAGAGATAGGGTTGGATTTTATATTTTATTTTATAGTTTTAAATTTTGCTCAATAAAAGTTATTTGATAAATAATACATTATTTTCTCACAATCGTGTTTAAGTTACTATCAACAGCGAAACGAAACTGACTTATGTCGCTGGCCGCTAGCCCACAATGTGTAATCAATAACAAATTCAAGACGCCATATTGATTTGTGTTGACACTTGTGGAAGATAAATATGTAATTATTCTTTGCGTGTGATTAATGGCGTTCATAAAACTCTGAAACATTTAATTTTTTATTATTACGTATTGTAATTAAATTTGAATTTAGTAATCTTAAAACTTTAACTTATAAGTACATTTATGTAAATAAAAAATACATATATAAGATCACTTGAAGTAATTTATTTATTCTCACTTGTTATTATTTATGATTTTAAATACTAATATAATTTATTACTTGTTAGTATTTTAGCTATTTGTGTTTTATTTAAATATGACAAATAAAAAATATGTTTATTATCGTTACTACATACTTTGGCTGCCATTAATTGCGTAGTTGTCACATATATCAACAACAGTGGACATTGTTGACAACATGAAGTCGCGACTTGCGTTAACATTGTATACATGCCTTTAGAAATTGAAATTTAATTCCATATCATGAACTAAAACCGATACGAGTTAGGATGTGTCATATTGAGTTTTTTTGAGATTTATTTTGAAATACATAAAGTTGTTTCTGAAAATAATACTGCAGGGTATATTATTTAATATTATTACTGAAATGAAAAAAAACCTATTTGAATTGTATTTTACATTATAAATATATATTTGTTTTTGAAATAACAATACAAAACATTTATTCTAAGATTAAGAGGGCTTATGAATTCTAATTCACGTCTTTTTTTAGGAATCATTATGGAAGGTTCCGTATCCACGCAAACCCCAGGTACCACAGTAAATCAGGATTAGCGGGTTGGACCAACGAGCCTCATTTATATGTTATTTATAAACTAAATCCGCGGTACGGTGTCCCACACAGCTCGCACCACTATCCCAAGATTATAACCCTAATAACGAATGAATAACGCAGCTTTTCTCTTTTAGGTTATTACTTTTTTGGACAGTTGTACTCTGAAGTACCGTCGCGCGATAAAGTGACCGTCCTGTGGAATTTTTATCATTTTTACGACTGTCCTTTGAAAATATAGATTTTATGCTTTCCTGTTTAGTTTCTGTGATTGTATTGTAAATAAAAGGTTATTAGCAGATGTGAATACTTGGATATGACGATTTCTAAACTGTAGGCTATAATGGCCTAATTTTATGAAATACGTTATTGTACAAGTCAAATTAATTGATAAATGTACATAAAAATCAGCCTAACAACTGGCTTAAATACCAGATTTATCAAATTAAATCTCAACACAGCTATAAAAAGCATAAAAATAACATTACTCTCATGTACCTACATACGTTGTATTATGTTTTAAATTAAAAAATACAAAAGCAATCCATTTTCAAAAAAGAATATTCAGTGTTAAAATTATTTAACAGTTAAATCAATTTGAGTAATTCAGAACGTCAACCCCCGAGGTGAAATTAACTGGACAAAGAAAACATATGGCGTTACAAATAGCAACAAAAACTTATTATACATTGTGTGCACAAATTGCGCTACAAACTATTATCCGTTGATTTAACTGCCCAAGTTATAAGATATATACAATAATCAATATATATAAAGGCACCAAAGTTATACGTTTTTACTCAAACGACTAATAGGAAAACTGTTGTTCCTAATTTATATCAATTATAAACTGTTTCTAAAATCGCTACATCATACGCTTATCTCTTATAACTTAAGACACTCACTGTAAACTCCCTGAAGCGATACACATGGCTCCTCAGAACGTATAATGACTTTTCTGCAGACAATACCAAATAATGTGTTTTTAATAAATTGTTTAAAGAAATGTCGATGTCTCGTGAGACCGTAATAATAGATTAGACTGTGTCTAATGAAGTATTGTAGTTTTTTAATAATAGCACTCATGATACCGAATAAAAAAGCCTTTTTATATATAAATCGATCGCAATAAAACATTGTAGGTTATTTTAGTTTTGTGACAATATGTAATTTAATTTTAATCAGTCTTTTTTACAGGAATTGGCAATACTATTGAATGGAAGATTTTTTTGTTTTTTACACAAATATTTTTTCGACGATTTTTTTTAACAAAAACTTAAGACATTATAAAGTAATATTGAAATAATAAAATCAAAAAATATATATATCTTAGAAATATACTTAAATCAAAATAAATTTTGAAATAAAAGCAGAAAAAAAACAATTAGTAAACGTTAAATGATAGAGAAGAATTGATCAAAATAGCGTGTCTATTGTATGGTACAGAGATGACCATGGTCCATGGCACCCTCCGCGGATGACTGCTCCCGTACGCTGTGCTATTATACTATAACAAGTATACCACCCTGTAGCTAGCACTAATTTGTACAGAGACGAATTTGCAGAAACTATATCAAATGTTCATTTATCTTTGTGTTTTAAACATCAAAGATATCGGAAAGATAGATTTATTGTCGTGATAGAGGTAGTGAGATTTATTATAATACTCTTAAGTAGTGTTAAGCTTTTCTTTGAATATACGATGATAGTACTAGTGTTACAATAGAATTAACTAAAAATGTTTAAACAAAACAACCAACACAAATGTCCAGTATACAAAATATGTCACTATTATAATATAATGTTTGTTCTCAAATTATATAATAGTCCTAAACATTACCATAGTCTTCCGGTTATCAAACCAAATGCGGCCCTGTGAATCAAGGTGCAACCCGTTGCAAAAAGCCAGAAATTGTCCAAAAATTTTCTAAACGTGATCACGTTATTGTCCACGCACACCCGCCACAATGACAACAAAAGCCCATCCTTAGCTTCTCTTTTATTCTCAAATATTTTACTTTGTTCAACAATTCCAACCCAAAAATAGAGCACCATATATAATCCACGAGTACACTCCAATTTAAACCTTATATTGTTAATGTTGGGATCTGTTTTTTATTAAAGATATTTTGGTGATGTGTCGGTTTAGATGTGAAGGTGCAAATGACATTTCACATGTTTGCCGTAGTGTCATTGTTAGCTACACCCATTGTTGCAATTGTTCCTGTATTGTTGCATTGATCAATGCGAAACATTTTAATATTATGAAATTATAAACGTCTTCCGTGCGTTTTTGGGTCTTGGGACATGGAATGCTTGGAGACATATTTATACATACATTTATATATATTCATTTTTGGAGAACTACAAATATCAAATAGTTTTCAAATATAGAACAAAAAGGTAAATGCTACTATGTAAAAAATCTTGCTGCAGTGTTGTCAGAATTAAATTTTAGTAACAATGGTATTGGTGTTTGGTAGAACGGTTATTATTCCACTTCGATTTAAAAAACAAGAGGTAGGTACTATTTTATGAGTAGGTATATATTAGGTACTTAATCAGTAAGTTTTTCTAGAACACATAAACTCAACAGATTCCACTCGTTTAATTGATAATACATGTTTAATACATTATTGGATAAATGTTAATAAAAACATCTCTACAGATTTTTGTTTCACCTACGATTTATGGAAATCTGAAACTGTCTACACTTTTAGATTTACTTCATTCATTCATGACATCCGCTCAATACACAATCCCTGCAATTTTGGTATCATGACACCTTTGGAATTGTCTGAAGTATTTAACACAAAACAGGAAAGAATATTTATCTGTTTATAAGAAATAATCAACAAATGTTGAAGTAATCAAAATTATAATTGATTTGTTTTAAATATCTACGAATTGATTTTTATAAAATTATTGGAAACCATTTATATATATATATATAAACAAATAACTTGACATAGATTAATATGACATTACAAATTAAAATTGATTGGTTAACTGAACTGAACTTCTTTAATACTATAATTTAAAAAACAGATTTAGAATATTCAAAATCTATAAATATAATTAGAAATACGGATAAACATAAATACAATTATAATTTGGATATAAATATAATTTGGATTTTTTAAATTTTTTCCCGTCCATTGAAGCATAAAAAGCTTAATTGGTAGAGCGACAGGACGGTTTTCTAGAGGTCGCGGGTTAGAATCCCTGTTTGTATCGGTTTATTTTTCATTCTATATTTATATAAATTTAAAAAAGCTTAACATGGCTATACATGTTTATAGATATTTTCAAACTAATTTTAAATAATTAAAGTTTATATAGATGTTACCACATGTCTAAAAAATGTGAATAATCTATTCAATAGAATAATATGTAACGACAGTTTCACTATCACACCTTTAGATGAAGGATTGGGACATCCGGTCAATTTCGAGGATTTTGCACAATTGCTTGCCGGAAGTAGGTTTGAATGCCATTGAATCGAATAGAATGAATGAATGAATTAGTGGTAAAATGTAATAAATTAGGTGACATTATTCGTCAAGTACCAATTATGTCCCCAATACGTGGTAAAGTTGTATTTATGGAACCGTTTTCAAGGAATTGGAGTATTTATGTGATGTCTCATTTGTATTAATAAAATGACTACCAATATATTTTTCTAAAGATTTTAGGAAATACATTTATTATTCAACCCCCTATTATGATTCCTCATTATAAAAAATAAGAAGTAACCACATCGTTATTACATTATCCTAGATATAAATTAAAAAATGGGTACCAATTGAATTCCTTTTATTAATATTTTGCTATTTTTGTCAACAAATGTATAGTTTACTTTAAGCTTATAACCAAGTAGAATTTAAAAAAATATGTCTTAAGCAATATTAAATAGCGTCATGAGATTTCTGAATCGAACTTGAATAATAAGTGATTTCATTCATAAATATACCAAAAGTAAAGCTTTTGTAGATACATAATAAGAAAGGAGAAGCATACATAGTAAACTGATTGTCCATTTAAACTTTACAACCGCCACCGAATTAAAGATACAATGAAACATAAAGCAAGCGAGATTTTGATCCCAAAGAGAATCCTAGCTTAGGTTCATTCACAAATATTTACAACAGTGGAATTAGCAATAATCCGGACCAATTCCCCTTATTCTCTAATACTTAAGGTCGAAATTGCAACTTCAAATTATGGTGCATCGTTTGAACCGCCGCTCTCAAAAACTCATTGATGGTTTGCTGTAAATACGTCAGTAGCTAATCCATCCACAGTTCATTCATAAATTTTGTGTAAGTACGTCTTTGAATGTCTTATAAGATAACAAAACTCATGATTATCCAAATCTACACTTTGTTTACAATTAAAATAAAATATTATGTAAATTCAAAAGTATTTCGATGCTGACCCCTTTCTTTAATGTCTAATTAAATAAGATCATTAGTAGTATTGAGTTATATGATATACCGTAAACCAACAGGTAAGTTTTCAATGAACACAGTAATACTTTTTGAAAATGCCACATTTTCAATGATCAAAAAGGCTTCTTATATCCTGCAAATCTCCTAGACAGTAAGGCTCCACCGGGCATTGTGATTAACCATTTCATTAACATCCTTCGAAATGTCATTGTTATCTTTCTTTTCTTCACATCCATTGAAGGATAAAAAGTGTATTGTTAGCTGAAAACGTCTTAAGTGGCATTAGGATCTATGGATGCCAGTCTTTTTAAGACCGACAGACCCACTGGAATATTTATACAAATATTAACTTTCCACATAAATCCTTTTTTAATAACAATCTAAAACATATTTTAAATTGAATATTAAATTATGTCCTAAAGCCAGTCCAAGTAATAACTAGAGATAATAAAATTCTGAAGCTTTGGAAAAATTTGCCTGTAGTTTCTATATAATGTTTATATCAATATCATGAATACAATATAATTTACCAGTATCCAGAACCCATTCTAATTTTTACGTCAAGCGTAAAATCCTTCGTAGTCGCGCGATAAAATTAATTGATTAAATCCTCTATACAATGGATGCACAAATCACAATGTGACCAACAAGGGCTGGATTAACTGAGCCCGCTGAGACCAATTTTACCGTGAGACCTCATAATACAACTAATATAGGAAGGTATAATGCTTTAAGTACTATATAGACTTAAAACAAACATTTTAATTTTGTTAATATATAAAATAACAGAAAATCAGTAGAGGAATGATTTATCGTCTTTATTTATTAACTCATTTGGATTTTGAAGAAAATATCACACATATAAGGCTTATTTAATCACATAACGGCTGTTCTTATGCCAGCCGCAGTTAACATGAGACAATTGACTCCTCTTTGAATTCTGAAGTATCCCTGTTCGCCCCAAGAAGAACCCCATGAATTCTTAATAGTCCAAAATGGAACTCCTTTTTCTAAAATAAGAGAAAAATAAATAATATGCATATTAGTCTTATGGATATGACATTAGCAGATAATAAACAAATTACCTTGTCCATAGCCTACTAAAAGAACAGCATGGTTAAGTCGCTTATCGTGACAATGAACAAGGACTCCTTTCTTGTAATGTTTTAAGGGAATGGCAGCAAGTCCTAAAAAATATATATATATTTTTTTATTACTATGTTATATTTCTATACAAAATTATAAATAATAATAATTATTTTATGAATACATTAAATTATATCTCGTACCTATTCCCAGTGGCCCTGTACTGAATAATATTTCCTTCATTTTTTTTTCTTCTAAAACCCCCGCTTCGTGGCTTTTTATATTGATTACAACATCTTCGCTTTTATATCTACACTTGTCATCATCTTCATCGTATGGATAAGACTTTGAAGACATTGCCCCTTTTTCAGCTAGGTAACTGAAAAACAATTAGTAAATCAGTTTTATTATTACAAAAGATGATAAGTTTGTCTGTTAATACTAACTTGTATGGGCTATCTAGGTCACCTCCATCGCATCCAGCTGCCTCCTTGTCACAGTCTATTAATTGTTGCTCCGATATTTTTACTATTCTTCCAGTTTTTATCGCGTTTATGCTTTCTACGTTGCCTGAAGTATGAAAGTTTAAAACGACAATTAATCAGATAATGATAAATCTTAAAAAGATTACAAACACACACACAAAAATTATAAACAAATTTTCCAAAAACTATAGATTTCATATTTATTAAAATTTGTAATTATTCTCCTAAGTTGTAAATAAATCGAAAAAAAAAAAACATATATTATATAAAAAAACCACGTCAGCTCATTTAAATATTTGTGCCATTAATATTTCGGTACAGATCGGTACAGTGAAGTTAGTTTATTTAGTTATAGTTAAAATCTCACCAGTTGCACTAAATGCCCAGCAGGATCCACAATCGCCTTGATCCTTGACCGGGCTAACAACTTTCTTAGATCGCCAGTCAAACTCATCTGGTACAGTGACATTAAATGCTTCGGGTACATCAGTGCTTTTGAATTCCTTCCTTACACTATCGTTTTCTGGTTTATAACCAGTGTAAAGTTTTTCGAACTCTTCATCCGTTAAATCCGCGAACTTCGTAATACCTTAAGCAATTTGATTTTATTATTTTTTGTTACTGTTATTTACATGTTTTAAAGAAATATCGTTTAATGCTGATAAATTTTACTTACCGAAAGTGGTGTGTGTATTCTGTTCGTTAAGATTATTAATTTCTTTTAGACTGTTTAAGAAAATTTTAAGCCTCGCCCCTCTCTCTTCATTATTGTATTGTTTGTTGTGTTCCTTTATGAATTCGTTAAATAATTTCAGACCTTCTTCTTGAGAATAGATCACGTGGTCTGGAGCAGCCGAAACATGGGCTAGGACATATAAAAACACAAATAACATTATGAGAATTTTATACTGACGATATGTAAAAATTCTTTGATAATTTATACTCAGTTAACACTCGCAATGACTAATGTTTTATTGTTAAACAGGAATTTAAATATGTTTTAACTTTTAAAAATTAACCGTTTGTATGTTATTTAAATTTACTTATGTATTACTGATAACATATCCGTTACAATTTTATATAATTTACTGTATTTTAATGTTTAATTATGAATTACGATCTATACCTATAACTAATCTACTAATCCTTAAAATCAACAATTTAAATTAATAACAAATTCTTTAATTTAACAACCAAGTTTTATTTTATTGCATTTTAGGTGTTCTAATTGCTTATCGTGAACAATAACTTTGTAAATATTCAAAATAGCAAAATTTACTGAATTTCACTTCAGGTTTAGTGCTGATAGATGATGAATGCAAATATCTTAAATATATAAGATATTATATACGAAACGTGAACATAAGGATAATACACACATAATATATAATAATAATAATAATAATAATAATAATAATAATAATAATACTATATTTTACAAATTATCTTATGTATCGTGATATTTGAGAAGCAAAGATACAGATTTTTTAAACATTATATAAATATATGGACTCGGATATTATAGGAGATAAATGTTTACCGGATATCATATTAAATGAGGTACATGACTATTTTATTTCTTATGTGTGTAAAGAGTTAAATGAGTAAATGGTTATAAATAAGTATTGCCTAATGGTAAGTACCTACAATATATAAATATATAGATCAGAAGGGATGTATGTCTGGATTGGCCGCTTATTAAATATCTTTAGAGTATTTATAGTCTATATTTCTATATATTTATATCGTATACAAGCAAATAATTTGCTTACTTAGGTGTTAGATATATTATATGAATAAAATATATAATTATAATATTTAATTACTTCTAGTCGGAATTTTTCCACTCTTATATAAAATTTTTCACTCTTGCTATTTTTAGAGCGTATTAGGCAAAACTAAGCTTGCTACCCAATCCTATCCTATATGGGGGCCCATTTATAATTTTGGATCAACAGTGGTTATAACAAAAACTATGGATTCAACACCTTTCGTTACTTCCTCAGTTAACTCTGTACATTATTTGGGAGTTATTGTACATTTTTGTTTGTTGTAGACAAATTTTATGTTGTAGACAAATTTGTTGTAGACAAATTTTATCTTGAGCTGCACAAATAGCTGAGATAAGCCGGAAAGTTTTTGCATCTATAGGTGGCCTCAGGCGCCGGCAAAATTTTCTTCCAATCAAAGCTAACATTTCTTTAGTGGATTTCTTCAGTAAGAGGAGAGAAGGCTCTTGTATTACCTCTCTTAGACTATGTCTTTCCTGATATTTCTGAGGAACGACTCAACAAGCTTGAGCGCCTCCAAAACTTATGTATTAGGTTTATCTTTAGACTTCGAAAATTTTATCACGTATCCTAGTTTAGAGCTCGTTTGAAGTGGCTTCCTATAAGATTTAGAAGGTACCTACATATGATCACTCTCCTTTACTCTGTTCTTTATAACCCTCATACTCCCTCTTACTAAGAACAACATTTTTCCTATCTCGGCTCTCACAATCAACAGCAAAACCTGAGACCTAGCAAAAACCCAACCGTTTGCATAACCCTTCTCTGCTCACAAGTTATTTTGGTAATTTCGTCCGATTCGAATTTGAAATTACCAAAATAACTTGTGAGCAGAGAAGGGTTATGCAAACGGTTGGGTTTTTGCTAGGTCTCAGGTTTTGCTGTTGATTGTGAGAGCCGAGATAGGAAAAATGTTGTTCTTAGTAAGAGGGAGTATGAGGGTTATAAAGAACAGAGTAAAGGAGAGTGATCATATGTAGGTACCTTCTAAATCTTATAGGAAGCCACTTCAAACGAGCTCTAAACTAGGATACGTGATAAAATTTTCGAAGTCTAAAGATAAACCTAATACATAAGTTTTGGAGGCGCTCAAGCTTGTTGAGTCGTTCCTCAGAAATATCAGGAAAGACATAGTCTAAGAGAGGTAATACAAGAGCCTTCTCTCCTCTTACTGAAGAAATCCACTAAAGAAATGTTAGCTTTGATTGGAAGAAAATTTTGCCGGCGCCTGAGGCCACCTATAGATGCAAAAACTTTCCGGCTTATCTCAGCTATTTGTGCAGCTCAAGATAAAATTTGTCTACAACAATACCTAGATTTTTTAATGACTGGCCTATGTCAAGGATTACTGTGCCGAGTCGTATGGAAAGTAGTTCATTCGTTAAGATTTTATCCAGCTGCTTACGATCACCCAATAAAGCATCCTGAGATTTTTTGGATTAATAGCACTGACTCCAAACATTAAACTTATCTAAGTCCCGATTTACATTATCTATTAAAATATTTTTACAACAATAACTAATTTAGTTATTATTCTGAGTATCTAATGTAAAATAAATTAATATAATAACCATTCATCAAATGTCATAATTTTAAAAAGGTTTTATTAATTAATTCTTAAAATAAAAACCTCGTTATATATCTAAATAAATCGTCATCATTTTAGAGAAAAGGAAAGAAAAGAAAAAGAAGTCAGTATTTTAATGTATTATTTATTTAGTTGTCTTTTATTAAAACTCTTTTCGTCTGTGAGTTTTAAGACATAATATTATTCAATTGTTATTTTACATAACAGCAGTGACAACACCATATGCATTCATGTTTAAGCAATTGATTCCCCTCTGCATCTTGAAGTATCCCTTTTCTCCAAATGATTCAGCCCAAGAATTCTTGACAATCCAATAATCAACGCCTTTCTCTGAAAGAAAGAATAAAAGAATTAGAAAAAAAGTCGGACTCGCGCATGAAGGGTTTCGTAGTATTACGTATAGAAAACTAGCTTGTACGTGGTAGAAGTGGGAGCGAGAGGTATAACAGCAATATCTGTCTATAACTTACTTAAAGACCTTGGCCTTTCTAGAAGAAGCATCGGTTCATTTCAAGAACGTATTTTAAAGGCGGCATTAATAGCTTCTTTCTAAATTTCGTTAGGCAGGGAGAGAAGTGTAAAGGGTGGAGGTGATCGTTATTGCGCATAATAAAGAGGCCCCTTCAACCTACACCTGGGTCGCAAGTCCCAGGCACTGTTTGCACTCCTCTCCATGCAACACGATGGGCCCTGGAGAATCAATGGAATGCTAAGAAGTTATCTTGCAGCCTCACCTTGTCCATAGCCTACCAAAAGCACAGCATGATTAAGTTGTTTAGTGGAACAGCCTTTAGCAAGTATACCTCCACGATAGTTAAAAAGAGGGCGAGCGTCAATAACTGGAATATCACATATTTATTATTTTAAAATCAGTAAGTCGCAATACATTTTTATGTTACTATATGAAATTTTTTTAGAGTATCTACCAACAATCAATGGTCCATTATTAACTAGCTTTTCCTTCATGTCTTGCTCTGTAATTTGTAAGTGCTCAACCTTAACAGGATGAATTACAACTTTACTTTTATCAAATGCACATGAACCTTGGTGACCCTGGTATGGATAGGATTGTTCTGACATTGCGCCGTTTTGAGTTAGATAACTAGAAAGTGTTAAGTGTTTCATTAATTTTTGCCTCCCATTAAAAGAGTTTTGATTAAATTCCAAAAAAATATTACGTAATTCCTTGATCTGGATAGCCTGGCCGACATCCGTGAGATAATTTGTCACAATCCACTAACTGCTGCTCGGATATTTCTACGATACTTCCAGTTTTGATAGCGTTTAAACTTTCCACATTACCTTTAACATGTCAGGGGCGCATATAGTCGTATAGAGGATCCCGAGAAATTCACATGAGGAAGTATGAAACTTATTTGAAGAGGTGTAAAATTCGCGATAATTTAAAATATAAACCACAAACAACATATTCGACAAAATTGAGATGTAACACATTATAGTTTGCTACTAGATCAAAATCATTTTAGAGGTCTAGATATAGTATCTAACTGTTACATACTAGTTGCACTAAACGCCCAACCAGATCCACAAATTGCTTGATCCTTCACTCTACTGACCACTCCTTTAGATCGCCAGTCAAATTCATTTGGTGCAGTATAGTTAAAAGACTCAAGTACACGTTCCGAGTTTTTTCTATTTAATAGATTCTTATCTACTTTGAATCCGGTGTACGTTTGTATGAATTCATCCTTAGTTAGATCCGAAAACTGTGTAATACCTGGAACGTAATTCGTAAGTTATATTATTTATAAGAACACCAGCCATTTCCGTGACTTCGTCCCCGTAGACTGTAAAAATAATAATATTGTTATGATTAGGCATATAAAAACATTATTTTTGATTATTTTTGACGTATCTACCGATACCTTATACGTCAAAATAATTTAATTCGTTTAGACTGTAGCGGGGAACATAAAAAAAGCATAATTGGCTATATTTCTGATTAAAATAAGTATATTTGAATACCATAACACTCCTTCTAAATTCGTCGTGTAATAAAAAGTATTTATGTAAAAGTATAGTATTTAAAATTCAGTGATCCAAACGATAAAAACAGGATCTCCCGTGGCAATAAGTTATCGCGCTACAATCTATTATATGTCACAGATAGAACCACGTGCAAAAGTTAGTATTTCTATAGTCCTTGTTATTTTGGTACATAAGATACAATATTGCTAAGTTTCATTAAAATCCGTTTAGGAATTTTAGCGTGATTGAGTAACAAACATTCATACATCAAAACATCCAAACAACCGCATTTATATTAGTCAGAATAATTCTTTCTGGCCAAAGTAAAATACAAATTATTTTTGTCTTACCGAAAACAGCGCTGGAACTCTTTTCATTTAGTGAGTTAATTTCTTTCAAATTCTCTAAGAATATTTGCAGCCTTTCCTCCTTCTCTTTACTTTTATATTGTTTGTTGTATTCGTTTATGAAAGTTTCAAAGAGTTCGCGACCTTTCTCCAGAGAATAAATCTTATTCTCTGGTGCAGCCAACGTTAAAGAAATGAAAGCACAAACTATGAATAACAACATATTGATTATCAAGTATAGTCTGGTGTGCAGATATACCACTATTTATATTTCGTTTTGGGGTAAAAAAATAATTTCGATAATTACGCAGGAATTCAAATTATTATAATATATCGGTTTTGGTGAAACATTACTGTTTGTTTGTAATTTATAAGTTATGGTATAGAATTCTTAAATGGAGTAATTATTATGAGATATGGCGTAAATTTTAGTAAAAAATATCTTCTAATAAGAAATAAATGACTCTAATAGTATATATTTATAACTTGAGAACAGATTAGATACTAATAATTAATAATATGTGTCAGAAATATTGATTTAGTTTTACTTTTGTTTTAGTGGTATGTAGTTCTTATCTTATGTTTCATGTTATTTTATTATATATTTCAAGTATTTACATATTTTGAATAACAAAATTTATTTTCTTTGTTTTTTTTTAACTATCACATTTATTACTTTATGTGACAACAAAGTATAATTTACGTTTTGTTAAATATAAAGTCATACTAACCTATGCAACTGAAGTTATGCTTTTAAATCAGAGGTTCCCAGATTTCTTTCGTCTAAAGCCCACTTTGAAAATCACTTATTTTGTAACGCTCCCAATTTTTTCATCTTGAGAACTTTAATAACATATTAGTTTCGTCTGTAGTTTGATTAAACCTATAAGCTAATTGAGACCTATCTTATCGCGTAATGCCACACATCCATCTCAGCATCTCCATTTCCGTGACTTGAATTTTCTGGGTGTGCTAAGATAGTACTGGCCATCATTCGCTGCCGTATATAAAAACCGGTCGAATGTCGTTTTTTTATATCAGCCCCTTGAGTTTGGGTGATATTCTGCGATTACAGACTATACCAGTGATCTTCCGCCATGCGGTCCAGGTAGCGCTTATCCGGACTTGAACATCGTAATCAATGCCTCCAGACTCGTGCATAACGGATCCAAGTTACCTGAGCTTTTCTGACTTAACGGCTGGCTCAGGATATGGATAGTATTCAAGTCTGGGCTCCCGCAAGCCATGTACTCGGTCTTCGATATATTTAGTTCAAAACTGCCGTTCTCAAGCGTAACCTTCCAGAGGTTTAATTTAGGCTGCAACTCTAGTTTTATCTCTCCAAGTAGTAGTCGACGGGTGTTCCTCGAAACCCTTGACAATAAATGCCAAAGTTGACAATAAATGCCCCAGTTAATTGCGTCTTACCACCTATGACTTTTTTCCACTTTCTATCAGGTTGAATGTAGTCAAGCATTAACTAAGTTTGTTTAAAAAAGAGAAAGGCCTATCAGTTGATTTTCATCAATGAGTGCTTTCTCATTGCCATACACCATCAAACATAGAGGCTGATCGAGAACAACATTGAATAAGAACGGACCAAGGGCTGAGCCCTGGTGAACCACTATTATATCTGTATTACTATATTTATACTCTATCTGGAAGGGTTTGGTGTCGCCAATGGCAGTCCTAACTGTAGGCGTCGTGGTAGATGTCTCCTAATAGTCTCAATATGAGCCTCAGGATCCCATGTAAATATTTTACATTTATTTAAAATTTAAAAAGATTAATATATCGATGTTTTGTATTAATTCAATATCTCTAAGGCCTTTAACAGAGTCTGGAACGAGGGCCTTATTAGCAAGCTACCATAATTCGGCTTACCCCCGATTCTTTGCGTACCGGGTAATACCGACTTTCTGAGGGATCGATCTATTCGGTCATTAATCGTTATTTATGACTGCCTATCCGATCAATTGGCCATCAATGCCGGAGTCCCTCAGGGGTTCATGCTTTCAGCGACGCTTTTTTGTTCCACATAAATGAACGGCTGAAACCATTTACGTTCGGATATCCAACTCACAAGCTTGTGTGATGACCAAATACATTCACTTAGGGAGGCAAGGACCGAGCGTATCTCTAAAGGCAGTCTCCGATTGGGGAGATGCCAACTTATTCACTGTCAAAGTAAGTAAGACTCAGGCGCGCCTTATCTTTGCTAAACGGAGTCCTTTCGTCCAAGATGTTTGACTTTTAATAACCTATTATCCTGAGCTTTTCCTATCTCTTCTTGATTTTAAAGCTGCTCTTTCGAAATTCTCACTTCAGACTATTTCAGTTCATTAAAGAATTAATATAATTTATAAATTTAATTTCTGTTGAATAATGAACTATGAACAGACTGTTAAATAAAATTGAATTATTTCTTATAAGCAAAGGAGTCACCACATTTGAATTCCATCTCACTGTACACGTCATATGATTGTTCTTTTCTCTTGTGAACTTATTCAGTCATCTATTTATTATACTATAGGCGATTTCTTAGAGTTTAAAACCAACTACTGTCAATAAGGGTACCTTCTGTATTTAGTGTGTTTTGAGATTGCTGTTTTGTCATACTTGTGTGCAGATTTTACTACGTCTGTGTTATGTTTTATGAAAATAAAATAAAAAAAAAATAAAAAAAAAATAAGAAAAAAGACAATAAGAAGACAATATTTTAATGCATTATTTATTTAGTCGTCTTTGATTAAAACTCTTTTCGTCTGTGAGTTTTAAGGCTTAATATTATTCAATTGTTACATTATATAACAGCAGTAACAACACCATATGAATTAATGTTTAAGCAATTGATTCCCTTCTGCATCTTGAAGTATCCTTGTTCTCCAAATGATTCAGCCCAAGAATTCTTGACAATCCAATAATCAACGCCATTCTCTGAAAGAAAGAATAAAAGAATTAGTAAAAAAGTCGGACTTGCGCATGAAGCGTTTCATATCATTACGTATAGAAAACAGCAAAAAAAGCTCGTTTTGTTATATTGGAGCCCCTCAAAAAAAATATTACTATTTGTTATATTATATTATATTAGATTATAGTACCAGCAGAAATAAATCATCTCTGGAAATTTCAACTTTCTAGCTATCACGGTTTATCAGAAAAAGACAGATGGCTTAGTTTAATGCCGAATGTGGTCACGCCAAAGACCGAAAACATTCGGCATACCCTATTTGGGCTGATGCTCGAAGCCGCAAAGATCCAAATGTAAGTTTAAAAAAGAGAGCCTTTAACCAAGCTGCCAAGTCCTACGAAAAGGCATGGTGGAAGGCTCGTCACATTCGAATCGCAAAGAATGGCGGAAAGCTCTCAATCACACCAAGTGGCAGTCGAGCTTTTTGGTCTCTTGCCAAAGCGATCGAGTCGAACTTCTGCTAACCCCTACTGCCTATTCTGCTGAAGCCGGACAGATCCCTGGCCCATAAAGGAACAGAAAAAGCAAATATTTCTCCAGCACATGTTCCTCACTGCGTTATGTCGATGCCTGAACTCCGCATCACAAACAAAAGGTATGGAGAACATTGTGCGGTTTAGACGTGAGTAAAGCCAGTGGTCCTGATGGTATACCAGCCATTCTGCTCAAGACATCCGCAGCTGAGTTATCTCCTGTAATGACACGTCTGTATCGCCTCTCTTTCAAGACTGGAATAGTACCGAAACCCCGGAAGCTTGCCAACGTGCAACCCGTGCCCAAAATATGCAGCCGTGCCGATCCTGCCAATTATAGACCGATTTCAATCACCTTCATACTCTGCAAGATTATGGAGCGTGTATTGAACTCGCGCCTTCCAGCATACCTAGAAGGAAATGATCACCTCAGTGACCGACAGGACGGGTTTCGCCGAAATAGGTCCTCTGGGGACCTTTTAGCGTATGTTATACACATTTTAGGCAAGGCCTCCGAGAAGAACTGAGAAGCGGTCGCCGTGTCTTTGGACGTCTCGAGGGCATTTGACAGGGTCTGGCACACAAGCCTTATAAGCAAGCTTTTAGCATACGGTATATCTCCTAGTCTGATCGGCTGGGTAAAGGACTATCTGAGCCAGAAACCTCTCCGAGTAGTTGTCGAGAGGTATTCCTCGAAACCCTTGGCAATAAATGCCGGAGTGCCTCAGGGGTCCGTTCTTTCTGCAACTCTTTATCTGCTGCACATTAACGATCTGCTGAAGCTAGGTATCTATGAGTATGCAGATGACAGCACAGTTGTGGAAAGACATCTGCCGAGTACTCAGGTTAGTAAAGATCAAGTACAGTCTGAAAGAGAAACCGTGGTGCAACGTTTAAGTGACAAACTTCAGACAAGATTGCGAAGACTCCGCATGGAGCAATGCCAATCTTGTCAAATTCAACACCATCAAAAGGCAGACGTGTCTGTTCACCGCCAAAAGGAACCCATTCACCGTGGCTCCTACTTGCCAGAATGTATCATTGGAATACAGTGACTGGCTTCAGTTGTTAGGCTTAAAGATTTCTTCGAACCTCAACGTTGATTGGTTCATTGAGTCCAGAGCAAGAGCAGCTGCAGGAAATCTTGCCGTTCTAGCGAAGGTCCAGCAGTACTTTACACTGGGACAGCTACTTGTATTATACAAAGCACAGATCCGGTGGTGCACTGTGGTCACATATTTGCTGGTGCCGCAAAGTCTCATCTTGCGGTTCTGAACTCGTTTGAGAGGAGAGCAAAGACGCTTATAGGCGATTCCGAATTGGTCAAAGCCAGCCTTGAACACAGGCGTAGAATTGCTAACATCTCAGTATTCTATAGGATACATTTTGGTGAGTGGGCGCTTGAATTCACGACCTTATACCCCCGGCCCCCTTCCATCACCAGACGTTCCGACGCACGGCAGGTATCCACCCTTTTTTAGTAGACATACCACCTTTCCGAACAAAGGGCTTTGTTTCGTCTTTTTTAGTTTAGGTTGCTAGGTGCTTATGCGCCTTACGACTACATTCCACATACCATCAGGTGGAATGTCGTCAAGCATTAATCTAGATTTATAATTGAAAAAAAAAGACAGACCGTTCCGTTGTTACTCTTTACGTACAAAATCCTAAAAATATTAAAAACCGAATAATATTTTCATGTCCTGAATCTCAATTGCTAGAGCGCAGACATTGCTATTGGTTATAATATTTTCAATCAATCTCTTAGATTAAAAGGTTCTTGAAGTCTCACCTTGGCCATAGCCTACCAAAAGCACAGCATGGTTGAGTTGAGTACTGGAACAGCCTTCAGCAAGTATACCTCCATGATAGCTACGCAAAGGGTGAGCATCAATAACTGGAATATCACATATTTATTATTTTAAAATCAGTAAGTAGCAAGACATTTTTATATTATTATAAGAATTTTTTATGATGTATCTACCAATAATCAATGGTCCATTATTAACAAGTTTTTCCATCATTTCTTGCTCTGTAATTTGTAAGTGCTCAACATTAACAGGGTGAATTACAACCGCACTATTATCAAATGCACATGAACCTTGGTAGGCCTGGTATGGATAAGATTGTTCTGACATTGCGCCGTTTTGAGTTAGATAACTAGAAAAAGTTAAGTGTTTGATTAAGGTTTGCCTCCCATTAAAAGAGTTTTGATAAAATTACAAAAAAACATTACGCAATTGCTCGATCAGGATAGCCTCCGTGACATCCGTGGGATATTTGGTCACAATCCACTAACTGTTGCTCGGATATTTCTACGATACTTCCAGTTTTGATAGCGTTTAAACTTTCCACGTTACCTTAAACATGTTAGGAGCGTATATAGTCGTATAAAGCCATCCCGAGAAATTCACATGAGGAAATATAAAACTCTTATAATATTTTTCTTATTTGAACAAGTGTGAAATTGGCGATAACTTAAAAACATAAACCATATATAACATATTCGACAAAATTGAGATAAAACAGTCTATATGTAAAACCACTAGATCAAAATCATTTTAGAGGTACCTAATTATTACATACCAGTCACACTAAACGCCCAACAAGACCCACATTGTCTTTGATTCTTCACTCTACTGACCACTCCTTTAGATCGCCAGTCAAATTCATTTGGTGCAGTATAATTAAAAGACTCAAGCACATGTTCCGAGTTTTTTTTATTTAATAGATTCTTATCTACTAAAAATCCTGTGTAAGTTTGTATGAATTCCTCCTTGGTTAGATCCGAAAACTGTGTAATACCTTTAACGTAATTCGTAAGTTATTTTATTTATAAAAAGATTAATTTCTTGTGACCAAGTAAAATAAAACAAAAAGTCTTACCGTAAACAGCGCTTGAACTCTTTTCATTTAGTGAGTTAATTTCTTTTAAATTCTCTAAGAATATTTGAAGCCTTTCCTCCTTCTCTTTACCAACATATTGTTTGTTGTATTCGTTAATGAAAGTTTCAAAGAGTTCGCGGCCTTCCTCCAGAGAATATATTCTATTCTCTGGTGCAGCCAACGTTGAAGAAATGAAAGCACAAACTATGAAGAACAACATAGTGACTGTCAGTAGTGTATGGTCTGGTGTCCAGAAAAACCTCTATATATACTTCACATTGATTAAAAAAAAGAATTTCGATAATTGCTCAGGAATTCAAATTATTATAATGTATTGGTTTCGTGAAATATTACTGTTTGTTTGTAATTTATAATTCTTAAAAGAATTCTTAAGCAGAATAATTATTATGAGATATGGCGCAAATATTAGTGAAAAAATCGTCTAATAAGAAATAAATTACTTTCATAGCATATTGGCAACAGATTAGCTGCAAACAAATTATAATATATGTCAGAAATATTTATTTAGTTTTGCTTTTGATTTAGTTGTGTTTACTAATTCTTATCTTGTGTCTTATCTTATTTTATATCTTGTATTTTATTAGGTATTTCAAGAGTCTTCTACATATTTTGAATAACAAAATTTATATTCTGAAAACTGGCAGAAATAGTTAAATTAAATAGTCTTTTGAGAGCGCCTAGCGCTCTCAATAGCTACCATTGGCTTTCGATGTTCCCGGCTTGCTAGATTCGCCATCTTGCCAGCAGGTCACTTGCTTGTCAGGACTATCACTTTGATGTAGGAGACCTGTGATAGTATGTCGTCAATTGTCCTTTGATCATGGTCCATAAGACGATCCGTTTCTGCATTACTACCATGAAACCTGCAGAGTCATGCGTAAATACTAATAAGTTCGTTCATGTCTACGCGTATCCAGAGCGTCGACGAGTCCCTTCATGCTAATGTGATACTGCACCAGATATCGTCCCTTACGAACACAGATACCCCAGCGTGAGTGAGTATATATATATATATGTATATATACGGGGCCATGAGAAATATGCTGTATCTCTCGGTATCAATTTCTGCCTCTTCATTAAAATCAATAAGGCCGGTTACGCTAACTGAAGATTGAAGAATTCTCTGATAGCCTACATTTAAACTGGAGCGGGATTTACGGAATATAGGTGTCGTTTGCTCTTGGCAATAAGCGGCTCTGTACCCTACTTAGATTACAAACAGTGCTTCGAGCAAGATGGCTCAGAAAAGGACATTTCAACTCTTATGGTGCCAGTACCCTTCTGGAGTGAAACCTCTTTAAAGAACTCTATCATATATAGTGTTGAGACTCCCAAGTCTCCCATCGGCTCCCAAGCCGATGATCGACATTTATCAACGTGAAACAGAAATAAAGACTGGATGTAAGACTGTCTTGTGTCTGTATTGTACGATGCTGATTGAATTCGAATCAAATCAGTATACATTGTGAAGTCAGAAGAACGCGTGGTGATTCTAATACATTTTGGTGTTTTGGTCGCTTTTTACAACACTTGCGGGTACCAGGAATAGTCATATAATTTTCTTAGAACATACCTTTGAATATAATTTTATATTTTTATATTTAACTTTATATTTTTATATTTAACTGTTTATTTTTCGTTAGTAACGTATTAAAAAAAAAAACCTTGCATGATCCATTTAGCTCATAAGCCTTTACGGGACCTATTTCATTCAAACATGGACGATATCAGTTAGGTAGTATAATTTATATTATTTTCTTATTACCTAAAAATGAATATTTTAGGTAAGTATTTCCTTTTATGTTTATTAAATATAATATTTTATCATTTATATTTCACTGTAATTAACCATTTGAAATATTATAACGAATGAATGGATTGACTTATATTGTCAGCACGTTTCACATATTATGTTATTATTAACTAATAAAAACATTCAATCTAATTTTAATAATAATATTACTTAACGTTCAAAGTTACTTAGGTAGGTACATCTTAATTTCATTCAAAAGAGTGTTCACTTAAACTCTATTTTTTTTTATTTTTTATTTTTTTTATTTTATTTATTTAAGGTCGCTTAAACATTTAAGGTCATTAGCGACCACTATAAATGAACATTTATATTAAGTTATAATAATCAGCTGCCTTCAGGAATTTTACAGTAATTTCAGTATTGTTTAAACAGTCTTTAAGAAGTAAAGGTAAATTAACATTAAGTCTTTCATTTATATACATTGGACATTCAATTAAAAGATGTTTAATAGATATTTCACTGTCACATCTCTTACATTTTTTTTTTCTTTCTTTGGTTATAATGTGAATGTGAGTTATATTTGTGTGTCCTATCCTTAATCTATTTAAAACCACTTGATCTCTTCTATTATTAAATTTTAAGTTACATTTTTCATAAACTGATTTCCTTATCTCAAATAGTGCACTATTATTGTAATTTCTCACCCAAAAGTCATTCCACAAGCTTTTTATCTTTTTATTTATATGTTTCTTTATATCTTTAGTGGAAGATGTAACGTAGCTACAATGTTCAATTTCAGTAGCCTCCTTTGCTTTCATATCAGCCCTTTCGTTCCCACAAATACCCTGGTGGCTGGGAATCCACATCAGTTCAATAACATATCCACCGTTCACTAGCGCAAAGTAGTTTTTTCGGATTAAATTTATTAGGGGATCCAAGTTTTGAGAGTTAGATAATGCTACAAGAGTTGACAAAGAGTCGGAACAGATTATACATTTTTTATTACTTGGAGTATCTTTAATAATATCTAAGCATTTCAAAATAGCAACAGCTTCACAGGTGAAGATGCTTGCATAATCTTGGAGTCTGTATTTGAAATTTTTATTTTTAATTACAATAGCGCAACCCGTTTTACCCTCATATACAGAACCGTCCGTGTAATAAAATGAAAAGTCCGAATAATTATCTCTAATTTCATAAAATAGTTTTTTATAAATATAATCTGGAGTTGTATCGCGGGGATAATTGTTTGCTATTTCTAGGTTTATTGTGAGGTCTTTTTTATGCCATATAGGTTGATTGGGCTGATAACGAGAATATACAGGAGGAAAATTGAACGCAATTTCATTTAAATATCTTTTGACTCTCAATCTCAGAGGTACAGGGAGTGACGGTCGAATATTGTATTCAATATCTGATAAACGTGAGGATTTTAAAAAAACTGAGTCTTCATAAGATGTTATATGTTTTATAGCATACACAAGGCTCATTTGCTTTCGCCTTAACGATAATGGCATTTCATCAGATTCAACTAGAATGCTATTTATTGGGCTGGTTTTAAATGCTCCCAAACTCAATCGTAAACAAGTATTTTGTATGCTTTCTAAAAGTTTTAAAATGTTAGGAGACGCAGATCCATAAATTATTGAGCCATAATCAATTTTTTGTCTTATCAAAGCTTTATAAGTGTTTTTGATACATGTACAATCGGATCCCCATTTACTTGATGATAACTTTTTAATAATATTCATTCTAGAATAACACTCCGATTTTAGTTTTTTAATGTGTGTAATCCAATTCATGTTGGTGTCAAATGTGAGACCTAATATTTTCAAAATTTTAACTTCTCTAATATTATGATTATCAATTGTCAGCTTAATCTTATTATTTTTCTTTTTTTTTGAAAAGATCATATACTCAGTTTTTAGTTTTGAAAATCTAAAACCAGACACCTTACACCATTCAATCAGCTTATCTAAAGTATTTTGGACAAGTTTTTCTGTTAGTTTTAAGTTGTTGCCGCTACATAGTATTGTTAAATCATCAGCGAACAAATATCCCCGCAAAGGGCGCTCGATAACGTCTAAAATATCATTTATTGCCACTAAGAAGAGAATAACACTCAAAACAGACCCCTGAGGAAGTCCATTTTCTAAACTGACAGGATCCGAAAAGACATTTTCTATCTTGACTCTTATGGTTCTGTTTGTCAAAAAATTTGCTACAAAGGACAGCATGTTACCTTTAACATTAAACCTTTCCAGAATCAACAAAACCCTGTGTTTCCATACCATTTCATAAGCCTTTTCCAAATCCAGCGCCACTGTAACCACCTTATTTTTATTTGCAAAAGCTGAAAGTATATCGTTTTCCAAACTAATCAAATGATCCAAAGTTGATCTTGACTGTCTAAATCCAAATTGAAACTTCGATAGTATTTGGTTTTGTTCCAAATGCCACCGCAATCTGGAACTAACAATTTTTTCTAGCAATTTACATAAATTACAAGTCAAAGATATTGGCCTATAATTTGAGGCCAAGGTAGGCGTTTTTCCTGGCTTTGGAATAGGTACAACGATTGCTTCCCTCCACTGGTCTAGGAAGACCTGTTTGGTCCAGATATAATTATAGATATTTACTAGTCGTTCAAGAGCTACAAGTGGAAGTTTCTTAATTAAGTTGTTAGATATCTTATCTGGACCTGGACTTGAATTTCCTAGCTTATTTAAAATTATCAATAATTCATTTATACTAATATGATCATTTATACAGTTACTATTATCTTTTTTATTGAATATTGTATTAGTATCTTCTATGTTATTTTTATAACTTAAAAAGTTTTGATCATAATTATTAGAACTTGAGTTTTCGGAAAAAGTTTTAACCAATAGCTCTGAATTCATTTTTGGATCACAACTAAGTTCACCCTGACTATTTTTTAAAATAATTGTTTGTGCCCGCCTTCTTTGTCCATTGATAGAATTTATTTTTTTCCAAATGATTCCTAATGGAGTATAACTATTGATTGAAGTAATAAATTTATTCCAATTCGACTTTCTATTTTCCTTAAATAATCTTCTACTTTTTGCTCTCTTTCTACGATAATCTATTTTCAAAAACTCCTCCCTACTTACATCCTCCTGTCTTATAAATTGATTGCGTTTATTTTTTTTACATTGTTTTGTAAATAATCTATAAGCCTTTTTAGTTTCCTTTAATGAATTTGAGCATTCTTCATTCCACCATGGGACTTGTTTCTTTTTTACTTTACCTGAAGTTTTAGGTATATGGTTTTCTGCTGAATTAATTATAATTGTATTAAATTCCTCTACTAACTTATTTATATTCATGATATTGGATGATGGATTTATTTCTACTAATTCTTTTATTCTGTTTTCTATTTCAATACTAAAACTAGGCCAATTTGCACACTTATATTTCCAATGTTGCGGAATATATTGAGTACTAGGATTCAATTCTATTTGTGCTGTAATTGTGATAGGAAAATGATCACTATCGTATAAATCATCAATTGCATTCCAATCGAAATAGCTTGATATACTTCGTGAAACAAAAGTTAAATCAATACTGCTAGTTTGACCGTTACTACTATTAAAGTGAGTAGGTTGATGAGAATTTAAAAGGATTATATTCTCATTTGATTCTAGCCAATCAGCAATCATTTTACCTCTCCGATCGCATTTGTTTGAACCCCAATTAAAATGGTGACTATTAAAATCGCCTAACAAAACAAATGGTATTGGTAACTGGTTAATAAGATCATTTAAATCTGTCAAACTTATGGTACAACTACTGGGTAAGTATATATTACATATAGTAATTGCCAGAGGAAACTTAATTCTTACTGCTACTACCTCCAAAGAACTGCTTATATTTATCGTTTCGGGTAAAGTGCAAGATTTCAAATAAGTTACAACCCCACCACTAGCTATATTGCTGTGCATTCGGTTTTTGTAAAAACTTTCATAATTTTTTAGCTTCGCACAGTAGTTGTTTTTGAAATTTGTTTCTTGTACGCATAAACATACCGGATCAATATCATTTAATATTAGTTTTATGTTTTCAAATCTTGTGTGAAACCCGTTAACGTTCCACTGAAGAATTTTCATAATATGTAAAAGGAAATAATATATTAATAAATAATAAATATAGGAAAAGGATAGTCGCTAATTATTTTCTGGGTGGATGAAGTTTTGCAGTTTTTTGATAAATCTTGAGCATCTATTCTTCAGAGCTTTATTCATTTTCGGATGAAAGAACAGACACATGTCTATTATTACTCTAATTTTTCTTACACGAGAGAGAATGTAAAAAAATAATAATACGGTAATCTTTACTGGTATAATACAATATTTCTTAAATTCTGCCTTTAGCACCTTCCATGATATTGCAACTGTGTTATAATATTGTAACCAGTCACAATTATCTCAATTACGAATATCTAAAACTTTGTATGTGGGCAAAAAGTTTTATTTCGATTTCCTTGTTATCTCATCACTAGATTCTGACTTTGTGAAAATGGTAACAACTCGGGAGTTTAAATTGACTCTTAATTTAAATATAAAAATAAAATCAATATCTACACAATTAGAGTAAAAAATCTGTGAAGATATAAAAAATACAAACAGTCGAATAGAACCTCTTTTTATCAAGTTGGTTAAAAATGGATACGAAACTTTTTAAGTATTATTTATTTAATTATAAATAAAATCTTTTTTGGTGTGAAAGCAAAATTATATGAAAACATAATTTTACAAAATAGCAAATAGAACACCAGAATCCTCAATGTTTAAACAATTGACTCCTCTCTTCATCCTGAAGTAGCCCTTCTCTCCCCAAGATTCATTCCAAGAATTCTTGACAATCCAATAGTCAACGTTATTTTCTGAAACAAAAAACAGAGTAATGAAAAACTACCATAAACGTGTATCTAACAGTTCAATTTAATAGTCATTTAACATGGCTGTCGACAAATGCGACTTTCGCCTTTTATTTTTTAATGATCGACCCAAAAAGGGGGATGATACAAATTTGACCTGTGTATCTGTGTGTCTGTCTGTGGCAACGCCGCAGCCAAACGCGTTAACGGATTTGAATGCGGTTTTTTTAATGGAAAGATTTGATTGTCGAGATCCTTCTTAAATAGAAATAGAAGCAGCAGAAGGTTCTTATGCAATATGAATTTTAAAAACTTATACTAGTCAAAATTAGCGTGGTCGTAGATTCATTTAGTACAACATGGAAAAATTAAAAAAGGTTTAAAAAGCTAAAAAAAACCCGTACGTACGTACGTACCCGAAAGTACGTACTTAAACCAACCAACACAGTTTATGCTTATGTTTTACATGATTATTATATATAATTATTATAATATATTAGTTATATATCGTAAAAACTCAATAAACAAGTCGAAGTTAAGCTATTAGTAGTATTTAACTTCCAACACAAGATCCTTATGAAAAATTAATTAAATCAGTTTTCAAATTCTTACCTTGCCCATAACCTACCAAAAGCACAGCATGATTTGTGATATTAGAGGCACAGTCATCAACAATTATACCTCCATTATATTTCCTTAAAACTTCGCCGTCAATAGCTGGAATACACATTAACTTTTTTAAATTCAGAAAAGGTATCCTAAGTATCGAGATTTATACTTTCAATATTTTTTGATACCTATACTTAATGGCCCAGTTTTAAACAGCGTTTCCTTCATATCTTGCTCCGGAAATATAAAATGTTTATATTTTTTTAAACGTATTACAACATTTTTGCTATCGAAGTGACAAGATCCATCCTTGGCCTTGTATGGATACGATTCTGAAGACATTGCACCTTTTCGAATAAGATAACTGGAAAGTGATTACAGTGTGATTAATATTGTCTCTTATTTATAAAAAGCTTAGTTGAAAATACAAATCTATTACTCAAATGCAAAATCAGGATCGCCACCGTCACATCCGTCAGATATTTCGACACAATCCACTAATTGTTGCTCCGATATTTCTACGATACTTCCAGATTTGATAGCGTTTATACTTTCTACGTTACCTTTAATATGACACAAATAAATTTATAGCTATCCCGAAAAAAACACTTGTTGAAATTCGGGTAGCAAAAACTATAATTTGCGACACATAGAATTGACGTTTCTTATTATGAAATATAAATTTATACCTTTTATTAGTTTCTAAAATTATATCAAAGACTGGGATGCAAGATATAGTCTAGCATAGACATAATATACTTTATGCAAGAAATTCCCGAATTCTAGGAGAGTACCTAAATGTCTCATACCAGTCACACTAAATGCCCAGCAGGATCCACAATGTCCTTGATCCTTCACTCTACTGACCACTCCTTTAGATCGCCAGTCAAATTCATTTGGTGCAGTATAATTAAAAGACTCTAGTACATAGTCCGAGTTTTTTCTTTTTAATAAGTTCTTATCTACTTTAAATCCTGTGTAAGTTTGTATGAATTCATCCTTAGTTAGATCCGAAAACTGTGTAATACCTGGAAGGTAATACATTATTTATATTAATTGTAAAAACATTAATACGTCGTGACCAAGTAAAATACAAATTATTTTTGTCTTACCGTAAACAGCGTTGGAACTCTTTTTATTTAGTGAGTTAATTTCTTTTAAATTCTCTAAGAATATTTGAAGCCTTTCCTCCTTCTCTTTACCTTCATATTGTTTGTTGTATTCGTTTATGAAAGTTTCAAAGAGTTCGCGGCCTTCCTCCAGAGAATATATCTTATTCTCTGGTGCAGCCAACGTTAAATAAATCGAAAAACAGACTAAGAAGAACAACATAGTGATTATCAGTCACTACTGATCCCCTTACATTTATGGTCTGGTGTCCAGACATAATCATACCTCTACTTATACTTAGCTTTGTTGCAAAACAGAATTTCGATAATTTCTCAGAAATTTGCATTATTCTAATTTAACGGTTTTTGAAACATTGCTGTTTATTTGTAATTTATAACGTATGGTGTAGAATTCTAAAACAGAATAATTATTAAAAAATATGGAGTGAATATTAGTAAAGAAATCTTCTAGTAACAAATAAATTACTCTCATAGAGTGTCCACAACTTAAAAATAGAAAAGATACAAATAAATTAGATTATTTGCCTGTCTGTTAGGTTATCTGTCAGAAATATGTAGTTAATATTGCATTTTTTTTTATTAATTCTTATCTTATCTTTCACGCTAATAAACACCTGTACTTTATAACATATTGCATCTTTTTAAATATCTTGAATACTTGACATATTATTCTTTATTTTATTTTCAACTTTAACTTTTGTTAGTGTTGTTTTTGTTTTACTTGTAGCCTGGCAGCGATCGCTTCATACCGTGCATCGTCCTCAAAATATAAAGGAATACTATTGTATTTGTTAGTACTCAAATGTACTTTAACTACTCATATTAAATTTATTTATAAGCAATACCATAATGAATACTGGGTGTTTGTTGAACAAATGTATACATTGCCCTGTGAGAGAGTCACTAACTGTTGAGTTGAATAGAGTTGAGTTGAGTTCAGTAGAGAAACAGAAAATACCTTTGTTTGTTTCTCGTATTTATATCTCGTATAATATTGAGTCTAAAAAAGTTTGTCAGTGTTCTTATAGACATTTATATTGACACATATTAAAAAATGACCAGAAAAAAACTAAATTATATAAAAATAAGAAAAAGCAGGCAAAACTAAAGGGAATTATTTAAATTAATACATACACATATGCTTATGTCAATTGTGTAGGAATTCCCTGTATTAAATGAGTTTGAAAATGGTAGCGATACAAATGACGTGAATTCAGTGTCGTAAATATTTATTATTAACAATAATCATGTATCTTGTCTTATGTAAATTAAAAATAATTTCATCATTTTCAAGGAAAGGAAAGACTAAGAAATAAGACGATATTTTTTATTCTCTACATATTTAATTATATGAAACTAATATAATTTCAGTTAGTCACAATAATAATGATAATAAATTATTTCTTATATAACGGCAGTTGAAATACCTTGGAATTCAATGTTTAAACAGTTGACTCCCTTTTTTATCCTGAAATAGCCGCCTTCTCCCCATGATTGACCAAAAGAATTCTTGATAATCCAAAAATCAACGCCATTTTCTGAAAGAAAGAAATATTTGTGGTATGTCAGTTAAATTACTTATCACTATTATAAATTATATTGCTTTACTATTATTCTTAATTTTTAACAAATATTGAAACCGGTACCTTCCCAAATATTATGAAAAATAGTAAAGTAGTTCTTCGTTCAAAAGTTGCCATAGATCTATTGGCCGGAAATTATAGGCCTATCTCCTACCTACCTCCTACCTTCTAGTAAAATTTTCGAAATAATTATTCTAAACCAAATGACAGAATTAGTTTATAGCAATAAAATCAAAATGAACAATATGGCTTCACCGAAGCCTATGGACTATGTGACATTGTATTTTTTGCTGATGATACCTTGCTTATTTTTAAAGTTGAGCTTGATATAGCTAATTTTGACAAAGTAAACAGTGCTCTGTCACGTGTTTTCGAACCAATGTAGAAATGAAGAAATTATTAATTTCGAACTAATGAAGAATTTGTTCGAAATTCATAATTTAGTCTTAAATACTCAGAAAACTAAATCCATGGAATTTATACTTCCTAATGTAAAAAGTCCAAATAATAGTTTACTACTTAACACTGAGGTTTTAAGAACTGAGAATGAGGTGTTAAGATGGTAGAACTGACTGACTCAACATTTTTTTTAGGTATAACTCTAGATAGAAAGCTCTTTGCATTAAAAAAAGTAAGACAACATACGTTAATACGACTCGACACATTTATTTTAGTTGTTGTCACAGTGTTTTGTCTTACGGTATTTTACTATAGGGCAGCATTCCAGAAATTAATTCTATATTTATTTTACATAAAAGGCTATTAGGCCTATTTCTGATATTTTGAAAGAAATCGTTATTCTTACTTTTATTTCTTAATTCATTTTTAATAACTTAGATCTTTTTTTTCTTAGTTTTAAATCTAAGATTAAAGGTATATTATTAAATATATCTTACTGGAAGATTTTAGAGTTTTTTGGTTGATCGAAATGTGTGGGAGTTGGGTGATTGACTCATTTGCAGGATTGACGTTATAATGCATAAGTCAAATATTGCTCAGTTTCATTTAAAAAGAGCAACTGTTCAGTTTCTGCTCAACTCTTATCAGCTTACTTAGCTGGTGGTAGTTTATTCAAGGGACTGACTATAATGACCAATTTAATGTAACCATTGACGTTTCAGAAGTTCGTGTAAATGGCTACTTGAATAAAAATATTTAAATTGATTTGATTTTTAAATATTTTTTTTTAATCAAAAGCCTGGTTCGTCGAGATGGTTCTAAGCAATGTTTGGTCGAAAAAGAGATAGTCTTCTCCAAGATATTAAGGTTTTATTGGTGCGGGTATAAGCTTCTTATGCAATATTGATAGGAATACTTAAGCAAGTAAATATTTGTGTGTCCGTAGGTTCAATTAGTAAAATAATGAAACCAGTAACATAACTTCAAAAAGCAGAAAAAAATCTTACAACCGCTTAATAAAGGAAGAAATTTAAAATCAAGTAAGTTACCTAGGCAAATAAAGAAATTATGATATGGAATCGTATAGTCTAAGCCCTTGTAACTTCGTAAATTGGACACCATCTTCAACGTACGTAAAACAGTTCCCCGACGCTACGACTACAATAAGTACATGTTAATATTATTTGTATTCTTTTTAGAGGTCTTTTTGTATAGAGAGTTTTTTAAATTTTTAATTTAATTTTTGTCTCCTATATTTGTCACCTAACTAGGTTAGTTTAATATCAATTCATCGAGTAAAAATTAAGCAATTAGAGAAATACTATTTTCTGACAATTCACATTAAACTCTTAACAGCCTCACCTTGTCCATAGCCTACCAAAAGTACAGCATGATTAGCGGTGTCACTGGCGCAATCATCAATAATTATACCCTTTAAATAAGTTCGCAAAATAGTAGCATCAAGACCTGGAATATCACACAATTATTATTTTGAAGAAATAAAGGCTCAAGCAGAAAAATATATTATTTCTATATTGTTTTATATATTTTTTTAGATAGGTACCGATACTCAATGGTCCGGTTGTATAAAGTTTTTCCTGTATTTGAGGCTCCTTCATTTGTAAGTCCTCAGAATTTGTCAAGTGGATAACAACATTATTGCTATTGTATTGACAGGAGCCATCCGTACCCTGGTATGGATAGGATTGTTCAGACATTGCTCCATTTTGAACTAGGTATCTGAGAAGTATTTATTATGTTATTATTACATAAGTCTCTTTTGTAAAATGTCATAATAAAAGTATAAAATACATTACTTGATTGCAAGATATTTGATCCCTCCGATACATCCGTTAGATTGTGTATCACAGTCCACTAATTGTTGCTCCGATATTTCTACCATATTTCCAGTTTTTATAGCGTTTATACTTTCCACATTACCTTAAACATGACAGATGAATATTTAGCCGTTCCGTTTTGTATATTAAACGTCAACAAAATTCAGCTAACAAAAAAAAACCTTAATACAATTACCAAATCTAAAGAAATTAGTAAAGTTTCATATACATAAGCAATTCTGAAGATCACGATAGTTTAAGAACATAAACTATGACCACTTCTTTGAAATTTTATGTAATGATCTAATATTAAAATCTTCCAGATGCAGATCATTTCAGATGTGTAGTACTTTAATGTTACATACCAGTTGCACTAAACGCCCAGCAGGATCCACAATCTCCTTGATCCTTCACTCTACTGACCACTCCTTTAGATCGCCAGTCAAATTCATTTGGGGAAGTATAATTAAAAAGCTCACGTACATTATCCGAGTTTTTTCTATTTAATAAGTTCTCATCCACTTTAAATCCTGTATAAGTTTGTATGAATTCATCCTTAGTTAGATCCGTAAACTTGTTAATACCTGGAACGTAAGTCGTTAGTTGTCTTATTTATAATAACATCAATACGTTGTGATCAAAAGTAATACAAATATTTTTGTCTTACCGAAAACAGCGTTGGAACTCTTTTTATTTAGTGAGTTAATTTCTTTTAAATTATCTAAGAATATTTGAAGCCTTTCCTCCTTCTCTTTACCTTCATATTGTTTGTTGTATTTGTTTATGAAAGTTTCAAAGAGATCGCGACCTTCCTCCAGAGAATATATCTTATTCTCTGGTGCAGCCAACGTTAATGAAATGAAAGCACAAACTATGAAGAACAACATAGTGATTATCAGTAGTGTATAGTCTGGTGTCCAGACATAATCATACCTCTACTTATTATACTTAGCTTTGTTGCAAAAACAGAATTTCGATAATTGCTCAGAAATTTAAATTATTCACATTTAATGGGTAGTTGAAACATTGCTGTCTGTTTGTAATTTATTACCTGTGGTGTAGAATTCCTAAACAGAATAAGTATTTTGAGACATGGCGTAAATATTAGTAATACAATCTTCTAATAACAACTAAATTACATCTGATAGATACTATCCATAACTTGAAAATAGAATAAATACAAAGAAATTAGTTAGATTACCTGTCTGTCTGTTAGATTATCTGTCAGAAATATGTATTTATTTTTGCTTTTGTTTCACTAATTCTTATCTTTCATAGTCATAAACACCAGCATTTTATGAGGTATTGCATGTTTTTACATATCTTAAATATCTAACACAATGTTCTTTATTTCAGGATCAGTTAAATAAAAGCACAGGTTATACTTTGTAGCCAAAGTCAGGCTTCCAGTATGAGTGTCATGGGTTCAGTATGACAGTCACTGAGTACATATACAATGTCAAAGAATAATAAATCTTTGTCTTCTTCTGGATAAGAAAAATCTAAATTAAGCTATAGAAATTGAGCTGAGCTTGTCTTATGTTATCCTATATAATAAATCCTAGCCTAAATAATAAATTTTATAATATCTAGTTTTACTTGTAGCCTGGCAGCGATGGCTGCGGCAATGATGGCCTGCGGTGCATCGTCCTCAAAATATAAAGGAATACTATTGTATTTGTTAGTACTCAAATGTACTTTAACTACTCATATTAAATTGATTTATAGGCAAATGCCATAATGAATACTGGGTGTTTGTTGAACAAATGTATACATTGCCCTGTGAGAGAGCCACTAACTGTTGAGTTGAGTAGAGTTGAGTTGAGTTCAGTAGAGAAACAAAAAATACCTTTGTTTGTTTCTCGTATTTATATCTCGTATAATTTTGAGTCTAAAAAAGTTTATCAGTATTCTTATAAACATTTTCATTGACACATATTAAAAAATGACCAGAAAAAAAAATATATAACAATAAGAAAAAACAAAAAAATAAATAAATATAAGAAACAAATAAGCATACGTTAAATTAATAAATGCACATTTATGTCAATTGTGTAGGAATTTCCTGTAATAAATGAGTTTGAAACTAGTAGCACTAATCCCGATACAATTGACGTAAGTTCAGTCAGGTAAATATTTATTATTAATAATAATCATGTATCTTGTCTTGTGTAAATCTAAAATAATTTCAACATTTTAGACGAAAGGAAAGACTAAGAAAAAAGACGATACTTTTTAGTCTCTACATATTTAATTATATGAAACTAATATCATTTCAGTTTGCCACAATAATAATGATATTAAATATTATTTTTTTTACATAACAGCAGTTGAAATACCATCGTATTCAATGTTTAAACAGTTGACTCCTTTTTTTATTCTGAAGTAGCCACTTTCTCCCCATGATTGACCCCAAGAATTCTTGACAATCCAATAATCAACGCCATTTTCTGAAAGAAAGAAATATTTGTGGTATGTCAGTTAAATTACTTATAACTATTATAAATTATATTGCTCCACTATTATTCTTAATTTTTTACAAATATTGAAACCGGTACTTTCTAAAATATAATGAAAAATAGTACAGTAGTTCCTTTGTTCAAAAGTTGCCATAGATCTATAAGCCGGAAATTTTAGGCCTATCTCTATTTTACCTACCTTAAGTAAAATCTTCGAAATTATTATTCTAAACCAAATGACAGAATTAGTTTAAAGCAATAAAATCAAACAAAGTGAACAATATGGCTTCACTGAAGAAGAATCAACAACTGATGCGGGTGCAACGCTTCTTAAGCACATTTACATTTACTAAGCATGGAAGAAGTCGCAGAATGCAATCGGGGTATTTTATGATTTATCTAAAGCCTTTGATTGCGTATACCGTCAAACATTACTATGCAAACTCAACCACTATGGTGTGCGTAGTGCTGTGCTTGATTTTATTGACGCCTTTATGAATCAAAAACTTCAGACGGTTGATGTAAATAATTGTAAATCGGCCCATTTTTATGTTTCCTCTCCATTAATGATTTTCCCTTTTACGTAAAACGACTATGTGACATTGTACTTTTTGCTAATGATACCTCGCTTATTTTTAAAGTTGAGCGTAATAAGGCTAATTTTGACAAAGTAAACAGTGCTCTGTCACGTGTTCTTCATTGGCTCGAAATTAATAATTTAGTTTTAAATACTAAGAAAACTAAACGCATGGAATTTAATTTATAGTTTCTTATGTAAAAAGTCAAAATAGTAGTTTAATCCTTAACCATGAGGTGTTAGATCTGACTGACTTGACAATTTTCTTAGGTATAACTTCTCTCGATACTCGCAGGCAAACTCAGCTCTGCCAATGAAATAAGTAAGACAATTAATAGACGTTAATATGGCTCGACACCATTTTTACGGTATTTTGTCTTACTGTATTTTACTATAGGGCAGCGCTGAAGAAATTAATTCTATATTTATTTTAGAAAAAAGAGCTATATTGGCTATTTGTTGATGTTTCGAAAGAAATCGGTATTCTTACGATTTCTCGATCGGTATCGGTCACTTCTAAATACATTTTAATAATTTAGATCTTCTTTTTCTTAGTTTTAATTCAGTTTTAATTAAAGTATATTATTAAATAAATTTTACTATAAGAATAAAAAGTTTTTGGTTGATCGAAATGTGTAGAACTTGGGTCATTGACTCTTTTGCAGGGTTGATGTTATAATGTATAATTCAAACATTCCTAAATTTTATTTAAAAAGAAAAACTGTTGAGTTTTTCTTTCTCTCAGTAGAGCAGCATTCCGAGCTGGTATTAGCTTACTCACGGACAGACTATACTGACCAATGTAATAATGTAATCATTGATGATTCAAAAGCGCGTGTAAATGACTACTTAAAAAATATTTTTAGAATTAGAATTTAAATTGATATGTAACCTAAAACCTGTAAAAATTTTGCCCCTTGTGTTTTTCACCTAACTAGGTTAGTTTAATACCAATTCAACGAGTAATAGTTAAGCAAGAAATACTATTTTCATTAGATTATTTGAGTGCCAGTAAAAAATATATTGAGAATTCACATTAAACTCTTGACATCCTCACCTTGTCCATAGCCTACCAAAAGTACAGCATGATTAGGGGTGTCACCGGCGCAACTATCAACAATTATACCCGTTGAATAACTTTGCACGACAGTAGCATCAAGACCTGAAATATCACACAATTATTATTTTAAAGAAATAAAGGCTCAAGCAGAAAAATATATTATTTCTATATTGTTTTATATATTTTTTTAGATAGGTACCGATACTCAATGGTCCGGTTGTATAAAGTTTTTCCTGTATTTGAGGCTCCTTCATTTGTAAATGCTCAGAATTTGTCAAGTGGATAACAACACTATTGCTATTATATTGACAGGAGCCATCATTAGCCTGGTATGGATAGGATTGTTCAGACATTGCTCCATTTTGAACTAAGTAACTGGGAAGTGTTTTAATGTTATTATTATATAAGTCTCTTTTGTAAAATGTCATAATAAAAGTATAAAATACATTACTTAATTGCATAATATTGAAAGCCTCCGCCACATCCGCTAGATTGTGTATCACAGTCCACTAACTGTTGCTCTGATATTTCTATCATACTTCCAGTTTTTATAGCGTTTATACTTTCCACATTACCTTAAACATGACACAGTATATTTAGCCCTTCTATTTTGTATATTAAACGTCAACAAAATTCACCTAACAAAAAAAAAATAAACCTTAATACAATTACCAAATCTAAAGAAATTATTAATGTTTCATACTTTCATATCTAAGCAAGTCTGAAGGTCGCAATTCTATGAAATTTCATGTAATGATCTGATGTTAAAATCTTCCAGATTTAAAACTTTTTAGAAGTCTAATACTTAACTGTTACATACCAGTTGCACTAAACGCCCAGCAGGATCCACAATGTCCTTGATTCTTCACTCTACTGACCACTCCTTTAGATCGCCAGTCAAATTCATTTGGAGAAGTATAATTAAAAGATTCAAATACATATTTTGCATTTTTTCTATTTAACGGGTTCTTGTCCACTTTATATCCTGTATAAGTTTGTATGAATTCATCCTTAGTTAGATCCGAAAACTTGTTAATACCTGGAACGTAAGTCGTTAGTTGTCTTATTTATAATAACATCAATACGTTGTGATCAAAAGTAATACAAATTATTTTTGTCTTACCGAAAACAGCGTTGGAACTCTTTTCATTTAGTGAGTTAATTTCTTTTAAATTGTCTAAGAATATTTGAAGCCTTTCCTCCTTCTCTTTACCTTCATATTGTTTGTTGTTTTCGTTTATGAAAGTTTCAAAGAGTTCGCGACCTTCCTCCAGAGAATATATCTTATTCCCTGGTGCAGCCAACGTTAAAGAAACGAAAGCACAAACTATGAAGAACAACATAGTGATTATCAGTAGTGTATGATGTGGTGTCCAGACACACCTCTATTTATACTTCGCTTTGGTGAAAAAGATAATTTCGATAATTACTCAGGAATTCAAAATATTATTATTTGTCGGTTTGTTGAAAGATTACTGTTTGTGTATAATTTATAAGTTATAGTTTAGAATTCTTAAACAGATTAATTATTATGAGATATGGCGTAAATATTATTGAAAAAATCTTCTAATAAGAAATAAATGACTCTCATAGTACATTGATAACTTGAAATTAGAATATATACAAATAATTATTAAAATATGTCAGAAATATTTGTTTAGTTTTGCTTTTTTTTTTATTGAATGTAGTTCTTATCTTATGTTTCACGTTATTTTATTCGATATTTAAAGTTTTCTACATATTTTGAATAACAATATTTATTTTTTAAACTAGTACATTTATTACTTTATGTGACACCAAAGTATAATTTACGTTTTGTTATACATAAAGACATAGTAACCCATGTAACTAAAGTTATGCTTTTAGATCAGTGTGACAGAACTCAATGAATGCACCTAAAAAACTTAGATGTTAAGTTGCTATTCTCACATTCTTTATATTATCACAAGTCCAGAGAACTTAAAAGTACACCTTTTAAACCTAATAAACCAATTATAAAAATAAACCTTTACATAAATTCAGAAAATTTCTTGAAACAGGTACTTATAAATATATATTTCTTGTTGTTATTTAAAATGGATGCATAAGTCAAGTAATTATTAATTTAGAAATAAAATTTACATAACTACGATTTCTAAACTATGACATTGTTCTTTTAATGGAATTGTTTTGGTTACTATGTATTTGTATTTCATAAAGAGGTAAAGTTGATTATTTTTACTAACAATTCCTTTCAAACTACATAACAAAAAAAACCACTATAAAGTCTTTACTGTGTTGGTGTTAATAAAATAAATAAAAAAATTAAGTAATATCTAATCAAAATAGAATAATTGAATTAAAAGTTATATTTTCTAAAAAGCTATACGTAAAAGCTTTTAATAATTAATTCTTGAAGGAATTACTCTTGTATATTTAAAATATTGTTAACATATTAAAGGAAAGGAAGTGTATCAAAGAAGACTATAGTTGTATGCATTCTTGATTTATTTATAAGTAATAGTAATATCTGCTCTCTAACAGCAATAACTTTCGGTGTGAGTTAATCTTTTCCGTGTTAGATTGAACAGGTAGATTATTAAATCGTTAAGTAAGTCTCTGATAACTCAAGTAGCTCGTCGTTGAAAGCTGATGCTGAGGATCCTTATCAGAAATGAGATCAATACTCCATGTGTGGCCGAACCTGCTCTTAATAGAGCACGAGCTTTTGGTTTAGCCTGAAATACTGTCTTGTGTACTGTCTCCTTCGTCAGAGTTTTCCCTAGAGAATCATGCACAGCAGAGGCCTTGGCATACCATGAATGTTGGTTATATCAACATATCATAGATATGTAGGACGAATAGTATTGGCCACGTAGAGATCTCGAGATTGTAGGCGCTGTCCTTCCATTTCCGTCTATAGTCGAGTAAGAAGCAAAACCAATATTGACTTTCTCTATTGCATTGCCTTTCTCTTTATCCTTTGCTAAGGAGTCGTTCCCCGTGTGTAACGACGGGTTGGTAAACTGGCCGAAGTTGCCAAGGGTAGCTTTTGAGAGCGCCTAGAACTTCCGTTGTTCTGGGCTTGCCAGGCTTGCCAGCAGCTCACCTGCTTGCCAGGACTTAGGAGACCTGTGATAGTATATCGCTAATTATCGTTTGAACATGGTTCATGAGACGATCTGTTTCTGCATTACCACTGTAAAACCTGTACAGGCACGCATAAACTCTGATAAGTTCGTCCATGTCTACGCGTATCCAGAGTATCGAAAGGTGTCACAGAGAACAACACACAGATACTCCAGCGTGAGTGAGTATAGTCTTGCTAGATATATTGTAACAAAAAAAAAATAAAAATTGCAAATAACATTTATTACTTTTACAGTTTGTTAGTTTAATATACAAATATAAAATAACTAAAAATATAAAAAGCTTAGTCGAAGTGGTGTCCATTGCAATAAAGTTTTTTAAACGTTGAGGCCAGTTATCAATAGAAGCACGCGCTCTTTCTATGGGAAAATTCTTTACTGCCAAACGTATGGATTGTTGTTGGGGCTCCAAATTATCATGGCGTTTAGAGCAAGCTGTTCTATCTAAAACTAACCATAAATAATAAAACCACAAATAATAAAAATAATCCAGCGAACTAAGATCGGGATTAGACGACGGCGAATCATCAGCTTTGATGAAGTCCGAGACGTTTGCTTCCAACCAAGAATGCGCGGACTGAGCTTTATGACCCAGCGCCGAGTCTTGCTGGAAGGACCATCCTTGGTTATTGAACACGGTGTTATTAAGGGCTTAACATCCTTCTCAAGAATGGTATCTTGATACACTTGTACCGAAAGAAAAGAAAGATTAAGAAATAAGACAATACTTTTTATTCTGTACATATTTAATTTTAAGAAGCTAATGATATTATTTGAGTTTGTCACAATAATAATGATATTAAATTGATTTTACATAACGGCAGTTGAAATACCATAATGTTCAAAATTTAAACAGTTGACCCCCTTTTGCATCTTGAAGTAGCCGGCTTCTCCAAATGATATACCCCAAGAATTCTTGACGAGCCAATAATCAACTCCATTTTCTGAAAGAAATAAATATTAATATGTAGCCTTGAACCCGTCACAGTTTCGCCTTCTATATTTGTCACTTAACTTGGTAAATTTAATACCAATGTAACGAGTAAAAATTAGAGAAAGAAAGAAAGAAAGCAATTAGAGAAATACTATTTTCATTAGATTATTTCAGTGCCAGTAAAAGATTAAATAGACAATTCACATTAAACTTTTAACAGCCTCACCTTGTCCGTAGCCTACCAAAAGTACAGCATGATTGAAGGTGTCACTATGGCAGTGCTCAGTAATTATACCCTCGGAATAAGATTGCAAAGCAGTAGCATCAATCACTGAAATATCACACATTTATTACTTTAAAGAAGTGAAGACTCCAGTAGTAAGTATATTTTTTTCCATATTGTTATATGATATTTTTTTAGGTAGGTACCGATACTCAACGGTCCAGTTGTAGAAAGTTTTTCCTGTATTTGAGGCTCCTTCATTTGTAAATGCTCAGAATTTTTCAAGTGGATAACAACACTATTGCTATTGTATTGACAGGATCCATCCGTACCCTGGTATGGATAGGATTGTTCAGACATTGCTCCATTTTGAACTAGGTATCTGAGAAGTATTTATTATGTTATTATTACATAAGTCTCTTTTGTAAAAAGTCATAATAAAATTACAAAATACATTACTTTATTGCAAGTTCTGGGTAGCCTCCTTTACATCCGTCAGAATCTTTATCACAGTCCACTAATTGTTGCTCCGATATTTCTACCAAACTTCCAGTTTTTATAGCGTTTATACTTTCCACATTACCTTAAACATGACACAGATGTAAATTCAGTCCGTCCGTTTTGTTATCTTAAATGTCAACGAAATTCAGATAACAAAAAAAAATAATAACTTTTCTATTAAATCTTACGTAAAGGTCTGATATAAACGTTCTTTCAAATGTAAAACTTTTCAGAAGTCTTGTACCTAATTATTACATACCAGTTGCACTAAATGCCCAGCAGGATCTACAATCCAATTGATCCTTCACTCTACTGACCACTCCTTTAGATCGCCAGTCTAATTCATTTGGGGAAGTATAATTAACAAACTCAAGAACATCATCCGAGTTTTTTTTATTTAATAAATTCTCATCTACTTTAAATCCTGTATAAGTTTGTATGAATTCATCCTTAGTTAGATCCGTAAACTTGTTAATACCTGGAACGTAAGTCGTTGGTTATAATATTTATAAAAACATTAATACGTTGTGATCAAAAGTAATACAAATATTTTTGTCTTACCGAAAACAGCATTAGAACTCTTTTCATTTAGTGAGTTAATTTCTTTTAAATTATCTAAGAATATTTGAAGCCTTTCCTCCTTCTCTTTACCTTCATATTGTTTGTTGTATTCGTTTATGAAAGTTTCAAAGAGTTCGCGACCTTCCTCCAGAGAATATATCTTATTCTCTGGTGCAGCCAACGTTAAAGAAATGAAAGCACAAACTATGAAGAACAACATAGTGACTACCAGTAGTGTATGATGTGGTGTCCAGACATAATCATACCTCTACTTATACTTAGCTTTGTTGCAAATGAGAATTTCGATAATTGCTCAGGAATTCAAATTATTATAATATATCGGTTTGTTGAAACATTGTTGTTTTTTTGTAATTTATAAGTTATGGTACATTATTCTTAAATAGAATGATTAATATGAAATATGGCATTATTATTAGAGAAAAATCATCTAATAAGAAATAAATGACTGACATAGCATATTGATAACTTAAGAATAGAATAGATACAAATAAATAAATAAGTTAGATTATCTGTCTGTCTGATACCTTATTTGTCAGAAATATTTATTTAGTTTTGATTTTGTTTTACAAATTCTTATCTTATCTTTCACGTTAATAAACGTCCTGTTTTTATGAGGTATTGCATTTTTAACATATTTTAATACCTAACATTATGTTCTTTGCTTTATGTTCAACTTTAACATTTGTTATTGTTTTGGGACAGTATATTTTAAGTTTAGTTAAATATAAGCACAGGTTACCCTTTGTAGCAAAAGTTATGCCTTTAAATCAGTATGACAGACCTTAAGGAACGGGTTACCTATACAGTGTCATGGCAAATTAAATAGGTCTTACCATCTCTCTTTTTTGTGGATTAAGAAGAGTCATTTATATTAGTATATTAATCTACAGAAACTGAGCTGAGCTTCTTTTATGTAATCGTTTCTAGTCATGTGTTAGGCTTTAAGCATACATAACACATTTTATAATAGTTTTTTTAGTATCCTGGCAGCGATCGCTTCATGCCTACGGTGCATCGACCTCAAAATATTTAGGACTTCTATTATTTTGAGTCGAGAAACAGAGAATGACCTTTGTTTGTTTTTCGTATTTATAGTGTGCATAATATTGAGTCTAACAAAGTTTATCAGTATTCTTATAAACATTTTTATTAAAAATACCAGAAAACAAAAATATAAAAATGATAAAAAAAAACAAGAACAAAAGAGCATAAGTTAGGTAGTAGAGCCTCGTTGGTAACAGCATGAATGGGCTGGCTCAACCTGGGAAGTACTACCCTTTTACAGAAAATCGGTGTGAAATAGCAATATTCATATTGCCGCGTTTCGTTCGGTGCGTGATGAGTTCCCTGAGGCCCAATAGATGCAAGGATGGCATCGGGTGCAATAAATGTGGGACCAGTAGAGGATTAGTGAAGTCATTGTGTGACTGTTATGAATTGACCCGCCGGACAGGCGGATGCACTCACAAAGAGAAACAGTGGTGTCGCTGGCCGCCCGCGGCTTAGTACTGGGGCGAAACTTGGACTAACCATCTAAGGAGGCTGCCCCACCAGGCCGTGAAAAATCCCGGTATGGTTCGTCGTGCCGATTGGTGACCGGACGGTGGGACCCAGCGTCCATTTCCTAAAAAAATAATCAGCGTATCGCGCTTGGATCAGGGCACTCGCTATCCACGATCCAGATATTGATCGCCTAACAGCAGCATAGATAAATGCCACTAAGGAGTGCAAGAGGGGTTACATCAGAGCGGATGCCCAGCGTATTTCTTCGGACAAGAACTTTTGTCGTCGTAGCTACTGAGGTCTTAAAAGAGCCTCGCAATCGAACTTCTGCCAGCCATCGCTGATCCATCCGGATATTTCAGTGGGAGATATTTCAAGACTTTGACATTAGATGAGTGGCTTTCCATTTTGGATGACATATATACATTTTTATTTATTGTGTTCTTATTTTTTTTTATTTTATACCTTATTTAAAGTAACTTTTAACCTTATTTAAAGTAACTGTTTTTTTGTGTGTTTTTTATTTTCTCTTTGTATTTTTTTTAATTCAATGTTTTGTTTTTTTTTATTTTTTTTAAGTATGTTGTCCAAATAAAGTTGTTTGATTTTATTTGATTTCATCGTTTGCCAAGAGCCGCAAGTGAAGGCTGAGTTGGAGATAAATCTCTTTCCGGCTAATTCCTTCATTGATGACCATAGCTTTTAACCGACCAATATCTCTCCCTGTGGCGTCACCATGGCGGGCATTCGTATCAGGCAACGTGACTTCCGTGCGGAACTACAGACACTCGATGTTCGGAAGGCCTTCGGACCGGATGGTATTCCCGCGGTGGTATTAAAAAAGTGGTATTAAAAAAATGTGCAGCGGAGTTGTCTCCAACACTAACGCGCCTCTACCGCTAGTGGGTGTACCTCAGGGCTCTGTCCTGTCGCCTACCTTGTTTCTTCTGCATATCAATGATATGTCGAACATTCATTGCTATGCTGACGATTCCACGGTACCCGGGTTATATTTCGGACACCCTGCAGTAAAGCAGACTGACATCGAAAGAAAACGACAGGATAATTTTAATGAGCTGAACCAGGTCTTCACCCTTGTCTCGCGATTGAATTATGTGAATCGGGTTGAGTTCAATGATAAGAAAACACAGGCACATTTTCCGCCAAAAAGTTCCCTTCCCTTCCTACTCCTTCTTTTCGGGGTACACAATTAATCCTCCAGGATAGCTTCAACATCTTGGGCGTAGATCTCAGCCGGGCCCTCAACCCAAGAGCTTACATCAAGAGTGTCATAAAAACAGCCCACGCATACTTGGAGTGTTGAACAAGGTGAGACGCTTCTTTACGCCGGAGCAGTTGTGTCTTTTATATAGGACGCTGGTTCGCTCTTGTGTGGAGTACTGTTCTCATCTTTGGGATGGCTCAGCTCAGTACTTGCTTGACACTCTCGATCGGTTGCAGAGGCGAGCGGTTCGTATATCGGTTCGTAGTCCAGAGGCCACGGAGTTCCTGGAACCTTTAGAATGGCGTGGAGACGTTGACGCTATGGCAGTCTTTTATCGCCTCCACAGCGGCGAGTGCTCCGACAAACTCTTCAACTTATCCCATTCTCTCCTTTCCGATCTAGAACAATACGTGCAGGACAAAAGTGCAACCCCTTTACGGTGGATTTTGTGTCATCACGAACCAAACAGTTCAGCACTTTATATTTACGTCGGTCCTTCAAAACGTGTAATTCACTAACGTGCACATGTTTCTTTCCCACTACGATCCTGTGTCTTTTTAGCGGGGGGTGAGAAGGCATCTCACAAGGCCGCCATAGTGGAGACCACTATACTACGTTCTATTTTGCGTGAATGAGAATGGTGGACACCATTTTTAGACTTCCCTGACTGCTTTAGATCAGGCAGAGTGGAGTCATAGTTGTAGGCAAATATATAAAAAAAAAAAAGTTTTATTAGTACGCCTATGTTAATTGTATAGGAATTCTCTTTATTAAATGAGCTTGAAATTACTAGCATTTATTATTAATAATAATCATGAATTTTATCTTATGTAAATCTAAAATAATTTTAGTATTTAAAGAAAAGGCTAGAAATAAGACAATACTTTTTATTATATGTATACATATTTAATTAAATGAAACATTTCAGTTTGTCACAATAATAATGGTATTACAAATTAAATTGTTTTTTTACATAACAGCAGTTTGAACACCATAGGCCTCAACGTTTAAACAGTTGACTCCCTTTTGAATTCTAAAGTAGCCGCCTTCCCCCCACTGACCCCAAGAATTCTTGACAAGCCAATAATCAACGCCATTTTCTGAAAGAAAGAAATATTGAAATATAACTTTAAACCTGTAACCATTACGCTTCCTATATTTTTCCCTATTTAGGTTAGTTTAATAACAATTCAATGAAAAAACTCTTGACAATCTCACCTTTTCCATAGCCTACCAAAAGAACAGCATGATTCATAGAGTTACTGGGGCAGCCATCAGTAACGATACCCTTGGTATAGGATTGCAAAGGAGTAGCGTCAAGAACTGAAATACCACACATTTATTATTAAAAAAAGGCTCCGTAAGACATATTATTTTTTATATTGTTATATTATATTTTTTTAGGTAGGTACCGATACTCAATGGTCCGGTGGTAAAAAGTTTTTCCTGTATTTGTGGCTCCTTGATTTTTAAATGCTCAACATTTTTCAAGTGGATTACAACATTGTTGCTATTGTATTGACAGGATCCATCCCTAGCCTGGTATGGGTAGGATTGTTCAGACATTGCTCCATTTTGAACTAGGTATCTGAGAAGTATTTATTACATTGTTATAGTAAGTATTTATTATATAAGTCTCTTATGTAAAAGTCACAATAAAATTACAAAATACATTACTTTATTGCAAGTTCTGGGTAACCTCCGCCACATCCGAAAGAATCTTTATCACAGTCCACTAATTGTTGCTCCGATATTTCTACCATACTTCCAGTTTTTATAGCGTTTATACTTTCCACATTACCTTAAACATGACACAGTATATTTAGCCCTTTAGTTTTGCTATCTAAATGACAACAACATTTAGCTAACAAAAAGAATAATTAACTTTAATATAATTTCTAAATCTAAAGAATTAATAATGTTTCACATAGATATGTGAAAGTCGCGATAGTGTAAAAACATAAATTATGAAAACTTCTATGAAATTTTACTTAGAAGAATATCATTTCAGAAGTCTAGTATCTAACTGTTACATACCAGTTGCACTAAACGCCCAGCACGATCCACAATTTGCTTGATCCTTCACTCTACTAACCACTCCTTTAGATCGCCAGTCAAATGCATTTGGGGAAGTATAATTAAAAAGATCACGTACATGATCCGAGTTTTTTTTATTTAATAGATTCTCATCTACTTTAAATCCTGTATAAGTTTGTATGAATTCATCCTTAGTTAGATCCGTAAACTTGTTAATACCTGGAACGTAAGTCGTTGGTTATCTTATTTATAAAATCATTAATACGTTGTGATCAAAAGTAATACAAATTATTTTTGTCTTACCGAAAACAGCGTTGGAATTCTTTTCATTTAATGAGTTAATTTCTTTTAAATTGTCTAAGAATATTTGAAGTCTTTCCTCCTTTTCTTTACCTTCATATTGTTTGTTGTATTCGTTTATGAAAGTTTCAAAGAGTTCGCGACCTTCCTCCAGAGAATATATATTATTCCCTGGTGCAGCCAACGTTAAAGAAATGAAAGCACAAACTATGAAGAACAACATAGTGATTATCAGTAGTGTATGATGTGGTGTCCAGACACACCTCTATTTATACTTCGAAAATTAGAAAATTACGATAATTGCTCAGGAATTTAAATCATGATAAGTTATCGGTTCGTTGAAACATTACTGTTTGTTTGTAATTTGTAACTTATGCTTTAGTTTTCTTAAATAGATTAGCTTAATGTTTTATTATAATTTAATTATTAATAAATATATAGCACTATTAGTTAAAAAATCTTCTTATAAGAAATATATGACTTTCGTAGCATATCGATAACTTGAGAACAGATTAGGTACAAATAAATTATAACATGTGTCAGAAATATTTATTTTTTTTTTGTTTTGTTTTACTTGTGAATATTTATTCTTATCTAATCTCGTCGGTTAATAAATTGAAGTATTTTATGAGGTTTTGCCACTTTTTACATATTTGGAATAACAACATTTTTTTCGTTTTTTGTGCAACCTTAACATTTATTAGTATTTTTTATATCGTAGCTTCAATAACGTTATTTAATTATGGGTAAATAATTGTTGTTGTTGTATTTTACATTAACAAACATTTTTATATGGTATGGGTATTATGCTGACAAGGAAAATATCAAAATCTACACCTTATAATAACTTTATCACGGAAGTTAAGCAACCTCGGAGCAGTCATTGTGTGGATGGGTAATACGTGTTAGTGACGTAAGTCAAAATTATCGTTGTGGTAAAGATGAAGACTACTATTATTCTTACAATTTTGTCCTTATTCTATTAAAGAAAGAAATATTGTTGATTAGATAACTGTTGGAAATAGCTTCACGAAACTTTAGTGTAATCTTAACATTAAGTCTCATCATTATTTTAAGTTTTCCGAACCATTATATAAAAAGTTTTCATATAAAAAGTTTAGATATAAAAATGTTATACATCACTGCACAATCGTACAATATTTTTCTATGATTGCCGTAATATTTCAATAAGACTATTTTAATTGCGTTCTGAATTATCGGCTGAACGTTTTGAATTCCATTACAAACTCATTTCCTCACAATAAAACAAACCACAGTAGCCTTTTTGCTGTACTTCTATTGTTCTGTGCTACGATTGTTATTTTTTAGAATATTAATTTTGCTAGATCACACGAAAATATCTAAAAACTAAGTTGTATTGATATTTAAAAAACCAATTAAAATTTAAAATAACTTTCATTCATTCAAAATTCTTTTGCAAAACATGATTCTTGGAACACATTTTGTCATTCCATTCATTCCTCCACCCACTATTGTTGAAAACATTTTTTTTATTTCCAACAATGAAGTGTCATTGTTCATATTTGTATTTTAATATCGGGATAGATAAATAATGCGTGGCATTTTTGGGCCATTTGTTAAGGCTCCGTACCGACTGGGATATTAATGGATCTCATTCATATATCTGTAGAATGTAGGCATTCGTCTTACGTGTCACGTTTAAACGTTTTGCTCATCCCTAACATATTAATTTGAGTAGATTTGTATTTTAGAATATTATCAGTTAAAACTTTCAAAGCAAGTCAAGTTGCTGAATCTAGTTTGTTTTATATTATAAAGGCATAATCAAGGCTTAAACGAAGAATATATAAACTAAATATTTATTAAAATGTGGATGTCTGTGCTAACCTGTGCTGTGCTTGTAACAAAGTACAAAAAAGGGCAACCATCAAATACGTTTTAAATTATTAAGGCATCAGTATGTCTGTTTATCTCTTGTTTTTATCAACCCCCAATCAAGGCGTTCGAGCATGACGAACCAAAGCAAACGGCCCGCGGCTTTTTCAAACAAGTTTTGAAATACCAAATCAATTTCTGTCTTTGTCTAATGCCGTATTGATAAAGAGGGATATAACATATGTAGATCTACTATCTCTTTCTATTGAGACTATTAGAAGAGATAAGAAAAAAAACAGGTTTAAAATATTCAGTATACTCACTAGTAAAGGAATTGCTGTCAGGTTAAGGAGATTGTATGGAAACGAACAATTATTATCATATATTTATGAATATATTACATTTTTATAGAAGATAATTATTAAAAATTTCATGAGTAACTTAAAATTATAATGATAACGTTAAAACGTATGATATGAAAATATATAATCAATTCTCTACATTAATAATTAAAAATAATTATCGTTGAGGATATTAATATTATTCTTAATAAAAATAATAATTGATGAAATTTTTTAAGAAAATATTATGGTTTTTATTGGTAAGGAGTAAGCATTTATTTATGAAACTGTTTCTAATTAGAAAGAAAAAAATGACCGATATTTTACATACTTCAAAACTCTTTGACCGGTCTTTAGAGACAGCGATAGCGGAAAATGGAGTCGAGGGCCCTCACACATAAAGGGGCCAGTTTGTTCCAAAAATACTCTGTGCTCGTACACGGAGATCAAAAGATTTATGTGAAAAGCCCTTACGCCACTTGCCTCTGCTTTGATATGAAATGTATTGAATGCTCTGTGGTTTCTAATCGTGGGTTTGAAATTAAATTATAGACTTATAAAAAATATATATATTTACAAAGAATTCTAAATAATCGTAATATTATATTTGTAACATATTGTACTTCTAAACATAATTAAATGTAAGTATGGACATATGTGAGGTCAGGGATGTCACCACACCCTTATGTTTGTATAATTTGATTACTTATCAATTAACGGGTAGATCCGTATGTCGTGTCTGAGCCTTTGAACTTATTGAAGCCCTTTTTTAATATCAATCCTAATTTTTTAATAAAATTAAAGGACATGTGTACCCAAGCCTTTATTTTAACAACTATCTAAATTAAAGTATGTCATTACATTACATCTTATTTATTGTATTTCTATTTCTTATGGGTTATATTTAAGAAAAGTCTATTTAATCTTCTTGTCTACCTACATATAATATAATGTCATTTAAATTCTTATCTAGAATTGCTATCTATATTTTAATATAAAGTTAAGGTACATACAGAACTATATTCTTTAAACGATCTTAACTCAGGCAAAATATTTTTAAATACATTTCTTGAGATTAAAATTTGATGTCAGAAGCACCCTTGAAAAAACTATCCAAAACATATTCACATATTTTAAATACCACAACTGGTGCCTTTCTGTCTGGCTGTGTCAGACAACATGGCACCTACCTGAGCCACGATCCTTCTTTCGTCTCTATCTCACACCCCCGAACCTCCCACTCACGAACGGGACAACAATACGTACCACCTTTTGAATGAAATGTAAAAAACATGGCGCGCGTACAAATCTGTTTGTTCTGACCGCGCTGACCCGCGTCATTATGAAGTGTTATTTTCGATGAGGGTGATATTTTAACTGCCTTTTAGTTTTTATTGTTCGGAATGATATTTCTTAAATATATCGTGTCTTAAACGAGCATAGTATAGACATTATCGTCAGATAAAGTTATAAGGGTTATCTTGTGTCTTACATTAGATTTAGTTTAATATAATTTACAGTTTAAATTGGGGTGTAAAAACATAGAACTCCAAAGAAATATGTGTTATCATGTGTTTAATGATAGATGAAAACATGATTAATTGTACAAAACCTACATTTTATAATTACCACATATATAAAAATATCTTGGACGTTCTAATAATTGTAATTATCTTACATTTATGTGTATACTATATCCACCTGCGCCCGCGCATCGGGCTCCTTTATTGAGGGTTTTATTAATGTAGAGTGGGTCGGAGGCGTTTTTATATCGCTCCTGGACCTACGTGGGAATGTGTATGGTGACTTTTAAGTTTTTGTATGTATTGTGTTTATGTAACTATTTATGTACTACATTAAGAAAGCGCTTGTACTCAGAGTTTTATTTAATATGTAACATTTCGTAATAAATATCGACTAGTACCTAGTTAGAGCTTACAATAACAATTTCTCACGTCTCATATTTATCCTTTCCTTCTTCTTTTTCTTTCGTAAAAGGAATTAAACAAGAGTGTCAATGATATAATTAATTATCTCAAACACTTATTCTTTTTACGACACTGATGTATTGTATATAAAATGTGTTATTCAGAAAGCTTTTGTTACCAAGGGGTTCGGAGAGTGACCTAGCGAAACAAGCTTCTGAGACCTGTCCTATGATTTATCTAGCTTACCGGAACCTAAACCGGATTGAACCGGTAACAGCTGGTTTAGGGTTACCACAAATATATATTTGTTGCCAATTTTATTATCTTTCCTTTTTTCGGCATCAAATTGTATAGTTTAAGGTATAAATTTTGTTAAGCTAATAGACAAATAATCACTATAATTGCACATTTTTTTAAAGTGTAAGTATAAAAACCATTCCATGTGGAATGAAAAGGTTGATATAATGTTTTTTTTTATTTGTTTAAAATTTTAATAAAGCTTTATTATTATTATTATTATTATTATATCAACAATTCTATTACATTATATCTAAAACCATGAGTCTATTACATAGGATGTGACAACCCTACAGCACTCCCCTCACCTGCTAAATCACCGTTAATCTACACTGACCACAGTTCCCATAAAAAGAGATTTAAAACACGGCCCATAAATAATATTTATTTATTATTTATTATTATCACATTGTATGAAGCAATTTAATTAGGTACGGTCTGTGTACTGAATGTATTTACGATGTTACTTGTCAAAATAATAAATGCAATGTATTTATACGAGGTACCCACAGAATAGTATACTTATATTGCTTTGAAAATTATTCTTAGTATTAAATTTTCAATAAGTAATTAAAAACAAATGATAGTTGCTTATATAAACAATTATAATTTGTTTTTTTATTATTTTTTATTTATTCAGTTGGATGGGCACTAAAATATATTTTTTTTTTGACATTCCTATAAAATTTCTCCCATCCGTTGATAAAATAGTTTCACTTTAAATATGGCGCGTAACGGAAAAATGTGACTTAGAAATAAAGATGGCGCGTAACAGAAAAACGTCATAATTTTTTGACATTGCTATAAAATTTTATCCCATCTGTCGTTAAAGAAGTTTCACTTCAAAAAGATGGCGCGTAACGGAAAAATATGACGCGTAACGAAAAAATGTTGCACTAAATTTTTTTCCAACCCCGATAAAGAAGTTTCACTTCAAAAAGGAATATAAGCCTTACTTAAAATATTTTATTTAGATACATATTTCTGTATGTAACAGTTACGTCAGTATATTTAGAGTTTCAAATAAATATAGAATGAATGTTTTAAAGGGCTTTTTAGTAGTAAAAGGTTTATAATCTATATTTATTCAAAATTTAAAACAAGCTTGTCATGGGTAACATATTTATAGACAATTACTAACATATCAGAATAGTTACAATTCTACTAGTATCATAGGATAAGAAATAGTAGAAAATTAGTATAAGCTACTCAGACATGACAATAATTATTAATTTGAAGGTCTTATCCATCTGCTAAAACTATAGATCAATTTTTACATAAGGTAGAAATTTTATGATAATACTTAGGCCGGTAATCATATACTAGGATATTTCTAGTGATACTGTCTTTGCTTCCTCACTACGACATGAATATACAATATTGATTTCCGTCACATCACTTGACATCATTAAGTGGTATTAAGATATCAATTTTATCACTATTGAGAATATAAATAAATTTATCATTTATAAAATAAATTATCCATAAATGTATCATTAGATCGATTTTGATGTCGCAGCTGTTAACTAAATTACGTTTTAACTAAATTAAAGTCATTTAAATTTTTTATAGTTTTTTGGAAATATACCTACAAACAGGAAAAATATTTAGACTTTTGAAAAGTTTATATCAGACGACAATAATATTAAGAGACGTATCTTTTATCAACACAGAAATTTGAGGAATATTTAAAATGAATCAATTAAGCTTTTATGATTTTCCCACCGATATTTAATGTAATATTTACGAAAACTGTTAGCAATAAGATTTATTTAAAACATATTATGTATAATAAAGATAATGCACATAAAAAATCGAACGATTTAATCATGATATCAATATTTTATAGTTTTTCTTACTAAGTAACTAGTTGGCGAAATATTCCTTTTTAATATTATGATCTACAAATCAGTTAAAGATTAGTATTTATAAATGGACAGTGATAAATATTTATATTTAAAGATATTAATAAATAAGTACTAAAGACTATTTACATTTAGCTTTTTATATCTACTATAAACAGTTCAACATCATTTTTTTCATGTGAATGTGTTTTCTCGGAGTTTTCTATGTAATTTTAAACATATTTTTTTAAATACATATCACTATTTTTATAGAAAGTTTTTAGTAAACATAAATTTTATAAGCATAGTTGAATAACTAGTCTTAGAACCATCTTTTTTTTGTATTACTACTCAAGATATAATAATATTCTAGATCTAGGTACAATATCTATCGGTACCTACCAACTGGTCTAATTGGCTCTTAACACTAATTACAGGTGAGTGAAATAATACAAATCTAACAAAAGCCTTATCTTATAAGTCTAAAGTCTTATAAGATATCTTAACAATATTAATAGTACAAATACAAAAATATTCACTACTATTATATACTTATTTAATACGAATGTTTCATTTTTATTTCTCGATTATATCTTCCAACAGGTATTTTTTTTTTTAATGAAAGGTACTCCTCCATTACTGTATTATAAAAATATATCGATGGAGAGTTAATTATAATAATAATATCTGGACAAATTCCACACATTGATCTAGCCCCTAAGTAAGCAAATTATTTACTTGTGTTAAGGGTGTTAGACAACGATACAAATATATAGAGATACACATTATAAATACTGAGAATATTTTTAATTAACGACCAAGCTACGAAATACAGACATCTATGCTCATCACATACATGCCTGTTCCTGTCAGGAATCGACCCGAGCCCCATTGCGCTGCTATACGTTAAGCGTTTGTGCTAACTACAAGACCAACGGCCGCCCCTTTAAGGGCAAAGTTGGTTGTTTATTTCAAATATGTAACAGACTCTACGCGTGATAGTAGGTACATATTAAGTGTTATCTTTAAGGCGATATGGATAAGAATGAATCTACCCACAAACTCCTTCATCTTCTTTTATTTCCCTAAAATTACTGTGCACCTTTGAAAGAGTATCCGGACAAACTGGCAGACAGTTTTTTTTAAATAGATTGTTTATGTCTTGGTATCATGTATTTAGTTACTTAATTATAGTTATAATCACTAGTAAAAAAAAATATTTTAAAATTACAGACAGAAACTAAAATTATATTTATGTGTATAAAATACATATATTAAAAACATTGCATTAATAGATTATATATACCTATTTCAAAATTACTATATGAAACTATTTATAAAATATAAATATTTATTTCATTATTTATAATTTGATGACTATTGCCAATTTGATAATCTTGGATCACTCTTTAGGCAGATACTTCACAAACAGAATCCATTAACAAACACAAGGACAAACAAATATATATGTATTATATGTGTATTGGCAATGAATTAATAATAATACAGTGATCTTTGAGCATTCGTAAGTTGCTCCCTTCTTCCACACAATTTATTATATTTGACATTAAGTTACGCCCATTTTCCCCTAATATTAGCAAATCTTATCCATTAAGGGCAATAAAATCACCCTTTCACTATAATGTCTCTATCTAGACAAGGATTATGAACGCGATGACTGTTTACTGCAAATTTATTCGTATTTATTTCAAATGTACCGTTAGTACAAATATCCTAATTGCTTACACAGCATTTGTTGGTTGGTTTCATTTATACTTTGTACCATTGTGCCGTACCATACGATAAACAAAGACATGGTATGAAATAATGTTATAAATTAGACATAACTATGGTATAATCAAATATTTTATGGTATTTTAAAAGACAATCGTAATACTAGTAATAATTTTATTTGGAAAGAGGGGTCGGGGAATCAGCTTACTTAAAAAGAGATTGTTAATCTTTTATTGTGGAAAAACCTGAAGCCAATAGAGAAATATTATTTGTTATAATATAATACTATAATATAAAATATCGAATATATTTGAAAGTATAAATGCAAAAAGTTACAACAAACAGACTATGTAAGTATATTATAACAAATACATATCCGTCTAAGGTATATTATATCTATATATTCAAAGGAGTTAAAAGAATACCTTTATTAATAAATAATATGTGTACATTTTATAAGGAGTTATAGGCTTAGCATTTAAAATTAATATAATATTCAAATTTAATTTCCATCCGAACCAAATGTTTATTTTTTGAGGACTACCGATTATGAAAACAAGACTGACTGACTGACAAATGTATTCTTTCATATTTCAATTAGTATAAAACATATATCGTCTATTTCTCTCTTGTATTTCAAATGTAATCATATTGTGTCCACTTAAAGCAAATAAAAACTCAACTGTTAACTAAATATTCCTAATTCGATATAATTCTCAGTTCTTATTCGTCGGAATATTAATATCCCATTATTTATTTAAATTAAAATTCCATGTCATTAGGAGACGGAGATATATAATTTATTGAAATAACGGATTTGCATATTGATGTATAGAAAATCTTTAAAAGAAACAGAAGCATTTTGCATATTAATGAGGAATCTACATTTGTTGGAATGTTATATTTAAAAGTCGTGTTTCAATATTTTTGATTTTAGACGTGTTTAAAATAAGATTTCAAAATTTTGTTCTAGAAATATTTTAAAAACATATTATTATTATTTTATATTAAACACCCACTTTAACAATAAATATAACAAACATAAATAAAACTGTTTGGTACTAAAGATTTACTTAAAAAATGTATACAAAGGATATGATAAAAAGTCTATCAAACAAAAATTTTGGTGCACTTAAGAAATTTTGTCAAAATGATAATTATATAAATCAATGCTTCAACCTATCGTAGTCCACTGCTGGACACAGGTCTCCCCCATTTTGTGTCAGATATCCCGATTCTCCGCTATCCTCATCCAGTCTCCTTGGCGACCTTTCGAAAGTGGTAGGTCCTACACTACGTTTGCTAAGAGACTGTCTCCACTCTAGGATTCGTCTGCTTCAACGGCCACCGGTCCTGTGACATAACGGACTGGCCCACTACCACTTCAACTTACTGATCCGGCGAGCCATGTCTGTCTATCTAATGATAGATCTACATGGTGGCATTTTTTATTATAATTCTCTCAAGATCTAAATATTTTTTATATTTTTAAGTAATTCCTTCTACACAACGGAATGAGAAATGAAGCAGAGAGAGATAACCTAAGCTCTTAAAAGCGTTTTATATTATATTTTTATAGAAGATGAAAAAATCTTTGAATTTCTAATCAAATATATATATTATATAAACAAAATTTAAGATAATTTTCCTTTGATTATAAATGACATGTAAAAAACATATTACTATACATTAATAGTTTAGATATAGTTTTGGTTAAATATTTTTTTAAATTAGTCTACTTGTCTACTTGTCTATTAACAGAATAGGGTATTCGTTAAGCGTCGTTTACAATTTTATATATATAAAAAACAAGTTGGCTGTACAGGGGTACCAATTGCCTTTACACTTTTCATTTTTTAATTAGAAAATGCAATACTCAAAAACATTTATTCGTTTCTTCTAGAAAATGTTATTATATGATATGTATCTACAGTAAAATATCAAATGATATCATTAAATATGCAATTCTTCTTGAATTTATTTGAATATTTTTGCTATTTTAAATTTGATTAACTTTAAAATGTTAATGTCATTAGCATATAATAAAGTGTGCATATTCAAAATATTTGCTTTCATCATTAATAAATATATTCAAAACTAAAGACCCAAGATGAAAACCCTGTGGTACACCAAAAGTTATAGAAATAAAAGTGAAGATGAAACCTTCAATGGCTACATACAGCTTTTGATCTATCACGGAAAACTATCAGAATCTATTATTAATAAATCGGTATCTAGAAATATTGCATATGAAAACAAATCTTAACGTACCTACCTATATCAAAATGTAACAGACAGGAGTCGGTCTGCATTAGCTACTCGTAATATTTTATTTATACTATGTATTAGTTACCGAACCCTAAAATTAACTTTGTTCATAATGACAGTAGCCCGTCCGTTCGTCTATCATTAATATGTTTGGGACCTAACAATCTACGTAAAGGTAGGTTCGACAATATCGACGATATTGATTTTGAAGGTAAAATTAAACATAAGCAAATTAAAAACTACTTTTTAATTATCTAATAATAAATGATTATTTAAATTGATTTCGGTTTTTATTAATATAATTTATAATGTAATTTATTAACCCGAAGCCGAATGTCAATCAATTCTAATATAAAAATTATAATTTATAAATAACTTATAGTTTTATTGACGGTCGTGACGTACCAACGCATGGATAGATTAAAACCGAGCTATGAATAATTACTCGTCGAAGGGCACATATTAATTACTAGGCCAAGGTTATTGACCTCGATTATTTATATTTTGATAGCCCCAATGTACATGTGTATTAATATTCAATGTCACATGGAAACAATTATTTTTATAACTGGACATAATACTAAAGTACATTCAATTATAAAGTCGCGTCCTTGAGTTATTTGGTAATAATAAAACATAGTAATTTTAAATTAACGACAAACAAGCATTATTGTCAAGAATCTTGCAAAAAAAACGCATCTCCTCAATCGAACCGATATTAAATTTAAAACCCTTTTTAAATACAATTGTATGATATTTATTGGATTTTTTGCAAACACCGTGTAATGCTCCAGATATGTTGACAATGAAACATAAAAAATAAGATTGTGAATTAGCCCTTACGATGGGTAACTTGAGGTCATACTCACTCCCCTAAACTTCCTGGTTTAAGAGATAGGGTTGCCAAATGTCCGATAAATTCAATGAAACACTATCAATGACTTTATGTACATCTAGTCTTATATCAATTTGGTCAAGAAGAATTCAATTGAAATATAATAAAGGTAAAAACTTACCAAACCGCGTATTAAAAATGTGTACATTTTCGTGTAGGTTGTAACGGTTAAATCAATCTCAAATACACACATATATATATATATATATATATATATATATATATATATATATATATATATATATATATATATATTAAAACCAATCGAAATAAAAATATAATTTCGTTTCTAGTTACTTGAGTGGCAGCCCTATGCGTATGCGCACAATACTAAGATCAGAATGACAGGTCATAGGGCGTAAGCCGTGAGAATAGCAGCTGAGAACCGATGACAGACCGATCAATAGAATAACGCAATTGCACAACCATTGTCGTTACACCATTCAATATAGATAAACTTGTGACGCAATAAATATTAGGAACTTATTAAAAAAAACTGCCATCTGTATTTCAGAACACTCCCAACAACAAGCTGCTTAAGACAATACAATATATTTGAAAACTAAATCGTAAAAATAAATACTACAATCAAATACTTGGTATGAATCGTTTCAGTTTGTTTGTTTGTTCCAAGTAACCAAGAGATTATTGGCAATAATTATTCCTGAGAGAAGTTATGAGTGAAGTTATCAGAGTGACGTAGGTTTTTTTCTCCTATACCTAAACAGGTAGACCGACAAGAGAAGTCGCGGGTTGGATACTCTCTTAATTCGTTAGTTAAGTTACTATAAAGAATTAATATTTTCTCTTCCAGGAATGGGTGATGTTTTTAATGATCTTGAGGATCGTCATTTAACGGACTTGAATCTACGAATTCTGAAAGCCCATTCTTGTCACTTGTTAACTGCGCTATAGTGTTGCCTAAGTACTTGAGTATAAGCATAGCTTATAAAAGTTATTATAACATGCTCATGAACAAGGAGGTCAAATGTGTTTGTTATATTGTGTCTTACTTGCTTCCACGAGTTCGCAGAACATTCCATCGAACCAAGAAAATAAACTTGACATTCTACTTGACCATATGTTATTTTGGTACAGGATACATCAATGTATGTTATATTATTCTAAAAGGCATTTTCTAATACTGATGTTGAGTGTCGTAGTGTTATGATCATTGTTTTGTAGAATTATGCTTTTAAATTAAACGAACAAACTCGTTTATCTTTATTTTATTAATATAGAAAAATGTCTTTACTATTTTTTTTATTTTTGTAAAAGCAGTTCTAACCCATACAGTTTTCGTTTTTATATGAATGTTATTCGATTTTTGTTTTGCCGTGAAAATGTATGAATATATAAAATTATTTATGAATTAAATAGAATAACCAAACAAGCTTTAAGTTTTTTAACGATACAATGACAAACAAAGAAACGAAACCATATATTATATAATATAAAACATACTATGCCTAGTCACTTTTATATTCAATTCTATTATGTTATTATATTGAAGTCTAGATGACCTAAGACCGGAGATAATTATTATGTTTCTACTGTTTTTTTATTTTTTAATCTTTCAGTTGAGCTAACTTGCTTGTTATACTTTATTTGAGGGAAAAATAAGCTCTTACAAGGTTATTTTTTCAATCAATTTTCAAAATAGTTAACTGTATTGCCTACAATTGTTTCTAAGGAACATCCGAATTTATATAAAAAGCTTTCACCTTACCGGCACTTAAAAGCACATCCCAAATCTAAGTACAACTCGTGGTTCAGATCTCCAAGAAACCTTGAATGGGAGCACACGCCTGGACTTAACACCATTGTGTCAAAATGGTCAGTTTTTCAATCATTTCACTTGGTTTCCACTCGCTACTTCCGTTCACAGCATTATACTAAACGATTACAATGACACTTCTCGTAATTCTAAAGCTTAGTTCTATCCTAGTTTATGAATCATTGTAAATTAAGCTTTACTCCTTGGTATTATGGTATTATTTAGTTTGATCATTAAATGTTTTGATGTTGCGTATTGTGGTATAATCCATATTGGCTCAGTAATAAAGTGCCGCCGGAATTCATAGTAAATAGCTAATATTCCGGTATTAGACTGAAATAGCTTGGTTGTATTCATGTGCGCTTTACAGTTTGCCGAAACTCATTTCTAATAGATTGACATATTTAATTACTTTATATAACAAAGATAAATAACGATTTAATAAAAATATAATTTTGGTCTAAAGACACAATCAAATATTTAACATGGCACATAACATGGCAGTTTAATATATTAATTAATAGTGTTGTGCCTGGGAAAGTGTAACGAGAATTTGCTATCGATAATCCTCTCAAAAAGGAACAATTAATTCACAGGAATTTTGAATTTCGAACTGGACAACTAAATTTGAATAGGTACCTACTGTCAGGTCTAGCAACGCTCTGCAAAGCTGTTATTCCAATTGAGATACAAAATGTCACAGACTAAACTTTAACGTGACAAAGGTAAACCGCTTTCAGCCTTGTCTAAGAAAAACCAAATCTGCATTTTGTATCTGATTGTTATCTTCGTTAATGCGACTTAAATACAACCAGTTTTTTTTTTAATATCCGGTATAGACTGACCATTGACCACAACGTTATTACATTCTAAACCTTAAGCCTAGGTAATATGGATGGTTTTTGTTTGTGTTCTGTTTGTGGGATTTAAGTTAATGATACAATATTTATTGTCAAGTCAAAACCACTTAAACGGAAGAAAGTGTGATGCTATCGAATGATAGCTTTCAATTTAAATGAAGTACTTTCCATAGTTAAGTGGTTTTCAATACTAATTCTTATTGAGTACTTACAGCTGGTGTATTGTGGGGGGTTTAGTGCAGGTTTTAATTATTCGCGTGTGTGCTTTGAGAATAATTGTTACAATATTGGCAGCTCTGTGAATTTGTAACGGTACTGCTACTTAGGTGCCATGTGTTTGTGAAAAAAAAATATTCAGAGTTAAGTGAGTTAGTTAGATTTGAAGGATCTAATTTCTTCAAAGATGCAATTTAAAATAGAAAAAAAGAGAAGAGGAAATTTTTGTAGGAAATAATTTCATCTCATAGTAAAATGTAGCACGTGTTGTATTTTCTATTAAATGTATTTTGATATGATTTAGAAAAAAGTGTGTTGGACTACTGACACAAAAAAATATATTGGGGTATAAGATTCTTTATTTTCTTTGCGATTTTCCTGAGGGCGATGTTTTGGATAGCCCGGAGTCTTCTTATCTGGCGAGCCAGACCGGGGTTGCATATGTCAGACGAGGTGTGACGTATATTTTGTAGACCGCAGTTTTGATCCTTGTTGGTAGATTTGATTGGATAATTGGGTTCGTGAAGTGCTGATTTAGTCGTTTCTTGCCTTGCTTATTTGGGCCACCATTGACAGCCCCATATAAGTGATTCTGTAGGACCAATCGATTTCTCTACCCTGAATGGTGAGGCGAGGAGGGATGACTCCGTACACCCCAAGCCTGATTGCCTGGGTCTTCTCCACATTAAGCCTCAACCTCGACTCAGCCAACCAGTCAGGGAGAAATTTCAAATAATTTTTATTCATTACAGGTATATCTTTTTTGTGCACATAAAATAAGTTCTCGTAACGAGCATCAAAAACTCGAATTATGCTCAACCAATAAAAGATAATTATCTTCAAACAGAGGATTAAATGAATCTCACATTGATACGAGCAATCAAACTAGTTTTCTGGTTTCTGAGCCACTTAGTGCCGCTGGATTTAACTTTATAGCTACCGTTTTACCCTGATATCATTGCACCTAAACAAATAAACATTGCTAAATAACCAATTATTTAATTTTTTCTCTTATTTGGACTTCATAGAGTTCAAAATTGAATAAAAGTAAATGTAAGGTTTCAATATTTTCACCTTCGCTGTGAGATTATAAAAATATTTAAGTTCAGAAGCGATAGCGGAAAATTTTAATATTATTTTAATTAAGTATTTATACATAAAAACATATGTCTTGCATATGGCTGAGAAACATAAACTTTGTATAAGTTGATAGGTTATATACAAAAGTGAAAAAAGTAAATATGAACGGAGTGTATCTTCATAATTTCGATTTTTCATAGTTTTTTTTGAACTAATGAAAACAGTACATAAAATATCTTCCTCTTGCAACTTAAACCACCCAAATACCACCCGAAACCTGACAAAGAGACACATAAATGATCAACCACGATCAACGCAGATTAACAGCGGCTATTCCGCTCTATCGACAATCAAAAGGTACTTAATAAGGGACGTCACAATGACAAGGATAATGAATAAAACGCAAGAACTTAATAGTTTTTATTTGGTCTACTGATGTTATTTAGTAATTGAATTAGTGAATCCGTTGTGTAGTATGTAGTGATGTTAAGGTTTCAAGTGGATAATATGTAGTTGATATTGTTTTATATTTGTTTATTTCTGTTTATGTCTAAAAAGTATCTGTTTTATTAAATTATCTAACGATACCGTAAATAAGTTAAACAATCATAAAAATATATGTTATTTTCTAATCAGATAGTCTTAACATTTTTGTAACTATCGATGACAAGTGGAAGGAATTTTCAATAATGGGTTTCATTTTAAAGTGGCTTATATTTTAATAATATTAAATTGTATCAACAATTATTTAAATATTTTTAAGGTTGCTAAATGTCAAAATGTCCTTTTCATTGGCAATTTACTGTAGTTACGACTTTCATCTCAAATAGGTAGTACAAAACATTTATTGTTTACAAGGTTACTCTACCATTAAACCCCAAAATTACAAATCAGACATTAAATCAGATAATACCACTCGATAGGGAACATCGTGCATCAATCGCACACCCACTCGATGACACTGCCACTTATCGACTATCGACAATCGACAAGTGCCCACCACTAGTGTGAGAAAAGTAAATACACTCGTATGTGGTGACGGATTAAGATGTGACAGTTTTTTTCGTGTTACATGCTAAAATATAAGTCCTGATACTTTGATGTACCTACGTAATATACCTGTATTAGGTAATACCACAGAGGTACCTAATTACAAAAATACAATTAAAAACCTACCTAATGAGACAAATATTTGACTGAAAGTATTCACTTAAAAGAATTTTAGTAGGTAGGTACCTAAATATTAAATTGATTCCACTGTAGCAACTATTTATATACCTAATATCTACTAAGAAACTCTTTATATGAATGGAGGATAATGTTATATAATATATTATTTAGAAAACCATAATTTAACAACTCAAATTTTAATAAATCACAAGCTAACAGCTGGCGTTACCATTAAGAATCAGTTTTATCCATACATTAGAACTAAGTATAGAATCTAATACAACGCATAATTCGATTGCAAACTATCAATTTCACTTCACTAGCTCACGCCCATTGATACAATAAAGAGCCAACAATGAAAATATTTTTTTACAAATATAACAAAGACATATCGATATTTTTAACAAATGTCCATTTTTATTTAAATATGTAACGGATTTGTCGGAACACAACGAACATAATGCGAAACAAATTCAGAAATCGATTCGTCTGATCATTTACATATTTTATGACAATTGACATTTTTGCTTGCCGTTTTATGGTAATTTAGATTTTTTTATTGGGTGTATCTGGAATGGGTTATGGTATGCGACTATGTGTTTGAATTTTGCTACCTACTTTATTAAAGTAATATAGGTATAATATTTATTTTTTTCTTACAAGTATACCTACCTATGAACCTATAAGTAGATTTTTATACTTACATTTGTAAAGAATAGGAAGCTTATACAAATTAAAGTATCTAGCTAATATAACATAATTATACCTAAATTGTCAAAATAATTTACAGTAGGTAGATACGTAGTAGTTATTTTAGTTGTAATACGTTAAATCGATTTAAAACCTAAATAGTGTAACGAACCCCTGAATATCATATTTTAACTAACAAGTCCAACCAAGTGTAAGTATTTAGAATAAAATACCTTTCTTACTAATTTATTTATACCTATCACCCAGTCAATAAACAGATTTGTAACGGTTGTTAAATTCAGTTGCAAGCGACAATCGCATTTAAATTACAGTAGCAGTGAAATACCTGCTTACACATGTTAAGAAATGCTTGATGGAATATGCAAAAATCATTTAGTGATATTTAAATTTCTTTTATCCCGGCACATGTACATTGCGTTTCGAATCGATGAATAGATATTTTTTTATTGGCAATAAAAGTTGAATGCCACTAAGTTAATTTGCGTATGGTGCATTGTAGCCGCGTCGGTTTGTCGACAACACCTCGTGGGGCGCGACCCAGTGCCCTCATCGCTATTAGGATACAATTCAATTATCGACCCTGCGATTGTGATTCATGAACGTTTGCACATCGTGGCCATGTCAATTTTTTCCAGGCATTTAAATTTGAATAGTTTTCAATAAATTTCTGAAATAACATATCGATATCTAATTTGCATTTTTGCTTTGTAGTATATTGGATCATATTTTGGATGATGGACGTATGATAATTTTTCTTTAAGATTTGATTGTGTCTTCAACGGTTAGCAATCAAGTTGGTAGCATCCCTCGTTCCCACTGATCGATATTTCCAATGTTATTCTTCAATCATGTTACCGTTGTGATTTCTATTGATGTGAAAATTTCAATATTTCTTTCATGAAACTGACTCTTGACCTTCTGTTATAAAGGTCGATTTAAATAAAATCTTTTCATATTACTTTTTGTGCTTTTTGTACGAGATTACTAAAATAAAAATTTATGCACATTTTTTTGTGTTCAAAATATAATCACAATACGTTTGTCATCTTGTTATTTCAATTATATACCTACCTATATGAAGATAAAGTGTTCATAACTAAATAATCTCGTAACAGTAAACGGTTGAACACCATATGAAACAGTGAACTTGAAACCCAACTATTATGAAAGAAAAAAATACAATATTAAATTACATTATTCTACATCATTTAAAAAAAATAAAAATAAGTAACAAATACTAAAGTAAAAAAAGTATTATTACCTGCCTACCTATGTTGCTTTTAAAAGAGTTATTAGATGCCAATGTAGACAGCTAAAGTTAATAAAAAAAATATTTATCATTAATTTAAAAAATTTATTATTAATCTTAGAATTAAATATTCCTCTCCAAAATTATAACATGAATGATTTATTATATTTTTTATATTCTTAGACGAACCATTTTACTATAAAAGACAGAATTACCTCCACAGTTATATATTAACACTGTTAAAAAATAGTCGGTAGGTAGACTTATCAAAAACAGAAAACATCTTTTATATTACTTATAAGAATAAAACACCTAACACATAGCTAAGTTATTGAAAGGTGCTTTTTAGTTTTTAGTAATATTTAATGTTAAAATGATGAAATGGAATTTTATAATAAAAAATATTTATATTAAAATAGTGGATGACTGGAAAAACAAAAATCATGATTTTTATTGGAATTAATATAAAATTGTAATACTTTTAATATCGTTCGTAACAGAAATATAATTAATACGTTTAGTATCAAAGTGTAGGTTTCGTGTGAAAAAATATTAAAGTATCTTTTAAGAAATAAGAAACTCAAATGGAATTAAATGTATAATATTGTTATGTTTTATTTATTCAGGAGCACAAACAAAAGAAGCGAGCATACAACAAAGCCACGACCACGACGCGCATTGCGCGCAACCAATTTGCATTGTGACTCGGCTGGTAAACGCTTAAATTCTTATTTTGAATTTCGAACAGTTGGTCTCCTTCTGCATAATAACATCCGTAAGGCAATGGCAGTTGCTTGGCCAATGGCAGTACGCGCTCAGTTTTCGTGGGCGTACGAGCGCCCTGTGATTGGTCGAACCGCTGGAGTTTATCACTCGATTTGTTAGTAGCGCCGTCACCGCAGTCGCACCGCACGATTGTCGATTGTCGCCATTGTACGGAGCGGCGTACGTACGACGGCCGTACGGGATCGCGATACGCGTTTTAATTGATATTAATTCTAATAATCGATCTTTATTATAAAATAATGGTACAGTTAAGTTTATTTTGAACAGTGTTCGTGTAAAGTGACTACTGACTGTAAACAACGTGATTGACGGCTTCAAAGTGGATCTAGAGTTACACCAACGAACCAGCGGTCACTTGATGAGGTAAAGCTCTTGAAAAGTTAAGAATCATTGAGAGTAGTGACTTGTCGGTAGTACCGAGTACAAACAGATGTACACCCTTTCTCAACTCGACTACCAAATGTCGATGAACTCGTAAGTTTTATTTAAATTATCTTTTTTTATTTACAGTCACTGAAATTGAATAAAAACTTCAAACTAAGAAAATTATTAAACGTTTTAGTGCAAATTAAATATTAATTTGAAGAATAAACATTTTTATGTTGAAATAAATTTACAATTGATTCTTATTTGCATAATATCAATAATCTAATTACTTTTAGTGTAAGAAAAACCAATTGTGTTTTATTCTTTTGCCCAGCAGTGGGACTTATAATAGATACTTTCAACATTCAGTATAAAACTATACTTATCATATCTATATACTAGTACATCCAAAACTATCTAAAGAGTATTAACTTAACCCTAAGTATGCTTGTGATAAGTATAAAAGTCTGTTAAAGATTATATTTTTCAACCCGTTGATAGCGGACCCGGAGGCCCATCGATTAATACGTCATTACAGTCCCCAAGGACTGAGGGGACGCGGATTGAATTCCGGAACATACTTCAATGAGTTCTCGATAGTACCTACCTACCTGTATATTATTAGAACTGCTGTAGACGCAATCTTTAATTTACACCTCAAAAATTGTGTTACATAATACATTTTCCCACATTTTTGAATGATATAGCGGGGTTTATATATCCTTTGAGTTTATCTTATAAAGGTATTTGCTGTTGATTTTTTCGAAAAATGTTTAAAGTAGAATTTGACAGCACTGTCAAAAGCTGTGATTGGTTTATTATCACGACATCGACCAATCAGAAGGATTTGACAATAAATTAATTATTTATATAAATCAACGTTTGAGGATCGAGTGTTTGTCTGCTTTATAACAATAGACGGGAAATGGTTCATTAGTCTTATAAAAAATGTATTAAAACTGTACAGTACTTTACTCTCACTATTTAAAAAAACTAAGTAAAACCGTTTTTGTGGTGATTTTGCAATAAGATAACTACGAATTCTAATTCCAAGATGAATTTATTCAAATGAAATTTTCTTATAAATTTCGCTATATTTGAAGACATTTTTGACTAGACAAGATGACATAACATGCTTAGATAACCGCTTACAAGAGATATTTTTGTTTTCGAAAAAATCTAAATAACCGTTTTTTAATACTAACGTAATGATCGTAAAATTGGTTAAGAGTATTCCTATTATCCATACAAGCTGAAATTTAAATAAGTTTCCTATTTAGATTAGATAACACAGATCTACAACAATACTATCTAATATATAAACTAAAGTTGAGTTACCCAGCTGTAAATAAAAAAAGCTATATAGACATCTATATTAAAATTGCTAATTGGAAAAATTCTGATTGAAAAATAAAATTGTTATTGCATCATTTGAGTCAAAGATAGCCCTATTACGTCGTAAACTCGGCAGCCTCATTACGAAATAAATTTGCACCTTTATTTAGTTTATATTTTTGGGGTATTTTATATTCAGTGGTTAAATATAATTCAGACCTCATCTGTAGGTACGGCTTTAGTAAATTCTTATTAGATTTATTTAAATAAAGAATAGGTACATCACTATATTCCTTGTTTAAATTAGTGTTTAGTTTAGAGTAAATGAGAATTGGTTCTCATAAGAAATATCACCTTTTTTAAAACCAAATATTTGATTTATTGTTAAAATTAACTTTGTCTAAACTCCGCACATTTGTAGGGTTATAATATTAATTTCAAACATTATATATAGTATAAATCATTTCTTACTTTAAAATCCAACATTGTATCTAATGACGCAATAACCTAATCATTTGAGATGTCTCAGATCATCATCATTGTGAAAGGCTATACGATACCAATTAGATGCGTTAAGATCTCCTAATGAAGGCACAGGCTGTATATGGAGGGTATAAACAACTTATTTTTACACTTTTACAATAGCGATTACGCTTTGAGATTTGAAGCCGCCGGATTTTGGATTTGAGTTATTGACCTTATAGAAATACGAACAGAAATGAATAGGTATACCGATACCTATAAGACAAATTTTGTCTTTCTATACCGGGTATTTTTAGATTAATTTTCTTCTGAAAACTATATTAGAGATGATAATAGATAAGAATCACATCTGTTTATCTCATGAGTGTTGTTAGTAGTGGCGGCTTACATAAAGAATATCGAAACAATTCTCCGCCTCAGTACTCGCCGACAGCAAACATTACAATAGTTGCGTATCGTATTATGAAGTATGATGTACTGTACCGACTTACACATACAAGATTATACACAGATGATCTTACGCATTACGTTGTATGAAAACCTTTATTAGTAAGTTATTTTTGAACCTTATTAGAGTCTATTTGATATATAAAATAACAAAATGAATGCCCGTCCAATGTCATTTTTATAATTGTTTTATGTTTTTGTAAAATAAAATTAAATATTTTGTAAGGTTCAAAATTTATCATTATTAATTAGTATATGCTTTAATTCCTAATTAAAGAACAATACATGGTCTTCAATCCCTCTGCTGTAAACAAATCTCCTTTCCAAAAAGGTTTCATATACAAAGTACTGCTAAACATTACCTACACTCTTTTCCAATAGGGCATAGATCCCACTGCTGGACATAAAACCTTTTTTAAATTATAGTAAAAATGCAGGGCTTAACGCACAACACTAGTTCATTACGCGTTGAAAGGTAAAATACATTTAGTTCTTAAAGGTATATTAGTTCTTCCTGACTAGATCTTGAAAGATATAAGTTGTAATATATTATATTTATCATTATAAACCATTAAAATAAATACTTATTGGCCCGGAAATTGCCGGCAAATATGAAGTATTTGTATTACTAATACATATCTTACAATTTCTGTTAAACATTTGTTACTATGTGTGTGTGTATCTATATACATACTTACATAACACAATAGTGTGCTGTGGTTTAGGCTCTGTCCTTGCTGTAATTTTAAGATCTTCACCCAGCGGTGGGAAACTCAAAGGCTAGTTTTACTAATAGGATCCTTTTTATGGCCACAATAATTACAAGCATAAGTAATTAAACTTAAAACTAACCAAATAATAATAATGTCATTAAAAATTACACTAAAAAAAAAGGTACCTACTTAGTTTCTTAAAGTAAAATAAATCCGGCTCGTAGGACCAAAAATTAAAGTGTAATAAAGTACGCGGTAAAACACCAGTCATAAAGGCAACGATGATGTCTTCACTAACAGATGAAAATCAGTTAAATCAATAGTGATAAAAAAATTACGAATAACATTCGACTTTGGTATTTCGAAGTTGTTAATTGTTTAGACAAAGATGGCGGCGTCTCGACGTACGGTAGCTTGTTTGAGGAGTAGTCAGTCTTGTGAGGGCTTTTGTTTTTTTTTATTTTCTGAAACTTGAATTTGGAAGCCATGTATTTAAACGATCTTTAAAGTAGCTAGTGATGTCCTTTCACTGTTCTTATTTTTAATTGTAGGAATGAACAATGATATTAAATTAATATAATACTTTTTATCTAATGTTACCCAACTTATCTTCTTTGATATTAAAAATATGTAATAAGCGATAATTAACAACATTCTTATTTTGCTTAAAAAAACATCAGTTCTTAGTTAATTCAGATTAAATTTGTTTTTCGAAAAAGTTTCATCCGTCTCCTTGGCCTCAAGTATAACTACAATGTTCCGTCAATCTGTTTGCGCAGGAGTTGACGAGCCACTGTGAATTCGGTTCGTGTTGTTTCTTATAGAGCACACAACTTTGTTATCATAGTTTTATCAGGGTTCCGTAACTGAATTTTCAATATAAAATACTTAACCGTTTTTTGTAAATTTGTTTTAAAGTTTGGTTGTAATTGTTATGCATTAAATATTGTTAAACAACTTGAATATACATTGGAAATCATACTGAATTTCAAAAAATATAAATATATTGAAATATTGCAATGTGTCCAAAAAAATGAATAAATGTTTATCTATATTTGTTAATATTATATCTAATACTATTCTTACTGCGGAATACTCACACATACAAATCCTTCCTACATATTCCTTAAGTGTATAAATCGCACAGGAGGCAGGTGACAAATATTGACATATTCCAAGTACAAATAGAACCTTTCTGACCCAAATACATTTTTCTCGGAAAAGTAAAACGAGTAGTCGCAGAGAAAACGAAAGAACAACAAACGCGGGAGTTGGTAATCCGGGATTGAATATAATTAGAACCCACTGTTTTAAAAACAATGATGTATGTTACACTAGAAATGGCTTTAAATATTTATAATACATAATAAAAATATGCCTAAAATGGAGGATTACATAATAAACTTAACAACTGTGATTACTTGACGTCAAAATCAATTAAGATGTGGAACTGAAAAGGAATATTGGCACAAGTGACGCGCCCAAGTGTAGTACGTGTTACATATTTTAATGGAATGTTTCGAATGTTTCGTAATCCCATCAACCCTTATGGGATTTGCGGTGGTATGGTTTCGACTATTTGATTTGTGGAATAATTCTATCGTTTTACGTTGATTACGATTCTAAACGGTTTCAATTTTAATTGGCGGTATAATTTAGACTAATTTGTTACCAAGCAGCAAGCGGTTTGAGCGCGGAATTTTGTAATTACATCTAGTTTGTGTGTATTGTTTGGAATTTGTATTCTAGTTAAATAAACATGTATTCGAAATTCAGAATTTAGGGATACATTTTTTGTATTCGTTTGAGGTTTGGTGGCACTTCAACGAACATGCCTTTTCACTCAATTAAGATGTACTTACGTTCCTTTTCTTAATCTGAATTTGGGAATTAGAATAAGGTAATACTCCAACAGGTAAATCATTAAAAGGGGGTTCCGACCAATCAGAAACAAGTATGTCTCCCGTGTCATAAGCAGCCAATTTGTAAAGGACCCTTTCTAATGCGTATGATATTAATATTTTCCACTCTTATGATCACAGTAATTGTCGCTGGATATTAAAAGTTGCAATTGTTGCGACGCACGTGGTGTATGGTGGGGGATGTAGTAGGTACTGACTGGTGGGGACATGATTATGGATTTTTAATTTAAATTGTTATATTAATAATAAATCATGGTTACCACATGTTTTTAGTTCGGTTCTTTAAGGGTGATGAATGATTAAAATAAAAAATGTTAATGTGTTTCGTTGTTTTTTTCCATGTGGATTTAAATTTTAAAACAACGGTGTATTTGAAATAGAAGCTTTCTTAATTTATTTGTTAAAAGATATGTTTTTGTCAACAGTGCCGCTGGTGCTATGTGCGATCGGGCTGGTTATGGCGGCACCATGGGTCACTTCCCCATGGGCCCCATGTCAGCCATGGGAGCAATCGGGACAATGGGAGCGATATCCGCCATGAACGGCCAAACACATCAGAAGAAGTCTCAAGAAGAGCACATAAAGAGACCCATGAACGCCTTCATGGTCTGGTCAAGGCTGCAGAGGCGGAAAATAGCCCAGGATAATCCAAAAATGCACAATTCAGAAATCTCAAAGCGATTGGGTGAGTTATTGTTATAAAATTTTATTTGGCTAAAGTTATTGTTATACTTAGCTAACTTGTACTTCATCAATGTTATTTACATTACATAAAAAACAAGTTTTATACTTTATATATATATATATATATATATATATATATATATATATATATATATATATATATATTTATTATATCACTCGCGTAAACCAAATTCAAGGATATATTATTTCATAATATTTGTTGGAATAATTATCTCCGGTTATCGCTATTAGCTAGTTTCAATAGAAGCCAAAAATATTTTAAGCCTCGTCACACATCTTGAGACGTCGATCTAATTAAATTTGATAACGTCTCTTCAAGACTTCATTTTGATTGCAAATTGATCATTTACATCTCACCTTTGTGGTTTGAAGGTTCCTTGTTCAATTATCTCAAACTATAGAGAAAATGTAAATCGATTGCTACAACTCTGGCTTCATTTGAATTAATTAATATTGAAGCTAAAAACTAACCTGGTCTAAAAAGCTTTTTTCCTGTTTTCACCCACTACTCAATCTGTGATTATTCCAAGCTTCGCTTTTTGCGGAGAAGTTCAACAACTTTTGAGATACGTTTGACCTTCATGCTTAATTTGACATTTCTACAACACAATGGTTGTTAAAAAGGCAAAGACGACTGTAGACCTTGCGGACGTATACAATTGACAAATGTCTTCTAAAATCGTGCTCACAAAATACGAAGCGCTAAAAAAAATTGCCCACCGTAAAAAAAAACGAACGCGCAATCAACCGGCAGAAGCGTCACAGCGGGGTACCGGCCACCGAATTAATCAACAACCAAAAGTAAGCAAAATCCAGTCTAACAGAGAATTTAAAAATGTTCAGAAAAGGGGAGACACGGCCGGGAGAGTATGGAAAAATAAAACCTACAGCGGCCGCCATTCTGGCGGTGACGGCGACAGGAAACGCCATTTTCAATTTTTTTCTTCTTTTTCGTCTTATGTAAAATGGTTCCGTAGGTTTACTAAGCCCCAACCAATGAAGGATAATTATTTTCTAAAGAAGATATTCTTTTGTCTTCCTGGATCAAATGTCCCTGATAACAATAAAAAATGATTTTCTTATGCTCAGACACATTATATGAAGTTTTGATCTATTTATTTTATTCTATTTTCTGACAAAGAAAATATTGAAGCTTAACAAAACTGCAATTCTAAATTCCTTTCTAATTCAAGCAGTGCTTTAAGTCGTGCTATCTTGTTGATACAGAAACCCTCCATTTGGAAACAGAATCAAAGTGTAGTTGAAACGAGAATATTGTATATGTTTAACGAACGGAGCCGGGGACGTGGCTTGTATTGTCCTCTTCAAACAGCGCATGTTTTATGCATACAATGTCTTTTGGATACTGAATAGAAGCGTTTGTTAGCAGAAATTACTTGTTCCTAGTAAAGGAGTGAAATTCAAAAAACTGTAAATGGAATTTTGGAGTTTATTGATTTAGATTTAAGCTGTCGCTTACACGTTAATGGGCTGTTAAAGAATTATTCGGAAAAGGCTTAACGATTTAAAGGTGATTTTTTTTAACAATACCGATGATTCCACAGTTACTTTAATTCCATTTTAATCATAATACATAAAAGACATTAATAACACAATAACAAAACAGACACACAATAACAAAAAAAATAAAAAATTTTGATGTAATTCAAGAATTTGTTAAGATTTAAACCCTATAATTAAAAATAGTAATGGTAAAGTATCGTGACTTTAATTAAGGTAATACTAGCTATTATCAAACAATTGATAACATCAAAACCATTTCAATCACAGATGGCTCGGCCATGTATAGAATAACGCTAGTACAATGCATTGTATTGTACCTGCCGATTAAGGTTCGTATGGCGCGCTCATTGTTTATAGGCATTAATAAATCGACGTACAAAACGCGTTTTGTTTACGAAACCAATCGAAATGTCGCGCGACAAATGTCGATGAGCCCAACAAAGCTACGGTACAATGCTATCTTTTTACTGAACGTGCTCGTGACACACTGCCTGCACAATTGTAGAGTCGGTAGAGTTTGTGGTGGATACTACTTTAATTATTAATATTATCTCCAGTCTATAAAGATATAAAAGATCCCAGGATAAGTTTAGCTCGACATACCATTGTAAAAGTTTAAGTTTATTTTAAAATGACAATTTGTTCAGAAACATTCTAACATGTCCGTAATACTCGTAAGTACAGCTGTAAGAGACTGAAAAGAAAATCGATTGAAAAGTGAAATAAAGTACATGCCTATCTATTAAGTACTTAGTTCAAAATGCTATTTAATCTCGGCTGTCGTGTGTTTCGTGTGTTTGTTTTCATTTCTGTCTGTTGCATTTACCCTCTATCCGCCAACTGTTAGGGGCGTCGCTCGCCGTGCGTAGTTAATATTAATTAAGGCGGGGGCGGGTCATTGTAGTTCGTGTAATTGGTTTTCATTTATCGATACCGACAACCCTGCACGTGAGACGGTTTCCTTGATTACATTTAAGGCTTTGGTTTAGATACTAAAAAGTTATTGAATTTTTTTTTTTTTTTCAATTATGAAATTGTATGTTATTGTTGGTTTTATATGAATATATTATTCATTATTTTCCATAACGATGACTATACATATTTTACGTTTATAAAAGATAATACCGCAAGATAATATTAGTTACAAAAGTCATACTTGCGCCAACACTACACCGAATTTATTAAAAACATTACAATCTTTTCACCACACAAAAATCTATTATAAACCCATGCGGCGTCAGTCGAAATAAAAGCTAATTTACTTCAAAAATGCTTCTATTCTTAGACAAAATAGTAATTCTGACAGAACACTCCCTATAGTGTATTTTAATAGATTCCCCCCACACAATGCTTAGTTATTTGTGACGGGTATACACTATTGTAGAAAAAATTAGACTTTTGAAAAAACCAATGGGGTTATTATACACGGAGTTGCTATTGGACATGCCTTCACACCACAACGGATAAAAGCCAATGGCATTAAGTGTAGACACGGTGGCTTAATTACTGCATTGGACACAAAAACCGCTCTGAAACAAAAAACGCCGAATAAGGCCGGATACATAAGAGCGAGGAAAATCGACGTAAATTGGATTTGTAGCATATGTTATGTAACAAGTTGAGCGAATAATATTATCGTTAACGATGTTGTGAAAACATACTTTAACTGTAATTGAACAGGTAATGATATCTCGAGTTTTAGGAGTATATTAGGCATGAATATTTAATGTGTTGTTTACAACTTGTAAAAAATATGTTTCAAAATTGAACAAAAAATATAATTTCAGTTTCATACAATTGTAACACCAAATAGTCTATGTATTCGTAGGGAGGCTTATCACGGCGACGCAGCCTGTCAGGGGCACGCTACAAAAATACTGTTGTTTCCTTGTTGTTGTAGAAAGGGGCGTTTGTTGGCCCTGTTTAATTACTGCAGGCTTTTGTCCGTGCCTGCATTGTGGGCTATACGATGTGGAATTTTAAATAATCTTAACCTTTTTATCTGCTGGCTTTTTCAAATTAGGTACATCCTACTTCAAATGATTTTAAAGAGTTTTTCAATACATAATATACTATCAAGAATAACCATTGACCAAGTTACACAAAATTAAAAATTACAATGTAATAATAAAATCAAACACCATTACTAATGCAAACCAATTCAATTTACCAAAAAATCTATCAAGATTTAATAATATCATGACCTAAATAACGTCTTACCATTCAATTTTCCGGACGAAAGGGTGGGCTCCTTCGTCTTTGTCGGGCATCCCCCCTTCCCCCTCACCCCCCATCCCCCATTGTCGCAGCACACGAGCTTTCAGCGTAATGAAGAGCATTTTCGTCCGATTCTGAACACAATAGTCGTTTTAATACAACGCAGAGAGGAAACTCCTTTGTCGCACGCTGTATTGTGCTGCGAGTGTGTTACATACTCCGTTGTTTTTTGTCTCGCGCATTTGTTTGTGCGATTGTCGTTGACAAAGGCATGTCATGTAAAACGATAGTGTTTTCGGTGTTCTATTGAGGACATCTTGAATATGTAATGGGTTTGACGGTTAATGTGTTTGATGATCAAGGGATGATAGATCCGTCCCTCACATATTAAACATGTTGACATATGAATCAAATGATCTTATATAATAAGCTTGATATGAGCTTCTAATATTATAAACAGCTTTATAGCTAAGTAATAACATTTTATAAGATTAAAAAGGTCTAAACAATTTGAAATAAAAGAAATAAAAATACATTCATTTTCCACTGTAGCTAGAGCATAGCGTAATCATTATTCAATGTTACCATTGTTTAACGCAGAGGCGGGATGTAGGAAATAATTATTGTAGAGTGGCAACACTCGAGCCACGTGCCGCTTGCAGTATCGGTTAATTGTTAATTAAATTAAAAGCGAACACAAAAAAAAATCAAATTGTATTTTTAGGTCGAGTTTTACTTTGCATGTGACTTAATTTTTTTAAGCAAAAATAATTTGCACACTGGTCAGTACTTTCGTTAAATTTTTAAATACCTTTTAGCAAATTTCACACCCTAAATGTTTATGCAACCGGATTTCTGACGTACAAATAGTACAAAATGTTTTAAATAATTGGAAAGAAGAACGAAACTTTCCTAAAAATTGAAATAAAGGCAGGTGCAGGATATTAGTGGTAGCGATATAGTGCATGTATGTAATTAACATCATGCTATTGTTTACATTTCCATTCTACGTCATTGTTGATAAGACAAAGGGTAGGATCTTTAGCACCAGTTGTCTCGTTTTCACCGGAGACATGAACATATTGTCTCATAATACGAAACACACACAGACAAGCACAGACGATGGAAAACGAGAAATCGGCATTTGTTTTAACTCGAATGTCCCATTGTGTCGTGTGTGTGTGTGTATACATATACGTTCTACTATTATCCATGTGTTGGATAAGTATTGACCTTCCAATTTATATATACTTTGATTATGAATGAGAGAAATAATAAAGTGGATGATGATTAAAGATAATTTATGAGAATGGAATAATACAGGTTATATATTTTTAATTTTCATTCAGAAGAGAAATTATCTGAATTTGATGGCTTTAATTTAGGAGAACTCTAGAGTGTTTTTGAATAGTTATAAATTTAAAGGATGTTACAAAGGACATTGGTATCACCACAAGTCTCGATTGACAGAACGTATAATAGTGAGCAAGTACGATCCTTATCACCTAACAAAAGGCAATACCCCCCAGTATCGACAATAATGAGGAACCGGGAAAAACTTCTGTAGCGGAATGAAAAGCGCAAATTCGTCATTAGGCGGCGCTTTCTGCCATTGTTCAGCGTCCCGCTCGCTCTTACACAAATTCGGATGCTCCTGAATGGGACAAGATGCTCCTACTGGATTGTTCGTTTCAATGTTGGCGACATTGTTTTCGCTTTTATACCCGGCTGAATCAGAATTGTCTTGTCTGTTTGAATGGACGGTGGCGCCCCTCCACGGTATCGATGAATACAGCCTTCTATAAATGGGTGGAGACAAAGGGTTGGTCCCTTGAATCAAGTTGGGAGACAGGTCGTTCGTGCTTTCGATTATATTGTATCGATCAAAAGCTTTGTCTGCGCAATGAGAGATGGTTAGAGCAAATTACTTTTCTCTTTTTGTCTCTGTTATATTAGTTGACTGGTTTGTTTTATCTATTGATATCAAAACTATAGGATAACATGGATTGTGTTTAGCCTTTAATTATGAAAGACTGGAATATATTGTCTATAGTCTTTATACAAAATAATAACTATTACTTACAATTATTTGTTTGTTGTTATAAAGAAATTGCCTACTAACACTAATTTTCCACCAGGCGCAGAATGGAAATTGCTCTCAGAAGATGAGAAGAGACCATTCATAGATGAGGCAAAACGTCTTCGGGCCATGCACATGAAAGAGCACCCGGACTATAAATATAGACCTCGAAGGAAACCCAAAACGCTGAGGAAGGAAGGCTACCCTTACTCCATCCCGTACCCCAGCGTGCCCATGGATGCATTGAGAGCTGGTGAGTCAATATGATAGTGTGGTTTCTAATTGAAGTTTAATCTATAAATGTATGAACATCACGACGAAATCACGCTCTCAATGTTATTTTATGCCTTAAGTTTCGAAATATAGTCTGAATGCAAATTATAGATCAGTCAGTTACATAACAGCTCTATTGAATCTATTTGAAATAACTATCACGTTTTAAGTAACTGTTACGTAAATTATGCAAGTAATTATTTAAATGAATTAAAATTATAACCATTATGAATTATTTGGACTTTGTCAGATTAGAATTTTATATTTTTTGTTAAAGTATTATAAATATGATTGGAGTTCTAAGTGTTGTTAGTGTCTTATTATTGTAAAATACATTGAATAGGAAAAGTATGAAATTCATGTACAATCGATAAAGGGCAAGCAATAGATGCCAACGAGCTCTATTCTATAGATGTCATCGATTCTCCGCCGCATTGGCGTTACTCAACTATGGTGCCTCGTTTGAACACGAGCCAGTTGTGACTTTGAGACTTACTGGAGCAATAGTTGATACAGAACTACATTATATATTGTTACCTTTCTCATATATCAGAATTGCTCTTATGCATAAATATTTATATCTACCTTTTAATCGTTAAGAATGTAAATAATTTTCTAAAAAAAAAGAAACATACCTATATTTTTTTCATTGTTGCCGATGATTTAGACTGACGAAAATAATAGAATTTATATCAACATTTCATTTTATATCATAATAGCGTTATATCGGTTACCAAATTGAATAACTAATGATCAAATTAAATTTAGTTTTCAGAAAGCACATTATTGAAAGAATATTTTTTTTTTTTGCAATTAGAAACTTAATAGAGTGTAACTGGTAAGGGTTGATGTTCAAACTTCACAAAATTATTAATTACTGTCAAAATAGGAAAGTTATTGTCTTATTAAATGTTATCTAAGACTTAAGTAAACATAATATAAGTAAGGTAAAGAGAGCATGGCGGTCACTAGCCTCGTGACAAAAACTATAGAGTCACGATTTTTTTTCGTGATCCCAACTGAGAATTGGAAACAAAGTAAAAAGTATTATTGTAATAAACTTCATCAAAGCAAGACTATTCGATTTATTGTCTTTTATTAGAAGTTCAAGTAATTATAGCTTGGTCAGACACTTAAAAATTATTATGCTAACTAACGATGTATATATATGTGCAGCTCTTTGAGATTTATTGATGAACTGGACCACTATCTTTAACTGTAAGATAATTGATCTGAGCGTAAGCGAAGCTCTAACTGTTTGGGAATAAATTTTTTGAGGCAACATCACAAGCAAACCACTTGACCTTGAATTTTAACCAAAATTGGCACGCATGTCAAGAACGTGACTGCGCTTCTACTCCGAAAAACAGAATAAAAAATATTGTTTCGTTTTAAAGATATGGTCAAAAAACTGAATCTCCCATAGACTTAAGCTCAACTGAAACTGCGCGCGCTCACCAATCGTTACTCTTAACCTTTCCGGTGCCAGCAATTTCATTGGAAGCCCTGGGACGCGGTTTGGACCGACTTTAGTAGCACAAAAAAGGGGGAGGGCGCTCAGCTCAATTCCCGCAACGCATTGTGGCGAATCCTAGTTATTACCAGTGATATGGTACAAATCTTGCATTATAAATCTGCCTACATCTACCTATCTATTTATCTAGCTCAGATGGTATAGCGACGGTAGTGGTATGTACGATGGTTTCACAGAGATCGCAGTTTTTCATCTTGCCCTTATCCAAGAATATTGAATTCTTTGGCGAATCATGTTTAAAGATAATTTCATACATGATGTTAGTAGTTGATAATTTACTTAAACGAAGTTATTCGAGTAATTATTTTTTTGAAAACATCGACATCTTAAGAAACACATTACCAGACTTGGTAAATTAGCATTCCTAACCCTAAGCTTCTCGGACAAAAAGAACCCAAGAACGAAACCCTAGTTGCATAAAGTGAAAATGGGCATAGTTTAAACCATCTTGACTGCTTTTGACAGTTGACAGTTTTCACATGAAAGTGGTGACAATGGGGTTAGGGGGTGCGTCAAATTTCGCAGGGTTAGACCCTGACATGCGATTATGTTTATTGAAAGATCCTTTTTAAGGGGATGTTATTGAATTTTTAAAGGTTTGTACTGTGTGATGTATTCAAGCGTACGAAATGTGCTTATAGATGTATTAGTGTATACAATACCTAACTACTGAACATCGTTTGATGTTAGGAATAAGAAAATCTATTATTATATTCAAAAATCGATTTAGTATTAGTTATTAACATTACAAAAGCGTAACATAAAATGTTTTAATAACATAACATTGTTAAATCATAGGCATTATATGTCTGTCCGTCATGAACATTTATTACACCGTGAGGTATCCTCAAACCTATTAAACATCTGAAATCCTAATTAGTAAATAAGATGCAACAATAAATTTAAATAATCTCAAACTCGGAGAAAAATCGTCACGCAAACATTATCTAAAGACAAATTAGTCGTTAAACTCAATGAGGCGTTTTGTCCCTGCGGTCTCACCGTGGGCGTGGTCGCACGTGTGTCGCGGCCCTTAGCTAACACACCAAATAGCTTTTAACTTAATTGCTACCGCGAATTTATGGCGGAAATAAAATAGGGGTGAATTAAACACGGCTTTGGTATTGTAAAATTATTTTATAGGTCTTCAGCACTAAGAGATATTTCAACCCTTAGATTGAATTCAATGTGATTGTTACACGCGATAATCAATACCATAAACACACACAAACAAAATAACATATATTACATTAAATATAATATGTAATAGTAATACATCAATTTTATAAATAAGAAATTGAATATTAGCCACTAAAGTTTGATTTTTGTAATTCAACACAAAAAGCTATAATATTTCTATCCTTATCTTTATTTTCAAATTAAATTTTTGCAGTCAGTACCTACCTCTTTATGTGTAATTTATGCTAAAATGTCGTAAAATGACTACTTAAGGGTCACTACACACGCGGCAGCCACGCGTCGAAAACGGTCGCAACGCACTCCTCGTGTCCGCCCACCAATCATAAGGGTGGATATAGTTGACGTTATTTTACATTGATTTTGTCTAATCAATTTTGTTGTACAACTTCTATCAAAACAAATTCAAACCGTGGTTTCGAAACGAATTATTAAGTTCCCTAAATACCATTACGAGATTTCCTTATTTTTTAACTTCTAGTTATTTTCAGTTGAATCGATTCTTTTAATAATCCCCTCTGTCTCCCTTTTTCTATTCCGCAAATAATAATGAAATATTATGTTAATCTTAGTTTATAACAAGGTTCAATTATTTATTTTTATAAAAAAATATTTATCTAACAATTTAAACGAATGGATGGCTGCGCAGGCGCAACATGAATATCCGTTTATGAAAGAATTTTTACAATTATTCGATATAACTTTTAGTTATTTATTTTTAAAATTCCATAATGCTCTTCTGTACTTGAAAGTCGAAAAAAATAATATCTTTCGAACTCAAAGTGACATTATACCTCTTGTGTAATTATTTATTTAAACACTCTTAAATTAAACAATATAATAGCTCCATTCTTCGACTATTTTCGAACAATGGCAATGTGTACAGTAGTACACATACCTTATATATGCCCATTAAAAATTGTTTAATATTAATTGTGTACAGTCGCTGTGGCAATTGTTTACATGTCACACACAAAATATATTTAATATTAGAAAAATATGTTGTTAGCAAAACATTTTTCTATTTTAATTTTAAATTTAATTAAAATGGTAATAAAAGTTTACGAATAATTGTTTCAATAATTTTATTACACCAACGAAAACTTTATTAACAGTAATTATAAAATTATACAATATTAAATAGTAATTTTATTTTTTTTATTTGGAAGGATTTTTATAGGTTATGATATATTTTCAATAAATCATTAACCACTTGACTGTATTTGTAGCTAACTTATAGCTGTTTATACAGATGCTTAAACACATTGTTATTTTAGAACAATTAATGTTTGTTTTTATATTTGTTATAGGGCTGCCACCTATTGGTGGTATATTACCTACTGCCACCTATAGTAATAATTAATAAACTATTTAATAAATATATGCACTTCTAACTTCCAAGTATCTTCAGGAACAAAGACCTCGTCTAAAAAGATTGTACAATAATGATTTTTTTTTAAATCTTTGTCCCACTCGATGAACGTTACCCCTTAAGGTTTTGCAATATTAAGCAATTAATTATTATTTGGATTTTTGTAATAAAAGCATTAGATTTATTGTTTATTTAAATACTTATACCTACCCTATAATTGTAAAACAAATATATCCTGCAAATGTAACTTAAAACGAACAAATCGTTTAGATATTAGACAATCACATAACAAAAAATATCGATTATTAGATAAAGATTCATAACTACCCACATACAATAGTTCGTGATGCTTCAGTGATACAGCTGCGTACACAAGTGTTGTGACACGTTCATAATTAGGTTACACTTTATTGTTACTAAATGGAAACCAGTCACGAATTAGGTAACATACAAGTCCTTTATCAATTAGGTATAGGTGAGGAGTACTCCTCACCTATATCAATTAGGTATAGGAGAGGAGTTATGAAGGAATAATCGCCTTCTCTACAACCTCTCTGTCTTTGTAAATGCAATACTGTCATAATGAGTGATAGAACCTACAGGCTAGTATCAATAGGACACATTTTGAAGTTATGTGTTCTTTCAGTCAGTGATAAAATCTAAATCCATTACGGCAACCTATTGTATGTAAGTAGGATTAACCTAAATGAGGTAAATTCTAGTTTAAGTGTCCTGCCTAGAACCGAATATTAGTAGTCGGCATTTTTATTTTATGCTAGTAATTATTAATAATTGCTGTTGTGTTCACACGTTAACTGTAACTCAACACATTAAAGCCGCGAACCTGCTATTTATTGCTTTGTTGCGTGTTTTTCATGACAATTATTTTATAAAATACCCGAAAGATGCGCGGTTTTTGATAACAATGTTTTGTTTTCCCAAGGATTTAAGCTTATTAATATAAAGATTGTTTGTTAATATAACAGATTGACATTATAAAATATTATTATATCCCCCAATTTATTGTGATGCATTTCATCTATGGACATAATCCAATGAATCGCTGCATCACGATTAGCATATTATGCCAGTAGTTTGTTGAACGGAAGTGACCAATCGCGTGCGCTGCCGGAAGCCCCACCCCCGCGCCGAACTGCTTCCGGTCGCGTGACGTCATTTACATGACAGTCGCGCGCTAGACTCCGGGGAAGACGCATTAGTTGCGTTTGCTCTAGGAAATGACTTTCATTTTTTAAGGTTCTGTATGATAATTACTCTTGTCTTGTTAGTAAATGCCTAAATTGGTTTATAAGTTTATATTAAATAACTGATAGCCAGTATCTAAGTAAATAGAAAATCTCAAATATTATTTTTTAATTTAATGTTTTCATTAAAGAAGACAAATATATACTAGGATAGGCTAGGATACACAAAATATTTAGTACTTTCATTATTCATTTTGTATATCGTGTATGTATGACAGTTAATAAAACAAATCAATATATCACGGTCAAAAAAACAAGGACTTATAAAATATGAAGGTTAATATACATATTTCTTCTTCTTACATATATTAGAATTATGATATTACCCACCAGTATTAAAGTAAAACCCATGGCTGAAAAACAATCACGAACAATTGTTATTTCTAATTCGACTTGGAGATCCGTCGACAACATGATTTGCAAGTAACGATAATCGATCTGCTTAACCACGGTTTGTTAGGTCCGTGAGGGTATGTCCTGGGAAAAACGCCTTGTCATTTGGGTTCTGATTTTTGGACAATGGGTCTTGGGGTTAGATTGTTTGAGGATCTGCTTAGCAATTTCATAAATTCCAATTAAATATTCTTCATTTTTGAAAAACATTTTTATATTGAAACCTTCCTCTGATCTCTTTGATCAGGTGAAGGTAACCCATATATTTTTCCAAAAACCTCCTACGAAGTAAATCAAACTAAAAATAGCAAAACAATTTCAGAACTGTACAATGCCAACAAAAACTCAATTAATTCAAAGAAAGGGTTAAATTTACTAAACACGATACCGCAAAAATGCCACATCAAAGGCTCGATTTTAATTAAAGCCTGAGACTTTGGTAAGAACGTTAACTGTTGTTTGAAAAGGTCCCCATGTTGAAGAAAAAGTTTTAGTCAGTTTTTGCGGTTCGGTCGACTGGGCTCCGTAACGAATTTTCGTGTTTCCTTTTAATATTAAGTTTAGCTTGTTTAGACTTACCGTGAGCTCGCTGCTAACTAATTGTTGTTTCTGCAATTTTGTACCGCCTGCAGTTTAGTTTTTAAAATTCTGCACTCCTTATTTTTATGTTTTCTATTTCCTCTCAATTATCTTTTTAACTATTCAACAAGACAATCATTGATTAAGAACATATTAAATATGGAATCATGATAGGAGTTCATTGTCTTGCAATTTAATATTTTTTTGCAAAAAAATCCAAATGCATATTAAGTTTTATTTAATGTATGTACATCTCACGAATGTTTCGTTATTTTTTTAATAATCATGGGATTCATCATATTTTTTTTTCTAAGCCATAGGTATATTTAATATCAATAAAAACCAATCCAACCTAAAAATTGAATTATATTATTACTATATTATTCACAATATAATATAGCGTTTGTCTTCACAATAATGATTTTCATTTCTCAAATCGATTCTTTTGAAAACCGAATACCATTATAATTTAAACCGATTTGAATGCGAATAAGAAATTCTCTAAAAATCCCATTTACCCAGCGGTAACAAATCACCAGCTGATAGAACACCTGACGGCCGAAAAATGACCACTTTTCCGTAAAATTTAACGTATTCAAATACAAAACGTACGAGGGTCCAGGAGAAAATCCCTTTCGTGTCAGACCTTTTCTAATACGATCCTGTATGCACAATACCTGGGTATATTTACGTATTAATACATTATGTTGGAGGAAGCCGGTCATTATGAGGTTGAATGGACGACCGGCGAAAATGGATGCATTGTGGAAGCGAGGGTGGACGCGTGAAATTACACTTTATACTTCGTTTTTTGGGACTGTTTATATTCAAGTATATTTATTGTGAGGAAAAAAATATTCTGTTTTAGAATTACTGCTGCTTTTAAATTGAAATTTATAAAAACATTCAGAACTTCCTAACTTCGGACCGAGCAGGGATTCATTATCTAGGGCTGTCAGTTTAAAAATATGTTTAAAAAGCGTCGATAAACGTGTGTTGAAAATTAATAAAACTCTTGAAAAAGTCCGGGCAGAAAATTCATCGTTATTCACGCCAATACCAGGCGAAGACATCAGAATACGCCGAGAGATGACAACGAATTTAATTATAAATATAATAAAAAAATCTCCATCGTCCCTTTCAAAAGCCAAGCTATTCCAACCAATCCACATTGGGTTGCTAAGCGATTTTCAACTCAATTCCCACACAATACCACTCTTGTCCCATAACAAATGCGAAAAATGTTTGGTTTATAATATATTGTAGGTCCGATTGACGTCACTACAATAAGGGTGTCTCATATATTTTTATTTAAATTTCAAATCTCTTTCGCGGGAAGACATGGAGTGTTCGATTACGAATAATACCATCACGATGTCTGTCACAGATAACACAGAAATGTGGTAACCAATTAATAATTCTAAATAACATCTCGATTGACGGATATCAAATTTCAAATTTAAATTGAATTTATAATATCTATGAATTCTTGATAAATTTTAACCATTCATCAAACGGTATCTAATTGAATTGTATACGAGTGTAAAAGTCTTACTTCCAGCTTCTGTTCATAATAATTAAAAACGAAGTTTCATTTGTGAATATCGAACGTGTTCGAATTCATAATTCAAATTGGTGAATAGAAATTCAAAGTTGGAATTCACAGCTTCACACCTCAGTGTGCAAGTGGCCTCCGTAATGGACAGAGGTCTATTGAGTCCAACAACATTCATAATGGCGAGCCGGGAACTCCGATTTGAGCACCAATTAATTATTTCATTGTGCCATGAATAATCCGTCGGCCCTCGAGTGCTATTAACTGACGGTCAGTTCCTTAGAGGTGTTTATTAAAAGCGCCTTAGTTTGGGGTTAGTTTCGTAGATTCTGACCGGATGAAATATTGAACTGTAAGGCATTATTAAATGGATATAAGCCTATTCAGACGGCGTCGTTTATGACCATGCTATTATATACCGTGTTATTTGTAACTGTATTCAAGGAGTTGTCTTAATAATAAATAGAATTTACTCTGGGCAGCTTATTAGATTAATATTTAGAAGACAACTAAGTGTATAATGTTGTTACAGGTATGGCAGGTGGAGGAATGACACAGGCTATGGGCGGGTACTACGGCGCCGCATATGGTCCTCTAGGCGCAAGCATGGCAGCAGCGGCCGCCGCTGCTGCGCAGCAGAACGCTATATCAGCTGCGTTGACGCCTAATGCTCAGGTAACTATGATGATATGTATACATCAGGTATTGAAGCTTGAGCTCTTCGTTCTTCCTGGACTAGAAAAAACTTAAGAAGCGCTGATGGAAATTGAGGAAACAGTTTCCTGCATTTGCCTCTTATTTATAGAAGGAACATCCAGTAATTGGATGTGTGTGAATGTTCCATGATGTAATGTAACTTATAAGTTACCTCAGTGGGAAGATAAGAGACAAAGCGATAGCATTTTTATAAAATATTTGCCTTTATCAATTTTTATAAAATATAATATAGTTACTTATAGGTATGAGTAATCTGTGTGAATTATAGATTAGAAATATTCAACCTGTCCTGCGTCTCGTTTAAATATTAGAAAGGGCTGTTTAAAAATAAACTTTTTCAGTACGGAAAGTAGAAGTATATAGAATAAAAAGTATTTTTGAACTGTTAATGAGGTCAGTCACTATTACATAAAGAAAAAATATGTAAAGATTATTCTTTAGGTTACAGTTACTATAAATTTTTATTAACTGAATATTTATGTTAACAATATATATAATGCTTTCGATGCTATATTGGTAGACTTTAACACGTGTTAAATAAATGTAACAACACCTTGTATTAAATCATATACATACATACTGTAGGTACTGACTGTAACTGTTTTGATAAAACTTTGAGCTAAAAATCGGTATATTAAAAAAAAAAAATACGCTTTTTCTAAATTATCTTTACATTATTTTATTCATATTGAATGCAAATCACATAGACAATAATCACCAATGAGAGATATGTAACTCAAAAGACTATCCTATGCTATGAGATTAAATCCTTAATAAATATAATTATTCATATCAATCTGCGTCTCACACAGGTGTTATGTAGTGTGTGTGTGTGTGCGTGTGTGTATAACAGGAAACATTTACAATAATTAAGCTGCACTAAATTGATAATTATCTAAATAATTTTAAATTCAATTGAGCATTTGGAATAAAAAGTTAACGATATTACTTCGTTCTTAAATTAATGAATTCATTAATATCATGAAACAGTTTTTAAGATATTTTATTTTTTCTTGTGATTTTTTTTTTATTTCCTTGTAATAAACTATTACTATTTTTTTTATATTTTATTAATTTATCTGTCAGGTTTTATACCATGATTAACAAACATACCTATACGAGTTTATTATTTATAAAAATTACGTAAAATAATAATCAATTGATTTACTTTAGAAGAATTTAAACCAATCTTTTTAACTTCATGTTGTAACCTCATTGCTTCTTAAATGATTCAGCAAAAATATATACAAAAAATGGCAAAACCTGATATTTTAAAACTAAATTAACAAATCGATTTCCATAACTACCGATAAACTAGTTACTTTCGACATATTTAATTTAAAAAGATGTCCCAACATGTGATCTAATAAAGTAGCGCCAGCAAAAAACTAATACGCGTGTAATTAAATGGGAATGAGTTTACTTTATATTAGCAAAATGCGATTTCTTCAACAAAAAAGTAATTCGTCGCGGTTAAAACGTGTGGTGGTTCATTAAAATATTACTTGCAGTTTTTAAAGGTGTATATTTGATTTAAGTTGGTAGTGTTAGCAAAAAAATATGCATATATATGGATTGTAAACCACATTTATACTGCATATTTTTTACTGACCTTACATGATTTTCGTATTTATTACTTGTTGCCTAACCAGTATACATATATTTAAAAAAAAAAACTTAAATCCAACTCTACGGGAAAGCTCTAGAAATCCCAAACAATTACAAATGTAAGCTCCACTTGTATACAGCATCCCTATCCGCTAACATCTTCACACTCGCTAATTTGACGACTCACCTACAATAAACAATGAGAACAGGGAGATACCGGGGTAAGGGCACTATAGTGTTATCATGGGACATTTTATTTGAACAGAATTGTATGTTATTGTCATATAAAAAAATTGTATAAAAAATAGACCCATATTGTTTTTCTTATATTATCAAACAAATATCAGTTTAATAATTTTATACCGTCAAAGATTTTTTGCAATGTAACAGGAAAATATTAATAAAATAATGATAATCATGAATTATATTTTAAATATCGACTCGTGAATTTATATATATTTTTTAAGATTAATTTTATTATTGTAATTTAATTCAACTCCTGTATATGTTTGTCTTATAATATCCTAAATTAAACGACAGATACCCACTAAAAAGGTTTAATAGGGACATTCCAGTAGCACTACTACTGTTACGCACAGAATTTCAAGCACTTTCTCCTTATGCACCCCTTTAGTGATAGGTATATCTTATTAATTATAAGATAGTCCCAAGAATATAAAGAATTATTATCTTTAACAAAGTATTTGTCACAACTATTTATACTTTTTTAATTGTTTTAAGAATATTTTTAAAGAGTGAATTGTGACAAAACTCAACTCATTTAGATTTAAATTCAATCTGTCTAACATTTCACATCACCATCAGATTATGTCAAAAGGAAGATGGAGGGTCTTGGGGTGCGAAATCATTTGTGTCCCATCAAGGAGGTAGCTCATTTATTATTAGCTAAGATATCCTTAAACTGATATCTTGTAATGTCACATTTTGTAATAATAATTGAAATATATTTTAAGCTGTCCTTTAATACAATAAGCTGATAATAAAGCTCTTCTCTCTTTCATTCTCTATATTTCTCTTTCAACTTCTATCTCTTTCTCTCAATCTCTCATCTCCCATCACGTCTGTCACATCTAACACATCAATCGATGCCCCCATGTTACCGATCTATCACGGTACCTTAATAGACCGGCGATCGCATGAAAATGCGCTTTTTCGATTAACGTGACGAATCGAACCCCAAACCCGGTAGAAAACAATATAATCAGCTACCATTCAACACATGCTGTCTGAACTATTTAGGGCTGTGCTGACTTCCGTCACGACTGTTCAGGAATATTTTACTTGTCGATATCATAAATACCAGATACGATTCCAGTACTATCGCTCTTAAATTATTTTAATTTTTAGTAGATTTTATATAACATATTTAAAAAATGTACCAGAAACTAAAATCAAAGTGTAAAACAGTTTTTTTGGTTATATTTTGACCAAATTATTGGTTAAAAAAACAAATATAAATGTATATTTATTTAGCGGTTATATTCTAATCCTTAAGTCTCCTTTTTTATCTGTAAAACGATCCTAAGATTGAATCAAAACTCGAACCCACAGTACACAATGCTGCTGCGACAGTCTTGTCTGAAGTCTGTCCCGTGATATTAAAAGCGGTGATTGGGCATTTTCGCGGCAGGTATGGAAACGTTTTAACGAACCATTGTGATTTTCGTATTCGATTATCTTGATCGATGTTTTATTTCGTTTATTAGTCTTTCACGGTTGATATTGTAATTTTGAAGTGCATTGTGAGCTTACTACTGACTGGAAGAAAACCTGAAATTAATAATGTATAAAAAATATATACTAAATACATTCACTATAAAAATTAGCACTCTATTAAACTAATAGAGTGCTAATTTCCTTAAACAGATAATAGTAAACCACAACCGGAATCGAATCTAGGAACAATATAAACATTTCGTAATAAAAATCAGAATATGCCCACTAATATATCATTGATATCTTCGAAGGCTCCAGGCTGTTTGAAAGGTATTTTATACTCAGTAATAAAATAGCAGAGAGGGTCATAAACCGACCGCGCCGCTGTCCGACTAATCCTGATTTAGCGGCCCTATATGTTATACGTTAACTGGTTACAAGGAATATGTTAAGTTAACTTAAAGGTAAATTGTTTAGTTTACTATACTTGACTAGCGTATAAATTATATAATTCTATTTTTTTTTGTATAAGACTTTCTAACTACCTGACAATAATAGCCATATACTATAGTATATCATTATAAATTATAATTAAAGATTATATCAACAAAAAAAAAATTTTTTTTTTTTGGATTTTATTAATTTATAATAAATGCATCATAAAATCATCGCAAAAAGATTCGAACTCAAGACTGCTGAAATTATATATTCCAGAATAAAAAACAACTTATACTATATTATATATTAAATATAAGGAGAGTGCATCAAAACATATTCCTCGCAGTATTGTGAGACACAGTTCATTAAAAAATTTAAAACGCGTACCATTATACCGCTTTGTTACCTTTGATTTGTCGAGCACAATGCACCATCACTGTATACGACTCCCGCCCGTATTACAAAAGACATAGATCCCTGTCTGCTATGAATACAATATTCAATTTCCAGCCATAGATTACAATTATAATCCGCTTACGAAAATAAAGGAGGTGCTGATTTGTCAATATTTTGATTTATATGAAATAATAACTAATTGGTATCGTTATTTATTTCGTATTCTGTCGCCTACGACACGTGGGATGAATTTTATTAAAGCTATTTGTATGGTATTTCGTATTGCTTTAAAATGTTATTAGTTTCATATCATATTATTAACATAACTTATTACATCACTATGAAGTGTATTGAAGGTTGCTTATAACATTATATAAATATATTTTTTATCACATTCTAAAATTACATCGAGAACATTTAATATATACAGAAGTATGAATAAAATGTATATTTTCATTCACAATGTAGGATACCATATCATTTATCGATATTGAATTTGAAACTTCCTGATTTTAGTGCATCCACGGATGTACCCAAAGATTTTTCCTTTTAATATTTAACTGAAAGCTACATATAAATATAAGTTATAAAAACAAATAATTTGTTGCAGGTCGGTTCCTCCATGGATATGTCAAAATACGCTATTGAAGACAAATACAGGAGCTACGGTATGTACCCAGACCCATCCCGGGGCTACTTGGACTCAGCGGCGCTTTCCAAAGCCTACATGTACATGGACCAGCAGCAACAACGCTCATATCCCATGGACATCAGCAAGATGTACTCAGAAGCATCAGTGGCCATGGCTGGTCTGAGTTCCACTGTTAATTCCGCGTCTAGCCTGTCCCCGCGGTCCCCGGCTGAGTCCCCCGACACGAAGCAGGATCGCCCAGAAGGGTCCACGTCATCTGGCTCCAACCCGTCACCATCCCTCCCTTACTACCAGTCCTCAGGTCTGCTAATGCCACAGTACCCTGGACAGTATCCCCAGAGCACTCAAGGTGGCCCGGAGTTCAGGCGGCCCCTTACTGTAATATTCTGACCAGATGCCTAGGTTTTTTAATTGTTTTTATTATTATTTCATACAACGAGCAGTTCTTCAACGATCCTCGTTGCTCAATTTTATTGTTATATGTTTCTCGAATTTTTATGATTATCGTGTTATTTCTAAGCGAAATTATTTTCATGATGATGTTTTATCGCGATTTTTTCTAAAGTTCCTTGATTTTTTTCTGTTATTGTCTATAAAATATAGAATAGAAAAACTTAAATTGTAAATAATTGTAGGTATTGATAGTATTTGAAGGATTAAAAGTTTCAATGACAGTGAAAACTGATATTAATTCGATTTCAGCCAGAAAAGACATTTTCATCTGTCAATGTCACTTTTAATGTTGATATAAAAGTCCAAGTTACAACGACTCAACATAATATTAAATGAATATTATGTAAAGCTGTAAATATTAAATATAAGATATTGTATGATATTCGAAATATGAATTGATATTGAATTTGTTATATTATTTCATTTCTATAGACTGACGTAGCAGTATTTATTATAACAAATCAACGAGTATTTGATTCTTAAGATTTTTTTATTAGAATAAATAATGTTTCAATATATTTTAAATGAACAACGTTGCATTTATAAACGATGCCATAGCCATTTTTCGATATTAAAGTAATTCTTATAGAAATATTTTCTTACAACCTTAAAAAAATATAACAATACGTTGGTTTACAAAAACCTTAAAAATGTATGAAAACAAACCAGTCTTGATTATCAACCGGAAGAAACCGGATTGACAACAATTTATTCTATAATATGTATTATTTCAATATAATATGATTTAAAACGATACAAGAATTCAGAATAACCCTTGGGCCAAAATCAGTCAAGATTATAAATGTTCTTAGCTTGTCTAAACTAAGCTTTTTTAAGCGCTATATAAATTATTAATAGAAATATAATAGTATTGTAATCAGTGTACAATGAACTTAGAATAATGATTATTGAAAATTACGTAATACATTAAAAGTTGAAAAATCGCTGTCAGTATTTTTATTTCACCTACCCTCAAGAATTCAAGACATTCCAAATGTGCAATCTGATACAGCAAGGTTTTATTTTAAGTTTTCAATTAAATTAATGAATGAATATTATAATTAGGTTTCAGAATGCTCGTATTTAGGAAACTAAATTGCGAACATTTAATTTCTAAGAAGAGCAATGGATTTCTTATCTATTCAAGGCATTTATTTATACAGAATATAATAACATTTGGTCTGGTGTAGAACCCTGTATAGAATTTGCCAACTCTTACATGAAGAGTTAACTTCTATACTACATTCTGTTGTTGTATATATATACTCTGAAACAAAGAAAAAGTATTTAAAAAAAAACTAAAAATCTCTCTATTTTTATCATTTAACTGGTATTAAATTAGTCAAAAGAAAATATACCTACATACCTTATAAAATTGTCTCATAAGAATAAGCCAATTACTGTTTCTTCTACTACTTCTAATATATAAGACATTCTGTTTTATACCGTAAAATTAATTTATCTTTTAAATGGTTATGTACTGAGATAGAAAAGTTTTATATTTTTAAAGATAAAATATCGACGAATCTATTTATTTTTATCCAATCTTTGTAAGTATATCTGGCAAAGGAAATTATACCTACATTATATACATGTATTCTGAGACAAAAATAAGTTTTTTAAGGTTTAAATAAAAAGTTATTCATTACAAATAAATTAAACCTAATTTAATTCCAAGATATAGACAAGAGATTTTTATATTTAAAGGATGCTAATATTATTTCAGGATCATACTCCCATAATATATTTATAATGTATAAGACCTTAAAATAATAGAACACCCTTTGATCAAATGTAAACAACTTGTGCAATTTTAATTGTATCGCAATAAGGACTGTTTTCTTTTGACATTATAATAAAAATCCATAGTCCATGGTTGAATGCTCCCCAATGTTTTTTAATGAATTATGCGAACTCGATAGATATCACTGCAAAGCACAAGGGTAGTGATTTGGCAGAAAGTAAACAACTGGGCTGTCTTTTGTAAACTAAAATACGGTAGAATAACATAAACAATGCAGACCCTTTCAATGTAGGTGAGAATATACAGCATGATACTATTATTAGCGAATTTAATAATTTATGTTTACCAATTGATACCTAAATAGCTTAGGTAAAATTTGTATATGTTGTAATAATCTTTGCTTATGGATCTAGGAATATTGTTTGTCAATTTTTTTTATACAAGAAATATTTTCCTGTCTAGGTTTTCCTAACCTAAAAATATTTATTTAGAAGTTTATCTGTTTACCTGTTTTATAAAAAAATAATTAAAGTAACTTTTGTTATAATAATAAATAATAAGAGAGTGATATTTGAACAGCCTGTATATAAACTAACTCCCCGGTATTATGATAAAACGAAGGAAAATAAATAATATCGCCGGTGTCGGATGCAGGCGATTGTTTTCACTGCAAACAGAATCTGAACTAATAAATACACGCTGATTTCCTCGCACTTCACGACACTTCATAAAAAGTTTATAATAAAATATTTAATGACGCTCGAAAATACGATTATTATTTAAAATCAATACCTATTTTCACTTATTTTTTGTATTAGAAATTTAGTCTCTATACACGTAATTTAAATTATTATTTTGAACTGAAAATGCACGAAAATAGTGTACAAATAACCTGAAATTTTACGTAAATTCTTGCGACAATCAAGTAAATAATACCTACACACTTAAATTCAACTAATTATTGTCTACAGTGTCACTACATAACTTTGTTTGTAGACACCAGGACATCTGTTATTTCCCATACAATAATGATTGTGTAATTATGTCTACTACCTGTGAAAATTATACTCTGAACCGCTTTGGTGTCATATAATTGTAAAGTCTTGGTTTCATTCTTCGATGTCTTTATAAATCTACACTTGACATTTTGTATTTCCGTGTATTCATTATAAGTTGGTAACTTGTTTTTCACATGAGAACTTTAAAGCTAATAACTTGACCCTAAACATAAATTTAAAGAACAATATACTGACCGTTCCTTATCGCCAGCACTTTGACAGTGACAATGACAGCTGTCAAATGTCACTCGCCACGTGCCGGCACGTGCTATTTAAACTGTTATCTTTGATTTTGACAGCTCAAGTCAAAAACTATTCCGCAAGTGTTGATTGTGGTTCTTTTTGTTGTTAGTTTAATTTAAGGCAGCAATGATGTCTGGGGCACTGGCTGTTTACTGTTATTCTTTCACTCGAATGATTCTGTATTCTATAGTTTATTGAGTAAAAAGTAATAAGGTACAATAAAATTTATAACGTTTTATCTATATAAAATAATATTTGCAGGTATTAAAATTGGCAACATACCATTCACCAAAAATATTGCAATAACACAATAGAACCGTATCCCAATTATAAATCAAAGAACAAACTATAACCAGGAAAGTAATAAATAAAAATGTCTCAAACTTGAAAATCGATGAGGAAACTCGGCCGAGTTTCGGGAAAGCACATAATTCTTGTCTGACAGACGTGAGGGTTGTTTATACGAAAAACACCTATTGTTATCAACCCCTGGACTTTAAAACCCTTGAATTTCTTAAAGATTATTCCCTCTTTAATATTGATATTGATTATGCATTGTTTGATTATTGACATCCCGCTTGAGGGATGACGCACGACGGATATAAGAAAATAGGTTATTGAAATGAATGAATGAATGAATGAGGTACCTTAGCTTTACACTAGATATTAAATCGCTTTTAGATAACTAGAATTTAGTAGCTGTCAAGTTACAACTATTACAGGCCTATAATTATGAATAGTTTAATAATTCTAGTATAAGGGTTATATTTTCTATAAACATATGATATAAATAATACATGGAAAGTCACGTACTAGATACTCAAATCTTACTTCACGTTTACTTAATAACACGTTGTCTTACGGATCTAACTTTACGCCTACATTTAACCTTTAACGGCTATATTTATTATCCGAAATGTGTTCTTTAACTCTTAAACCTACTAATGCTCCTCTATGTTTGACCGATGTATGTTAGTGACCACCATCTTTTTTTTTTGTCTGTCTATGCTGTTAGCCCTGTTGGCTATTACAACGTCACCGGGGGAGCGGGTGGGTCAGGAGACCCAGTGACCACTATCACAGTCAAGTTGATATACCCCGGCACATTTTAAAAGAATATTACTTTCTATTGGACTCAATAAATATCTTACTTTGCTACGAGGCTTGTAAATAGTTTTTTTAGAAACATTTTTAAGGTGCCAATCCTGTCAGTAAAATCACTGTCACAGGGTAGTAGGGCCGGTTGCCGTTCAACTGTAGGTGGCTTGATGGGGCTTCTGCGACGCTATTTGCTACTGTTTGGTAACTAAGTCATGCTTGACATACTGGACCTCGACCTCTAGGTGTTCAGTGTCACAGATATGTTGTCCTTTCCGAGGTTACCAACGGTAGCTAATCTGTATGTGTGGGTTTTCTAAATACAGCGTGCCCTAATGTATTGTCAGAATTCTTGATGGTAAAAAAAACAGAGCTAAATTAGGCATTAGTGTTTTGGATTGATTCCTTAATATATGTAGGTCCGTACATATATATACTCACATTAATCATTACTCGATGTTGATTTAAGAGGATATTAAGACTATCAAAACCACATTAAAAAAAAACATTCAATTATTATCAAAACAAACACTCAAAAATATTAAATACATCTCCAAGCTCATATTGTTGTTCACCAAACAAGTATTTTCAATGTATTTCGATACTAGGGGCGTGATAAAAACATAATTAAAATCGTCCGAACACGCGCGAGATATTCATCACCGTGCATCATAATGGGATGCTGCGATATGAGATGTGATCTAATTTCAATGAAGGGAGCTCGCTAATAAACCAGTTTGCGGGCTGCACTGCACATGTTTATTGACTTGTGAACTTCGGTTTGCTGTTTTGTTTGACGTCCATTTGAATCTGTCAATGAAATATTTTTTGTTCTTTTTTTTTCATTTTGCATACAACCATTCTGCATTCATAATTTTGTAGACAACTGAATCCGACTGCAAAAAATCTAAAATAAAGAAGAAATGGTTTCTAAGGTATCTTATATAAAAAAATGCTTTACAGAGTAAATACAATACACAATATCGTGTATGATATGTCATTAATAAAAAACAGCTGTCTATCGTAAAGACTACGTATTAACTATAATTTATCGTTGATAAGGTAAGGCTACGTATAAAGTATAATATAATTTGTCTCTACAATCATAACAAGAACACGCACTACATCTGAATGTTTAATTAAATCAATGGTCCTTCATAAAGGAACAAAACAACAATGTCCCGATATTCGTGAATACAGTCACTATTGTCAGTTCTGTGATATTATTCCAACTTGATGTACGACTCGTAGACTACGTACTGGAATATAGATTTACAGATACTAGAAAGTATAAAAAAAAAATTACCATTACTGGAAATATAAAATATACTGGAAGTAATACATTAATATTATGTATATAATAAATATATTTATTGTATAAGTTTATTCTATATTTTGTACATCCTTGTGACGTGATGAAAGGCATATGTCATAGCGGTTTGAAAACGTTCGCATCTGTAATAGAGGCAATGTATGTTATGTATCATTGTTTGTATAAGTTACGAATTGTAGGATTCAAATACAATTGTCGTTAGACTTAAATTATATGATAATAAATCATAATCCATAGAATTGTTATTCTTAGATATGATATTTACTCTCTACTTAAGTATGTGTGTATATTTGTTGTTATTGTTTTTTTTTTAACTATTTTCCGTTAAAGTATTTTATATATTTATTACTTATATTTTAATTAACACAAAACTGTTCTAAATTCAGCTTATGACATCAGACATGAGGTAAGAGTATGAAGGTTTTCTTGTTAAAAATCATAAGCCATGTACGTAGTACTCATGTCATGTTAAAGTTTTGTGTGTCATCCTCACGGTAGAATATCAAATATTACATGTTACCTAAATCAAATCTAATAAATATTTTTATCAAACAATTCTCAACAAAGATCGTCGGAACCATTCTGTATATGTATAGAACTTACATAATATAACCAAGACTCGGATTTGCGTCACAAAGCAGCTAACGCGACTCGTCTCGGGGGTTCGTAGGGGGGATATGGGTTGGGAAATTCAGAGATAATCTGACATTTATTTTTTTTTCAGACTATTCATACAAAATGTATATATATATTAAAAACTGAACTGAAGTTTTTACATGTACTTTCGTAGTGTGATAGTACGAGAGTAAAATAAGGATTGTAAAGATATTATCTTTATAAACACCTTCACTTAAGAATAGATTCTTATAAAATAAGAAGGTTCTTAAATATCGCAGCTTTAGACTTAGTTTTAAGAACATAAAAGCATATTATAGAAAACTAACATAGATCTCTATCCTAATAAAAAAAAAAGTAAAAAAAAAAATCCTCTCATAGTATCCATAATGGTGTGCCCTCCCGGGTGGGAGGGGGTGTAGATGGGGGGAGGGGGCACAATGGCTGCGTAATAATATAATCGGGGCGACGACGCCACTTGCTATTAATTAAATTTAAAATTTTCATTGCTATAGGTGCGCCGAACAGAGCTGAGCGCGATTATCTTACGCCATTGTTGAATGTATTTGTTTCGTTCACTGAATGCTCTGAATGCGTAATCGCTCATTATATGAATAAAAGTTTCTGAAGAATTATGAATAATAGTAGGAATAAGTATTTGAATACAATTTAATTATCCAATCCTTGGTTTGTATGTGTGTTAGTGTTTATTGTGCATGTATGCATTGTAAGGTATTCTGATGATTGACTGTATCTTAAAAGAAGAATGATAAGCTGAGTCACCGCAAAATGGTCGCCACAAGGACATTTAGTTACGGGTGCGTAAAACATCAAAAAAACGCCATGGGATCCAAAAATTCCTTGCCACCATCTCGTTTTGTTATGAATGACCTTTTTTTATTTCACCTCCTTCGTTTTAACGATTAGTTTCATTACAACCTGCCAGTTAGTCTGTCAATAAAAATAATAATGAATTGTCTATGAGTTTTATTCGTGAAAAGGTTAAAGTTGAAAATCGAACGGAGAGCGAGAATTCAAAATGATAACAAAAATAAGATCAATGAATAAAAAAAAATAAAGTCAAACCGAAGGTGTTATATTGTTGTCGAAAAAGTTTTTATAACTTCCTTTTCTTTCATAGATTTATCCTTCATTCAAACATATTGCGATAATAAACGAGCAGGTGCTATTTATGATCACCACAATGATTAGGCACAGAGTAGAGATCTCTTCAGCATGTTTTTTTAAGATTCCATTCATAACTATGTTACCATATGAAATAATTGCCTTGTCCATATTTAAATAACACATATTTTTTAAGTCCTTATATTTATAACGGCGAAGGCATACGATCGTTAACCCGCCTTATTCCTAATCATCGCTCGGTTTTGTTTTTAATCAATTAGCAAGGAGGCAGGCGTTCATTGTCGCTGAAAACTTTGATTGGCTCGCAGACTTCAGAATACCGGCCAATTATTTGTATACAACGTACCAATTATATCTGTAGGGTCGCCATGAACTTTTAAATTAATATACATTAAATCTCACATTCTATCTTAATTATTATACAACAAAGCATTTATTTGTTAATAACCAAAAATATTATTGATAGGTTTTAAAATTTTCTTAAGTACATAAGTAGATATTATCGTTTGAAAAAACAAAAAAAAAATTGTTTTTAAATTTTCATATTTCTAACATACAAGGACTTTCAATGTAACAATAAAAAAATTAACCCATCTAGGTCCTGAATATTCTCTAAAATATAATCAAAAGTGAGTCCTATCAAGACGAGCTGGTAGCCCTAGACCCGTCACGGCCAGACCGCTTCAATGGACCAATAATTAAAACCACACCGAGATCCGCTTCTTCGAGATTTGCTTTTTAATTAATTGGTTTGTTTTAGCCGCGCACTACACTCCAACGAGGTATTGTTGGAAGCTGTATTGTAATTCGATTGGCGTTTTAAATCTCGGCGTTTAATAATATTTTATATTGATTTCAGTTACCTACTGACCTCGAGACCTGGCCTGTAGACAATTTATCATTTGTCTGATAAGAAAAACACTTCAGATATAGGTCTTACTTACAAGCACTGCTTGCTTAGATTGAATACCGGATTCAAAGAAAGTATAACGTCTTAGAACGCCAAGATGTAGAATAGTTGCATTATTTGCCATACATAGGTATTATCATTTATTAAATACATTATTTCAATGATCTACAAATTATAAATGTGCCTCCTTTGTTAAACTGAAACACTAGTATTCAATTATATTATATCTCTTAAATCCAATCATATTATAGTCATAAATAATAACAGTATGGGATAGGATTCAAATAAACTTAGGTAGTAGATGTCTTCTACTTGTTTTTTAAATTACCTGATAGATATGTACGATGAAGAATGCTTATGAGAATAATAATAATACTTAATAATTAATTTACTATATATAGGTAGGGACAGCAAATGAAAATTACACTTTTTTTCAGTAAATTTATTAATGCTAGTAACGACACGATAGCTTAGCTTTTAGAGCGAAGAGGACGGACTCCCAGAGATCGCAGCTTCGAATCCTACTCGCTGAAAAATATATTCATTCTAATAAAATCTAAGCTTGTGTGTAATAAAGTGTGTGTGTATGTGTGTAAAAAGGTCTAACATGTTTGTTAATATTAATTAAATTACAAATAACCCAGATACAAACCCGTTATTGAATATGATTATATCTTATGAGAACTACGTAGGTGGTAGCTACTTGTACACAACTGATATAAGATAAGAACCAGTGTTAGCAATTTCTAATCCACGAATCTGGTTAACCAATGGGTAGGGGTATCAATAGAAAAAGCATAAAAAATATCTGAAGAATAGTTTTTTAATACATTAATACTCTTTAATACCGCCCCGTTGGTCGAGTGGTTAGCGCAGATGCCTAACGTATAGCGGGTTCGATTACCGACAGGGACAGGCATGTATGTGATGAGCATAGGTAGATGTCTGTATTTGTGGGTTTGGTCGTTTATTAAATATATTCTCAGTATTTATAATATATATTCGTATCGTACACGAACACAAGTAAATAATTTGCTTACTTAGGGGTTAGATCAATGTGTGTAATTTGTCCTGATATGAGTTATTAATATTTAAACTATTTCCGTATTATTTTTGCCTAACTGCTAAACTAAATGCTATTGATTCAGCGTTCAAAATATCAGAACAATACTAGGTACCTACCTAAAGTAGCCACAAGACGCTCATATGACGGTCGCCGGTTCCGTTCCCGGATCGATAACATTGTCTGGCGCATTCGTTTTATTGCAGCTCCCATTGTACATGATATTTATCTCACTTTATAATACATTTGGGTATACAAATGTTTAAATTAAATTATCTAATGAAATGTAAAATATAGAGCGTTTTAGTAATAGCCACTGTCTTCACTAACACACATACTTAGATACTATATACGTATTATATCTTACACACATGTAAAACCTGAGTTCTATCAAAATCTATTAAACCAAAATCATTAATCAGATCAGTTTACATCTGTCAATTGAATTCCTGTCTTGCCATTAAAACTATTATACCTTCTATTAAAACTCTACTCTATGGTAGTAGCGGAGAGTTGAATTTCGGTTGCACTTAAAATAAAGTAGCAATGATGATTTTTTCGATGCATTCTACAACCGCGGGTGGTCAGAGATTGAGTTTGAGATCTCAGCCAATAGCCGGTCTTGGTTTAAGATGAAACAATGCCGCCTTTGTTGTGGGCGTGGCTTCCATTGTTCCGTACAATGGGAAGAGAGTGTTCCCTTTGTACCCATTGTGCGGGCCATTGTATATATACGTGTATGTGTGTGTGAGGGCGAATAGCGACGGAGGTGTGGCGCGCTGAAATCACTTTTTTTACCTAAATTATTTTCATTGGTCTTGAAAGATTGAAGATGTGTAAAGGATAGCCCTCTAACGCTATTAATAAACTTCTACTAGCAACTATTGGCAGTAAAAAATTACGTGCATATGTTATCGGTAACACAGACAGATAGGTAACCTATTACTATCAATCGATTTTAAATTAGATACCTACCTCTTTCAAAATCGCATAGCTACCTACACATTATAAGCAAGTACATATACATAAGTATAAAGAAAACAATATACAAAGATAACACAAAATAATTAAACAAAGCAGGTAACTGTGAAAGTAAATGTATTTTACTTTTGTGTCTATTGTGTGTTTATGTATATTGTGTTTGTGAAATTTCCGACTCTATGTTTTTAACACCCAAGAGCTGACGCGGGATAGGCGAAAACCAAGTTACCTACCCTAGTGTAACAAAATTACAGTGTCTGATATAAATAAAATGTAGATTCTCGAATTGAAATTTCCGACCTTAGTTAAAGCCTCGATAACTTTAATTAAAATTAATCAAACTCTACCTAGACTCTCGTACCTAGTAAGTATAGATAAGTATACCTAGATCGTTATAGTTGTCTATTATTCAGATAAGCAGGTATTTAAAGTTAATAATATAATATTATATTGCCTAATACCTAACAATTATATATATAATTAATAGGTACAAACATAATCTTACTTCCTTACTTTTCTAAACGAGATATTTTAAACTTTATGATAGAAATCATTCTGTAATGATTATGCCTATATTACAAAACTATATTTGTAAAAGGTTTTTTTTATTATAGGAATAGAAATATATTTCTATTAAAATTTTTATCTACTTAGTGAATATAATATTAGTTAACTAAAGAATAATCCAAACCTAAAATTAAAATAACGGAGATATTACTAGCGCCATCTCTGTTATGTCAGGGGAATTATTGCGCTTAACTTTTGTTATTTAAATTTAAAATCATTATTTCACTGTTATTAATTGTAATAAATAAAAATTGAACTAAAATAGCTTAGAATGATTATTATAATTTATAGCAACTATTTTTATTACGTATCTAATTATACTATTACATGACACTTAAATATACATAAAAATAACGGCTTGAATGTAAAGCCACGGTAATAACAATTAAAATAAGGAAACATCCTTTAGTAGGTACATTTAAATGTAACGGTCTCCGAAAATACTCAAGAAAGTGCTTGAAAATGGCAAAATTGGCGAGTCAAGGAGTAGTAAGGGGCAAACACATCCGTTCGCCGTCTAAGTGTTCCTCGCGACAAATTGCCTCTTTACAGACCTTCTGCCACTGGCTAATGATTGTGAGCCGCTTACAGATATAAAGATTAGCTTTATTGACGGACATAAGTATAATATAATTTTGGAAAGGTTTTTGCGGTTCAAATATTTAAGAAGTAATGTTGTAAAAATACGAGTGATCTTTTACATTTGAGTTAATTGGATGTTTTTAATTTTGTTTGATTTGATCTTCGAATTAGCAAATTTATTAATTTAGATATTTTTAACAAATTATACAACAGGTAGATGTATAGTAACAAATGCTTTAATATTTTAGACATTAAAATGTTTTATAGACACTGAAAGTGGACTAAGTGAAAATTATAGAAAAACAAAATGTAAGCAGCGCCCTCTATGAAGTACAATTGGAATGAGCATACATAGTGTTTGCGTTCCGTGCGCTATTTTAAAAGTTTCCATACCTTCTAACTAGATGGCGGTGTTTGAAATGTTATACATTATGCGGTAATTTATTTGACCCAAATAAATACATACAATGTAATAACACGATTTTAGTATCTTTAAGGTACAACCATATAATAAAATATATATTTTCATTTAATCATAAAAAACTCAGTTGTGTTACTTTTTAATGTGAGCATACCAATGACTTTTAAAGTTTTTTATGTTATTACTGTTACTGTTAATAGTACTTATAGTACAAAAAAAAATAACTTAATATTTTTCACAAATATTTATACAAAAAATCAATAATTGTATTATGTGATTTAAAATTTCAATTGATTACAACAAGGACCGTGTGGCCTAATGGATAAGGCGTCGGACTTCGGATCCGAAGATTGCAGGTTCGAGTCCTGTCACGGTCGAAACATATCTTTTTGATTTTTTTTATTAATACATCATATCTTGATAACTCAAAGAATATATATATGTATATATATTTCATTTTCATCGACAGAATTTAAAATATATTATAGTTCTATTAACTGAAATACAATATAAACGACAATTGTTTATTAAGTATAAGAGCTGGTATGATGATAAATAAACTAAGATAAAAGAGAAGTCAAGTGGTAACACTTTCAGTTTATTTCGAAGCTATCATATGAGAATGCTGATGAGGTAAATTATGAGGTATCTATCTAACTCGGGAGAATCTAACATTACGTGACTCGTACTTTATAGTACTCTGTGACTCATACTTTATAGTACCTACTCTGTGACTCGTACTACATTTACGTGCAAGGCCTAGTAACCTTGTTGTAATGTGTGATAGTATTATTGTGATTGTGATATGTTTATGTGATATTTTATAACATCTATCGATTATTTTCTGTACATTTAATAGCACTGTAGCAGGTCATGGTATGGCTAAGTGTAGTAAGCAGAGGGCTTTAATAAAATGTCTGTTCGACTAAGTTGCAATTGTAAAATTAACAACAATGTATTATATTTTTTCAATGGCTTAAGTTTGACGATAACAATGCTTTTGACGCAATTAAGTGAACAGATACCTAATGGTTAGCATGCCGTTGAATATATTTCTAAAATGTATGTTCTTACAATGTTTTTACTTAATGTACTGTTATGTTTATGAAATGTGTTCTTAGTTTATATACCTTTAGTGTTTGTTTTAAAGTGCCTGTACACAACACTGCCAATGGTAAATATATGTTTATACCTACCTAATAACATATCTAAATGCGTTTTGCTTCTTTTTATGTATTTAGTTTCTATCAACTATTTTTAATATTTAGAGTAATTTTTATTTATAGTACTTCTATTAAGTACCTACCAACAAAATTTAAAAGAGTAGTTAGTACGTGGTTATAAAATAAGCCGCGCCTTCCTTTTTTCTCCCTCTAACAGAATTAGGAGATTTGAAATAATTTTCCATTATAGGTAGCTAGATTTATAATCGTCTGTGTGAACGCCGAATACCCAAGTCACCGCCCTTCCTCTTTGCCTATTCTGGTTTCTTAAATCTATCCCCGATTTCTTAAGCGTGGCAAATCATTTGCATCCTACAATTTTACAGATGTCTATCCAGTGATTCTGTCAATACAGTACTGTAACATCTGACGCACTGTCTATTTATTTGCATCCTATAACCTTCTTTGGAAGTATTAAAAATGTACATTATATTTTTCTTTGTTTTTATATGAGTAAAAAGAAAGAATGTATATAAATATATTATTAAGTGATAAACAATTTTTTTTGATGCTAAATAGAGAGCCATCTATGGTTAATTGGATGAACTCTTTAAGTTTACAAGGTCGTGCAGTAAAAGACTAAGTTGTGCTACTCTTCGACGCTAGATGTCAGTGTTCACAAATTAATATAGAAGAAACTTAAATAAATGAAATATTTAAAATAAAATTTTGAATAACTTCAATAACAATATACATCATTTAGTGAGTAAATTATCAAGATTAAATATACAGGGTTATTTGTAATTAATTGGCTACTTCTTGCATGCAGTCTCTCTACATCAATCCCAACAACATTTGTTCTACGACTTTTTTACAAATCTTGATAAACAACACAAAAAATACGAAACAAAAAAAATGTTTGCTCCCTCTGTCCCTTATTATTCTGTATGTACGCTCAGAGATAATAGCCAGTTCAGAGGCAACAAATAAATTTTGTATGGAAAAATTAAAATTTTTCAAACTATCAATTTTAAAAAGTCTAAACTATCAATTTTAAAAACCCTGTATATATGTGTAACATCCAGTGGAATTGAATAGTCGTTCGTTCTAAAATTCTATATCATGTTTATTTAAGTGAGTTGACTGTGGATGACCACTGTAACAAATAAACAGTTTTTTTGAGTTCAATTACTGCATGAATGACAGAAACAACTTATCTATTAACACTTTATTCTGTATCACATATTATTTTTTATTTCAGCTATAATCGCTTTTCATTCAACTTAACTTTTGATAAGCTCTTCCAAAAGTTCTTGCAAGAAACAGGACTCCATACAAGGCAGATATTAATAATCAGTCTTTCAACTTAAGAAATGTAATAATTAAAATATTCGCTTTTACTAAACCTACTTAAAAAGCTTTACCTAATAAAAACCTATATAAATAGTTTAACATATTGTAATCTTTTTTAAATACTGAACTATATAATTAATGGAAATTATTTAAAACTACAGAAATGTGTATTATATCGTTTACAAATAAGTTGCCAATGTGTTTTAAGATGCAATTATAAAAAAAAAAGATTAGCCCATAATGGCCTGTTTGTGAGTTCGTTCTTTATAAGGCCAAAATGTAAGTCTTAAAGAGAGAGTTAAAAGATTCAATAACTCTTACGAATAATAATATTATAAATATGAAATATTGTTTCATCGTTCGACACGTATTTATAACTCAAAACTGAGTGTTCATATTTTCAAGATTTGTTAATGTTCTTAGTAGGGCCTATGTACACTACAAAGAACAATCGTAAAATTATTTATTGGCCGTATAAGGAACCACCAGTTTTCATAGAAACACTACCGATATTTTAGCTAAAAACAAAACAAAATTATATTTTTCAACACCATAAAAAACCCTTATATGAAAAATTACTATACCAAATAAGATAATAAATTATAGACTACTTACATAAAAAAAATCTTTTTCTGTATGTGTAAATTACAGTTTTAACCTTGACCACCAAAATACGAAGCGAGGGACCCCACAAAAATATAGCGACCCGAGCGGCTCGCCCGTGCGTCTGTATCCTTAAATTTGTTGGACCTTAGTGTGAGTGGAAAGAATTTCTCATCACACAACAATAAATATTTATTGTCTATGACTATGACTTTTTAACAGTTGGCCTTCAAAGGAGCATGGCCTTCCATGGTCCACCTACCTTGTAATATATATAATCTTGTATTTAGTAAATCTAACCAAGTCTAAAAATAAAAACCAAACACGTGGGTTCCCGACATGAGCAAGTGCTGGAGACATCTCTGCGGGCGGCGTAAGACCTAGGTACAGAACACAGAGGTTATGGCAAATAAGTCAGCTGAACAGCTGAGTGATCCCACTTCGGCTTGAGCGACTTCAGGACCCTTTTGATTCTGCTTCATTTTCTTGACAATATTTCTAAGCGCTGGATCTGGATAGAGGTGGCTTCGATCTTCTTCTTTTAAGAGGATTCAGTAACGGGAGGGGCGAGGACTCCACGTTTTAACAAACAAGCAGTGTCCTCCTTGTAGTGGTTCAGTCGGTTCGTTTGAATGCACATGCAATTCTTCAATATCTTCTTCATAGTCGACTTCAACCTAGTCGTCTAGTGTGTAACATAAAAAATACAGCCTCATATAGATAAGGACTCTATAGATGACCAAACCACCTATGACTACGGTATATCGATTAATAATATAATATGCAACACTATATGACATATTTATAAATTGATTATATCTTGAACTTGTACATTATATAGTGTAATCTTAAATAAATTCTCACAAAATAAAAAACTTAATAATTTTATACTACACTGATTATTTTAAATAAGTTACTAGCTTTTGCCCGCGGCTCCGCACGCCTTAAATTCGTAGTAAAAAAATTCCCACTTCCTTTTTTTTGTATTGGCTTCTAATTGACTTATTTTAAGTGATACAATCAAAATTACGACGTCCGCAGACATCGCTCCCTGTCAAAAGTATATTTAAAGTTTTTAATAAGGCTACAATATGAGGTTCTGTAATTATTGGCTGTACCTCTCTTGTGTATACTTAAACGTCCATTTAAATACTTTTTAAACAAAGTAGGTACTTAGTAACCATTCTAACCATTTATCACACTTACAGGTTTTTATTGAACGTAATCAAAATATGACTATGTAAACTTGAGGAATTTTAAGCTACACAATCGACGTTATTTTCACCATCAACTTGCAGGTCTAGTTTTATAAAAAAAAATCTATTTTAAATGATAAACATTCAATTAGCTATATGCATTTACAAAATTTTCAATACTGAACATTCACAAAAGCCATTTTTGAGACGGTTTGCACGGTTCCATACCAGAGTGCGCCGGTAGACCGTACCGCCGCAAACGCGACCCTATGTTTTAGATCTGTAATATCTTCGAAAATATTTATTTAAATTACATTCTGTAAAGGGCTATATTGTACCAAATTATTTGTAAAATGTATTTCAGTTACTTAATTAGATAAGGATTAAAGCTGTACTTCTTAAAATCGCTTGGTTAATAACCTATTATTTTTCGTAAAAAGTAAAGGATAAAAATTTGCTATTGTGGATTATCCCTAAGAGATAATATACCATCGCGGATTTTCTTGTAGAACTTTTTAAGCTTAACAATACTTATATACATTATTTTGATCTATTTCGTAGAGTTCAGCCAGCGTTTGCATTGTAAGCGCAAAACAATGTGTTTCTTTACGACTTCGCATTAGAAATCTTGAAATTATCAGTGGTTCTCTGATATATTAAGCATGTTATTATACATATAAACCTTCATCTTGCATCACTCTATCTATTAAAAAATACTGCATCAAAATCCGTTGCGTAGTTATAAAGATAGCATAGCATAGCGTGCACAAACACACAGACATTCAGACGAACAGACCAAATGAAAAAAACATTGTTTTGGGTTCTCTTGCTTATATAAAGGTCCCCCTGTATTCTGTTTTTCGTGTTGTGTGCACAACTAAAAGACAAACAAATAAACAGACAAAGATTTTAAAAATGCTGAAAATGGATTATATTAGTTATTACTTCACATCCTGGTACCTATATATTTTTTAATATTTTCAATGTACAAAGACTACTCCTCTACACACTTATTACATGTATAGAATAAGATTCTCATGGTAGTTATTACGTCATTGACATAAATTATTATACCTTTTTTATTTCTTAACCGATATAGATGAAATAAAAATTAAATGTTAAGTGAAGACTGTGATAATATATTCTTGAAAACCGCATTCAAATTGGTAAAGCCGTTTCCGAGATTAGCGTGCACAAACATACAGACATACAGACATACAGACAAACAGACAAACTGAAAAACCATTGTTTTGGGTTCTCTTGCTCTTATAGAGCCAACCTATGATGTTTTTTTTTTTAATTCCATGTGCATGAATGGATCGGTAACAATTTTATTATATGTATAGATTAAATATATGTTTTTTTTTTCATTAAAAAAAATATGTAGCAACAGTAAAGTGTAGATGAAAGTGTCGGTAAATTTATTATATCAATAGAAAATTACATATTTGTTTGAAAATAAAGTTTCATATTATGTTGTAAAAGATCCTGTTTACCTTTCATCCATGATGCGTAAAACCATTTACATATAGTATCATTTCATATTTACGAAAAACGACCGGCGCTCTTTCAACCGTACGCTCCGGTCAAAGGCTCTCATATCCGGCGAAGCAGACGCCGTTTGATCTAAAATCCTCATAAATCTCGTCTATGCCAAATATTACGTTACTTTAAGATAGTTAGATGTAGGTCGGATAGGGCATGATTGGATGCTGGAATTTTATTATTCAATTGTATTTCGTAATGTTAAATATATGATACCTAATGATATAAAGGATTCATGAATGTTTTCATGTATGGTAAATGTTTATCCTAGACCCCCTATTTATTCGTTAAAGGTTTAAACAGTTAGATAAACAGTAACTTCCAGTCTATCCATGAACTTAAACTAATGTATTGTAAACAAATTTATTTGGATCAAGATTAATGATAATATGATAATAATAAATATATGAGTTTTTGTAAGTTTGTGATGTATAATTTTTTAAATAGTTAGGTATATCAATAAATATTTCTCTTTGAGCGTTTGTGTTAACACGGAACAAGTTATAACGAACCTACAACCCTTACTATTACAAACTTTGAGCACGTAGTGGCCAAAAATTTGCCGTTCTCAGATCAACAAGAGATCTTGCTGAAAATCATCCAGCCGAAAAAACATACCCTCTCATACGAAACAAGTTATGAGCATAAGGATTTCTTTGACTTGCGTTTTTAAAACATCTTCAGATATATTTTAAGGTAATAAATATACTTACCTACTTATTGAGTTAAAAAAGATAGGTAAGAAAATTACATGTTTTCATGACTTGGTATCGTAGTTACAAAAATCAAATGGATTTGATTTGGGAAATAGAACTGAGATTTGAAACCCGTGTTAGTTTTAAACGAAGGTCACTAGGTAATTTTTTACAACAATTTGTATCTTTAATCAAAATATTCTAAACTCCCGTGACTTGGACCCACCTGTATCATTCCCATCACGTCGACAAAGGTATCCCGGTCAAAAAGTTAACTCGTGCGTTCTTCGCAAGGGCTGACAAACATCCCTTTGAGAAATCATGGGTTTTTTACTTACCCTCTGTTTGAAAACGTGGGGATGAATAATGTTTTTGTGGGCATCCAAGGTGTGAATCTTAATATTGTCTCTGAGTTATATATTAGCGGATCTCTATATTTTGAATGGTTAGGTGTATAGTTTGAATATAGTAAAACAAAAAGAAATGAGGTATAGATGTCCAATTTTAATTCATGTCAATGTCAATGAGAAAAATCTCAACGCAGAAGTAATATACGATTTAATTCCCCCCTTTCCGTTCCATCACCGGACGTTCCGACGCACGGCAGGTATCCATCCTTACGTTGTAGACACTCCATCTGTCCGAACGAAGCGCTATGCCTCGTCTTTTTTAGTGCGTACAGCGAAGGATTGGAACAGCTTGCCTGCGTCGGTATTTCCGGCCGAATGCAATGTGTGTGTCTTCAAGAGAAGAGTGAATAGGTTGCTAGGTTAAAAACTATGCTTGTTGACATCTGGGATTTAGCCTAGAGGTTGAGCGTGACGGCCCAAGAGTAGGTGCATATCGTGCAAGTGAACAGTACCAGGGCTAGCTGCTATCATTAGACAAGACAATTCATAATATTATTATAATCAACTAAAAGGTATCCATGATACATGGTGCTATGACAAACTTAATTATATACATAGTTCCTCACACTACCCTACTTTGTAGGTTACCTAAACATCAGGACGATTACTTAGACTAACCCTGAATAATCCAGTGACCTCAATTTAAAAGCCGCATCAACAAATGAGGGTAGTCGAAATAACTAAGCGCCGCGGTCGGTTCCTCGGCCGAAAAACATCAGTCTCGCTTCGACCGTCGGAGAAGACGGACCTCTCGTTAAAAATTAAAGGCAAGGTAGCTTGTGAATTTATCGGCAGTAAAGTTTGTTTATTGCCGGTTAGCCTTTCTGGAAATGATTCTGTAGGTTTCAGTCTACCTGGAATCGAATTTCATTGAGCTGAGTATAAATTAGTCATGTCTATCTTGAAAATAAAACTCTGTTTGTATTAAAAATGTACATTGTGTTTTTAATAATTATATAATTTACTAACAGTTCAGCTGCATGTCAGAATGAAATTTAATTCACTTAGATTTTGGAGAGATTTCGCACAGCGGAATATGAAAAGCGGTATTAAATTACGTCAAACTTGTTCATATATAGGTAGGTATATTTAAGATATGGTAGGTATGTTTGTTATAAATTAACCCAGCGAACGAAAACTTATAAGTTAGGTACATAAAAACAATATTATCAAAACATGTTATTCCATTTATATCCAATATCAAAGTGGCTTCAACAAAAACGAAATGTTTTTACAGTTTGTATGCGGCAAGGTACTTTCGGAAATTGTATTATAATATTGTTTGTAGGTGTGTCGTTTTATCACTGTCAACGTGAAAATTCAATGTAGTGAGAGAGAAAATTGGACGTAATCTGTAACGCGACAGTTTCTGCTTGAAATACGACCCTGAAGAATCGTAAGCGCAATCGACGCCGCGGTACAGCGCAGCCACCTTTTATACATAGATTATATAAATTAGAATCGACAGAAGGATATATTTTATATATAATCGTCAATTTGCTTTATAATTTACTTAGATTTTAATCTTTTCTGTCATGAGATTAAATTATTGATATATATATTTTTTTATTATATATATTTATACTTTTTATCTATTATAAAAAAGGTATAACATTTGTATATAAACCGATATATCAATTAGCAACAAATGCTAAAGTGCGTTTCTGATATAGTTAATTCAAAGAGATAAAGCGATTTAAAGATCTGAATTGGCTTTCTATGATGTAAATATTAAATATAAAGCGGTGACCACACACACACTACCAGGGAGAAGTATGTAGGTATAAATCATTAAAACAGTAGTGTTGTTTCTGCGGTATAATGAGTATATTCTTTGGTCGGAGCACAAAATGGTTAATATTCATGACAGTCTGCGGGCGGCGAGTGGAATTGGTTCACATTTTTTATGTCTGCCGCTCCTCGCCTCGACAGACGAAACTCTTTGCTGTACTTTTTATTTAAGTCAGGAACGGTTTCTTTAAATTGTATATGTCCCTTCTTTGCTACAAATAAGACGTTTTATGAGACCTTGCATGTTACAACTGAAAATGAGAGTGAAATTATCGTGTCAGTTTAAACGTTTTGTGCTTTTTTAAATGAACTATTTTTATATGTAAAATGTTTAGTTATTGAAATTTCCTTTTATTTATTGGGTATATTATTTTCAAATATATTAAATTTTAAAAACTTCCATGCACTATTAAGACAATAAAAAAAATCTAAACGCTAAAGTAACAATATAAAGATATTACCACTCTTAACGCTCGCAATCTGCTATCTGAATGAATGAATGGGTGACCCATTTCGTTCGGTCAGCCGGTCCGTAATATCCGGTCAGTGAACGGCACTTACGAGTGAACGGAAATTTCATCAAATCTGCCATGCGTTGATAACCACTCCTATGCTAATGGCCACTTGGTATTATCCTTTTATGGTAAATTCGATTGCCCAAGATATGTTATAATTACTATTGATGGTCTGAATAAGGCTTTATGCTCATGTCATTATGTTAATGTAAATGGTTCATTAACAAGGTCTCTACTATTACGGGACTAGAGCCTTGCAATTTAATTGGCTTCAAGATTAAAGTTAATATTAAATTTTAATACTGTGAAACAGCATCTAGGATTAAGGATTTAAATACTTAATGTTGCTCACAGAGTTGCCAGAGAAGAAACAATTAATAATAATAGTGTAATTGTATTCTTAATTTCTAAAAATAATTTATATTATTGTGGAAATCAACTCACGGGGGGTTAAAGACGTTTATATAGAAAAAGCTCAATTTATCAAAATATGACTCTACAAGATGTCTTAGTTGAAAGAGCGACGGCAACGAACTCCAGAGGTCGCTGGTTCGATGCTAGTTTTGTATTTATACCATGTTTCCTAAACTGAATATGAATCATAATTAACTTGATATTAGTAATAACTAAACATTGTAGTCACTATTCTTATCCTATCAAAAACGCATTGTACAAATACAATGTCAATCAGTCAAATATTTATTTTTTTTATTATTATTATTTATTATTTGTCAAATATTTCGGAAGTTAACCGACCAGTAAAATATGGCAGTTATGTACAATATTTCCATAATCACCGTCAAAATATAAGGTTCTATTGACAAATATTTGTAAGTGAATTGTATACGTCCTTTGGATGGTTGTCCGTCTCTTTGTGAATGTTTCACGGACCCCTGACTCAAGGGAAAACCTTACAGTTGCCTTTTATTTATTGCTTGAAGAAAATTCTGCTTGACGTTTGAATCAGACGCCACAAGCAGATATAAATATCACTTGAAATATATATTTTATATTATGATATAAAGATACCTAAAACATTAACTTATTGTTAGGTTGTGATAAACTCAATTACTTAGAAATTTTAACGATATAGCTTTTTATGATAATAAAGAGAAGTCCAAAAATACTTATGTTTTATTGTATTGCTTACGAACTCTATAATAAAATGCAATAATAATAATAATATGATATCATATAACAATTACGATGACCATCAATCTAAGTGGTACCACACTCGTTATTCGAGCGGGAATGGTTACTTCATAGCATACATAAACATTTTTTTCTAATACATACATACATGTTAAACACATGAACAACACACAAACTCAAAATATATTACAAATAATTTTGTAGTTTTAGGATCGAACCCACGACTATCGGCACAATAGTTGGAGTTACAATCAATGCGCCAATTCAGAAAGTATCTGGTAGAACCTTAAGATATACCTTCATAGAAGTTTTGCGATATATATTCAGTCGATTTGATACATATATTGGCGTAAACTTTAATTTGTTAAATTCATATAAATATAGAATGAAAACTAAACCGATACGGGCAGGGATTCGAAGCCGCGACCTCTGGGAATCCGTCCCGTCCTAGAGGTCGCAGGTTCAAATCCCTGTCCGTATCGGTTTATTTTTCATTCTATTTTTATATAAATTTAAATAAGCTTAACATGTTTAAAGATATTTTTAAACTTTAATTACTTAGTCAGGAAAAATGTTTTCAGTTCCCTAGTTTAGTTTAGTTATAAAGATTGAAACGTTTAAGCACTCAAATTTGGCAATACTATATATAATTATAACAAAATATTATATGACACAGTGCAGTTTCATTTAAACGTAATAAAACTCTATTAATCTTCCATTTATACTCAACTACAGAATCAGCTCTGAAATGATTGTCACCACGATAAAGCGATTCACGTATGCAAATTGATCATCAGGTATTCAATGTTTGGACATTCGTTATGCGGCCGTCTATGTACGCGCTGCGTGTGTGTGGGGCAAGTTATAAGTGTGCTAATGAACGAACAAGTTATATTACCAACACTGAATTCAAACTCAAAATTTACACACTAATAAATCTTTTAATAATTAAAAGATTTATTAGTGTGTTAATATGAATAATTCAAGACCAGATTAATTAGGTAACTGTAAAATGATATTTACGTTTAACAAAATATAATAACACATACCATTAGAAGAATATGTATATGTAAACTCGCCATCTGTTATGATATGTACCACCGCACATTGACAACATAAACGGAATGTTTTATTTCGTGGCCACAATATCTTCGATTGATACATCCATGGCATTCTCTACTCACATATTGAAACGTTTTCGCAAATGAAAATTCAGTTCGAAATATGTTCAAATAATCCAGATAAAAGTGTTTTTGTTAATGCACTTAGTTCGCGCTAAAACGTGGGTGCAATTCATCATATTAGAGGACCTTTGATTTATATAAATGTATATCTGTTTTATTATCGATAAAATTGCAATGTGGTTATTCGGATTTGAGTATTTTTTATTTATTTATTTAATTCAGTTAAAATTTTCCCAAACAAATTAAAGACGCGAGTACAGTAAAGTATATCTTTCGAATTTGTAAAAAACTGGTGGTATACATAAATATATAAATACGTAACTTTGACTCCACCGCAGTTACACCGCACCGCATAGCACATAATTAATTAATTTAAATATTAAATCAAAGGTAATTAAAAAGAAACAATACACTAATAAGTAAAGGAAAGGAATGTAATAAAATTAATTTTAAATAGCAACAGTTAAATTGTTATAAATTGTAATAATTATAAACAATGTGCAGTTTTCGATTGAGTGTATTTATGTGAGTATGTGTGTTGTGTTGTGTGTGTTTGAAGTTATTATAAATGTGTTGCGCTTTTATAAAATGGACCTTAAAGATAATGAATATAACCTCTTTGATTTCATCAGTCATTCATATACTATAATTATAACCATAGAAATATGAATACTTTTTTATTAACCTGCTACAACTACCTTATAAGACGATTTGCTCAGCCTTTCTAGTACATGCATAATTATTAATTTATTTTATTAAATAAAAAACTTCTTAAGTAGTTTTAAAATCTACGAATAAAATTTATATTAAATTAGATTATGGGATAGACAATATCTTTTCTCTGATAATACCTGATAGGCTATATATAAGTTGTAGCCCAGCTATTTTTAAGGATAACAAATAATACAAAAGTCGTTTTGATAGTTCAGTTACAAGATACTTGAAGAGGATACATTTTTTTAAACCTCTCTTTGCGATCTTCTGTAAGTTTCTTTCAGTAAGATATTAGAGAAATAAAAATTGCGTAGATCATTTCATTATGATATGTCAATCTGCTAAATGTAAGAATAAAAAAGTTTGTATGTTTAGAGTATATTTAGTGATAATTTTTTTCAGAGAATCGTTATGATGTTAAAACCGGTCTTACCATGTTTTGCTGCACTTTTCCTTAATGAGATCTCATTAAGGAAAGAGACACATAATTCGATATTGTAGGGTTATTTGAATAAGATCATTGATGTACACTTTCAAGTATGTTGGGCCAAGTATACTTCCTTTAAAACTCGATCAAAAATTCAATACTTAAGCTCTTCACTACAACTTTTTGGTTTGCGCACGTTCTTGAAAAAAGCGTTACCAAATTTTCTCTATCGTTTTTAATTTGTCTTAATAGTGACATTTTTAAATATTGGTACATTAATGGATGAAATTAAATCAAAGAAGCAATATCATTGACTTCTTTTCAGTAGTGGTTTAAAGTCGGTATTTTACATGAGAGTATCTGACCCTTACCTTATTTCCTCGGGATATTTTTTATGTTGACTTAAAAATTATGTAAAGTCCCGTACATCCACGATCAGTGATTGCCGAGGGTTATGTGGGCCTACCCGGCAGCATAGAAGACGCTGCCATTTTAAGGTTACCCACTAAAAAACCAACGGTTGACCTCTTCGTCTTGGTATTCTCTTGGGCCTTGGACGCCGTGACGCCCCGACTCAACCACAAAACAGAAGTTATTAAGTTTAGATTTATTCATAATATGTTCCAGACATGATCTAGGTACCATATATTGTATCACATTTTGTGTTACATTAATGAATTGAATTGAACTTATCCTAATTTCGGCATTCCTTTGAAGAAGGCTTCCGAGTAATTCATGTTAATTGAAATCAATCAATGTAGCTTTAGTGTAAATTTAATTAATCTATCTATAGTATGCAAATATATTTAGGATTATTATTGGAATAACTGGGTTACTTAGTTACTTGATTATTTTAATTAGAGAATAAATTATTTAATAAGTGTATGAATATTTGTATTTGTTGTCTTCACTAAGATCAGAAGTTTATCTCTCTAAGCAACGTTGTATTAAATTAATGTAACTAAGTAAAGCCAGTTTGTTATAAATGCAATATTAAATCAGTATTCGTCTGTATAATATTTCGTCAACGGGAGTACTTAACTCGCCCGCACTCAAGAGGGCAATCCCAACTAAACTTCTCATACTATCTACACCCGTTCCATGTAACTTTCATCTACAACCTAAAGCTATATAAATTATATCACCGGAATATGACCTCTATTTCCACTGTATAATACACACATTGCCACATTTAATAGCATGGTTTCCCTACATCATGGCCCTAGTGAGTCGTTCCGGACGGTAAGCTAACCTTAGTTATATAGAGATAAATAAACAAATTTGATAAGAGTATGTTAAAATTAATTATTAAAAGATTTATTAGTGTGTTAATTTGACTTGGGAATATAATTATCGTGTTATGTTGCGTGAATTGTTAATAAGAACTAGGGAATTATTATTTAATTAAATGAGTAATGCTAGTGTGACAATAAATATACCGTTATGGACTTTTATAAAAATGGAATATTTTATATTAAATACTAAAGATTAAATGTTTACATTAGCAAAAAAAATATCCTATTTGTGATAGTTATTTATAATTCGTACTTCATTCAATACAGTATATTACATACTTGAGTATTAAGTTCGATCAGATGTGTGCCTTAACAACAGTTGTATTGCTTTAACAACTAATTGGCACAAACAACCACCAACAATCACCAACAACCACCAACAGTCACCAATAATCACCAACAGTCACCAACAATCACCAACAGTCCACGTGGTCACATTAATGTGGCCACGATTTACACCATACGCTCATTTACCGGAAGATTGATCGAACTTGTATGGAATATCTGATTGTTTATTCATTACAGATTAAGATCGTCTCCGGATGAGACGAGTGAGGTGTTCTATCTACAAGATTATCTAAGATATTCTTATCGAACTTTATGATATAGAATACTTATTTTTCTTTAAAGATTTTTTATTTTCGTATTCTATCTTAGTTTTTCAGAAAATTAAATTTAAACTCAGAAATTTAACTATTGCAGAATAGGTAAGCTCGAACGGTTCGGCATGAATATATTTTAAGCTAGATTCCTAACTAAACAGTAACGAGTTTATTACATAATGATAATAAGCGCTTAGTGTCCAGGTAATAATAATTAAGCTATGGTTATAATGTATTTGAATTGAACAAGATACCACAATTTAATGTGCACTTGACTTTGTCCCCATATATTCCGTTGAAATGACTATTGCGACGGACAATAACGAACGGACAGCTACATTCATACATGATGCTACTATTAAAACTCATTCATTTTCTCGATAGTTATTTATTTTAAGTTTTATTAAATGAATTTTCCATGCAACAATATTTGAAACACGAAAATTTAAATTTAATTTACCAGCAATGGTTTCCTGTCTCGAATAAAACTAAGTTTATACTACCAACTAAGCTATTTAATTTTAATAAATGTTCATAAAATATTACCACTTTTTATCAATAGTAAAACACAGACTGTATTTATCACTGAATTTAAATTTTAATTATAATTTCTTACAAATAATAACTTACACAATGATCTGAAAGAAACACATACTGACTGACTTGAATTTAATTTTAGTATTTTTGTTGCAATCTGTTGAATTCAATTTTAGTATTTAGTAGTTAAACGTGATATCACCAACCAAATTTAACAACTGAAGATTGAAATTAGAAACTGTTTGTTTGAAAATGTGGATTAAATGAATTAAATGAAATTTAAAGTAAATTCAATCTTGGATAATAGATCTATTGTTAGTTTCGGTCGGTAATGATCACAATGATTGAAATGAACTATTCGATTTCATAATAACATAAAACAAACGCAATTGTTAAAAAAAGTATTATTTAAATGTGAATTGTTTTGACTCTTGATTTCGGTAATATCAAAATAAAGTGAATAAAAAAAGATTTTGTAATTGACTAATTCTGCTAAATATTGATTTCAGTTTATGTCCAAATTCTTTTAAAAGCAAAGTATTTCAAAATAATAGAAATATTGCTATTAGATCTATAGTAGATATAAATCAGAATGTAGTTATTATTATTTTGACAAAAATTCGAAAAGTTAATTGAAACTAAAAATGTTATACATTTTTGTCACATGAAGTGATTTAGAACGCTCTGCGATTGGCTGAATGTTTATGACTTCAATTTGCAATTAAACATGAAGTTAACAGGTGTTCCATGTTACATAATCCCAATTACATATTTCAGATTTAATTACAAATTCAAAAATAGAACGTTATAATAAACAGGTTTGTAAAATCCAAAGGATATTTTATAGATATTGAATTTGTAAAAATATTGAATTGGTAAGCAAATAAAGTATATATGTTGCTAAAAGCGTTATTCACTTAAATTAAAGTTAAACCAAAATAAATAAGTAGTTCAACTGCAATTTCTTCAATATATGTATCTTAAAGCGTAATTATATATATGTTTTCTGGGTTGTTATGAACTTTGTATACTTTCTGATTACCACCTAATTAAAAAAAAGACAGGTCTTAATAGTTAACAAAGAGTTTTTATATCTCGTTATTATTGTGACGTCAGAGGTGTCAATTGTCTGAAAGGTAGTAATTGTAGATTTTTAGAAGATGCAAATATTATCGTATTTAAATAGTGACATTTGGAGCAGAATTTTCTAAAAAAATAAAAGTTGAATTTTATTTACTAAAAAATCTGTAAATATTTTTCAAAAGTCAAATATCACATCGTGTTCATCTCATATAAATCTACAGGTTGTTCTTATAAAAGTTTAATACATTAATAATATTTATGATAAGCATTTCTTTAGATAAACAAAGTTAATGCAGTAGAAAATACCGAGATGCCATGCAAAGAAAATAAACGTATTGAAGGGCACAAAGAACACACGTGGCGGAGGCACTGGAGCGAATACGACACGGAGATATGGAGAATACAGCAGGTGCAAATGTTTGAAATCATTTGAGAACATTTTCCTGGATGTATTACTGTCTGTTGGATAATGGAATGGAGAATTTTTCATAAACCATACTGAGAATGGAAAAGAGTATTTATTCCAGACAATCACGTAACATACATTAGGTGCGAACCACAAAAGTTAAGATAACAATGAAAGTAGAAGTTTAGATAGAAAGAATTTTAAACATATTACAATAAATATTATTTCTATATGCAAATTAAATATTAAAAGTTAAATTCTGTTTTCACTAACATTTTTTTTTCAGTATTATTGTATGTGATTTTCCTAAAAAGCTGCAAATTTTCCAAACATGCAAATGCAATCTTACAAAATCAACGCTGTTTTTAACTTCCAAGTGCAAAGTATTTGTTTCTAAGAGAACTTTTAGTTTTGTTAGATTTATTAAAGACGCTCTTTAAGACGTTGATGTTTTATGGCCGTCTGCTTAGTTTTCATGAATGCAAATGGAATCGCCACGAACACCTTTAAAAGTTTCAAATATAAATTGCCAACATTAACATCTGCATATGCAAATTAAGCGTTTCATCACGCCCGGCCAAAGTTTCTAGCTCTCCCGAATAAGATACAATCAAAATAATAAGTAGCGCCTTTCTTTTAAATATAAAGCAGATTGCCGACGATTTATAATGGTTTATAAAAAGGTACTAATAAATTAATATAACTAATATTATCGAAAATATAAATTAATTTTATTACATGGGTAAAGCCGCCAAGATGTTAGTTAAGAAACTAAAAATAATTAAACAATAAGAAGCTTAATTTATCGGTACTAAATAAAGAATACATGAGAAAAGAAAAAAGATTGGAGTAAAATAAATGAAAATACTAAATCTAGTGTGTGAGCAGCTTAAGAGGCTGACGTGAGAAATATGGGCGCCGGAAGCACGTTCTGCAACTTTGCCTCTTGTGCTACTGACACTGCTTATTTGTAATATATGTTTATGTATTAGAACAAACTTGCTCTTCAACATAATATAACATTGTATCCAACAAATAGAACATTAACAACTCTATGTCAAACATGTTATATTAATAAAATATCGCTGGTTAATCGAACTAACTTAATTTTTTTCGAACACAATATATATACGATAATTAAATTACTGTGTAATATTTACACAGTAATTTAATTATCGTATATATTATTTGTCCAACAAGCTATATTAGGAAAATAGCACTGAAATAAAATATTGCCCACTTTTTTGTGAAAATAATATATTGTAGGTACATACAACAAATATATTATAATTAATTTCTAAGAATAGAACATTGATAAATGTATTTTATTGTGGTATTTGTATTACGGTCAAGGAAAACAGCACCCACGTTAATCGTAAATGAGAATAGAATCAGAACCGACACTTATACATAATGCAAATCATTATAAGAAGAACATTATGTTTGTGGTAAGCAATAGCCCGAGAAATCCAATATACGATCTGCCAATTGATCTTTGGATCGTAAACTGGATGTCTTGACTGGAGTTAAATAGATAGCTGGAGTTTTTATAAAGTAAGTAAGCTCTCTGTGTTCGATACTTCACTACTCCAACTTCATCAACCTCGTAGCTGGTACCGCTTTAGCATCTCTTCGGATGTGAGTAGTGAGTAGGAGTCTCACATAACCACCTCCATCATCACCTGGATGGAGGTGTGTATCCATGAGGATTCCTGACGTTAAAAAAAAAAAGGTTTTCGTTAAGCTGGGTGGGAGAGGGGGGTGACCTCTCTTGCCCTTCATAGGCCTACGCGGTGAGGGTGTCCCTAAGTTGATCGGGGCCCCTCGCAGAGGGTTCCGCCGGGGCGTCACGGTCCGTGTGAAAGCAATACCTTGGCGTCCTACTAAGGCGATGAGGTCAACCGTTGGTTTTTTAGTGGGTAGCCTTAAAAATGGCAGCGTCTTCTATGGTGCCGGGTAGTCCCACATACCCCTACGTCCATCACCTTCATGGTCGACTGGACGATGCGTAACACATTTTTCCAACGATAAAAAAAAAGAAAAGAAAGGGTTTTCGTTATGCTCCCTACATACAAAAAAAAAGTATTGTGTAGTACATAGACTGGTAATAAAATAAAAACGTTTTTGTCCATTCCCAAGTTTGGAATCCACCGATGTTGAAGACTATCATAGATTGTCGAATGTATTTTTATTAGATTTAGAGGCCATTGTTTCTTCATACTGTATCCGATCCTGGTAATAAATATTTATTTCGGTCTTCCAGTTATTTATCGCTGGCTTGCGGATGTATTATTTATGTTCCTTACTAAGATAACCTCAAGTAAAGAAAGTCGACTATGACTATACACGCTGATATATAAAGTCATCTGATTTTCATTAATCTCAAGGATATCACGTTAGATTCGTAAAAGCAATAGTAATTATAAAAAAATATAATTAAAAATCCATTGAAATGAGATCTAGATGAGATTTCAACAATGGAGTTTAAAATGAGAACGTCTTAAAGAAATGCATTAAAACGACCGGATATTTCAACACTTGCCGCTGGCCGAAAAGAAAGTAATTCGAGTGGCGAGATGAAAAAAGTTCATTCATTCGGTTGAAGTGGGATGGGCATAGTTGTTTGCAAAGTGCTTCGGGCTTAGATGAGGTCAAGGTTCTCATTTTTTACGGCGTAAATGATCCGTTGTGTTTTCGTTGTTACTTTTTTTTGCTGAAACAGATATATTATTTTCCTTCGCATTGCGACATGCAATTAATGATAGCACTGTTAGATTAAGTGTTCCGTAGTTGAGAGGCGAATAGAGGGTTAAATGGTTAAAAATCACGGAAAATCGTCGTTAAATTTCTAGAACAGCGCTAATCCTGATTGCAGATCTTGGTTGGTTCGAGCTTATACTAATCCTGCTATTAAAACTGTTGTTAAGAACGGAAACTCGAAATATCGTCTGTACTGAAAACCTGTCTATTATTAATAAAACTATTTATTTGATATTTAAATATATTTTAGTTAGAATTTTAGAAAAAAAAAATTAAAACTTTATAATCTTAATAATTATGTAATTATTGTCTATATTACAATTCAGTTAATAATCAACCATAAAAATAATTATATGATTTTATACGTAAATTGACACATATAATAGATAAACTGTTAAAGTAAACAAAGTAATACAATTTTTTAGAGCACAAATCGTCTCAAACATATCAATTTAGCATTCAATTTTTCTCTCAAAATATAAACAAACACATGCCTTTGATCAAGCGAGGCATCAAAATCAGAACCGCTGCAATTTTGCGGTGCATATTTGATTTTTGCTAAAAGCCCTTAGCCGGCTAAAAGCTGGTCTGTATTACTCTGCGGTCGCCGCCAAAGGCTGTGTTTAGCCCAAAAAGGTTTGGGCTAGCTCAAAATGTTGTAAAGCACAATTTTATTAATAAGTCTTTAAGCGATAGAGCACTTAGACATAATAAACGCTTAGATACTTAGTGCACTTTAGATCTTTTGAAGCAGTTTAAGGAAAGAAAAATGAATTTACCTTTCACATATTTTCTTACAATTTATGATTAAAATGTTAGAGAAAAATAACAAATCTTATTTTAGCAAAATACTCAGTGGTATGCAAATCCCAGCACAGTTTCGGCCAAAATGCATAACGTCATGGTGGTAAGTGCGAAGTGCAAATCCCGAAAAGGGAAAACCGGTACAAAAGTAGTGCATAATTGCACTCAGAGCACTAACACTGTAACCTATTTCCGCTGTCATAAATCGTGTTTTACGATTGTTCCATTGATGCTCCGGACTTGGGATTTGATAAAAGATCAGATTTTAAATTCCTCTTTTGTATAGTGAATACAATTGCATGGATAATAAAAGCTTTTATTTTATTTAAAATCAAAATTAAATGCTATAATCAACAGGTATCGAACTTAAACTGACTCTGAGAAATATGAATAACATAATTGTAGAAAGTAAAAATATTTTATACTTTAACAAACAGGCTACGCGAATCTAATAAGATTCGCGTTTAATTTAATGTATGTATTTGAAAATAGTATTTTAATCTTTAAAACAAACATACATTGTAATTAATAGTAATAGCATAATTTATCTATGAAGCACTTTAAACACATAGGTCTCATCGCAATAGCAATGGGGTGAAATGTGGAATGGGTACAGGTTGATAGTCGAGTGTACAATTTTTAAAATGGATGACAACTTGCTTTGCTTTGTGAGTGACTCCGCAGTGAGTGACTTCGCAATTTGGTTAAGCGCTGCAGTCATTCATTTGTTGATGGATTTGCCTTTTATACTTGTGTAATAGATTTTGTTTTTATGTAACTGAAGAATTGTTTCATTAAATAACAATAAGAGTATATTCTAAATTGCTTAAAAATTACGTCTTACAAAAACTTATAATCAATTTCAATGTCTGTGTATAATGAATGTTAATGTTTGAATGGTATTTAAGTAACATAATATTTTTAATACGTATATATAAATAATATAAATAAGTAATAAGGGACAAAGACTAGAATAGTAAATCGAGTTGTGCATGATGCAACAGCCCGGGGCGGCCATGTCTGTCTCCGGGGCCCGTAACCCTCTGTCTCCGGAGTTTTATAATTAACTTAAAGTATTTATGAAGCTGTCTTCGGCAGGAAATATGAATATAATCTGATTTGTTACTGTTAATAAAGACGTAGCTTGGATGGATTCGTGTTAATAATGTAAGAAGTAAGTATATTTTTATTACTTATATTTTTTATATTTTTATTTAACGAGCAGTTTTATTGTTGTTATGTTACCTATACATTGAGTAATAAAAAATATATAACAATAATTTGTAATAAAAGGACAGAGAAAAATGTTTACAATCCATGACTAGCATTCAGCGTCACTTGACCATTCTAATTTATGGGATGTCGACGCCACAGGCGCTCCCCAACGAGTTTAGACCATTGTATCAGCCTAGAATAATATAGTCTATGGGCTATTTCTATACATATTCATTAATCTGTGACCTGAAAACGGTTGTGTGGCCTAGTAGGAATGTCGAATGTTGAAAGTCAAGTAACATGGATTAAAGGTGGCGAATGAAGACTGGATGCAATATCTTATATAAAACATTACGAGCTCAAACAGAAATTTAATTTAATTAAAACAAGATATTGAATGTAAAAAAATCAAACGTGATTTTATACCCGTGTGACCGATAACTAATCTCGAAACTGAATAATTGAAGTTGGCAAATCTAATTAAAACTTTGAGGAACCCAGGCTTAACTAATTAAAATACAACATTCATGTAACATTGGGCTATGAAACACATCTTACTTAGACATTTATATGTTATACATTATAAACTACGTTATTAATATAGAATTGGATATTTTATTATTATTATTACTTTAATGAAAAGTTATCTAAAATCGTAATAACAATAATATTGTCATATATTCATACAGTTATATTGTTGTTGTATAAAACAAGTTACGTGTAAGCTGTTTTCGAATGTTCGTAGCACGTAGCATCTCGTAGCACTTTGTTGAGAATAGACCATAGACATTCGAATTTTATCACTTATATAATCCAGAGCAACCTTCAAATCAATTATTTCAATGTTTATATAATACTTTATTCATAAGCAATCATTGTTGACCATTAAATAGTTCGTATAAAATGGTAAAAACACCATAAAACTTGAATGAAATTGGGTAAATTTGATAAAATTTAATTCCTTATTGCCATGTGCTAGAGTTAAGTTTCCTATAGAAAATAATTTAGAATGCTTTAGTAAAACAATCTTGCAATCGAAAGTGCCAACTTTACGAGCGAACCTAAGGGATATTGCTAACGTGAAGGGAATTATAATTATTAGGATTTTATAATTCTATATTAGTATATACAGCGTATATCTATATTAGTATATATTAGTATATAAAGCGACAATAGTTTGTGGTTTGATATTTTAGAAATTGTGTAAATTGTTAAATAACTGGTGTCTAGTTTAGAGTATATACACAACGTATTTTTTGTTGTAGTATACTTAATTCAAGATATTTTTGTACTGACAAAATAACGTAAAAGATATGCATTTATATATCTTTTAGTTTAATTAGAATTAAATTAAATATACAATTGTAATTGAAGTTAATGCTATTATTACAATATTATCTATTATTCATACAAAGTTTTCTTATGATTAAAAAAGACATAAATAAGATTACCTTTGTGAAGTATTATAATGAATATCAAAGAAAACATTATAAAGAGCATAATTTATTAGAACTGCTAGCTAGCATGTGAAATTAAAAACTGTTTAACATATATGTGTTAGTAAAAGTGTATACGTGAGAATTTACCTGTGTGAGAGTATGTTTTTAAGTCAGGTTATATCAGGCAATATATAGGTGGATATAAGCATATTTCATATTTATAAAAGTGTAGTTTAATTAGACTGTTAAGTTTTTTTATAAGTATCTTCTTTAATCTTATTTCTATACATGAGTTTTCGTGAATTATTTATTCAATTATGTAAACGTAATTCAATATTATTTCCGACACTCGATAATTAATCTTAGCTATGCTATCTCATCACCCTTGAATGCAAATTCACATATATATATTCGACTAACTCGCATAAGTTCACATAATGTGGTATTTCACATACGATTAGACAATTACTGAACAAACTTACCGGAGTTGATTAATAATTATCAAATAGATGTAGCTTGATCTTCTATTTTTATATGAGTAATCTATAATTAATATATATATATATATATAATATATAAGAAGTATTTGAAATAGAACGAATCTTCTTTTTACTTTTGTTATTTTCTTTTCGCATAAAAAGCATTTATGTGTTTTTAAAGTTTCGAATAAGACGAAATATATTAAAACCAATGCCCAAAAATAAGTGTATATAAAATTTATTAATAAAACAAAAATACTCAACATACAGGTTGAATTAGTTTATATACTAATAGTAATATTAATATAATTTCTTCGGTACTCGTTATCGATGACACAGTCCGATATTGCAGAATAGCGGTCATATTCGAGTATGAAATATTAATTTAGTTGTTTACGATGCTGGGTTGGATCAATTTAGACCATTAACCTGAACATGCATGTCGATCTAACACGCTCGCAGTAAATTTTAATAGCCTTCAAGTAATAAGTTTATTGATATTTAGATTAATTTATAACAGTTAACATCGGAACAAGGATAAAGAGTGCACAGCTATTTCAAAAACAATTTCATTTTAACAGAAATAAAAATATAATTTATTATTAAGTTACTTTTAACTAAGTACCAAATGCACACCCATTACTCAGTAAGAAATCACATCGCGAGACCAGCGAACAGATCTTTACCTGAGTAAGCGAGACGAACAGTTGTTTTTGTTTCACTTACACGCACGCTGATTCACAGATTTGGTCTAAGCTATGAACGTAACGAGATAACCGACCAAAAGCGCCAGCGGAAGCGGTTCCTTACCAGACTTGCGCGACTTAAATGTTGAAACTACTAATACAAATAGTAAGCTTATTACAAAAAGAGCGGATAAAGATACAAGGGTTACAGAACAATTATTGAATTTCAAAGTACTCGAACTCGGTCTGCACGAGAGAATAATATTTTAATTGAGGGTATATCTGAAATAAATATTCAAGACTCTTAATCGGCACGAATTTGATATTAAGCAAATAACTATGATACCTACAATGATAAAGGAGCCGGTGCCAACTAAAATATTTCGATTAGAAAACTATAACTCGCAAAGAAAAATAACTAAAGGTCTGTTTCGAATTACAGACATAGTTAAATATATACTAATAAATTAAAATGTAGAAATGAAGCCGTATGTATTTTCTCTGAAACAACACCTATGCAAGTTAATTATTTTAAAGATCTTCCTGAAGAATTCAAGGAGCGTCAAAATGACAGTAAAAATAAGTTAATAATTAAATATAAAATAATAACAACAATCAATACAAAAAACTATTTAACAAAGATTCGATTAGAACTATTTAATAAAGATATTTAACAAAGAAAATAGTATAGGTACTTATGAATTAATCAATCACATGAAAAAATATCCTATCCATAAAGTCTTTAAAAATATTTTACGGAAATTTATGTATTATACAAATTCCAAAAGTTTAATGAACTAAAATTCTAACTGAGACCTAAGTAAAATCTGGAATCCGAATCCGAATCTGGAATTAGGAATTATACTCATATTTACAACTTATGAACAGGTAGAGCGAATTAAATATTGGTGCATTTATAAACCAACTACAACAATTTCATAGTTTCTATCAAAGTATAATCATCCCAGTTTTTCAACTACACTAAACAATACAAGGTTTTCTGGCTTCGTTATATTATTTTTGGAGATTATATATGACCGTCAAACGTCTGAATATAAATTGATACTGTAAGAAGATGTTTACAAAATAATTAATAGAATATATTATAATATATTGTACACGGAAGACGACCTGTTCATTTAAAAAATTAAATGTATCCTCAAATATTACCACGACTTTTCATACGTCAATAATACATTCACCGTTAACAGACCACGAACAAATACATAAATAAAAAAAAGTCCCTAGCCTTAACATATAACCGATTATACAAATATATTAAAGACATATAAGCAAAAAATTATATTCAGAAATATTAAAATTTTAAGTGTATTATTAAGTAAGGAGTAAAGTAACACACATTTTCAAAATACAATAACCAAAATTCCCCATAATAGGATTGGACTAACGAGCATATAATTAACTAAATTAATAACCGAAATAATTACGAGTAAATATGATCCTAGAAATTAACTAAGAATAAAAATATGAATGCTGTGATATGAATAAATATTTTTACGAAGAGTTTTCCAAGTATAAAAACAAATCGAAGAAGATGTGGAAAGTAATCATTAATTTCGCATTTATTAAAATAAAACTTACTACAGTTTTATCCTTTTGTGTCATAGCCTTATCATTAAATTAGTTTAGGCATGGCTATCTTTCAATTGAAGTCCTTCTGGATTCTTTATTCAATTATTTAAAATATGGATATATTTTTTACATGATTCCTATAATCAGAAGTAGGATGGTCCCTTCCCTTTTCTGTCTTGACTGTTAGGCTATCGAAATTATCAATCAATTTGTCTGTAATTTAAACATTTTTTAATATATAATCTAGGGCAATGCTTGACTACATTCCATCTGATGGTAAGTGGAATGTTGTCTTAGGTGGTAAAGCGCATTACCCTAGCAATCTATTTATTCTGCTCTTGAATGTATCCACACTGTATTCGGCCGGAAATACCGACGCAAGCAAGCTGTTCCAATCCTTTGCTGTACGAAGTGTAAAAAACGAACCAAAGCGTTTCGTTCGGACAGGTGGAATGTCCACAACAAAAGGATGGTTACCTGCCGTGTGCCGGAACGTCCGGTGATGGAAGGGGGGCGGGAAATTAGATCGTTTAATTAATGCGCACACTCACCACAATGTATCCTATAGAATACTGAGAGTCTAGCAATTCTACGTCTGTGTTCAAGGCTGTGTAGGTCGTCTTCGACCAATTCGGGATCGCGTATAAGCCTCTTCGCTCGCATTTCAATTGAGTCCAGAACCGCAAGATGAGACTTTGCGGCACCAGCAAATATGTGACCACAGTACTGCACATATTTCCATCGGTCACATAGATCCATCCGGTTTTAGCAGAGCAGACTCGATCGCTTTGGCAAGCGACCAGAAAGCTCTACTGACAGTTAGTATGACAGAGAGCTTTTTGCTATTCTCAGCGATTCGATTGAGATGAGACTTGTATTTCTATACTCGACTAACACCATGTGGTTCGAGAGCTGGTGGGGAATATGTAAATAAAGATTTCACCAGACAGTGATCGGAGATTCCCAAAGGAGAGGTGACCTCTACTCGATACCTGTCCGGATCAGTTGTCAGCAGAAGGTCCAGGCAATTGGCTGTATGGCCTACTACATCTGGTACCCTTGACACGTTTCGCGCTTCTCTTCCAGCACGGTCGGTTTTCTGGTACGGAAACAACTAGTCCTGATGACAAGCATTAAAGTCTCCCAGAAAGAGGAGCTGCGCCGAAGGGTATGCAAAGCCATATCAGCAGCCCCACCACTGTAAAAATATTTTCTTCTTTTTGACTTTCTTCATAAAAAAATAAATAAAAGTAAATAAGGATGGGCAATGGCAGTTGAACGAGGCGGTACGTATCTAACCCGACGTCGAAATTGGTGATGTCTTGCCACTGGGAGGCTAGTCTGGAGACTGCGGGGACGGCCGAACCCCCCCAGGGATCGCCATCGGGCCTCCTCGTCTGGTCGCCAACCAGCACAATGAAGCCACCCTGAAGTTTTTCGCAACTAGGGGGGCAGCCTTTCGTGGGTGGCTAACCCACTAATTAGGCCGCCAACTATCTGCGGGCGACCAACCGCCCTCGCCTCCTTCTGTCCTATTGTTTATGTTTATAGCATCTCAACCTTGTCAACCCTCTGGTTATAAAGGATTGAGCCGCTATTCATGTGGTCAAGGTTTACCCCTGTCACATGGACCCTTATACGGCAGGTCTGACCTCCGAAGTCATCCGACAACGGCACTATAAGACTAGTAAGCTCGCAAGGCTATCGGTCATAGACAAGTCCAATCGCGACCACCAAGCTACCTTTTCCCCATGAAAGGTTCCGGAGCTGTAAGGCACGCTCACTTCCCTGCGGGCGACCAGCGGAAAGCCGTCGCTTCAGATCCCACTACCCTCCTCGACTAGACACCCAACAAAACAAACACCAACTCAACGTCAAACCGGTTCGCCAACACACCGCAGCTGTTCAGACCCATTTCCCATAAACGGCTTCATCGAGAAACGTGCCGGAACACGACTAGGTCGCTTTGCGACACGACTTTGCCCTATGGGTGGTAACTTTGCCGGCGACCCGATGTTATGGTCTTCCACCTAGAAAACTTCAATTATAAGCTCAAAACACTTAAATTTCGGTGAAGATCACGCAGATATCGCCATTGGCTACCCGAGTAGATAGCTGCTGGAGTTGCTAACTGCTTCTGGTGACGCCAAGTCACAGTGTGGAAGTATAAAAAAACTACGACCCCGCATGTCCGCGATACGAAAAAATCCAGAAAAATCTGCTACGCTTCCTTAAATTGCCTCTGGAGATGATATTTTAGAAGCTTCTTTCAAATTTTGGAGCAAGAATTTCCGAATTAGAAAATGACTCCCTTGGACGTCTTCCAGTCAAAAGAGATCGTATTAGATCGTTTCATTCTACATTTATATAAATCGTATTAGAAGTTGAAGGTATCCTTACGCAAGTAGCATGCATCTATTGCTATAAATAGGAATTATTTATGAATTATTGTTACATAACCATTTGCGGGTGGACTGTAGGTATGAATGTGATTGAGGGTGTAATCTTTGAGTATCTCAACTAGCATTATATAACTGTGTTGGTGTTTGTTGTTTGCAAGAGCTACAAAACGATATTTATGCAGGTAGATAAGACAATTAAAATCAACGACAATTGTTATTTTTTCTACACATTTATCTTTTAAAAGGGATTTTTTTTGTGGAATCGATGCGGTTACGGAGCGATAGTCAAAGATTAACGAATGTACCTGAAATTATAATGACATATTTTAGAATATTTGAATTTTACATTTATTCTAACAACACTGGTAACGCCACCTTGTGGCTCTCATTAATAAATAGTGAATGAGTAATTATATGTGACTCCGCGATCCAATTCTTTCACTCTTCCTTAAATCCGTGCACACCAGCGCCTTCCGCATTGCCACGCACGCCAGTCAAGCAGCGAATACAGCTCTGATAGCATCGGCAGAAGACGCAGCCCTACATCTCCGTCTTCACCTCCAGCTTCAGCTCAGCTTCAGCTCCAGCCCGATCCTTGAGTACTGCACTTTGGGATCGTGAAGAGACATTGTAATAGTCTCCCGCTATTAGGTGGTAGTGCCAAAACTTGATCGCGAGTGTTATTGGACATCAGTGGAATAGACCTGTGTGTTTAAACGATTCTCCGTTACGCGCCTTCAACCTTCTTGGATTATCTTGCTGGAGCTGCCTTGGATTCTGAGGTTGGTGCATGCATGATTTCCCATTTTATCCCATTACCCTTGCGAGTCACACATTTACGTTTTTACTGCTCCCCTGAGAGCGTGTCGAAGGTACATAAAATTGTTTTAAATTGGCAACACCAAACACAATTATATTATACTATGTATTTTATGTATAAAATCATAAAGAAAGAAAAAAAACTATTTGCCTTTTTAATGAATTAAATATGGGCTCTAAGATACTTACAACGATCCTTAAAGATACCACGGTAGCTCAATCGGTAGAGCAACTTAAACGGTGTCCTTGACGTCGCAGGCATAATTTTGCACATGTCACAGAAATTAGCATTTAAGCAATATTTTAATAAGCTTAACTTGGGTATTTTTGTTTAAAGACCATTTAAAAAATATATAATTCTAATGCAAAGGTACAAAGCAAACGCTAAGTAAATACGATCATTTACCAGCTTTATTGCTTTATTTGCTCATATTAGTATTATTATTTTTTTATTTTTAATAATTACTATTAAAATTTAATTAGTACCACAAGTAAGTTGTATTAAAAATTCTATTTTTGATGTATTTGACTCGATTCGTACATTAGTGGATAGATTTTGAGATTTATTTACAACAACTATCAGCAAATGGTTTACCAATTGCTGAGGTTTACACACGCAGTTCACAAGTCCACAGGCCAAATGTAATCACGAGCGATCGCTTATATGATAAGCGTGTTTGCGATGCCTGGTCTATTCCGTTGTTCTTAAATAAACATTAGATATACACACTCACGGAATACGTTAGAGCAAAAAGTTGTACTAATTGGTTCAAATTGTCGTATTAATGTTGTACAGATATGAAGTATTTATAATATCATAAGGTTAGGATCGATTTGGCAGTTTAACTTAAAACATAAAAAGAATAAAAGAAGAATTAAAATTCAAGGGTGTGCCGTGACAAATTAGCAAACGGAAAGTTAATTATACAGGGTTATTTTTGATTAGTTGACCACCTCTTGCAGGCAGCCTCTCTACATCAGTTCCAACAACATTCGTTATACAACTTTTTACAAATCTTGATAAATAAAAAAAAAACAAAACAAAAAATGTTTGCTCCCTCTTTTACTTATTAGCATTTTTCTGTATTTTGTGAGAAGTACTTAAAAGGTCAATGCTCGGGCGCCATACCGACGATCAGAGGTAATGCCAGATAACAAAAAAAACTTGTGTGGTTTTATGAAACCACCGTAAAAGTGAAACTTTTTTTCACATTATAGACATTTAACTAAAAATTTTCGGAATAATATTCCATTAAGGGTATAAAAATTGCTTCATCAATCTTAATTTTATACTTAGAAAATGGGAATGATAATGGGAAATGATAAAAGTAGACTAGGTCTCCAACTAATATTTTTATTGAACTATGTGTCTTAGAGTACGACATACATAATACTTAACAATTATTTAGATGATATACACATATTAAAACACTGAAAACAATATTTTATAATCGTTGAGTCATTTTGATCCGTTTTTCAATTATTTTCAATCATTCTATTATCAATTCCATCTTCATCATGAATTTCACAGTTTATAAATGTAACCAATATTTTATGGTAACTAAAATACGTGAACAGTGACTTACATTCGATTTTTTCAATGTATCTAGTAAAAACCGCATCGATACGAGCGCCTTTCACTTTATCAATACTCCGCGGCCGACCGTCACGCGACATGCAACACACAGACGAAAAAGTTTGAGACGATGTAATAAAAGTTTAACTTTAAAAATAATTTTAAAAACTAATAATTTTAAAAAGTCGTAGAACTAATGTTGTTACGATTGATGTAAAGAGACTACCTGCAAGAGGTGGTCAACTAATTACAAATAACCCTGTATATCTAACGTCTGTCTAATTTACGACATGAACTCACTAGTCCGTCACGGTTCGAGCTTATGAATCTCGCATTTTTATGGAAACCAGTTAGAAAAATTCCAATACAATTAACCTGAACACACACAGAAATATTTATTAAATTCCTTGTTTTTACGGTGTGTTCACTGCATTAGCGTTAACCCGCCCAGCGATCTAAGAGTTACAAATAAAAACGTAGAATATATTATTATTGCAGTATCCGTACTAATTTTTAGTCTAGCTAAGTGTAATTGCAAGATATGCTATCAAAATATAACATCATACTTTGTCGTTATCACAGAGTAGGATGTTAATATTATTATTACTCTCTGTATAACTTGACGTCGTATCTTATAGTAAACGCTAAAAGCTTTGCTAATTTTCTTAACATATCTTTTGAATAGATAATCTCGCTTAGTGATAGACACATTTTGCAAATTTAAACATTCATTTGTTACTTATAATATGGTATTTAGTACCTTGTAAAATATAGATGCTGTATGATTTCATGACTTTTCGAATCCAAAGTTAAAAAAACCATTGAAAAGTGCGTATAAAATGTAAAAAAAAGGACAGAACATAAAAATAATTAGAAAAATAAGACAGAACATAAAAATAATCAAAAGCCTTCACCAGGTACTACAGCTAAGTTTCTTGCAGTTAATAATTTAAAAATCTCTAGTATAACACTGTTGCAATCGAAAGTGCCAACTTTACGAGCGAACCTGTAATATATTGAGAACGTGATGAGACTAAGTAATTATTATGCTTTTAGTGTTCTTTATACGATTATGGCCCTGATATATCAGAAATAGTTTATGTTGTTCAATAACATATGTGGCTATTTAACAAAAGAACACTAGATAGAGGAGTAGGTATATTTAGCGTATTTCTATTTAAAGTGTTTAAGTCCTATTACTGGCGTGAACACCTATATAGTACATATATTTTAAATAAATTTTATTTATTTTTGAATAATTCGCTACAATGACATTTTTTTAATTAATCATACTAAGCTCTCAGTTACATTCCTACATTTAATAGAGAATCACAAAAAAATATTATAAGGATCATAGTATTTTATTTATTTTATTAATTTATTTTAAAGGGAAATAAACAAGTAGATAACACTTATAAATATAACAATCACGTAACACTGAATTCAGTAAAGTTTCCACTAAAAATAAAATATATATAAAAATTTAAAATTCGATACAAAGATAAGTTAGAAAAAGTTAAAATCTCCATTAAAAAAATATATAAAATACAAATATATATATCACTTTACTTCTTATATCTTATTGTAAATGACAATCATATACATGAGGTCTTAATTTATTCTTATAAAAAACAATTTTATCATAAAAAAATCTCTAAGTGACTATGAAATGTACAGTATGTATGCGGCATGTACTTTTACTTAACACAGGTCTAATTTGTTTATTAACCGTTGTTAATAGTCTCCTTGTTATATATCCTTGTTTTCGGATACTATATAGTGACGACGGCAGATCGGTCATATACTGCTATGAATCATTAATTTGTTTGTTTACGATGCTGTGTTGGACCAAATTAGGCCATTACCTACTTTAGCCTGAACATGTCGATCTAACACGCGTTCAGTAGTTTTGAATAGCTGTCAAGTGATAGATTTTAATAATTTAGATTAATAATAATTATGTATAAATGCTTATCTTACTTGTTGTTTATCGTTTTCAAGACAGCCTTCTCGAAACTACATTAATAAGGGTTAGAAAAACAATAATTCTTTTTTTCACACATGTGTTCTTAATATCATTTGGCTAAAATAATGTCTTTGAGTTATGAAAAATTGGAGTAAAACAATGGAAAGCGTTAATTTTTTATATATTTGTGTAAATGTTGAGATGCTCTTTAATTACACTTATATTTAAATTAAGGATATTTACATTTTAGCAGATATTAAAAAGTTTTATTTTAAGAAAATTAATTTTACATACTTTGTTAAAAACTAAAATTTATTTACCTTTTTTATAAATTACTAGCTATTGCCCGCGGCTCCGCCCGCGTGTAGGTCGCTTTTCGCGTAATCTGTGGAAACTACAATAATCCAGACCTATAATAGACTTATAGTTAATTCTATAGTATCTTATTCCCGTGGAAATTTTATATATATAGGCATTACGTTGCTACGATATCAAACTGAAAATAATAACATACATCACACACACATGACCAGGACATTATTCAGATATACGTATTAAAGCATATGAATTCGAAATATTATGTTTTTGAGACATAGTCAATTTAAGAATATCTTTGTAGAATTTCAAACTGCTATACCAAATGCGAAATCATAATCAAAGCGAGTTGTAAAAAAAATATCGTAATTATTAAAATACCTTCGAAAGTGTATATTATTTTAGAACTAATTTCATAACCATAGAAAACGTTATAGTGAGTCAACCTTAAAAGTTAGATATATCTTGTCGCGGACTTCTTTTTAAAACTTTTAAAGAGAAACAATTTCATAGACCATCATTTTTGCGTAACTGCCACCGTTTTCGCAGCGCACGCAGTTTTTTGTTTATTTTTTTACACCTTGCGTTAGAATATTCAAGTTTTAGTAATCATCCCTAATTTTTTGAAAATTAAACATAGCCTATGTCACTCGGGAATAGTGTAGCTTGCCAACGGTGAAAGAATTTTTGAAATCGGTTCAGTAGTTTCGGAGCCTATTCATTTCAAACATACAAAAAAATAATCAAACCTTTCCTCTTTATAATATTAGTATAGAAATATTAACTTCACAAAAATTATTAGTTGTTTGTTATTTTTATTAGGACCTTATAAATGAAATTGGCGTTTTGTATGTGATGAGCTAAAAGTCGAATATTTTTTAATACATTGTATTTAAATAATCAAAGTATGAACCATTGTTTTCTACGCTTTTCTGCCATCTTATAGGTACTTCATCGTTCCCTTTACTAAAAATACCAGTTGGACGGAAATCCACCCCCCACCCCACTAAAAAAACCAACGGTTGCCCTCATCGCTACAATGAGACGCCACGGGATCCCGTAAGCATTCACCGCGACGCCTCAGCGGAACCCCCCTGAAAAGGGAACCCCGGGCAACCGGAGTACCCCTACGTCATAGACCTGTGCAATGACGAGAGAGGTCGCCCCCCCCTCTCACCTAGGTCTATGGCTGGGAAGGAATGGGCTGAGCCCTTCTCCTTCCCAACCTCTCGCGCTGAATACGCATCTCCCCATACAGCGACGGGACCACTCCACAGTCAACTCTGCTATCAGAGAAGTACCAGAAGTGATCCCGCGGCCGACCCCGGCAAAGAGGGCCTGCGCCCTCCCACCCCCAACGCCCAGGCCTACTTTCCAAGGTGATCACACGATGGAAAGAGGCCCGAGCCCTCCGAATACCACACGTGCTGCCACGCACTCCTCCCCCCCCGACAGTCGAAATTTCCAGAAAGAAAACGTTGGAATAAAAAACGAACTGTGTTTTCTTTTGCATCCATACACATCATTAACCCTTCGAGTCGTTTCCCCAACAGTGGTGCCACGGTGGATCTCTTACTCGTAAATGATTCCTTACTTTAAGTTTTCCATTTTGTAAACTGAGAAACGCAAACAGAAAAAAACAAATGAATGATGGTCAACGTAACAAAAATACATGGATAATTAAAAACATTTTAACTCTATTGTAAAGAAACAAAACAAATCTTTTAGTAAATACAAATACCACCATTTCACTAATGATATTCAACCGTTAATCAGACGATTATCGCACATTGGAATACCAACACGATAATTTATCAGATTTATCTCCTAATATGTTGTATCGGTATGTTCTTAATAGTTCATAATATTTAAATAGAAATAATTAATTAATGCTGCAAGCCGGCCGTCTTGTGTATTATTTAATATTTTGAAATGCACCGAAATTGAAATGGATGTTATTCAACTGCCATTAGTAGTAGAACCAATTTAAAACCATTAGGCACGTAGTTCGGCCCAAAAACAATAATTTCCGTTTTTATCAGTTCATAAAAGCTCAGGCGGAGAGTAATCATGAGCTATCGCTTATGTGATAAGCGTGTTTGCATTTCAGAAAGCAATACAAAAATAATCGAATTAAAATGTTAATGCAAGTTATTTTATTATTGTAATCGGAGCGTAGTTCCTTATCGCGCGTTGTAAAAGGGGGCTAGACGGCAAAAATTCTTACCAAAAGTTGGCACGACATGTTTTGCTATCTCTATCTCTCTCTCTCTCTTATAGAAAGCAAGCGAGATATTTTCATTTCTATCATTATTATTTTTGGTATTATATTAAATTGCTTAGTAGTTCTATAAAGAACTACTAAGCAATTAATAATATTTATTTGATTTTGGAGTTTGTTCTTTAAGAATCACTTTGCAAATAAGACAGTTTAAATGAAAATAATAATACAAATTTGTGATGAAATAACCTCGTAATGTTTTGTAACAACGCCATCTATTTATACCTTAGGGAAACATAACTACATCTGTTATGTAAACATATCAGTACAAAGTGAAACCGCTAGATGGCGGGACAATAACTCATGGGTTTATTGATTAACACTTTTTAATTTAGTTATTCATTTTATTATCGGCGAAATATCATACAAAAATAGTATACAAATATTTTTGTATTATTATTTGTTTACACTGCAATTCAAAATCTGAATAAGATAAAATTAAAGGACGTTTGTTAAAAATGTATATATGCGATGCTTTATTTATCAATACTATAACAAGTGAATGTAAAATATAAGTACCAATACAAGATGTATGGTAACTTTCAGAAAATACTTTATAAATAATGTAGACAGTAAATAATGTCGGCATAACATGACTTTTACGAGCAAATTCATAAGTAAAAATTTAAGCGTTTTTAACGTTCATATCCAAATTTTTGCCCATTTAATCATAGAACTTAATGGCATAGTGGGAGACAGCAAAATTCAGTAACTATTACAATATGTTATGCTAAGTTTCTGAACACTTCGGTCCTACATACCTATATTTATGATAAAATGCTTTTGATTCCTTAAGTAATTTGTTATTATAGAATTTAATACAAGTAACTTTTTTAATGAAGGAACGGGATATGAGTGTACTGATATTTGTTGTCATTTTTTGTGTGTACAAAACTTTCGTAACAAACGTTATAACGGGTCCTCTTTTAATAAAATATATTAACTAACAGGTTAAAATGATAAAAATACATACTTAATTATTCTTTTTTTTAGTATTGTTATAATTTTTTCATATTGTCATTTTTAATATTACACATGGTAGATATTTTAACAATTATATCTTAACTAAACACAGTTAAATCCGTAAATAGTATTCGAATTATATTCAATATAAAAAAAACAATCAAATAAAGTTTCAAATCTGAATAAATCTACCAATAACCAAAGTGTAGAGTAAAGTTATATAATACAAGTAAAGCATTTAAAATTTTTGCTTTAATACTTTTTTAAACCAAAACTTTATTTCAAATACACAAGTTGCTAGAATAATCTGATTTTGAATTCTAGTTGTTATCATAAACTGTATACACACTACAAACTGATGTTAATTAGAATATTTTATTTAAAAGCGACAAAAACAATTTACGGTTTTGGATTAGTTTTCCGACAGGGTTTAAATTAGTTCACAAGTGCTCAAGCGAAACATAATCACGAGCGATCGCTTATTTGATAAGCGCTTTTGCATTGCAGATAGCTCGCAAAGCAACACAAACACAAGCATAATGAGAGATAAGGAGTAGATTTAATTAACGATACTGTTTAAGTTTTGAAACCCCTTTTTAATGCAAAAGTCTTAATATAAAACTTAAAGTTACGGATTTATTTACTCGAAAAAAATACATAAATTACATAATGGATCTTCATCACGCTGTTATAGTAATATCATACAACAGTTTATATGCTGTAGGGATGGTCTTGGTAAATCCTTATATAGTTTGTCCATGTTATTTCTAATATTAAAGGTGAATTTTCTAATATTTATTATAGTTACCTATTTTTCAAAGTTATATAATTAATCTTAATTATGCCATCAGCTTTCTCTTGAGTATAAATAAACAAAGTATGTATATTCGACTATTATGCATAACTTCACATAATTTGCTTTCGGTTATGGAATAACAAAACAAACTTCCAGGAATTAATAGCGCGTGGCTGCGCTCCGCGCTTAAGACAGCTAATGAGATAACAGCTGCTCTGCCCTTATGCGTGGAGCTTTACAAGTTCCGTTTCCCATTTCGAGGCCCGCTAAGAGGCATCAATTCACACAGACCGCGTAGCGCAACAAGCCAGTGAATCAGGCACGTGAGTGTCCCGCTACGCTATACCAGAAGCAGACGACGCTGTGGTTGACTTTAGATGGGCAGACTGCTTGAATATCACTACAGGCACCTGTAACAGAGAAACGGCCGCTCCATCATCAGCCCTACAATGGTCGAGCTCTACCCGGTCAATAACCTCCATGTGTCGAGAGGGTTTTTGGCCATATTAAAGGAGGCACCGGATAAAGTCAACGCCAATGTCTCCTTAGACCAAGCGAATCTCGGATATCTAGGATAAACGGAAGCCAGTATTAGGTACCAATTTAACATTGAAATAAAAATAGCTTAAAAATAGTTTTTGTTCTCGAAATGGTTATTACCTACAAACTTGGTTAAAACCTTAAGACTTTCTAGTAAATGATTATTTAAATGATTATAACAGTTAACAGTCGATTAAAATTGATTTTGTTTTGATTCTCCGCAATTATTCTTCTGTTAACACTTCACCCTTGAATTGAAATATATTCATATTCAGTTAATTCGCATAATTCCGTACTCGCATATGATTATACGATTATTGAGCAAACTTAGCAGAGTTAACGAACATGTAATTAGATATTCTCCTACTTGGTCCTGCTTTGATTTCTAAGGTTGTGAGGTTCTATAGTCTTGGGGTTGTAGAATTGATGGTCTCTAGTAAACTATATATTTGGTGGCAAATTATCGTTTTTTTTCTATACTCATGGTTATGGTTATTAAGGAATAGTCATCATCAGATATTTATTACTTTTCAACATTTTACATCTTATTCTATGAAAGGTTTTCAAAGACTAACCATGGTTGTTATTTACAACCCCTTTTGATTGCATAAAAGTTACTCTACCTATCGTGAGAGCAGTTTTAATTCATTAATAATTTTAGGTAGGAATATATAAATATAAATAGTATACGCATGAATCTTTTATTAAGATATAAAAACAAGCATCTATACAGGTTACAGATATAAACAAAATATAAAATCATACTTCGTCCTTATCATAAAGGGATGTTCATATTTATTTTACTCTCCCTGTTGTTCGTCATTTACGCTTCAGCTACACTACCTTAAAGTTTTGCTAATTTTCACAACATATCCTTTAAATAATCTCACTTAATAACAATTGCTTCTTCTTTAAAATTCATAACCTTTGTAATCACAAAATTAATCAAACATTATCAAGACCTTTATTTTTATTGTGCTAAATATATTTTGTTTAGTGTTTTTAATTATTAGTCTCACGTTTTACCTAATCTGTCACTCTAGGAATCATAATATTAACTTCTTTATCCTAATTTTCTCTGAGAGGATCCAGCCAATCCAAATGCGAGATGGAGACAAATGACTACAACTAGGCTCTAACACCTCCTGTGTTTATATTGAATTAAATAGAATTGTATGCTATTTAATCTTCAAATTAAATTTACAGTGGCGTATATTTTTTATTTTTTATTATATTTAAATGTTTTCATCCATTTGTCTTCTTTCCGTTTTTTTAAAACTAAAACCTTATTATGACAAAAAGTTTTAATAATCTATATACACAAATATTTTTTTCTTAAATATTGTAATTAATAATTATAATATATAATAATATAATTTCTGACACTAAATAATTAATCTTCCCTGAGCTAATACCTAACCCTTCATTGTAAATACTCATATGCATATTCATCTAATTCGCATAACTTCACATAATGCGAAATTCGCATACGATTAGATGATCACTGAACAAACTTACTGGAGTCTACTAACAATCATCAAAAATATGCAGGTTTATCTGTTACTTGGATAATATTTAGACGTAACTTCATATAAATGCACTCAGAAAATGTATATTATCATTACTTATGTTCGTTTTTCAAATGTTGCAAGTCCCTACTGCAAACTGACTATTGGTAAGTTACTGCTATTAAGTAACTGTCAGGTAAAAATAACTTAATATTTAATTAATTTATAGAATATGTTGTAAATTCTTGATGGAACTGCATTTTTAATTACGATTAAACACAATTTTTACTTTCTTGTACAAAGTTCCACTTTATTTAAATATGTGATACAATTTTATATGCGACCGGTTTCGTACATCATCATCAGGCGACTACCGTCGACAAGAAACTTTGTACAAGAAAGTAAAAATTGTGTTTAATCGTAATTAATATTTAATAATACGTATAACAGAACTAGTTCTTTTATACGGCTAGCTGGATGTAAGTTAGACCATGGACCTTCATATATTTTCCAAAAATATAAGAAGTAATGATATTTAATAATTATTATTATATATATTTTTTAAAAAACAAACAAACATAAATAACGGGTACAAAATCCACTCCGAGTCGGAACAACAATCTGTCTCACAGAGAATTGTCGCGTGTGGGGATCGAATCCACAACCTTTGGTTCAGCAGTCAAGGTTACTAACCACCGCACCAATAGTAACAACATAGCTTAAGTTTTTATAAAATATTTTATGTCATAAACAAATTTCAGGACTGATCATTGAACTTGGCACTCATTTAGATTTCACTTCTTTTTCGTTGAAGTCAACAACCAAGGCATGTGTTATAAAATGTAATTTGGCTCTCACTTCACATTTATGTTTTTGATTTATTTCATCGCGAAACGGACGAATTTCCTTACTACTTTTACGAACAGTTCTATGCTTATCTCAGATTTTTTACATTTATATTATTTAATGAGCATTTATTCATACAAGTTAGCATAATTTAACATCATTTCTTACACTACATAATATTTTTTAATTTTTTATAAATTATAGTGACGGTACGGTTGTCCAGAGTTCGATTAAAAATATGAATAAAAAAAAATATTGGAAACACACATAATATTGAAATAATCATAATTTAATTATTTCACAAAAAATATATTCAAATAAAAAAAAGAACAACATACTCATAAAAAAAAATAAACGTGACAAAAATAGCTCTTTATTTGTTTTCGTTAGTATATATCAACTCAAATTACATCAAATTAACTCAAATAATTGAGATTATTGACCATAGATTAAAAACAACTGGACCATTGTCACGGCCAAGTTAATTAAATAAGGTTTGTTCAATAATATAATGTCATTTAAACAGAGTACTGTTAAACTACTCATATACTACATATATATATATATATATATATATTTATATATATATATAAATATATATATATATATACATATATATTGTCTGTATAAGTATTGTTTAATAGAATATGTAGTATCTTAGTTCAGAGATGACGTTTACTTTTCTATGAGCATTATTATGATGAAATGCTTAGGTACTAACTATTTATTAAGACCTTTAGAAAGCAACGGACTGTATATTATAAGCTTTAATAAAGCTTAGTCACACCTAATATTAAATATAGACAAAATAAACACGCATCTCCGGAGATCGGTGTCGAAATGACCCTCGCCTTGACGGAGGTGCTCAAACATACACTATATACATACACTACTACTCAAACGTACACTATATATATATTAATTATGAACCAGCGGAACTTCTAAATATTTTAAAAATTTCTAACCGCATATGAACCATAAATCTAATTTTTTGAATCTGTATTTTTCAATGACTTCAAAAACTTAACAGATTAAAAATAAAATTTAAGATCAAACTAAATATAACGTGTTCTCTTTAATTACACAAATGATATTGGATTGCCAAACCCAACTGTTTTAATATATTTTTTTATAATGCTTCTGTGTCTTTGTGATAACAAACTATTTGTTATTTATCTTTATAACTAGACGATTGTTCATTATAACATTCAAGAAGAACATTCATGAAAACATTGTCGATTAATCTGTTTCCAAAGCAACAAATATTATTTTGATTGTTTCATAAATCTTATTAACTACATTATACAGTACCTACGTCAATTTATATTTTACAAGCTCTTTACTTTCGTTATCGTATTTATAACGTAAAATACTAGTATACATTATATACAACGTAGCGTACAAATTACCAACAAATAAAATATCCTTTAATTTAATTCGTTCAGATTTATAATTTTAGTATACACTACAAAAAAAAAATAAAACATCAAAGCAACTTTCATTACATATTCAATTCTGTTTGTATTTCGTTGTGAGCTATACAACGCAAACAGGATTATCACATAAACGGTCCCTCGTTATTATTTATAATAATTGTTGGAATAATATAATAGTAGAAATAATAATAATTGTTGAAAACCCTAATTTTTGTTTTCAGCCAAACCATGTCTTATATTATATCTTTAGTTCTAACACAATTTGAATTAAAAAACATTTTCAAAAAATAATTTATGATTGATTTAAAAGTTAATCAACTTATTATTATATTTAATGTCATAATATACAATATTATGATTCAAAACAAAAATGTAATATGTGCAGATTAATTTAAAAGCTTTCGTGTTAGTATTCAAATGTGTGATAATCATCTGATAAATGGTTGCATATTGCTTCTAATACCATAGTATCTGTGTATGCTTAATGCTTGTAATGTTCCCTTACAATAGTATTAGAAGATTTAAAATTGTCAATGAACGTATGATATGAAATAATAAAAAAGGATTTAATAATTGTTTGAAATGGTCACATTTACCTTTTCGGAAACCGTCTCGACTTTTTTCTAATTGAGCTCCGGTCTTAGATACGTTATAATTAATAATACCTAATATATTTGGTTATACATCATTTTTTAACTGAAATCAATAAATAGTTAATTCATTAATTTATTAGAAGGCCAATATTAGTTATAAAAATTATCGTATAAATTGTAAATTTTATTAAAATTAATGTAAAATTCTAAATATTGTTTGTTGAAATGTGTTCAAAGAAAAATAATTTTGATAACAGAAATATATTAAACGACACAGAAATATTTTTTTGAATACTACTTGAATACTATATAATATTACAAAATTGGTGAGCAGATTAATATTAAAATTAACTGATGCTAACGTGTTAAATTGACATACATATCCAGGTTAATGATCTAACACAGCATCGTAAAGCACCAAATTAATGTTTTGTACCAGTATATGAAACCTTGAATAATTGAAAAATTATGACCTCCTATTTTTAAATAAAATTATATTACATTATATTATAAAACGTAACATTTGTAAACGTAAAAATTGGAATATTTGATTTAATTTTATATTAATTGGAACATTATTCGACATATTGGAGACGGTAAAATATCAAGAAAATTGGACTTTTCGGTGGTTATTAATATAAAGCTTCGTAAAACACAATATTTTTATATGTTAACCAAGGATGCATATTTAATATTGTTTAAACTTGTCTTCTCAGGGGACTAAACTTAACGAGGTTCAGTTTACCCCATTCTGAAATCCTTCCTAAAGAAGTCTCAACAGAAGACAAGTTTCTTTCCGCGCTTATAGACATTTCGAAAGGGTTTTGGATGAGCGCAATATAAAATAACCCCAGAGCTATCATCTGTATATCAATGGACCTTTGGTGTATCCAACTTATGATTAGTGATTCTTTGCAGTAAGAGAGTTCTAATATGATTAATATGTAGAAGGAACAATGTTAAGCATTGCACGCAACCCCGGGGAACACCAGCATTCCCGGGCTTGGAATCCGAAAAAAATAAGTCTATAATTACTGTATGTTCCACCCAATTGGAAAGATGGGTGGGGGATCAAGTTACATTTAACTAAATGTAGGTATGGATTGGTCAAGCTTACATATGTCTCATTATATATTTATTTTAAAATTAATGTTTAAATACATTTAAATTAAATGCTTTCTGATAAAAGAAATATAGATTCTGAAACTAGAGAGGTACTAACGGACAAGTACACTAGTGATTAGTACATAAATTCTAAATCCAACTGCATATATTTGATGACTGTTAGTCAACTCTAGTAAGTTTGTTCAGTGATCGTCTAATCTTATGCGCATACCACATTATGTGGTGTTATGCAAATGTTTAGATTATACATAATATGTGTGTTTGAAATCAAAGGTGAGGTGTTGGTACAGGGAAGATTAACTATCTAACGTCTGAAATTATATTGAGGTAGAACAATGCTCTTATCTTTTTTAGAGCTTTCTTATAAAACAATTACTAAACTTTAATATTTAGACTCATGTATATCTTTACTCTATATCTTTTAATAAGATGTGATAGACTAAATAAAAGAAACCTAGACTGTCATCAAAATTGAACTTCAGCTTGATAAATTGCTACGTAATTGTTGTAGAAATAAATACCAAATAAAACCTATATATCTAAGATTCGGTAAAATAAAGTTGAAACTATAAAAGTATCGCTTATTCAATCAAGTTTATATTTCATTTTTATGTTGCATTTCAAGCTATGTGGAATTCAATAGAGCTTATTTAGCTGAATTTTCCTCTCTATTATTAATCTCCAATTATTCGAACATTGAAAGAAGCGTATAAATATACTACATAGGTATGCTTACTTATGGATATTTTGGCAGATAATAATCATGTGAAGCAGTTAGAATATATAAAACAGAAAGATTCTTGCCAACGAATAAAATGTGAATTTATTTAATCTAATTAAAATATATAATTTGTGACACAAGAATAATAAAACAACAAACTTACTTTCCTTCTATATATTTAATTTAGTTTTGGGAGTTGTTGCGAGCTATCTGCAATGCAAACACGCTTATCACATAAGCGATCGCTCGTGATTACATTCTGCCTGAACACTTGTCAACCGATGAAAACATCGGTAATGGTTTTTGGCACTACCCGTATCTGCCTCAATTTATCGATAAATCTCTGATTCCATCACTAATCGCATCAATTTGAATTTAAATACATTTTCAATCAAATATAAAGTTGATTTATATATTTCATATTTTTAATATAATTATAGGATCTAGTCTAGAAAGATCTTAATTAATAGTTTAAATAAACCATGGTAAGCTTATACATTTTTTATAGTATACGAAACGGGGAGGACTCGAACCTAACACCTCTAGGTGGCAACCTTCTCGTTGCTCTGCCAATTGAGCTACACTAATCGATTTATTAAAGTGGTCAAATATTTTTTTTGATGAACGTAAAGTTTAAGCAAACACATGGAAATTTCATAGAGAAAAAAATCATCAATGAAAGACAAAATAAAAAAAAAGCTCAAATGTAATATATAAATTTTTATCGTGTATCGTTTTCAATTACTAGGAAAAAATAACTTTATGAATGATATATATTAAAACAAACAACATAGCTATCTATACTTATCTATTTTGTATCTGAATATTGAATATAATTCGTGTTATTCCAGATTATGAGAACATTTATTTTATTATATATTTTCTTTTTTGTGGGTATGTAGTTTCGTTCGTTATCAAATATTTTTGGTATAATCATAATCGACGTGATTATGAAATAAGAGATCAATCTGTACTTGCTGAGTGTTAGTTAGATTGTTAGTTAACTTTAATAAGTTTGTTCCGTAATTGTATGCGATTACTACATTAGATGAAGTTATGCCAATTAGTCCAGTATACATATGTATATTCGCAATCTAGGTTGAGTTGTTAGCAGAGGGAAGATAAATCATCAAGTGTCGGAAATTATATTGAATGTAACAACATACTTGAATTAATAATGCATAGATATACAAATATAAAAAAAAACGATAAACTGAGAAAAAAAGCCTTAAAAAGTCTACATAGACCAGTCCTTCCTTATTATTAATCATTCCTAGATATGACCACCAAGACACATTACCTCTTAGGGATAACTTATACAAAAATAATATACATACTTGTTAAATAGTTTTTATTTTGTTTGTTTAAATACGTAAGGTTGGTATTTTATTTATGTTTTGCTTGTAAAAAAACTAAATACCTTAAGCCTTATCTTAAAAATGTATTCCTACAATAATAAAAATGGACTTTTAGAAAACTAAGACAAGCAGCTAGCTTCAAAGTCTCAGGGGAAACATATGTAGCATTAGAACAGTCAGTTTTTGTATACTGTAGTGCTGTTTGGGACCATGCTTGTAAATCTTATTTAATAAATCTCGAACGTGTCTTAATTACCTTCAGTCATAATATCAAGCATAATATTAGTATTATTAATTATAGTAAATTATTCCTAAATATATGGAAATTAAAAATATATACTTTATATGTAGTCTTATAAATAATAAGATTTATTTATTTAAATATAGGTACTCAAAATTAATTATTATTCTCAAACGAAGTTTTTTCGTAGTTTCTTTAATTAAATATCCACCTATTGTTAAACAATATAACTGAGACATAATATAAGAATAAAATAATTATAATTTTCTTCACGTTGGCAATATACTACAGACTTGATCGTAAAGTTGGCACTTTCGATTGCAAAACTGTTTAACTAAAACATTTTAAATTATTTACAATAAGAAACTAACTCTTCTACATGGAAAAAAGGGATTTTTTTTTAATACCTTTTTTAAAGCAGTAAGTACAAATCAATTATAGAAAATATGTAATATATTTATCATTTTCATTGACCTCAAAATATTTTATAGCAAACTTCCTCTGCATTGCAATATTCAATCGTAACATTGATAAACCTCTTTAAGAACCTCTTTGTTTATGATCTTAACAAAATTTTAACCAACCACAGATCAACTACAACTTAATCAGTCATTAATTAAAAAAAAATGTCTTATTACCTGATGAAAATAATAAATTTAAATATAATTTAAACCCAATGATAAATCTGTTTTTTTAATTCTGGATAAAACTATACATTCTATTAAACATACATTCTATATAAACAATTTTGCTTTAAATACTACGTGATTAACGTATATTCTAAATAAGAAAAAGTAGCATTAATAAAAAAATTAAGAGAATTGCTTTAACAACAACAAATAATGATATTACTACTAGACAGAAATTCTGCTGTATTAAAAAAAAAACTAAATATTTTAATATATTATCTTCTTCGCTCATAAATGTGTACATTGAGAATACATTTTTTTTGCTTACTATTGCATTACGAGCTGTTTGATATCAAAACATCGAATTATTATAAGGACGATTACTCAATGTTTTATTCAGTGTGATAATAAAAAAACCTGGTTTCATTGTATACATTATTAACTAATATTAATTTGACAAAATCTAATATTAGCATAGCTCATACATAACGGTGTTAGTTTTCTTAGGAACGAAAATGGTCTTATTAACAATTGTATTTTATTAATTATGTAGCGGTATTTATATATACTGAACGACTATAGTTTTATTAGAGTAGAAATTGAATTGACGTTTGAATTGTAACATTTTCTATGATGTATGAAATTGGTAAATGTATAATTATTATGAAATTCATTAAAATGTTTTATTTTTTACATTTTTAATAAAGTAATAATAAAGCTTTTGATATTCTAAACACGTTATAGAACATACAATATAAAAATTTGAAATTAGAAAAAGATATGCAACTTTTAACCATAACGTACATCGTGTTTAATAAAATTAATTTTAAGAACAATGATATGTGGAGGTGAATCTTAACTGTCTTAGTGTTCCCACAAAGATGTGACTTTACATTTTCATTGCATGAGACTGTATATAAAAAAATGTATTGTTAAATATCACTTTAACTCAATACAAACAATTTCAGGACAATTGTACGGTGTAGAACAATATTTTAATTGAAACATAATTTAGCACCACAACTGCTTTACTTAAAGTGACTATACGTTTTGCTATGGACACTAAAAAAGTTACAATTCTTATATTACAAAAAATGGGTAAATATAAAACACTTTTAGTTGCTTTTTTAACTTGGTTTATTATTATTCACAAAACTCATTAGGACAAGTTTAGAATGATAAAATTATATATATTAATGTTTGTTATGAAACGACTCAATGTCACTCAACTGTAGTATAAACTATAAACTATTTAATTTGCAAAAGATACTGAGTTTTGATATCTACCACTCTTCCACTAAATCTCAAAAACTTCAATGAACAAAAGTTGGGTTACAAATGCAATTATAATATATGCTTAATTATGTATATTTTATGGTAATAGTCAAGTCAAGTGAAGTCCATGTAAGCTTTATTATGGTAGACATTAATTACAAAGTAACTTCTGCAAATTGCCATACATTTTATTTTTTGTATAGTTTAACTTTAATTATACTAGTTGTAGTATTGAGAACTATAACATTGCATTTATATTTATATTAAAGCAAATGAAATGTATTTTAGGTAAACCTAATTCAGATTTTTAATTGTAATGTAAACAAAATAAACGTAACTACAAAAGAAATTGCTTTACAATTTTAATTCAATTCTGTTTGTATTGCGTTGCGAGCTATCTGAAATGCAAACACGCTTATCGCATAAGCGATCGCTCGTGATTACATTCCGCCTGAGCACTTGTGTACTGATGAAAACATTAATGATTGTTTTTGACCAAGCTTTGCCTCAATTGTTTTAATACATGTCTGGTTTTACCACTAATTATAGTTGAATGAGATAAATTTATTTGAATTTGAACAAATGTTTAAACAAAAATTTGATTGAGTAATTGATAAGATCTCAATCGTGATACTAATTCATCATAATTATTTGAATATTGCATATTATTAAGAATAAATCAAATTATAATACTAATATGAGCAGATAAAGCTCATAAATGATTCCGTTAGTAATAAGATGTGCGATAATCGTCTGATAAACGATATTATAACTGTAATTTTAGTTCCTAATGTTTTCGTTTACAATATAATTATGAGATTTAAAACTTATTCTGCATAGTTAGCTATTATATAATTTAAGTGAGCTGAATATACTTAAATTTTTAATAAATATGGAATGTACGATATGAGTAGGACTCGAATCTCCGGGAAAGAGTAGTCGCTCTGCCACCGTTTTATCAATATAAGCCAAGACAACATGTATGAACAAACATATAAATATTTAATAAATTCATAAAAATAATTTATAATACTATTTCATTATGTTCCAATAAATAAGAAATAGGTACCAATTTAACATTGAAATATAAGAGGTTAAAAATAGTTTTTTTTTTAATGTTTTTTTACCTTTATACTTGGTTAAAACCTTAAGACTTTCTACTATTTTATTATTTAAATGATTAAAATAGTTAACAGTCGATTAAAATTGATTTTGTTTTGATTCTCCGCAATTATTCTTCTGTTAACACTTCACCCTTGAATTCAAATATATTCATATTCAGTTAATTCGCATAATTCCGTACTCGCATATGATTATACGATTATTGAGCAAACTTAGCGGAGTTAACGAACATGTAATTAGATATTACGTCTCCTACTTGGTCCTGCTTTGATTTTTAAGGTTGTGAGATCTATAGTCTTGGGGTTGTAGAATTGATGGTCTCTAGTAAGCTTTATATTTGGTGGAAAATCATCGTTTTTTTTTCTATACTCATGGTTATGGTTATTAAGGAATAGTCATCATCAGATATTTATTACTTTTTAACATTTTACATCTTATTCTATGAAAGATTTTCAAAGACTAACCATGGTTGTTATTTACAACCCCTTTTGATTGCATAAAAGTTACTCTACCTATCGTGAGAGCAGTTTTAATTTATTAATAATTTTAGGTAGGAATATATAATATTATAAATAGAATGCGCATGTTTTTATACTGTAAACGGGACTTAATCACGTATAATTTTTAATCGAAGTATTTACCTCGACTCTTCGACGTTTCGGCCGTAATGCAACGGCCGTGGTCACGAGTAGACTGATGTAGTATGATACATACATGTAGTATAATAGGAGTAGTATGCGCATGTATCTTATATTAAGATATAAACACAAATATCTATACAGGTTACAGATATAATCAAAATATAAAATCATACTTCGTCCTTATCATAAAGGGATGTTCATATTTATTTTACTCTCCCTGTTGTTCGTCATTTACGCTTCAGCTACACTACCTTAAAGTTTTGCTAATTTTCACAACATATCTATTAAACAATCTCACTTAGTAACAATTGCTTCTTCTTTAAAATTTATAACCTTTTTAATCACAAAATTAATCAAACATTATCAAGACCTTTATTTTTATCGTGCTAAATATATTTTGTTTAGTGTTTTTAATTGTCAGTCTCACGTTTTATTTAATCTCTCACTCTCCATACGAATCATAATTTTAACTACTTTATCCTAATTTTCTCTGGGATGATCCAGCCAGTCCAAATGTGAGAAGGAGAGCAATGACTACAACTAGGCTCTAACACCTCCTGTGTTTATATTATAAATAGAATTGTATGCTAATTAATCTTCAAATGAAATTTACAGTGGCGTATATTTTTTATTTTTTATTATACTTAAATGTTTTCATTCAATTGTCTTCTTTCCTTTTTTTTTAAACTAAAACCTTATTATGACAAAAGTTTTAATAATCTATATACACAAATATTTTTTTCTTAAATATTGTAATTAAAAATTATAATATATAATAATATAATTTCTGACACTAAATAATTAATCTTCCCTGAGCTAATACCTAACCCTTCAATGTAAATACTCATATGCATATTCATCTAATTCGCATAACTTCACATAATGCGGAATTCGCATACGATTAGATGATCACTGAACAAACTTACTGGAGTCTACTAACAATCATCAAAAATATGCAGGTTTATTTGTTATTTGGATAATATTTAGACGTAACTTCATATAAATGCCCTCAGAAAATGTATATTATAATTTCTTATGTCCGTTTTTTAAATGTTTTAAAAGTCCCTACTGCAAACTGACTATTGGTAAGTAACTGCTTTTAAGTAACTGTCAGGTAAAAGGTACTTAATATTTAATAATACGTATAACAGAACTAGTTCTCTTATACGGCTAGCTGACCATGGACCTTCATATATTTTCCAAAATTATAAGAAGTAATGATATTTAATAATTATTATTATATATATTTTTTAAACACAAACAAACATAAATAATGGATACAAAATCCACCCAGAGTCGGAACAACAATCTGTTTCACAGAGAATTGTCGCCTGTGGGGATCGAATCTACAACCTTTGGTTCAGCAGTCAAGTTACTAACCACCGCACCAATAGTAACAACATAACTTAAGTTTTTATAAAATATTTTATGTCATAAATAAATTTCAGAACTGACCATTGTACTTGGCACTCATTTAGATTTCACTTCTTTTTCGTTGAAGTCAACAACCAAGGCATATGTTATAAAATGTAATTTGGCTCTCATTTCACATTTCTGTTTTTGATTTATTTCATTTATATTCTTTAATGAGCATTTATTCATACAAGTTAACATAATTTAACATCATTTTTTTATACTACATAATATTTTTTAAATCTTTTATAAATTATAGTGACGGCACTATTGTCCAGAGGTTCGATTAAAAATATGAATAAAAAAATTTATTGTAAACACACATAATATTGAAATAATCATAATTTAATTATATTCACAAAAAATATATTCAAATAAAAAAAAGAATAAGATACCTACTCATAAAAAAATAAACGTTAGAAAAATAGCTCTTTATTTGTTTTCGTTAGTATATATCAACTCAAATTAAATCAAATTAACTCAAATAATTGAGATTATTGACCATAGATCAAAAACAACTGGACCATTGTCATTAAATTGTTGGTCAAGTTAGTTAAATAAGGTTTGTTCAATAAAATAATTTGATACGTTATTTGAACAGAATACTGTTAAACTACCCATATACTACATATATATTGTTTGTATATGTATTGTTTAATAGAATATTTACTATCGTATTTCAGAGGTGACGTTTACTTCTCTATGAGCGTTATTATGATGATATGGTTAGGTACTAACTATTTATTAAGACCTTTAGAAAGCAACGGACTGTATATTATAAACTTTAATACAGAAAGCTTTCGATACCGTCTCCGTCCCTATCCTTGTGCAGTGTCTAGAAAATATTGGTATAAGAGGTACCTATTCCCTTAGCTCTGTTTAAAAGTTACCTGCAAGATCGTGTTCAGTGTACAAAAATTGGTAATTATTTAAGTGATGACTTAAATGTTACTCACGGAGTGCCGCAGGGAAGCGTACTTGGTCCAACGTTATTTTTAATTTATGTAAATAGCCTATTTAATATTGAAATGACTAATGGACAATTATTTTCATATGCAGATGATACTGCTATACTGTTTACTGGAACAACTTGGGAGAACGTACAAAAAACAGCAGAAAATGGTATAGAAAAGATTGCAATTTGGTTAAAAAACAATTTACTATCTCTAAACATTAAAAAAACTCAGTATATTTGCTTTTCAAAAGATATAAGAAACCAACCTCAATCCGAGTTTAATATTAAAGTGCATACATGCACTGACAAATCAAAATGTCTTTGTATTTCAATTACAAGGACAACGATGGTTAAATACTTAGGTGTTATAGTTGACCAACATCTACGATGGCATGCACATATTGAACTCGTAATGAGTAGAACAAGAAAACTTATTTGGGTTTTTAAAACATTATGCCATGTAGCAAATAGACCGCTTTTAAAACAGCTTTATATGGCACTATCCCAGTCAGTCTTAATGTATTGCATCCCAATATGGGGCGGTTGTACAAAAACAAAATTTTTAGAATTAGAAAGAGCGCAGAGATCACTTCTAAAAGTTATGCATTTTAAGCCATTTAGATTTTCTTCGGACAGTCTCTACTTACAGGCAGATTTATTATCAGTGAGAAAGTTATATATTGTATGTACAATCCTAAAATTACACAAAACACTTCAATATTACCCTACTGTTAACACTAGAAAAAGAATACAGTCAGTACCTCTAGTTGTTCACAGAAAAACGGTTTTTGCTAATCGTCAATATGTAGATCAGTCAGCACACTTATATAATTTACTTAACAAAAAAATAAATATTTACCCTATGACTTCTAAGCAATGTAAAATCTCTCTAACAAATTGGCTAAAACCTAAAAAATATGATGAAATTGAAATCTTATTAAAAAAAAATAAATAAATAAATAAAATTGAAATGAATTAAGGAATAATATAAGGTTATAACCAGTGTTACTTAAGACTTGTTAAATATTTATCTATATATTTTGTTGTTGTTACTTGAGACTTGTTAAATATTTATCTTTATATATTGTTATCTATTTATCTATCTTTAAAAATTACACTGACACACACTACACACAATCTTATTTATTATTGTAATGTTTAATTTAATTTTTATTTTTTAATTAATTAAAGCTAATATAATAATGTAAACACTGTACAATTTGTAAAATCCATTTAATGTATCCAGTTATGGAAGAGCGGTGTCTCCTAACATAGGTATATACTTACCCAAAAGGAAACACCATTCAATTTTTCAATTATATTATGTAAATGTGCTGAAGAATAAATAAACATTATTATTATTATTATTATTAATAAAGCTTAGTCATACACATACATACACTACTACTCAAACATGCACTATATACATACACTACTACTCAAACATGCACTATATAAATTTATTACGAACCAGCGGAACTTCTAAATATTTTAAAAATTTCAAACCGCATATGAACAATAAATTATTTTTTTGAATCTGTATTTCTTAATGACTTCATAGACTTAACAGATTCAAAATTTAATTCAAACTAAATATAACGTGTTCTCTTTAATTACACAAATGACTTTGGATTGCCAAACCCAAATGTTTTAATGTATTTTTTTAAAATGCTCTGTGTCTTTGTAATAACAAACTATTTGTTATTTATCTTAATAACTAGACGATTGTTCATTATAACATTCAAGAAAAACATTCATGAAAACATTGTCGATTAATCTGTTTCCAAAGCAACAAATATTATTTTAATTGTTTCATACATGTTATTAAGTACATTATACAGTAGGTCAAATTATATTTTACATGCTCTTTACTTTAGTTATCGTATTTATAACGTAACATACTAGTATATATTATATACCAGCAAATAAAATATCCTTTAATTTAATTCGTTCATATTTATAATTGTAGTACCTATATACAAAAAAAAAAAAAAATCAAAGCAAATTTCATTACATATTCAATTCTGTTTGTATTGCGTTGTGAGCTATACAACGCAATACACATAGGATTATCACATAAACGGTCTCTCGTAATTATTTATAATAATTGTTGGAATAATATAATAGTAGGAATAATAATAATTGTTGAAAACCCTAATTTTTGTTTTCAGCCAAACCATGTCTTATGTTATATCTTTGGTTCTAACACAATTTGAATTGAAAAACATTTTCAAAAAATAATTTATGATTGATTTAAAAGTTAATCAACTTATTAATATATTTAATGTCATATTATACAATATTATGATTCAAAACAAAAATCTAATATGTGCAGATTAATTTAAAAGCAATAGTGTTAGTATTCAAATGTGTGATAATCATCTGATAAATGGTTGCATATTGCTTCTAATACCATAGTATCTGTGTATGCTTAATGCTTGTAATGTTCCCTTATAATAGTATTAGAAGATTTAAAATTGTCAATGAACGTATGATATGAAATAATAAAAAGGATTTAATAATTGTTTGAAATGGTCACATTTACCTTTTCGGAAACCGTCTCGACTTTTTTCTAATTGAGCTCCGGTCATAGATACGTTATAATTAATAATACCTAATATATTTGGTTATACATCATTTTTTTAACTGAAATCAATAAATAGTTAATTCATTAATTTATTAGAAGGCCAATATTAGTTATAAAAATTATCGTATAAATTGTAAATTTTATTAAAATTAATTTAAACTTCTAAATACTGTTTATTGAAATGTGTTCAAAGAAAAATAATTTTAATAACAGAAATATATAAAACGATACAGAATTATTTTTTTGAATGCTACTTGAATACTATATAATATTACAAAATTGGTGACTAGATTAATATTAAAATTAACTGGTGCTAACGTGTTAAATCGACATACATATCCAGGTTAATGATCTAACACAGCATCGTAAAGCACCAAATTAATGTTTTGTACCAGTATATGAAACCTCGCATAATTGAAAAATTATGACCCCCTATTTTGAAATAAAATTATATTACATTATATTATAAAACGTAACATTTGTAAATGTATAAATTGTAATATTTGATTTAATTTTATATTAATTGGAACATTATTCGACATGTTGGAGACGGTAAAATATCAAGAAAATTGGACTTTTCGGTGGTTATTAATATAAAGCTTCGTCAAACACAATATTTTTATATGTTAACCAGCGATGCATATTTAATACTGTTTAAACTTCTATTCTCAGGGGATTAAACTAAACAAGGTTCAGTTTACCCCATTCTGAAATCCTTCCTAAAGAAGTCTCAACAGAAGACAAGTTTCTTTCCGTACTTATAGACATTTCGAGAGGATTTTGGATGAGCGTAATATATAATAACCCCGATGCTGTCATCTGTATATCAATGGACTTTTGGTGTATCCAACTTATGATTAGTGATTCTTTGCAGTAAGAGAGTTCTAATATGATTAATATGTAGAAGGAACAATGTTAAGCATTGCACGCAACCCCGGGGAACACCAGCATTCTCTGGCTTGGGGTCCGAGAAAAATATGTCTATAATTACTGTATGTTCCACCCAATTGGAAAGATGGGGATCAAGTTACATTTATTTAAATGTAGGTAAGGATTGGTCGAGTTTACATATGTCTCATTATATATCTATTTAAAACATAATGTTTAAATACATTTCAATTAGATGCTTTCTGATAAAAGAAATATAGATTCTGAAACTAGAGAGGTACTAACGGACGAGTAGTGATTAGTACATAAATTCTAAATCCAACTGCATATATTTGATGACTGTTAGTCAACTCTAGTAAGTTTGTTCAGTGATCGTCTAATCTTATGCGCATACCACATTATGTGGTGTTATGCAAATGTTTAGATTATACATAATATGTGTGTTTGAAATCAAAGGTGAGGTGTTGGTACAGGGAAGATTAATTATCTAACGTCTGAAATTATATTGAGGAAGAACAATGCTCTTATCTTTTTTAGAGCTTTCTTATAAAAATATACTAAACTTTAATATTTAGACTCATGTATATCTTTACTCTATATCTTTTAATAAAATGTGATAAACTAAATAAAAGTAAACCTAGACTTACAGACCTAAACTGTAATCAAAATTGAACTTCAGCTTGATAAATTGCTACGTAATTGTTTTAGAAATAAATATCAAATAAATCCTATATATCTAAGATTCGGTAAAATAAAGTTGAAACTATAAAAGTATCGCTTATTCAATCAAGTTTATATTTCATTTTTATGTTGCATTTCAAGCTATGTGGAATTCAAAAGCGCTTATTTAGCTGAATTTTCCTCTCTATTATTAATCTCCAATTATTCGATCATTGAAAAAAGCGTATAAATATACTACATAGGTATGCTTACTTATGGATATTTTGGCAGATAATAATCATGTGAAGCAGTTAAAATATATAAATCAAAAAGATTTTTGCTGACGAATAAAATGTGGATTTATTTAATCTAATTAAAATATAAAATTTGTGACAAAAGAATAATAAAACAACAAAAAACTAATCTTCCTTATATATTTAATTTAGGTTTGGGAGTTGTTGCGAGCTATCGGTAATGCAAACACGCTTATCACATAAGCGATCGCTCGTGATTACATTCTGCCTGAACACTTGTGAACCGATGAAAACATCGGTAATGGTTTTTGGCACTACCCGTATCTGCCTCAATTTATCGATAAATCTCTGATTCCATCACTAATCGCATCAATTTGAATTTAAATACATTTTCAATCAAATATAAAGTTGATTCATATATTTCATATTTTTAATATAATTATAGGATCTAGTCTAGAAAGACCTTAATTAATAGTTTAAATAAACCGTGGTAAACTTATACATTTTTTACAGTATTTAGAATGAAAAATTCTACGAAACGGGGAGAACTCGAACCTAACACCTCTAGGAAACCTTCTCGTTGCTCTGCTAATTAAGCTACACTAATCGATTTATTAAAGTGGTGAATTTTTTTTTATTATGAACGTATAGTTTAAACGAACACGTGGAAATTTCATAGAGAAAAAAAAAATCATCAATGAAAGACAAAGTAAAAAAAAATCTCAAATGTAATGTTATATACATTTTTATCGCGTATCGGTTTCTATTACTAGGAAAAAATAACTTTTAAATGATATATATTAAAACAAACAACATAGCTATCTAACATAACATTTATAATGTGTATAAAAAGTCTTCTTTCTACACATAATTGATCACGCTAATGTTAGACAATACTTCTGTATTGTCTAAAATTTTAATGGTCTTATAAACCAGTATAGATGTATTAACAAGAAATAAAACTAACTTATAAATAATTTAAATATAAATAAATGTATTACTTGATGGCTATTAGAATTTACTACAAACGAGTTAGATACGTTAGTTAACGTGTATATCCAGGCTAACGGCCTAATTTGGTTCAACACAGCATCGTAAACAACGAAATTAATGTTTCATACCAGTATATGACCGCCCCACTCATCAGTCTGCACTATCGAATTGCATCATTGAATGAGGATCAGAGAAATTATATTAATACTAGCTCACAAACTTACACCTGTATTTTGAGTATTTAATACAGTATTAAATAACGTGTTAAATATACTTATCTATTTTGTATATGAATATTGAATATAATTCGTCTTATTCCAGATTATGAGAACATTTATTTTATTATATATTTTCTTTTTTGTGGGTATGTAGTTTCGTTCGTTATCAAATATTTTTGGTATAATCATAATCGACGTGATTATGAAATAAGAGATCAATCTGTACTTGCTGAGTGTTAGTTAGATTGTTAGTTAACTTTAATAAGTTTGTTCCGTAATTGTATGCGATTACTACATTAGATGAAGTTATGCCAATTAGTCCAGTATACATATGTATATTCGCAATCTAGGTTGAGTTGTTAGCAGAGGGAAGATAAATCATCAAGTGTCGGAAATTATATTGAATGTAACAACATACTTGAATTAATAATGCATAGATATACAAATATAAGAAAAAACGATATACTGAGAAAAAAAGCCTTAAAAAGTCTACTTAGACCAGTCCTTCCTTATTATTAAACATTCCTAGATATGACCACCAAGACACGTTACCTCTTAGGGATAACTTATACAAAAATAATATACATACTGGATAAATAGTTTTTATTTTATTTGTTAAAATATGTAAGGTTGGTATTTTATTTATGTTTTGCTTGTAAAAAAACTAAATACCTTAAGCCTTATCTTAACAATTATTTTCTACAATAATAAAAATGGACTTTTAGAAAACTAAGACAAGCAGCTAGCTTCAAAGACTTAGGGGACTAGCACAGTCAGTTTTTGTATACTGTCTTGCTGTTTGAAGCCATGCTTGTAAATCTTATTTAATAAATCTCAAAAGTGTATAGAGATCTCTATTAAAAATGATTACCTTCAGTCCACATCTTTATCCTACACAGTCTCTCTATGGGAACTGTGAGGTCCTAACAATAAGACAACTATATATTTACAGTATTATTCTCAAAGTTGAAATTGGTATTTTCAACCATGAAAATACTACAAAATGGTCAAACCATAGAATTATTGATATAATAAAATGCAGCACAGTATCTGCGTCACGTTTACTTTTTATCTTCTTATCTCTATAATAAAATTTACCAACAAATTCATATTTACGAACTCAGTAGACATGGTTGTCGTAGAGTACTACATATCGGGCTGCAGACTTTTAGTTACCAAGAGACCGAAGATTTATTTACTATACAGAAGTAATGTAAGTGTAGGCATACTTTATTTATTTATTTATTTTTTAATTCTATAACCTTCTATTTATTTTGTTTTTATAATAAACCTTCATAATTTCATCAAATAAAATCACAATATAATCTATACAACACAAAATATTTATTCAACAATAAGTCAGAGTAATTTTAAGTTTTTTGACGTGACAACGACTTAAATTAGGTTATACTGGGAGTCACTTATGAAAAAGTGTAACGCCCGGTAACGTAACGATGAGTCACACACACATAGAATGCCTTGTGTCTCTCTCCCACTCAAACATGATCGGTCCGCCGAGCAATGTTTTGATTTTCAAATTGATTCTTTAAAATTACAAAATATTAAGAAAAAGTGGCAGATATAAGAAAACTTGATTTAAAATGTGTTGAGCAAGAATTTTAACATCTAATTTAAGTAAATGTTTTAATTTTCAACTTCATTATTTACAATTACAAATTTTAATTAATTTCAAATTTATTTAGCAAAAATTTGAACCTTCGATCTGAATAAGTGTTTTGATTTTCAAATTAATTCTTTAAAATTAAAAATATTAAAATATATAAAATCAGAAGTGACGTCACATAACATTATTTGTACTTATTATTATTTAATATGTAGGCCAGTATATGTGACTATACTTGGTAGACACAATTGGAAATAGTATTTTTTTATAACTGAAAAAAATAAATATATAAAATACTGGTAGCAAACAATAACTTCAATGATCGATATCTCCGCAACTAATTGATGTATCGAAAAAGTCTGTAAATAAATTTTGTAAAAAATAATAACATCAATAATATAATATAAAATAAATAATATATAAAATGATTTTACGTGACAACGTCTTCATCGTCCTATCCTCAACAAAATCACTCAAATTATTAAAATATTGTGCAATTTAATAATATTCATATCAATAAATATTCTACCGAGAAAAAGACGTGGTCACGTAAATCTTCGCCCGTAAAACCGACTTTACAGGCAACCATATTTATTATTATTATTATTTTTTTTTGTTTATTTTATTAAAATAGATGTTTCTTAATGATCTGGAGCGGCATAAATTACCTGCCACACAGGTTAAATCCTAGTGCAAGTAGTTTAATATACCATGTATGTTATAAGAATCTTTGAAATAAATTATTATTATTAATATTAATAATAGTAAATTATTCCTAAATATATGGAAATTAAAAATATATACTTAATATGCAGTCTTATAAATAATAAGATTTATTTATTTAAATATAGGTTCTCAAAAATAATTATTATCCTCAAACGAAGTTTTTTCGTAGTTTCTATAATTAAATATCCACCTATTGTTAAACAATATAAATTAGAGATAATATAAGAATAAAATAGTTATAATTTTCTTCACGTTGGCAATATATTACAGACTCGATCGTAAAGTTGGCACTTTCGATTGCAAAAATGTTTACCTAAAGCATTTTAAATAACTTACAATAAGAAACTAACTCTTCTACATGGCGAAAAGGATTTTATTTAATACCTAGTTAACATTTTAAAGCAGTAAGTACAAATAAATTATAGAAAATATGTGATAATATTTTTTCATTTTCATTGACCTCATAATATTTTATAGCAAACTACCTCTGCAATGAAATATTCAATCGCAACTTTGATAAACCTCTTTGAAATATATTAAATGCGTCGTTTGTTGAAGATATTAACTCTATTTTAACCAACCAAAGATCAACTGCAACTTGATCACTCATTAATTAAGAAAAGAATTGTCTTATTACCTGATGAATATAATAAATTTAAATATAATTTAAACCAAATGATAAACCTGTTTTTAATCCTAGATAAAACTATACATTCTATTAAACATACATTCTATATAAACAATTTATCTTTAAATACTACGTGATTAACGTATATTCTAATTAAAAAAAGTAGCGTTAATAATAAAATTAAGAGAATTGCTTTAACAACGACAACAACTAATATTACTACTATACAGAAACTGCTGTACTAAATGTTTTAATGCATAATCTGCTTCGCCCATAACTGTGTACACTGAGAATACATTTTTGCTTACTATTGCATTACGAGCTGTTTGATATCAAAACATCGAATTATTATAAGGACGGGTACTCATTGTTTTATTCAGTGTGATAATAAAAAAACCTGGTTTCATTGTATATATCGGCGCGAAGGCTTCATAAAACAAAATCATGATCGTCGAAAGAGGAACATTGGATTATAATTTATTAGATTTACTAGTTATTGCTTGTAACAGAATCAATTTATAGTAAGAAGTGATCAAAATACATTGTTAACTTGACTTGTTTATGTCAGTCGTCATTTTAGTATAACAGCGATCAGCGATCAACAGTCCGAGAGTGAGTCTTGCTCGAGTCGTCGGACTGTGCGGATCTCTGTAAAGACACTGTTACGCTGTCCGTTGAATAAACGAAGCTATAATTATTTGTGCAGTTTTATTTTGAAAACGTCATTATGAACCACCATCACGACGACTACAATACAGTGACGGCAGCAATGCTGACGTCACATCTTTTAAAAATACTTACGGTGGTCTTCACTCCGTTATATACATTATTAAATAATATTTATTTGACAAAATCTAATATGAGCATAGCTCATACATAATGGTGTTAGTTTTCTTAGGTACGAAAATGTTCTTATTAACAATTGCATTTTATTAATTATATAGCGGTATTTATATATACTGAACGACTGTAGTTTTATTAGAGTAGAAATTGTATTGACGTTTGAATTGTAACATTTTCTTTGATGTATGAAATTGGTAAATGTATAATTATTATGAAATTCGTTAAAAATGTTTTATTTTATACATTGTTAATAAAGTAATAATAAAGCTTTTGATATTCTAAACACGTATAGAACATACAATATAAAAATTAGAAATAAGAAAAAGATATGCAACTTTTAACCATACCATACATCGTGTTTTATAAAATTCATTTTAAGCACAATGAAATGTGGAGGTTAATTTTAACTGTCTTAGTGTTCCCACAAAGATGCGACTTTACATTTTCATTGTATGAGACTATATATAAAAAAATGTCAATGTTGTTAAATATCACTTTAACTGAATACAAACAATTTCAGGACAATTGTACGGTTTAGAACAATATTTTAATTAAAACATAATTTAAGCTACACAAAAAAATTAGTAAATATGAAACACTTTTAGTTGCCTTTTTAACTTCGTTCATATTAATTTGTTAATTATTCACAAAACTCATAAAAATGTATTATTAGGACAAGTTTAGAATGATAAAATTATATGTATTAATATTTGTTATGAAACGACTCAATGTTATTCAATTCTGTAGTATAAACTATAAACTATTTAATTTGCAAAAGATACTGAGTTTTGATATCTACCACTATTCCACTAAATCTCAAAAACTTCAATGAACAAAAGTTGGGTTACAAATGCAATTATAATATATGCTTAATTATGTATATTTTATGGTAATAGTCAAGTTATGTCGTAAGAAGTCCATGTAAGCTTTATTATGGTAGACATTAATTATAAAGTAACTTCGGCAAATTGCCATACATTTTATTTTTTTGTTTAGTTGTAGTATTGAGAACTATAACAATACATATATAACATTTTTTAAGCAAATGAAATGTCTTTTAATTTAACCTTATTCAGATTTTAATTGTAATGTAAACAAAATAAACGTAACAACAAAATAAATTGCTTTACATTTTTAATTCAATTCTGTTTGTATTGCGTTGCGAGCTATCTGCAATGCAAACACGCTTATCGCATAAGCGATCGCTCGTGATTACATTCCGCCTGAGCACTTGTGTACTGATGAAAACATTAATGATTGTTTTTGACCAAGCTTTGCCTCAATTGTTTTAATACATGTCTGGTTTTACCACTAATTATAGTTGAATGAGATAAATTTATTTGAATTTGAACAATTCTTTAAACAAAAATTTGATTGAGTAATTGATAAGATCTCAATCGTGATACTAATTCGTCATAATTATTTCAATTTTGCATATTATTAAGAATAAATAAAATCATAATACTAAGCAGATAATAAGCAGATAAAGCTCATAAATGATCCCGTTAGTAATCAAATGTGCGATAATCGTCTGATAAACGATATTATAACTGTAATTTTAGTACCTAATGTTTTCGTTTACAATATAATTATGAGATTTAAAACTTATTCTGCATAGTTAGCTATTATATAATATAAGTGAGCTGCATATACTTAAATTTTTAATAAATATGGAATGTACGATATGAGTAGGACTCGAATCTCCGGGAAAGAGTAGTCGCTCTGCCACCGTTTGATCGATATAAGCCAAGACAACATGTATGAATATATGTCTAACATTTATCGATCATGCATTGTTTTTCCATAATTAGGGAAAAAATATATTTGTAAAAAATATGTTAAAAGACAGTACACAGTAGATATCATTTTGAGAAGCATCTCTATCAAACGACAGACAACAGTCCAACGACAACAACAACAACGACAGTGAATAAAATGAATACCATAAAATACAATTATTATTAAATATAACTAAATGTGGGGACTATTAAAACTTATTGCAATTGTGTTAGACGAACATGCATGTCCAGGCTAATGGCCTAATTTGGTCCAACACAGCATCGTAAACAACGAAATTAATGATTCAAACTGGAATATGACCGCTCGTCAGTCTGCAAGTATCGAATTATATCACCAGTATGAAAACGAAAATCGGAGAAATTATATTGATATTATTTTATTAACAATTTAAATCTGTATGTATAGTAAAATCATAAAATATTGTACTCACTAGTAGTAGTAGTAGTAGTACACACAGTAAAAATTTGAGAAATGTTCATATTTATTTTGAATATAGATTTAAATTTTATTCGTCTTATTCGAGACTGAAAACCAAAAAATTTAATTTACTTTAATTATTGATATAATTTAACCTTTAAGTTTACTTGAATATACATTTTTCTACGACTGCAAAGAGACTTAACGAAGAATAAAACTATTACGTTCCGCAAATGTATACATTATCGAAAATATTTCGTTGAAATGCTACATAAACCACCCATTTTGAAAATAAGTCATTTAAATGTTTCATAAAAGTTTTATATAAAATAATAATATCAACTTCTGAATATTTATTTAAAAAATCAAATGTGAGAAGATAAAAATTGTATTTTACTTTGTGGTTTTAGATAATAACTGAAAGATAGAAGTAGGATAGAGAAATTACATAATATGTATATAGACTATATATCTATAACAGTGAGTCGAGTAATGCTTAACCAATCGCAGATACCGAATGGTCGAGTTTATTAATGTTTATTCTATATTTAATATATATTGCGTCTCCGTTAAAAACTGTAAGGTTAGATGCGCCGTCTTGAGATTGTAATGGACAGCGTTCGTGGGCCCTGACAATGCATAAATTCAAATTTAAACTTGGACGCCCTCGTAATTATAATAGAAAATGTTTTGATTTAAATGTTAACACTAATCCTATCGTAAACAAATAAAACAAAACTTAAACAAACACAAATACTGTGATATTATAAATAATATGCTATCGTTAATCAGATGATTATCGTTTATTTGAATACTAATACCATAATGTATTTGCATTATGTACTCATATTCGATTTCGTTAATTAAATATTAGCTTATAAAGCATTGTATATAAATTAAGATAAGTTATAATCAGGATGCATAAGTCACGATTGTAAGACTTTTTATAATGTAGTTACTAAGTTTTATAAGAGTTGAAAATGGTAAAGGTATTTTGTTTGTAAACAAAATTATTGACCTACTTTTCATAAATTCTTATCTTAAATTTAATAAGGAGTATTGTCTAGGTAATAATCTTGTTTTTTTTATTACAGATAATGCAATATAAGCAGAAGACCTATATATTTGAGGGATAACAAATTATGCATTTAAAATAATTATTTTGAAACCCAATAGCTTTTTTTGTTACGCTTTTTATCTACTTTTATTCAACAGGTAATAAGTTTAAGTATTTATAATAGTTTGTTGTGTTTGTTTGTAAATAGTGTATGCTTAATGGTAAATAATAGACGTTAGTCGAGTGGTTAGCGCAGACGCCTAACGTGTCACGGCGCAATGGGGTTCAGGTTCGATTCCCGGCAGAGACAGGCATTTATGTGATGAGCATAAATGACTGTGTTTCTGGGTGTGGTCGTTTATTAAATATATTCTCAGTATTTATATGTGTATCTATGTATTTGTATCGTTGTCTAACACCCTTAACACAAGCAAATCATTTGTTTACTTAGGGGTTAAATCAATGTGTGTAATTTGTCCCGATATAATTATTATAGTATATGGGTAATAGTCAGAGAATTTTTCGCATTAATAGTAATAAAAATGCATACGCATTGAGTTTGTGAACAAGGCCGATGATTGAACATATGAAGTGCAGTACAAGGTTACATCGAAATATTAGAACAACACAAGACTTCTAATTATATACATATCTGTATCTATAATGTTTTTTTATGTTATTATTTTTTAAGAGGTTTTTGACCTCATTAAGATCATGCCAAATCCATAGTCTTAATAACTTAATTACATACTTAAAAGTAACAGTAGGTATAATATATATATATTTAATAATTCATATCTTTCAGGGCTTCTTTAATAAAAAAAATATTTTTTTGAATTACTTCTCTACGAAACTTAACATTACAGGACGGTTACCCAGAGATCGATATCAGTTCCGAATGAGATAGCATTCCTAACTCTACTATCTATCTCCTCGTAACCACTTACACCAATTTGATTGTACCGGAATCAATTGCAACTCAATTCTCTGCTAAAAAGCTGTAGGATTTTTATAATGTCATAAGCTATGGAAACACCACTTTTACTATAGGCACATCGAGCAATACGATGCAAGATACTCTTCCTGTCCGTTGGAATAATATTTTTTTAAGGCCAACATTACTAGCATAAGAAATGGCCTCTAAGATCGCTTATAACTCCGTTAATATAATATTAGTATGAGATGTTATTTTTAATATCTCTTTCCAGTTATTTCTAAGGTTTAGATCCGTCTGTGTATATTCAATGACATCAATTTTATTCAGTAAACAGCATATTCAATTTGTTACATTTTAAGCTATTATTACTAGTATTCTTTTTTAATCTTTTATATGTTCAGTATCATGACAAATACATTTCGTTTCTTTAATTTTTTGTATTCAAGTATTTAATGCAAACTTTGGAAGGATGTAACATGTTACAAGTAGTTTTGGTTTCTTTATCTTACCCCAATATTGTATTTGACATAAGAAATACATATTCTAATAACTCAATAGTATAATTTTTGTCTGAAACGTTGCTTTAAAATAATATTTTGTATCGTTTATTATATCGTATAAAATATTACTTATACTATATATATTTATTACTATTCTGGTAAATTATATTTTCGATGAAGCTTGAAGAAATTAATATTATATCGATTCTCCGTAATTATTCTTCTACTAAAACTTCGTCCTCGATTTCAAATATACATATTCGGCTCGTTTCGCATAATTCCGTACTCGCTATGATTAGACGATTATTGAACAAACTTGAACAACTCTGTTAACGAACATTAAGAAGATTATACAATAATATCATTCCATTTCATTTTAATATATTTTGAACGGATTTGACAGAAATAATTTTACAATTGTATGAATATTTGAATAATATTTTTAAATTATTTTTTAATTAAACTAATTACTAAAAATGAACAATTATTTACGCGGTTATGCTGACTGCTGTGTTAATCCAATGTATTAGTTTTAAATTACTAAAAATTATAATTTAATATAATATTATTAATAGTTTACCCTTGTATTTTTTTGGTTAATAAATATTTTTTACAAGGATTTCAAAATTGACATGTTATTAACATACTTTTAAATTATTACTGAATCATTTTACGGAGTTAACTAATAATCATCAAATAGATGCCGCTATATATACCTAATATTTCTGAATTAAATACAAATTATAAAAAAAAAAGTTATTTATTACCTTAGTGCGTCGACTAATACTTTATTTTATTTATTTTTTTTAAGGTATATTCAAATTATTATAATACAGTTCCGTGTTCTTATCGCAATATTTTATATTAAGGTATAAGCTGTTTTATGCCAATACGCACTTTAGAGAGATTATCTCTTGAAGAACCTAATAACAAAATTTACAAAATATTTCTTTATGTTTATAAAGATAATATTTTTAAATATAGTTTTAACTAAAGCACTTTACTAATATTCTATCATGAAGTTTAATTATGAATATTATAAAATATTTTATTTATGAATATAATAAAATAACCACTTTAAATTCATGAATATGAAAATTTACTTAAATGCTATATTTAAGGTGGCTTTTAATGATTGTGATTTGTCAGTGCAATTATTTATTCACACTACATTTATCAACTCTTATGATATAGGAAAAAGGTATACGAAGCAATGAGTACAGATTTTTTGGCCAAAACAATCATCGATGTTTTCATCAGTACACAAGTGCTCAGCCGGAATGTAATTACGAGCGATCGCTTATGTGATAAGCGTGTTTGCATTGCAGATAGCTCGCAACGTAACGCAACGCAATACATGTCTGTATTGCGTTGCACATAGTGAGGGAAAAAATGAATTAACGATTTGGTGGTAATTTTATTATATTTTTTTGTTTTAACTCTATCTTTTAAGGCTTAATCTTTTGCTTATATCTTGTTAGTTAGTTAGTTTATTATTTATAGGATTTCTTTCTATTAATAATTTTAGTAGCATGTGATAATACATACGCCTTGGAATGTATGTACCCAGCAATGACATTTTATTTTAGTTAAATAGTCTTTAAAAGTTTGTGATATGTGCATAGAAGTTATTGTTATGTGTTCGTTTTATAAAATGGAAAAGAAAACAAACACATGTGTAACATGTTATTCTAAAATTATATTAAATTTATGATTGAAGACAGAGAATAAATCAATTTAGTAATTACCCCCGAAAACAAAGTTGGTTTTTGAGTAATTCATATTGTATTTAACTCATTTCGCATGATGAGAGTATACCTAGTTAGAAATTAAAATTCGTAAAAATAATATATACACATATAATATGTACTAATAAGTAAGATTTGAATTTTAAGTAAAAATAGGATGAAAATTAAATCGATAACAGCAAGGATTCGAACCCGCTACCTCTGGGAAACCGTTCTGTCGCTCTACCAATTGAGCTACCGTATCGATCGTTAATTAAGCTTTCTAAATATGATCGTCTTTATCGACACGGTGGTGACATCTTTAACATCTTTCAAATTTCATGAAACGGTTTCTAATTTATGAAAAACGAAAGATGTTGTATATTGTCTTGGTATTTTATTAATTCAGTAATATTAATTGTTTCAAACTAAACATCACACGTGTTTAAAGATACAAATTACACGATTAAACCCAATAAACCAAAACAACAATACACATGTCACAAATGTTTGACTTATAGGACCGAAACCTCTAATGACTTTGTAATCCCGTCAATACGATTAACAGGTATCGGAAAATGCCAATATGAAAATTAACCTAAATCGCTTATTTGTAGAGTTGAAAATTCAATACCATACGAGAGAGTAGATTTTAAATACGATATTCAACAATTGTAAATGTAATTTATTTATTTAACCAATGTTTGTATTTTAGATAATATTTTCTGTTAATAAGAAAAGATATAGATAGTATTTCCCGGCTGATAAGAGAGAGATGAAAAAGAAGATAGATAGAGATAGTCCTGCTGTTGGTTTGTAGTGTAAACTGAATATTTTTTAATGTATAAATTGGCTAAATTATGAAAAATGGTAAAAAGCAGGACACATAATAAGGGCTCTACCAATTGTTATAATTCAGTTGAACCACCCCTTAAGCGACTTGCAATTCGCTTAAGTTGAGTTACCACAGATAAAATAAAATAAATGAATGAAATATTTAGATTTGAGTGGATTTGATCCCGGCTGTACATTGCGTATGCAATTGTTTACATGCCATAGTGCAAGTTTGCAATGCAGATTGACCAGTTCAGTGAAAATGCAAATACCCATACCCATTGTGAGCGGCGAGTGTTATGTGTAATCCTGGATTTCATTATGGAACCTTTATTGAATTATTTTGAGGTTTGATATTTCGATGATTATATGTTGAGTAGTTTGTAATCTTGAATGGATTCGTTTATAACAAATATTTGCGGTTTATAAAAGTTTTATCAGACCCAAAGGTATCAACGTTTAACCTTAACTATCTCTACTTTAGTTTGAAATGATGCCCAAATAAATATTAGAGCAGGATTAGGGTTACAATTTAACTCCAAATTGATCTCAGCTGTTTGACCTGAAATAATGAAACATTTATGGCAATAATTAAAGTTTAACTATAACATTGGTAAGATAATATTTAAGTTATTTTAATTTCATTTATAAAAATTGTATTTTTATTTATTTATTTTATTTGTTTATGTGGATGTATGATTGTGTATAATCGTATTCATGGACATATGTATATTTTATAAGTATAGATATATTTATATATGTGTATGTGTGTATATATTTATATAGATATGTATGTATATAGGTATACACTTAAATGTGTGTATGTTTGTAGTAGTATGTATTGTATGCAATGTTATTTTTTATTTTTATTTGTTGTTAAACAACAAACACACTACTTCTTCTGTATATCTATTCCTCCCACTATTGGTAGCCTGGAAGAGATTGGTATCTCTTTCTCTTCTCTTTAGCGATAAGGCCCCTTTGTACATTTTTTCCTGTAAATTTTTTTTGTTATTCTTTTATCTGGGAACACAATAAAGAATATTTATTATATATTATTATTATGTAATGAAAGGTGGAGAGGTTCATTAACAGTCAGTCTATCTGTCATTAGACAGTTTGTACTGTGTCAATAGTGACTTGTGTCAGTCAACATCATTACACATGTGTATTGTAAAGTATGTCTGGAAGTGTCTGTACGTTCGTTACAATTAACATAGCACCGTAACTGAACTCGTGGTGGAAACTCGACCCCTATAGTGTGACTCAAACAATATGAATGGTACTGGCTTTTTAATGTACATGTGTGGTGTATTGTGTTATGTATATGTGTAGTGTATTGTATTATGTATGTGTATAGTGTATTGTATTATGTATATGTGTAGTGTATTGTAATATAAGGGGTTTTTTTATATATCTTGTTACAGAACTAACAGTTACAAACTGAAATAAATAAAAAAAAACAGCTTTTGTAAAGATGAAGGTTTGTCGAAGGAGGTATTATTTTTAATGTTATATCACTTTCGCATTGATTTCACTGCATACATTTAACAAATAAATTTACAAAAATGTCTCTTATAATTTTTGGATGGACGATCAAACGGACAGAAAAAAAAAATTCAATGTAATTATAAAAATGTACTTAATAAATACTTAAAGATTGGCCACGTAATTTTTTGATTTTCTATAGATATTTTTAAGCCACGCATAAAAGTTTTGATTTACAATAAACGAGATAGTAAATAAATAACGAATAAATAATAACTAAAGTCAGTAGCCCCCTTCTGCAGTTTATCCCACGCCACTACACCTTGACGATGTCATTAAACCGGATGATAATGCTGACGCGTTTATTAATAATCATTACAACTCATTAGTTGGAACTAAGCGTGATATGTTTTGTTCAGTGGATTGGAAGTGTGCTTGACTACTTTGTACTTTGGATTTAAATATATTTTTAATACCCACCATTGAACGCATATAAATCAATTACGAAAAACCTTCCACTCTCAATGTTTATATATTTTATAAAACAAAAAACATACTACATATACTATACTTATATATTGAAAGAGTACAATTGTAGCTATAAAAGTAGGTACTATTGAATAATTATAAATTATTACACATTCTGTGACGGTCGGTACTATAATTATTTAGGGGACTCTTGCTGCCAGATGTCTTGTAATAGAATAAATAATTGCAGAGAATATATATTCTTAAATAATTCTGTGATGCGTTTCTGATATCACATTTATTTCGCTCATCATAAAGAAATGAGAACTCTAACTGATAATGTTAAAACGCTTCAAACGATACTTTTATCTAAAAATGTTAATAGACAACAGTATTCGAATTGTATTGGTTATCTAGATTGTTAGAGAGGTAGTTCAATACGTTGCTTCTTTTACAAGTATGAAGAATGTATATTAATGGTTAAGTCATATAAATATGAGTAAAAAACAAAAATAAATACAACAATATTTTATCTAAAATAAAAAATACGTGATCAAAAATATTTTAAAAGTTTAACAATAAAGAGTGATAAAATACTTGTTTTCTGTATCATAACTTATTCTCTATGAATTGCTTCTTCAAGAGCATTTGACTGATGGCAGGGCGTGACGGAATCGCGTGACAAATGTGACCGATTCCAACATCCGTGACCAACTGCGAATTTGACACGTGTAGTACTTGCTTTATGTGATAACTATAATTTTATATTATATATAATATATAATATAAATTAATTAAATTACCTAACTATAATACTTTACTTGCACAGACACTATTATTACTAATAATAATATTTAGTTAAATAATAATGTTAGGATATCCAATAATAATAGTCGTATAAGGTAGTCGTATAATATCCTAAACTCAATAGCTTTAAAAATATTCAGCAATAATTCAATAGAGATATTTTGGCAATGCAATTAAGTGCACACACAACGTGTGTCAGACATAACAGGCCCTCGAAAATTCCTCTATAATTGCTTATGCGTGGTTATTTATGGTTTGTACAATTTTTATAGGCTCCTGTGTTTAACGGGTCTGCGGAGAACGATTATGAAAGGAGCTATGATCTTTGTTGAACCCCTAGCTTTAAGATGAGGGGTGCTCGGTACGGTATCTGATATTGGGCTGTTCGAACAAATTCTATACATATAATAAAAAATTATGTACGTTTAATATATTTTTTTTCCTGAAAATGATATTATTCAGAAATGTGACATCTGTCAGTTAAAGTGGTATTTGAATGCCACTTTTTTTTCGCAGTTTTACCGAGGGAAAATATATTTAAATAATTATATATTTTTATCATTAGATACTTTGAGCTGATTTAAATGGTCCTACAGCTTAAAGGTTTTTAGGCTGGAGTTCATAGTGATTGCGTTTTTCATTAACATTAATTATTTATCAAGCTATACTATTGACGGATTAAGTTGGTACATAATTACAAATAATTTGAATTATTTTATTGTATTGTTTAGTAATTATTTCTAGAGTTAACTAAAATCAAATAAATAAATTTAATTATTTTTCCGTTATAAGTGAAAAATCTTTGAATGAATTGTTGTTTAACTAAAAATTTAGTTTTATTATTATAATAATGAAAAAAATTACACAAATATAAACATAAAATGTTTATATCCTACATAGATATGTTGTAATAAATAAAAGCAACAGCTCTATATAATTTGTAATATGGCTGTTAGTCACCCTTGTTGCGTTGCATTCTTTCATAAGTGGCACGGGAAGAAATATGAGATAATTTATATTAAATTATATGGTAACGGTCTGACGTCACCCAGAGCTTACGTACTTTGTTAATTCTATATCATTATAGTAACAAGGATAGAATATCGTTCCTTCTCTGTCCTGTTTATTTCAAGTAACCTGACTGTAATAAATCTTCATAATAACCTCTCATTTTATGTCAGGGTGTTTGTTGTTAATTCCGCTAAACTATCAGATAATGTAGAATGACTTTTGCACCAAAGTCATTCGTGAAAACTTTTTGTTCGTACTACGTGTACAAGATAAGATATGATAATTAATAAAAATTTCACCGTCCAACAAAGCCAAGAGAAACGGCGTCTTATCGCGATTGACATCTGAAACAAGGCTAAGTTTTCGCATAAATTTCATTAGATAAGCGAAAATTTACCTTCATTTTTAACTTCTAGATACAGACAGTATACAGATGTCTATTGTTCTTTCGAGAAAAAACATAATTAATAAGAACGAGTTCTATTTTCATAGTAATCGTTTTATTTCTTATAAATCGTTCTTCTAAATTACAAAATCATTAATCTACAAAGGAAATAAATAAATAAATATCATTTCTATCCCTTTATTTTGGCCACAGAGTTATATATCGGCAGACAGGACGCCCCAGCTAACACGTCAGCGCGACAAACATAAATCAGCCTTTCTACACTCGCACTCCATTTGCGCGTGAAATAGAAGTTCTGCCTACTGAGCGATTCATTAACCTTATTTACTTTTTGCGCCATGTATATAAAACATTTCGTAATTTGATATGTATTAAATTGTTTCAATTGTTTCTTTGTTTCAACTTATTACTTTGGATACGTAATTTCTTAAAGTGATTACGAGATACTGGCATTAGTTACTTCCTGTTAGACAGATTACTAAATTTAATGAAAAATCTGTCGCGGGACGTCTGCTTATAGATCTCGACAAGTGAAAAACTACAACGTTTCCTTTGTTAAAACGGCCATAACTCTGAGCGCGGTCGAGTTTGCATTTCCGCGTGAAGATGAGTCTGCCGCTTCTGTGAAATTTATATGTCTAGGAAATTGACCGCCATTTGCATTCGCTCTATTTTGTTAATAAATAAATTTCTGTGAGAATTTATTTTAAAAGTTTTTGCTAAAGCTTAGTCATTTATATTTTCATACAAACATACAAATGTTATTAAATTATGCTAGAAACATTTACTCATTCATTTTTTGAAAATATCTTTAAACATGTATAGCCATGTTAAGCTAATTTAAATTTATATAAATATAGAATGTAAAAAACCGACACGGGCAGGGATTCGAACCCGCGACTACTGGGAAACCGTCCCGTCGCTCTACCAACTGAGCTACCGTATCGCTGTCCGCCTCGGTGAATTAAGCATTCTATATGTGATCGTCTTTATCGGGACGGTGGTGACATCTATTAGGTTTCTTTCGAAAATCCTAACCAATGTTTCTAAATTTGCAGTATAGATAAACATTGAAAAGATGCCACTACCGAAATCAATTTTTGAAAATATCTTTAAACATGTATAGCCATGTTAAGCTTATTTAAATTTATATAAATATAGAATGTAAAAAACCGACACGGGCAGGGATTCGAACCCGCGACTACTGGGAAACCGTCCCGTCGCTCTACCAACTGAGCTACCGTATCGCTGTCCGCCTCGGTGAATTAAGCATTCTATATGTGATCGTCTTTATCGGGACGGTGGTGACACCTATTAGGTTTCTTTCGAAAATCCTAACCAATGTTTCTAACTTTGCAGTATAGATAAACATTGAAAAGATGCCACTACCGAAATCAATCGAATCCCTGCCCGTGTCGGTTTTTTACATTCTATATTTATATAAATTTAAATAAGCTTAACATGGCTATACATGTTTAAAGATATTTTCAAAAATTGATTTCGGTAGTGGCATCTTTTCAATGTTTATCTATACTGCAAAGTTAGAAACATTGGTTAGGATTTTCGAAAGAAACCTAATAGGTGTCACCACCGTCCCGATAAAGACGATCACATATAGAATGCTTAATTCACCGAGGCGGACAGCGATACGGTAGCTCAGTTGGTAGAGCGACGGGACGGTTTCCCAGTAGTCGCGGGTTCGAATCCCTGCCCGTGTCGGTTTTTTACATTCTATATTTATATAAATTTACTCATTCATCTCCACAAATAATTAAACACACAAATACCGTTTGTAATATTGATTTTTTTATGTTGTTTGTAAACTGGTGCTTAATAGGAGTATTAAAATACCAGTATTATAAGTGACAAGAACTCCACCTTACTATTCTGTTAATTAACTGAAATATTATAAAAATGTTTAGTAAATTATTACAACATCATCAAATGTAATAAATAATAGTATACAATTAAAATGAACCCACTAAAAAAGCTACTTGATAATTTTGTAAAAGATTAATCAAACAAAAACAATGCTTTACTATCATCAATTATGAGGACAGAACAATAAATTCAGAAAAACTTATCCCTCAACTGAAATTACGATAAAAAAGAATTATTCCTACAATTTTCCTCAATGTTGAGTTTATATCAAATGGAAGTCATTCCAACAGAATCGCCGTTCGACGTTGACAAACCTTTCTGAATGAAAAAGATGTATTTCTCTTCGATAAAATTCAAGCTGACGGCTGCCTATAAATCCATTCCTGACTCCCGTTTGGTTTCAACTTCGAGTTGGATGTAGGTACCTTGCCAATTTAAGGTGCCTTCAACTACAATCCATTGAGTTAAGATGTCTTACATGGTAAATATAAATTGTCTTAATTAAATTTATTTAAATATAGGTAGCTCAGTTGGTAGAGCGACAGGACGGTTTCGCAGTAGTCGCGGGTTCGAATCCCTGCCCGTATCGGTTTATTTTTCATTCTATATTTATATAAATTTAAATAAGCTTAACATGGCTATACATGTTTATGATATTTTCAAAACATTGTCTTAATTAAACAATAATGCTTTTTGTTTTTAAAAGTCTTATTAATTTTTTTAGTTTCATAAAAGACTAATTTAACATTTATGTTGCGGTTCAAAATTTATATGAGGATCTTATGGATATATAGACATAGAGATAAATATCAAAATTGAAAAAGTTCTTCAGTAATAAAGACTTTGAAATATATAAGGACCAATTGTCTATACATTATTGTCCCCTCAAAGTGCGCAACTTAGGGTGAGAACACATAAATAACGAAGAAACTTAACGCCAAATTAAACCACAATTTGGTAGACAGGGTGAATAAATTTACTTACAATATGCTTAGGTTCCAATGTTAAAATTATTTGCTTGCTTATTGTATACCACTTAAGATAATATTTTAATAATATTTTGATTATCACTTAAGGTGCTATTCATAAATAAGACATATTGAGCTGCTTTTGTTAAATAGAGTTGAAATTTAAAAATTGAGATTTTGATATTTGTATGTAATAGTCGAAATCCGCCCCATTGGTCGACTGGTTAGCGCAAAAGCCTAACGTAAAGCAACGCAATGGGGTTTAAGTTCGATTTCCGACAGGGACAGGCATGTAGGTATGTGATTAACATAGATGTCTGTATTTGTGGGATCAATGTGTGTAATTTGTCCTTTGATATATATTTTATTTTAATCTAAAGTTTGAAACCACTGGATAATATAAAATCAAAAAATAAAAACCTCGAATACAAAAATACCTCTAAAAAGGATAATAATATAAATACATATTATACACTTATTAAAGTAGTTTCGCTAAAGGCGACTATTGTATCGGGGGTTATTTATGCTTTTATTATTTTCTGCTTTTTAAAGTAATTTTAACGATTTCTATATTGTACTAAATGTATCATTTGTTCGGGATTTTATAATCAAAATTGCATGAAAACCTTATGAAAGCTCAACATCTTGGAGACAACTGCTTTTATTTCGACCAAACATAGCTAAGAACCATATCGACGGAGCAGGTTTTCGATAAAAAACCGCAATCAAATCCGTCCACGCGTTGGGCTGCTCAGTGCCACAGACAGACACATCTACATAGATACACAGACACACACTTCAAACTTATAATACCTCTCTTTTTGGGTCGAGGTATAGAAATAAAGTTATGTGAACCAAACTGTACCAAAAACGAATGTACAGTATTTTGTGTTATTTTAACGAATGAATGGAGTAATTTAGTAAAAAGGTATAGATATCGTTTAGATACGTTTTATTTGACTTTATCGAACTATAGTTTATAATATCATTTAATTTCCTGATACACGACATAGGAGAAGGTGAAATGTTTTATCATGTACACTAAGAAACGTCCTGTTTTATATAATATATACATATAATACATACTATCAACTCCTGGTAACTGTAGCAGAAAGCCGAACGCCTATATATTTTCATCGGTTAAACGATACAACATTATGCTGTATTGAGTGAGAGACAAATGGGAAAATATATAAGTTTTTAAACATTCAGGTCAGGTTTTCGGGAGGAGTCTTTAAACATACTTGCCATAAATATTGTTACAAAGAAAAAAAAAATTTTTTTAATTGCAAATAACATTCATTACTTTTACAGTGTGTTAGTTTAATACACAAATACAAAACAATTAAAAATATAAAAAGCTTATTCAAAATGGTGTTAGTTATCAATAGAAGCACGAGCTCTTTCCATGAGGAAATTCTTCGCCGCCAATCGTATGGATTGTTTTAGGGACTCCAAATTATCACGGCGTTTAGAGCTAGCTGTACTCTCTAAAACTGATCATAAATCATAATCCAGTGGATTAAGATAGGGACTAGACAATGGCCAGTCTTAAGCTCTGATGAAGTCCGAGACGTTTGCTTCCAACCAAGACTGCGTGGACCGAGCTTTATGATCTGGCGCCGAATCTTGCTGGAAGGACTATACTTGGTTATTGAACATGGTGTTATTAAGGGGCTTTAGTACCTTCTCAAGAATGGTATTTTGATACACTCGTGCCGGTGTTTTGATACCTTTTTCATAAAAATATGGCTCAGTCACTCCTTCATAGCTGACATTCCACCAAACCATCACTGAAGTCGGATAATGCCCATGTAGCACTCTGTAGACTAATTGAAAAGCTTATTTAGAGCTTTGATCATAAATACGGATATTTTGTTGTTAAAATGTTGCTCAATTGTTAAAAAAATCTCATCCATAAAAAAAAATTCTGTGATCTCCCTTTGCGTACCGTTTCAGTAGTTGTTTCGATTTTACCACCCTATTCATCTTTAATTTATCAGTTAAGAAATGACCAGTGTGTCTCTTATAGGCTGCTAGTCCTAAGTCATCTCTTAAAATAGATGACATGACATGGTTCTAGGTGCTATCTTCATTTCCCGAGATAAAATCTTTTGCTTTCGGGCAGGATTTTTTCGATTTTTTTTCCCTTACTGCTTAGACCGTCTTTTTCGTACGAACACTACGTGGACGGCCAGATCTTTCTCTGTTACAGACAGAGGAAGTCTCATTGTACCTATTAATATCCCGGTACACAAATATTTGACTAATACCAAGTGTATGGAGAGTTTTAAAAATTGGATTTGGCTCCATACCTACTTTGTGTAATGCAATCATAGCGATTCTATTGGCGCCAAAATGAGGAAACACAAAGAACAATCGTATAAAGATGACAGATTCCAAATTCAAATGTATCTGCTGAGAAGTTACTATAATGGACTAAATATACATAAACATTCACTTATATATATCATATTAGTAAGTACTATTTCTGCCATAAATTAAAAACATGCATTCTTGTCCTTATTCTTCATTTATTGATTGTGACAATTGAATAATGAATAAAAATAAATGTTGAATAAAATACAATAAGTACAGACAATATTTTTGTTATTAAAACATAAACAAATCTAAAAGCCGGTACATGGAACCTCTTATTTGTCTCAATGCTATCACGTGCCAATTTTATAGCCGACCCGTAAATTGAAACTGGGTATAGCACAGTACACATTGTAGCTATTGTTTAGTACGCTACCATTATCATTTCGAAATATCGTAGACAAAAAATATAATAACACTCCGTCTAGTTGTACCCAATTTATACAGAACAAATGTTCACGTTACCTACCTAAATCAACAATAAAAATAAAAGAAACATTGGTAGCTGTCAAATTCATAATTTGACTGCAGTGCCACCTACCCTATCATAGTATAGCCATATACCATGGTTTTATATAATGTATTCTGTGAAAGTTGCAAGATCACCATTTATTAGTATATATAAGTATCTTAAAATAATTAAGGGCGTATTCTAAAGTTCATAAACAAACTGACCCTTAGTTCAATTAGTTATTATCCGAATATTATCAGGAACTGCAATTACGAGTTCAAATATAATAAAACTTCCCTCCGGCTATAACTCAAAACACTCGGAGGGCCCGAAGGACTATTTAATATTTCTTCAATAGTCCAAATTACGTTGTTATTCGCATTATTTGTTGTTAGCTCCCGGGTTAAGCACAGAGTAATGAATTAACAGAGAAATATTCTTTAAAATTAAAAAATATATTAAAAACTTTTCTTTTTAATCGATACAACTTGTATAGCTAATTATAGTTTAGGTTATATGTATTCATTAAAACATAGACTTTATTTATTTTATAACATAAAGATAAATCAAAATAAAGCAAATTATAGAGTTAATATAATAATTATAATATGAATTATATATAAAAATACACCCATTTTAAAAGTAAATTAAAGTGAAACTGATAAAAGATTTACGACTTGACCGGTAAATAACATCTTACTTAAGCAAATTTAATTCAAATATTTTTAAGGATATGAAATGTTATTCTCATATACAGAACCATTTTTCTAAACAGATGCAATTATTCGATTTAGCAATAATCTATGGCATGACCTTTGAATTATAGACCAAGAGACGGAGTGTGAAAAGTGGCAGATGTTGTTAACGCAATTTGGATAATCGTTTGTGTAAATAAATGGTCTCGGAACTATATTGGGGCAACTATCGCTTAGAAAGGGATCGCTTTCCTAATGTGAGAGCAAAGTTTTAGTGCACATCTGCTACAAATGATTTCCTATTGATACTTTATTATCTTAAAGCTTAAAGAAACTGTTTATTATTTACTCACACACAAACAAACACACACACACACACACACACGCACACATAAAATACTCACGCATCCACAAAATGTCTTATAAATGCAAATAGTCTGTCATATGTAATTTTTCAATAAAAAAGTTGAGGGCGCTGCAATATGTGTCTCCTAGTGTAGCAACAGAGGCTTCAAAAAAATATATGTACCTTTTAGTCTAAGTTAAATTTATCACTTTACATGTGTTTGAAAATTGTTTATTGGCCAATAAAATTATTATTACTATTGACTATTTTAAATACACTGTTAATCCTCGTCAGTCAAGGATGTGATTAATCTAATCTCTCACGATAAATGCGCCTCGCGCTAAAATAAATTGATTTTATTCAAATTTCTGTTAAGGCTCTGTGTTCTTGGAATCGCAGTCTTGTTACTTTTTAGCCGAGATATGCGTGATATGGATGTGGTAGTTTATAAATATATCATTGAATTTATGAAAACTTCTTAAAGAATTAAATCGTTTGATATATTAAAAAATAGTAAATATTATTTTAAAGAAAGAAAGTTCAGTGGTATTTCCAAATAATTATTGTTTAAGTTTATATTGTTTAATATATATTTATGTGATACATTAAAAATAATAAAAAAAATACAAAAATAGTATAAATAACGCCTCCATTTTTTGTACATCAAGGAAGTTCCAACTGAAAGCTTGTAATTGAAAAGTTTTCCAGCGCAGAGATGTAAAGTGATTTATAAGACAGACGAATGTCCGAGGACCTTTTTATTAATTTCAAACCTTGTTACAATGATTCGGAAAAGTTTTAGAGTAATTCGGTTTAAACATTAATTGTTATTACTGTAAACCTATTCCTCATTTTAATTTAAAAAAACTTTTGTAATTAAAACAAATGTTCTATAGCCATTGTATATTTAATGGGTATATCTTCCACTCGCAGTTCATCATTAGGAAGCCTGAAGGCTGTTTGTGAAGCTTGAAGCAAGTGCATGGAAATGGTTTCCAACTTCTGAACATACTTTTGATATAATGCAAGAGTTATGGATGGAACTTCCGAATAAAGTATAAAAAAATAAAGAGTTTGTTTAAATTCACTCTAATTATAGGAAAAAACATAAAAATTTGAGGCCTTTTTTTAATTTTTAATAAATTTTGAAGTTTAATACAATTAAAAATACACATAATATATACATATACTAACATCAAAACCGCTTATTTTATGTAAATATATGTTTTATAACCTACATGGTTCCCAAAATTCAAAATTAAGTAAATTAAAATGATTAACAAAATACATTTTTAATGTATTCATGTAATTCGTGTTACCAGTAACTTGGATCGTAAATCACTGATATCAGCTTTATTAAAATAATTTACAGTCAAAATCAACTTTGAAGCGATTAAACATTTTACGAGCGGCATTTGTTTTTAATATTAATAATAAATGTACCTTAACAAGCTTTTATTTAATGGAGCTTTTTAATGTAACTTTTCATACAATAATAATAATAAATAATCATAGTTTATAGATGTAGGTAGCAAAGCTGTAATCATTTAACTGTAGCCCAAATACGGACCTGTTCAACTGGGGTAGTGTCTAGTCTAGTCTTATTAAAGTCTACTTCATTCTTCTCTGTTCCTCAAGGATGGCAAAACGTTTGCAAGTACATATATTAGCAAATGAGCAACGGGTCACGACACTTCTTATGATCAGGTCAGCCATCCGACCATTTGCAAACTTATCCCAAAAAAAACATACTTTCATAAAACCTATCCCAATATTTTTTTACAACTCGGTTAATTTCAAACTTAATTATTTTAAATACTTATTAGTAAATAATATACTCCTGGTACAATATTAGTCATAGAAAGTTACCCAGATTGCAATTATCCTTACTCCGGAGTAAGTAAATAAGTTGTGAAGTCTCATTTGCAATACTAATTAGGTTTCTCAGAGAATGCGGCGTTACACACTAGAACACAGCTCTTACAGACACTTAAGTACAGATAAAAGAGTTTGTAGATAGTTTCTCTGGAGATATATAACCTAGATATACTAAGAAATAACAACTACGTGTAGATTTAATCAACGCTTCTTAAAAAGTTTTTATTGTGTTGATGATTCTTATAATCTAATTCTATAATTGAATACTTAAAATATTTGTACGTAACATAGCTTATTTTCTTAAAATATAAGATTACTTTCTAATATATTATTTATTATCTTTATCTTGGATATAAAAACGTGATTTCGGTATCGAATTAATACTTGTTGCTTACATCTGTTTCCATTAATTAATTTCTGTATTAATCGCAAAAAAAAAGATGGCGGCGAAGTTAGAACGAAATTACTTTTTTACGGCTTCTTGGGTTGTGATAATTTATCGTTGCGGTGGGTCTGTAATACATTTCTTGTTATCCATCATCGCTGTAAGTTGCGCATCATTTGAAATATTATGTGGAAAACCAAATATTATTTACCTTGTTCGTACTTACTTAGCCTTTGATTCTTTATTGATTTATATATACAATACTGACATTGTAAATAGACACAAGGGAATAAACCACAACCTTTTTCAGGATCGTTGTTGATTGGAGGGTTGCCCTAAATCCTTGGGTTTGTAAAGCATTTGAGAGAGAAGCAGAAAGAACAAAATTCAACTTCTTCCGGCGGTGTTTCAAGAACGATGTGACATGAATGAATTCAACAAGATGGCCTACTTCCTTTGCAAATGTTCGCTCTTGAGCCTTCTCTGATATTGAAAGAGAACGTGAACACATTACATTTACTATCAGGTAACCCACAGGCTCGTTTGATCTTCTTTTAAAACAACATGACAAATTCCACATCATACTAATTCGCAAAAGATGGTATTCTCTGATATTAAAAGACACCGTCAACGTGATCATATACTATCAGGTAACCCTCACTGGTTTACTCCCCTCCCCCCCCCTTTGCATATAAAGACAAAATCTACATCATACTAATTTAAATACATCCTACTCCCTACTACTACTACCACCATAGAACCGGAGCAACGTTACTTCATCATACAACTTAAGATAAATGGAACTACTACGAACTACTTTTTTGTAATTTATATATCCTAAGATTTTATTACCATGAATAATAATATCTTATATACATATCATGGACACCCTAATATGGATTTTATGTTGGGTTTATTATATATCTATAAAATAAAGATAAAACAGTAACATATATTTTTATAATGTAACGAGCTGTTTTGACATATATGTTGAAAATACTATATTATCTTTATTTAGATAAGTATTTCTAATAATTTGTCCTCATATCTTGAAAACTTATAGTTACCTTATTGTTGCTTTGTCATTAATTATTATAAATTGCTATATTATTGTTATGATTTATAGAGACTGGGTTAGGATCAGTATATGACATATGGTATATAGGTCAAGACATATATGTCATATACATATGTTAAACAGAATATCTTTCGTTAAGTACAGTTTATATACATGAATTATTTTAGTATCAAACAGTTTGTCTCTGTTTATCAAATTTTATATAATTTTAACTGCTTTTAAATTTTATAACAATTATAATCAACATCTTCTAAGCAGTTTTGTTTCGTCTAATATATTTTTTAAAGTTCTTCATGAATAAAATTAAACTATGTTTAATTACTTACTTACTGTAATATTTTTTCAGAGTTTAGCAAAAAATAAGTAAACACCATAAAGATATTGTATTTCATTTTAATAATATTCTCATAACAATTGCTTATAAGGGACAGGTCTAAGATGGAGTGAGGTTTTGCGTGATCCAAGTAATTGTTTCCTGGAATATTTCAAGCAATAATGTTATTAACTTTTACAAGAAATATACTTTTAATTATAATGTAGCCCGTAACAAATTAAAATGTATCTTATTAAATGTAATATATGTTTTATGTGTCATTATATTAATTATATTAAATTATTTCATTAAATGATTTATATGTTAGCTATTTTCAGAATCTGTTTGATTAGAAATTTATGTAACGCAATAAATTTTGTTTGATAGTTATTATAATAGCCTTTTTAGGGTTAAAAAATTTAGAATAAGGAAAGAAGAAAATAAAGAGCTTAGAATACTATATATTTCGAGTCATATTATTAGCTAATACCATTCGACTTTTAATCAAAATCTCCTACCCTTATTAATTATATACCCTTATTAATTATAACCAATTATAATTAATAAGTTTTGATTTTTTTTTTGAAAAAAACGAAATCTCCTTTATTATGACTAGTGGTACTAAGTCATAAATAACTACGTTAAATTTTATCAAAATATGTCTAAGATTTTTGCGTCATAAGTGCAAACAATTCTGTCACTAAAATTTTTTTTTTGTTTAATGCTACGCCATCTTTTTTACACATATAATCTTTATCTACATTATCAAGAATCTACTTGAAGATATTTTGATACATATATATGAAGATATTTCAGTAAATACTGTTATGTACCAAGTAAGCTGCGATATTCACAGAATCACTTCATCCATCGACAAATACGGGATTCGTTCTCACAAAAATGTTGGGGTTTTGAATGCGAATATTTTCCGTAACCCCACTATATTTGTGGTTATTAAGGCTATATTCCCCTGAAAGAACGCAAGACTAACTTGGCGTATATAAAAGGTGTTTAGCATTTGTCGTGGCACACTCTTGTTAAGGAAGTGACGTAGGTCCCTGACGAGGGATCATTTTGTAAAAAAAATCGTATGCTATTCAAATCCTTTACATTTGTCACGATTTATGGGATTGCTGTAATGGTATATTTTGATAACGATGTGATATAACTTTTAACTATCAAATGTCTTATAGAATGATAAGTCTAATTATATGTTATAATACATTCATAGTGTAAAATATTTTTACTGAATGCTAACACTTAACACACATTTTTTGAGCTTTTTTTTTTTTATATAACAGTATATAATAAAGAGCATTGAAATGCTACTAAATTCTGTTTCATTCAGTTTTTCTTTTCGAAACCGTATTAACATTTTGCAACAAGTGTAAACAATGTCAGCGGGAAAAGAGAATCATGTTTTGCCCCAATTTCCTCAAAAAATATTAATCTGAATAAATTTTCGTACAAGTACGTACATACGTACGTAAATCAAGTACGAAGATTCAATTAGAAGGAAATTCTTTACATGCCGCGTGAATGGATCCAGCTGAAAAGGACTCGTGTTGAAATAAAATGAAAATATAAAGAAAAAATCACAACAATTTTAAAATACACATACATTAATGATATCGCATCTGTTGCTATCATAATAAGGTTGAAGTCTGCTTGGCACGAGATATGCTGGTTGCTTTTTAAATTAGCAGGGTAGACGGAAGGCGGGAGGTACAAAGGTTCCATATTCATGCAAGTCCGGGTGGAAACTGGAAAGTTAGTACAACACTCGGTACGTCATTAGGGAGTCGAGCACGGCTAAGTGCCAAGTTGGGGCTGAAGGAGACTCGTTTTAGAAAGAATGCCGTCACAAAATGTATCGCGCAAGGTTACTTTGAATTGATGTATGTGTTAGAAAATTCTTTTATGTATTTGTATTGTTATTATTGCTTAACAATTTACTTAACACGATTGATTCTTATTTTGAATGTTTGCAGGCATTCTTCTATGTTCATGCATCTAGAACTTTCTGCCATACTTATATTATATTACTGTTTATATTATTTGTTCTGTATGTATACTCTTTGATCCTAGTTTTATAAAATCTATAAGCCGTCAATCGTATCATCCCCTTCCAACTTCCCCCACTGGGGTACTAAGTACCTCCGTCTACCCTAAACAGCCCTCGAGGCCACAATTGCGTAGATCTTAGTGTTTCATTTCGCGCACCCGTGACAAGTGATTTCCGATCTCTATTTTTTTTACTTTTAAACCTGAGATTTAAGAAGTTTGTGGCTATTACATTCCATTTTAATCGTTATTTTATGGGAAATAAAATTGAAAATCGCTTAATAAATATATAACCTGGAAACTATTATGTATGTGTTTAAGAGCACGCCCTTAAAATCGCCAATTTCTTGTATTCGTAACACCTTTATTATCCTGAATAAAACATCAAGAATATGTCATAAGTAACATTTGAAACATTTAATGCATTTCAGTTAACTAAACTTAATGAGTGATATCTCTCATTAGTTCCAAATTCATTTATAGACCTCAAGTGCTCGTATTAAAGCATGAATTTTAGAAAAATCCGAATCATTCTGATGACACGTGGCAGCCGGGAACGATTTCATTACGCTTTTAAACACTTACAGGAAAAGTTGCGAAAATGTACAATATCCATGTCAAAGTAAATTCGACTTCAATCTTAAAGAATATGGTCTAATATGGCGTAGCAAAACCGTTATTTGATTTGGAACATCGTGTAGAGACTGTCTGCGTCTGACATGTTGCATTTTCGGTTAATTAGTACGATTTTGCGATGTTTTAACAGTTTGAAATTGCTTGAAAGGGATATTTGGGTAAGTAATATGAAGAACTTTAATATTTCCAGAGGACTTTACAAATAATAATTATTAATAGCGCGGTTAGTAATTATTTTTAACAGGTTGTTATAAATACACAATTATGATAAAATGAGAAAACTATATGTAAATACAAATGTTCTATGTTGGTTCCAATAAAGTCATTACAGTCCTACATACCTACCTTTTTAAGTATATATATAACTTCTTAAAATATTATTCAGTTTTAATACACAAGGGATTTGAAAAAGTAATAAAACTATAATAATTATTTATATCTAAGTACAGAAAGAAATAAAGTCCCAAGCAATTTCTGAAAGTCATGCCGAAGAAGTTTCAAAGTGGATAAATTGCAAAATAAATATTTAATAAGCAAAAGAAATCAATCTTATACTTTTATTTTTAACATTAATAATATAATATTATAATATATAACATATGTCCGGACAAATTACACAAATTGATCTAACCAGTAATTAAGCAAATTATTTGCATGTGTTAAGGGTGTTAGACAACGATACAAATAGGTACATATAAATCCACATTATAAAAACTGAAAATAAATTTATAAACCAAACCCAGATATACAGACATTCATGTTCTTCACATACATGCCTGTTCCTGCCGGGAACATCGAACATCGAACCCGAGCCCCGTTGCACCGCTGTGTTAGACGTGTGCGACCAATTAGTCAGCCCACCAAAGGGACTGTTGTTTATTCAATTAATAGTTCATATATATATTTATAATAAGGTTAAAGTTCATAAAAAAATGTAATTTCAGTTATATATTTAATAATAACTGTAAGAACGAACACTAATAAATGTCATGGTAATTTGATGTAATACAATCGTGTTATATTTGAGCAGTAATAATATTTTTTTTTTTTTTTTTTTTATGATAATTAATCTATAAATAAAAAGTAAAACAAAGTGAGAAAGTAGAGGAAGCTCAATGAGTTTGAGTTTCGGAATATTAAAACGTAAGAATGGACTCCAAGGAAAGTTAGGAACGGCATACCTAAGAGCATTTCGCAGTTAGAGCCACTGGAATGAAATAATGAATTTACTTTTATATATCGCTTCTTCAATAAACACGAAACCAAGTATTATATATATTAGGTATAGGATGAGTACTATTTATTAAATACAGACCTTAACACATTTATAATAACATATATTTTTACCTGTCACCCGTTTTTTATTATTTTATATTTTAAATACGTTCCAAGTTTAAATGAGCAAAAACATTAAGTGATATTGATACTTCTGTAAACTTTATGTCTGTGTGTACTTCACAAACTTGTAAGGGGAGTAGTTAAAAATTTTCTTTTTTAAAGTGTTCCACAAACCCTCTAATGGAGGGAGCCATTAAGCATTCATTGATTCCTAATTTATCTTACTTTTTGGATTTTTCTTTCTTTCAAATCGCCAAGTTAATCGTATTTTCTTTAAGAACCGATTCCAATTATGAAGTGTCGTAAATCTTAAATTTATTGTTTTTATCGTTAATTTGTTTGAACTTCCAATCGTAAATTGCCCGGAATAATTATTCCTACAATTTCTAAACGTTTAAAAGATAACAGACGTTGTTTTCAGATTCCATTAAATTTTAAATGTAATGTAATGATATATAAATAATAAATAAGAATTATATAAAATTAAACTTATAAAATCACATTGTATATTAAACTTGTGTAAATATTTAAAATAACATAAAATATATGTCTAGTACAGTCTTTTGATAAACTAAATAATATATTTTAGTACTATTACTTTTATCACTCCTACTTAAAAAAAAGAACATTTTATTTTAAAAGTATTGAAATCTTTTAGAATCAAAGCTAACGACATATAACATGTAGTATTAAGAAATAGTACGAAATCTTTTTACTTTACATTTATTATATTATATTCTTCAAAGACGTCTCGAGTATGGTTCAGTAACATGGTCTGTGTAATTCTTAAGTTCATTCTTAAAAAATCTTAACTATATTATATAAAACGTATTAATGGTGCTTAACGTAGAGTATAAATATTCAAATAATGCACTCAAAATATAATTAAATAAGAAGTAACAAGTCTTAATATATAAAATAAATAAAAAATAAAGCTACAACGTCCTCTTTTTATAATTAAAACTGACATTATGTTTTAAAACAAAATTTGACAGTGCCAAAAGCCTAATGTAACATAAAAAATAATTATTTAGAAAATTGATTGAATGTCGTAATGGACGGATACGGATATCAATATGCCCCTCCATTCCCTCAAATGCGGCACCCTGGTGGTGAGTATCCGGACCGCGGTGACGGTTTTGGAGACTATTATGGGATGGAGACATTGAATGGGGAACCAGAAACCAAGAGGTAAACAACTTCTCACTTTGTCACTGGACATATTTCATTCCGTGAATACGGATTTAATCGATTTAAGACGAAAATTAAAGTATGAGGTTTCTTATTATTATTAAATATTTTTTTTTAAATTATTTATTTTCAACATATAATTTTATTCTACCTTTTTAGACCAAGTCGCCCCAAGCAGCGTAAATACAAACATCATGAGACGAAACGGTCCAGAACCCGTTCGAAATCTTGTCGTTCTAGAAGAACTCGAAGTCATTCGCGATCTCGGTCCCGGTCCCGATCTTTGTCTCGACTTCGTTCCAGAACTCGTTCTAAAGACCGGAGTTACTCCCGTTCTGGAAGTAGGAGACTAAATTTAACAGAACCAAGTTTCTTGGATGCCTTCAGAGTGTTGTACTTAACACGTTAGTCACTTATATATTAGTTATATTTCTTAATAATAATACTGTATAACATATTAGAAAGCTATAAATTGCAAGTAATTAATGTATTTTAGCAAGCAAGCATAAAAAGAGCGCCACAAAATATCTAGCCACCAAGAAGAGGCAAGATAAAATACAAGAAGTTCTTAAAAGCGATGGCCTCGGCTCTAAACGTTGGTTATTCTATCCTCGATCGAAAAATTCTGAATGCAATGCAAACGATGTCCCAGGTTCGAGGGACAACTGTGATCAGAGAGTGAAGGTTGATAATGATTTCTTCAGGAAGTACAAAAAGAGTAAGAGGATTGATGCGGATGCTCCGATAGCAAAGCTGAAGCGGTGGGAATTGATTTTTTATAAGAAACTAGGATTTATACAAGCCGTTTAGTTTTGTGTATAATAAATATTTATTTTTTATGTTTCGTTTATCTCTTATTTCAACGTTTGATCTAGTAATAAGAACTTTTTTAAAAGAAAAACTTATGCCAAGTTGAGCGTCTCAATTTTGCAGGCAATGATTTTTATTTCGTTCCAAATAAAAATGCACAGTAAGCAATAAATTTAAACATTAGCTGCTGGAGGGAGTAATGGTCCGTCCAAAACACGGGAAAACTTTTAAATTAGTACCGAATCGTGAAGTTATCGCGCGGAAAATTGACGCGTGGGAAAAACTGAGCGCTTAGATAGTTTTTGAAAATATCTATAAATATGTACAGCCATGTTAAGCTTATTTAATTTTTTATAAATATAGAATGAAAAATAAACCGATACGGCCAGGGATTCGAACTGAAGTCGCGGGTTCGTATCCCTGCCCGTATCGGTTTATTTTTATTCTATATTTATAAAAAAGTTCAGATAGTTGGTTGTGTTGTGAGTAAAACCCACAAAACTGGGTTTCTTAAACCTAGGTAGGTTGCCTATCTTATAAAAGATAGTGATTGTCATTTTTATTGGATTATCAAACATTAAATAGAATCCATTCATTAGTTTTTCTGAATTTTTTCAAAATATTACAGAAATAAGTTGAATTGTACATCAATCTATGATTTGGTTTACAATATTATAAAATGTCTTTTAAGGTATTTTTAAAATTCAACATGTAGATCTCAATATAACCTAAATATTCAGTCAATATTGTTTTTAATAGCCGTTAAATCAAATAAATTATTGAATGGTAAAATAAATAGTAATATGTTTAACAAAGCAAAGATAACATTCTTAATTTATAGGTAAGCTTAGATAAATTTTTGCTTTACATTCCGCATACTAATATTGAAACCACTATCATACTACTTTAGCGTAGTTACAATGCAGTAACAAGTGCAGGGATACTTAATTTCTTCTCTGTGAATAATTAATTTTTACTGCGATAAAACATGGCTTGTATGTGGTTGAGTAAAATTTGTAGGATAATAAACTGACCTAACACTTGAAAGCTTATGAAAAATTTTTAGAACTTTTTACTTTGTAAGAAACAAAAAACAATTTGTTTTGTAATTCGATGGTTTTTAATAATAATAATTTTGAATGTTTCTTTTTATAGCTCGATGATACTTCAAATTTTGAAATATTATTTAGCTAAGAACTTTAAATAGCAGAACACTTTTGACGGATTTAGAAACGTCAAAATTTTAGGGATCACCATCATTTGGATCCGCCATTTTTTGGATTATGTTAGATCATATATTGATACGCTTTCCAGAAGCAAGTGGGAGAACAAAATTAGTATCTAACCACAAAATAACAACGATAACGATTTGTATTGTAGAATTTCTTTTGCTGCCACTCAGAATCAAAGTCTTTCTTTTAAATTTCGAATAAATACACATTTGCACTCAAGAGAGATTCAAGTCAGACTCTAACTAAACGATTCCAAAGGTCCACGATTAGGAATCAGCAAAAAACTCCATGGATGATATTTTAATTAATGTATATTTTTTAAACTATATTATTGATTATTTGGTCACAGTGATAAATCTAATATAACAAAATAAAAATTCAATTTGCTCGTGGTACCAAAAGAAGATTCTTAAAACATTCTCACTTCAAACATTCAAACTAAAAGTAACAATTTAAATAAATCAAATTAGTACATAATGTTTAATAGCCGATACTTTTCAAAAATATATGCACCATCGAGTCCACAGTACGGAATGGCTTGAACATATATTAATCACACATCATTAAAGACAGATGACAAGTGAATATTGGATAGACGTTTAGTGAGATAAAAGATAAAAATGATCTAGGTTCTCTGTCTCTCCATGTGCTAATCTTCTAAACTCTGTCTTCAAAGTAACAAAGCATGTTTGCTAATCGTGATCACTTATATATTTGACCCCTTCCCCCTTTTTCAAATATAAATTAAACATCAATTTTGTATTGTGTTGGCACACCAGTTTGTTTAAACATATTTAACTAAAATAATCCCACCTGCCTGTGTGAAGCGAGATAGAAAATGTTTTTAATGCGCACGTAGACATTCCGTCTCGGCGAGCATTTCTTTCGTTATAATTTTAATTTTGCCCCCACGTTTCTTTGCCCAAGGGATACTGAGCGTTGGTTCATTTTTAGAAATACGCGGCTCTAATAGTAAAACTGGAAAAATGTTTTGAATTCGATATTAGCTCTTATCTTTATTATAACTATGTAATAGTGGTAGAATAATATCTGTATTACATTTTCTTGTTATTATGATATTTTCTGAATGTATGGAAACAAAAAGATTATAAGAAAACAAAATAAAATATGTTGTAGTTTTATTACAACAGTCTCTCTGTATTAAATTAACTTCCGGTTTTCAATAATTTTTGATATCTTTTTAACATCAAACTTAACCCTTATCTGAAAACAAAATCAAAAGAAAAGACCAAACTTTTAAAATTCGTATAAAAAATTTCTTTAAGGTTAAAAATACCGAGTTCTAAAAAAGGACTAAGATGGATTTTATAATATTCAGTTACTAATGATATCAATTAAGAAACATTATTAATTACAAATTAATATGGATTATGGATTATAATAAATTATCGTAAAGAGATTAAAGAAATATCGTGATTTAGAATATTTTTAGGCGTTCTGTGGTATATAACCATATGCCTATTAAGACCAAGGGTAAAGTCAACAAAGCCGTTCTCAAACCAGCAATGCTCTATGGTTCGGGATGCTAGACTGTAATTCAGATACACGAGCAAACCTTCACGTCAAGGAGATGAAGATACTCAGATAGCCAGGTGGTGTCATTAAACAGAATATAAAACGAGTATATCCGAGGTTCTTTTAAGGTAGCTCCGATTCTTAGTAAATTACAAGAAAAAAGATTGCGTATGGCCGGTATGGCCACATTTAAAGAAGTTCAGATGACCACGTGGTAAAAACTGCCTTTAACCTTTCACAAATTATGTAGTGGTCCAATTCACATAGACGCAGAGACAACCCAGGACAGACCCCAAATAAAGGGAAGGGAAGGGTAGGAAAAGAAGTTTTTTATTCATATTATAATGACTAAAAATATTCCATTCAATAATATGTAGAGCAAAGACTATTAATTTATCCTCTGCCTCAAAAAAGACCAATAACAAATTTTATAAAAACACTCTCAGTTAGAACACTCTGTAGCAGCCTAAATAAACAATACGTATTCAACATTAGGTATTACAAAAAGCTCCACCCAACATATATACCAATCGAGGCAAATTAATTTATGTAAATTAAAGAGTTCAATGCGGCAAAAAATCCCGTCCCAAATAGCACACGACGGTGAACCCCTCCAAATGGAGCAAATAAAAACATTGGATATTCTCACTTGATCAGTTTACAACCCTTTCTTGCTAATACGTTTAGTTAAATGGCGCTAGAAATCGTTAAAAAGACCCAGGATCAGAGAATTTAATGTTCCCGAAATATTTGAATTTGGGGACTTTATTTGCATTTATAACCAAGATCTATTTTACTAGCTCTACGATACGGCTTCGAGCGTGCATTTTTTTATCTTCTGATGGTACTGTTAGTAATCATAATCAATAGTACGGTACAATTAGTAACAATGGTAGGTACCTAGTATTAATGGTAAATTTAGTATCAATATACTTACTTTAGTATCAATATATTTGTATTAAAGGTCCAGGTTTAATCTAAATTTCCATAAATCATTAAGTACTTTTCTAATACTTATATTACTTAGTACTATCTCCTTGTCATATTCGTAAAACACCATAAAAATAGATTTAACCGATGTGAAGAATAATAAAGACATTAATGAAAGAAAAATAAATATTACGTGCTTTCATAAAATAAATGTTATTTTGTAACTGGCAAGATCTAAAAATATAAGAATTCATTTTTTTGTGTGTTATTTCTGAGTAAAAGTAATATAAAATAAAATTATTAAAGTTTGTAGATAAATAAATTGCTGCAAATATAAAATAATTTACAGTAATAATTTTAGTCATCAGAATAATTGTGTTATTTAAATACTCCAAGCGTCTAATAAATGAGAACGGCAATTTTGGAGTCATAACTCATTTTGATAAGAGTTTTAATAGGAGTTAAGGGAGAAGGTTTATAAGTGTAGAAACCAGACAAGGACTTTGATGTTATTTATGTGTTACTTATAATGAGATATATTATGTTTATGCTATATTTTTTTTACGTAATTTTTACTAGACTGAGATTTTTAGACACAATGTATTTAATAATATACTTTATAAATGTAATGAAATACTACCGTTGTTTAAAGATATTATATACCTATATATAATATCTTGAAACAACGATATATATATATTTATATATAAATTTAATAAAAATGTTACACTCATTTTATTAATAAACAAAATGTATTCAACATTTGAAAACGTATGTACGCTATTACAATTAAAATTGCTATAAGTCCTCAGGGTATATTTGAAATTTAATAAATATTAGTTTATTATATAAAAACAATTTTGTAACAAAAAATTAATAGAAATCAATTCGTATTATATACTAACTTATACCTGCAGCTTCATTCGCATCCAAACAAACATTTTTCCTGGTGGTAGACCATAACATCCGGTCGCCGGCAAAGTTACCACCCATCGGGCAGAGTCGTGCCGCAAAGCGACCTAGTCGTGTTCCGGCACGTTGCTCGATGAAACCGTTAATGGGAAATGGGTCTGAACAGTTGCGGTGCGTTGGCGAACCGGTCTGACGTCGGGTTGGTGTTTGTTTTGTCGGGTGTCTAGTCGAGGAGGGTAGCGGGATCCGAAGCGACGGCTTTCCGCTGGCCGCCCGCAGATAGTTGGGGGCCCAATTAGTGGGATAGCCAACCACGAAAGGCTGCCCCGCCAGCTGTGAAAAATCCCAGGGTGGCTCCATCGTGCTGGTTGGCGACCAGACGAGGAGGCCCGATGGCGATCCCTGGGGGGGTTCGGGCGTCCCCGCAGTCTCCAGACTAGCCTCCCAGTAACAAGACATCACCAATTTTGACGTCGGGTTCGATGCGTACCGCCTCGTTCAACTGCCATTTCCCATCCCTATTCACTTTTATATTTATTTTTTATGAAAAAGTTAAAAAAAAGAAACAAGGATACACAGCGGTTGCACTCCTCCTCATATAAAGTGCACCTTACTAATATAAGGGGTTTGCACTCAAATCTTTTAGCTGTTTAGTGTTTAATGCCGAATGTCGTCATGCACATGACCGAAAACATTCGGCATACATTTGGGCTGATGCTCGAAGTCGCAAAACTCCGGATGTAAGTACAAAGAAGAGAGCCTTTAACCAAGCTGCCAAGTCCTATAAAAAGGCATTGCGGAAGGCTCGTCTTGATCGGATCGTTAAGAATGGCGAAAAGCTCTCTGTCAGACCAACTGGCAGTCGAGCTTTCTGGTCTCTTGCCAAAGCGATCGAGTCGAACTTCTGCCAACCCTCACTGCCTGCTCTGCTGAAGCCTGATGGATCCCTGGCCCAGCAACAGAGAAAGCGAATGTATTTGCTTCTCTGTTTGCTGAGAATTCGCATCTAGACACTGGCAATGCTTCTCCAGAACATCTTCCTCACTGCGGTATTTCGATGCCTGAAATCCGCATCACGAACAAAGAGGTATGGAGAACATTGTGTCGTTTAGATGTGAATAAAGCCAGTGGTCCTGACGGTATACCTGCCATTCTGCTCAAGACATGCGCAGCTGAGTTGTCTCCTGTATTGATACGTCTGTATCGCCTCTCTTTCAAGACTGAAAAAGTGCCGGAATCCTGGAAGCTTGCCAACGTGCAACCCGTGCCCAAAAAAGGCAGCCGTGCCGATCCTGCCAATTATAGGCCCATTTCAATCACCTCCACACTCTGCAAGATTATGGAGCGTGTATTGAACTCGCGGCTTCTAGCGTACGTAGAAGGTAACGATCTCCTCAGTGACCGACACTACGGATTTCGCCGAAATAGGTCCACTGGGGACCTTCTAGCGTACGCAACACACATTTTAGGCGAAGCCATCGAGAGGAACGGAAAAGCGGTCGCCGTCTCTCTGGACGTCTCGAAGGCTTTTGATAGGGTCAGGCATGTGAGCCTTTTAAGCAAGATTTCAGCGTACGGTATATCTCCTGGTCTGATTGGCTGGATAACGGACTTTTTGAACCAGAGATCTCTCCGTGTTGTTGTCGACGGGTGTTCTTCGGAACCCTTGACAATAAATGCCGGAGTACCTCAGGGGTCCGTTCTTTCTGCAACTCTTTTTTTGCTGCACATTAACGATCTGCTGAAGCCCGGTATCTATGGGTATGCAGACGACAGCACAGTTGTAGAAAGATATCTGCCAAGTTCTCGGGCTAGTAGAGATGAAGTACAATCTGAAAGAGAAGCCATGGTGCAACGTGTCAAATTCAACGCCACCAAAACGCAGATGTGTTTGTTCACCGCCAAAAGGAGCCCCTTCACCTTGGCTCCTACTTTCCAGAATGTATCCTTGGAATACAGTGACTGGCTTCAGTTGTTAGGCTTAGAGATCTCCTCGAACCTCAACTTTGGTCGGTACATTGAGTCCAGAGCAAGAGCAGCTGCAGGAAAGCTTGCCGTACTTGCGAAGGTGCGACATTACTTTACACCGGGACAGCTTCTTGTATTATACAAAGCACAGATCCGGTCGTGTGTAGAGTACTGTGGCCACATATGCTGGTGCTGCAAGGACTCGTCTTGCGGTTCTGGACTCAATTGACAGGCGAGCAAAGAGGCTTATTGGCGACCCTAAATTGGTTGACGCCAAACTCCACAGCCTTGAACACAGGCGTAGAATTGCTAGCCTCTCAGTATTCTATAGGATACATTTTGGTGAGTGTGCGCAGGAATTGCACGACCTAATTCCCCCATCCCCGTTCCTTTGCCGGACGTCCCGACGCACGGCGGGTATCCATCCCTACGTTGTGGACACTCCACCTGTCCGAACGAAGCGCTATGCTTCATCTTTTTTAGTGCGTACAGCGAAGGACTGGAACAATCTGCCTGCGTCGGTATTTCCGGCAAAATATAATGTGGGTGTCTTCAAGAGGAGAGTGAATAGGCTGCTGGGTTAATACGCTTTACCACCTAAGACTACATTTCACTTACCATCAGGTGGAATGTAGTCAAGCATTAACCTAGTTTTATATAAAAAAAAAAAAAAAAAAAACAAATGTTAAATCCTCATTTAAATTTTAACAAGCTTATTCTAATATGTGAATAAGCTACACAAAAATATAAAAGGTATTTTTTTATAATTTTCCTTATAAATTACTCTTTCATACACTTTCAACTTTCAAACCTTTTATTTTTGTTTGCCGTTGGGGAAAGTTTCAATTTCTTTTATCACCATCACAGGTAGATTGTTTAATAAATCAGCTTTATTGTTTATTTCATGCATATAAAGAACTTCCAAGTTTTGAACTGTGCGTTGAGGAACCAGCAAGTTAGAACTTTTCTTTTTATATGATACTAGCTTTTGCCAGAGACTTTCATTTTACACTTAAAAATAAGCAAGCTATTGTAACATTTTTTTTACAAAATATGCACACCCTTTAGTTTTTATTGTAAAAATAGCCTAATTACATTTTAGGAATTTTAGTGTAAATAAGAGAATTTCTGAAAGTTACAAATACATTGGTACGTTAATATTGTCCTTGAATTTCGTATTTGTGTCATGAATCATAAAGAAAACAATAATAAAATAAACTAATATTTAAAATACAACTTCAACTTAACAAAGATTCTCCGAGCATAAGCAGACCTTTGATCCTACTATTTATATAAAATCTTGTTAGTAAAATTATAATTCTAGAAGTTCTAGAATACTAACTGCAGTTTTTATAGCATAATTATAGAAATATTGTTCTTACAATTCTTTTTCAAGATAAAATTTTACGTCAGTTCCAATGTAAAGATTAAAAATGCACTGTTAGAAAAACACATACCTATTTTTTCATATAAATATACTTTTAGGAGATCGCGTGTTAATAATATTAAGCAATAAGCTGATTTTAGTTTTAATTTTGAACTAACTCGCACAATAAAATATATTTTTATTGTTACTTTGAACATTTCTTTTTTATATACATAAAATAAACTTCACGTTACTTTGTCGAGTATTCCCTGAGGTAATTTGGATGCAGAAGTTTGGTGCACTGCGAGGGGAACTGTTTCAAATTCTATGTACGCTTGTGTTTCTTAATAGCCACCTTGAGGGCATGTGCATGTTGAAGCGAATCTGAGTACCAGTGATATCTTACCAGGGTGGGTGCGGGGCGAATGAAACAGCTCAAGACATTCCTTGCAAAGTTAGGACCTAATTTAATAGAACTAAGTAATCTCATAAGACTCCAGATATGTTACTGTGATGTTACAGAATTGACGTGCTTCTTAAGTAAAACGGGTATCTCAAAACGTGTAATATATTATTTCGATTCAAGACTCATATACTCATTATTTGTGTGTCTTGTTGTAACTTAACTTTACAGAGCACTATACAGAGTTTAACTAACTCCCGGTTTATAATACAATACTTAAATCTTTCAAATTAACTACTTAATAGCTAGAAACGATTCAAAATGGAACGTATAGCTCAATTTATCATCTTAGCCGAACTCCATATAATTTTCGGGATCACAACAATTTAATTTATCGTTTCCATACCTTGCTTGAGGCGACTTGGAGCAAATATAATAATGGTTTCTCCATTTAAATCTTAATTTCCTCAATTATAACAATAGATGGCAATTTTGATTTGTTCGCGGCATGGCTTGAGAATTAATTATGATTATTATAGTTTTGAATTGTAATGTAAGTGTAATAGTGTGGGAATAGTACTGGCAAGACTAGGCTTAGATTAATCTGACTTATGAAAAAATATAAACGATATTCTTCATATTTTAAATAATATCATTTGTAAAAGTTGTCCGTCATTCTCTTATAAAGAGTAAGTGGTCTTATGACAAAGTGAGTGTCCAGTGCCTCTGAGATGGACAATTCATAGCAGATCGCAAATAAAGAGGGGACAAAATTGTGCCGAGTCACGTATGGTAATAGAATAACTCAATTGAATGGAATTCTCATTGCTTCGAACAAACTTCCGGTATTTCTGTTATCAGATCGTAAAACTAAAATGTTTTTGTAATTTTAAAAACTATTTTTTTTTATTTAATAATTACCCATTTTAAAAATAAAGATATAAACACAGACGCTTTGTTGATTTTGCTCCCTAAAACAGAAATAATACTTTAAAACACCGAGAAGGTAGTTGTCAATTGAAATTGCATTTGCGTGTCCAGGTTCCATTGCAGTTATTGCCCCTTAGTTTCAAGTAAACCATCAATAATGGTCTTATAATCCCTGAGTGAATGAAAGTGAATGGTGTAATACCATTCGACAGATCGATCAGAAGGGATCGCAAAATTGACAGTTGTTTGGCGATTTGTCACTGAATTGTGTAACTCGGATTAAATTACTGATTTATTGTCTGTAGGGTGCTCAATTAGGAAAGTTGAATGATTTTGGATTTTATTTCAGTTTTTAATGTAATACTTAATTAAAATTAAAAAACAAAAAGCTTCAGATTTTAATATTTTTTTATTACTTCAAACTAAACATAATTTTAATAATTTTCTCAGAGTTTCTAATACAAAACTCTTTAATACATTAGCATCATCTAAAATGTATACTCGGAAATGAAATTGTTATCCCCCTACACGAGAGCAAACACTGACGAATGCAAGACTACAGACGGTTGCATGGAAAGATCCCTAGGGACCCAGTTCCCTTCGCAAGTTTAGGGGAATTTTCATACTGTTCCATCTTACCCCACTCTCTCCATTTCTGCGTTTGTGGTGAGCGGTATTGCGTCTTCTTAAAGACTATTTTTGTTTGATTAAATTAATTATAATATTGCACAAAAGTACGCTTTGTACATTACAATGGCGCTTTGGGGCAAGTAATTTAATTGATGACGCGTTCGATTTACGAAATGGTGGGCGGAATTAAAAATTCGTTTTTACATGTTTCATTTTAAGATTTCCTCCCCATTTTATATTGGATGGGATGGCTCTTTCATAAAAAACTTTTCGTTCAGTAATTACAAAAAAGGTACTGATATAAAAAATAAACAAGAGAGATTACGTCTTTATTATTTGTTGTATACTATTTTACCATATTTTATATTTTGGAATTTTACTTTCATTAATTGGTTGGTTACAATTGTTATATAAATATATTTCAACAAACCTACTTACGATATTTCCGCGAATTTAAGATCTTTTAATATGTAAAGGCCTGTACTATATAAACTCCTCTGCAATTCTAATTAAAATAATAAATGAGCTTTTATTTTTTTACTAGGCAACCTAATACAAACATCCTTGTTTTATTATGAGGGTATGCGTAAAGCTATTGATCCCAAAGGATTTCTCCCCGTGTGACGTCACGCACGCCGCAAACACGCCACATTTTACGTTGTTTTGATGGCTTGTAAACCCATGACTCATTTATGGGTTGGAAACTTTGCATCTGGTATATATATACTGTCATCGGAGTTAAAAAGAACTTACATAGAACAAAGTAGTAAAATTCATAGTAATAAAATTTTATGATACGCTAAATTGTGTACGTGTGTATGGAAAAATATTTTTCTATAGTTATGAGAAATATGCTATTACCAATCGAGCACTCAATGTCTTGTCGGTTATGCTGTTTTATACGTAATGACAATAAGATTTATATGTATCCTACTAATATTATAAATGCGAATGTATGTTTGTTTGTTACGCTTTCACGCGAACACTTCTTAACTGATCATTATAAAACTTTGTACACATACTTTTGGAGGAATCAGAAGTAACATAAACTTTTATTGAAAAAATATTATATTTTTTTTAGCGGGAATTTAAAAAAATAGACAGATAAAAACATTGTTTGTCAATAAACACGAAGATGGAGTTGCGGGCAATAGCTAGTAAATGTAAATTTCATAAATATAAATGAACATAACTCCTTATTAGTCTTTTTAAGGAGAACTATCATTGATTTAGAGTAGAGAGTAGAGTAGAATATCATACTAATCTTGTCATATTATTCAGACATACCTACTTGTCTAGCCTTGCCTAGTGTTCAATTCAAAGATCTACAAAATGCTATTTTAAAGTCATGTGAGATAATAAGAGTATTTTTTTGTGGAATTTTTATTATAAATAACATCTCCTTCGACTTTTTGTACTGGGCCGTGATTATGTATGATACACGAGATTTCTTACCAATAACGCGTGACGTCACAACGTTATTTTGACAATTGAAAGCAGGCACCTAACGCACGACAAAATGTTTTTAAATATGACACTGGCATAGAGAATACGATCCCATGAAGATTTCACGAATTTATCGTAACGCGGTGCGTAATCCGTCTATTTGCTCATAGCGAATAAGGGCCCTGGAGATGAATGGAGTTGATTATATTATACAGTTTATTGTATAATGAATACAGTTTATTATAATATATTTTATTCAATATTACCAAGATTTTATACTGTTGCAATTGACATTCCAAGCATATGTATGTTTTTTGAAAAGTCTATGTATGCATTTGATCTACATTCTTAAGATTGATATTTAAATAAATCTTTTCTTGGCACCACCATTATATATTTGTTTCACTGAACACAATAAATATTGCTATTCCATTGTGTAAACATTTAAGTAGTCATCCCTAAAATAAAATAAATATTAGAATATTTTAATAGGGTTGCCACTTATTAAAACCATTTCGCACTTAGCTTATGGAAATTGTATTAAGAACAGTTAATCTTGTCGGCTATAAGTTTCAAATAAACTTGTTTTGTTCAACTAACAGTCAACCCAGTTACTTTGGCGATGATTAACGATTCTTGTATTGTCTCCAACATTAAAGCTCCCAAATCTATTTTGGATTTGTTTATTTTAGGTAAAATGTCTATTCATTTCAAAATCATACCTATTCGCTATTGTCTAATTTTCTATATCCTATATATGCTTTGATTACAAAAAATATATCCAACGTTAAACATAATAAATGTTTAGCCAACCCTAAATACACCATCAATACTCATTTATTAAAGTCGTCACGTTCCCGCAGAAACAGTAACTCAATACCTTAATATTAGAAACCAAAATCCAATAAATATATTCAAACGTAACTCACAAATGTAACTCAAACATCCTGCATCAATCAGAGGAACATGAACAATTTCCTAGCAACAAAAACTCTGATAAAAACTGACATGCAACACAAATTCAGGTCCCAAAACGTGTCGTTTATCACAAACGCGCTCGGTTAGCTATCGTGATACAGGGTTAAAAATCACTCTACATAAATCTGGGATATCTGCCTAAATGACCCGGAGGTAACATTCGCGGGTTAAGCGGTTTTGTCATATATTTTAATGTGTATTGTCATTCGTTTATGACGTCATTTGTCAATTACTAATGTTTTGTAAAAAAAAATTGATAACGTATACAAAACAAATGTTCTAATTTGTACAATTTAATGTGGGTAATAGAAACAGGTTTTATGGTAAATGCAAAATGTAAAAAAGTGGCTTACAGTCTCAACATAAATAGTTTAATAAAACAGTCTTAAAAATAAAAATGAATATAATTTGTAATTCAACAAAGTATCTAGTTAGAGTAGTTTTTTTTTATAATATGAATAATTATCTTACATTTTAGATTTCAATATCAAATTGAGCTCTATTCTTCTTGTATCAATTAAATATACTAGTAAATTCTCAAAAGATTCCGGACAAAGTGCTTCCCGATCTTACGTTACTATGAAGTTGAAGCAAATTAATTTAAAATCACAATGCCTCTAGCTGAATCGTTTCCACTTAAATCTATTAAGAGTACTATTAGACAGACAAAAACGTGGCGTTTGAAGTTTTATATTCATAACAAATTTAACCTTATTACATATCAAAAATAAACATATTGTATAAATTTTTGATTTTTTTTGTAATATTTTTTTTTTATAAATAACAATTTTCATTTCTATTGGATTATAATTTTAATCATTTGTCTTCCTATTAGCTTCCACCTGCCTCGTTTTGTGCAGTCGTCTGAAACCCCCTAAGTCTATTAACAGCTGCACAATCTCCGCAAATGATTCTCCCTTTTTCTTAGCTTTGAGGAGTTGGCTTTTATTTCCTCTTTAAAATCTTGTTTCGATCGTCTGTTAGTCTTATGATGTTAAGTTTTGTTCGTCTGTGTTTTCATTCAGTAATGGACGATCTTTGTGAATCTTAAGTAACAAGAATGAAGCAAGGAAATCTAATTGTAGATAAATAAGCACTTCAAATTATTTTAATAAATTCAAATTCTGTTAATATTTAAATTTGCCTCTGTTATTTAATTATTTTTTCTAATTCTTATGGTGATTTTAGATTTACAGGTTGAAGTCTTAAAACGTCCATTCCAAGTGTTTTTAATCTTTTTTAAATCGAAGGAGTAGTATATTTTTATATAATAAGTTAAATATAGTGATTATTTGTAATAAAAATAACTTTGATTATAATATATTATATATCAGTCCACAAAGAACACAGGACTCCAAACCGTACCTATTAATATTTTACATGAGGTTTTATTACATTAATACATTAAATAAATGTACAAACATCTATAAAACACGTTATAATTTTATAAATGTTAAAAAAATCATTTTGTTTTCAAATCTCCATTTAGATGTTGTAACGTTGTAACCAAATGTTTTAATGACTTCCATAAAATGATAAGTCCTACATTAAAAGCGAGATGCAATTGATGCTGTAAAACTTTTACAACTCGTTGAAACAATCAAAAGTCGTTGCATTATTGATTTGTCCATTTTAACAAGAGCTCCCAAACAATGTTAGTGTCCACCGAACTTCTCCAAATTGAATACATCTCAAGGCGGCGCGGAGGCTATTGTATTTTGGTCCAGCGGGTAGAACTTCTAACGACGTTGATAATTGATTAATTGAAGAGATGCAACGTAGTTTTATTCTAAAAAGCAGTTTTTATACTTCCTGCTAAGTGGTTTACGCGAACGCTATTAATGTCTCGTCTGTGTCAGCTATTATCGTCTCGGTTTAAAAAACATTAAATTTCTTTACTTCTTTCTACATCAATTTAGTACTAAGTTTTTAAATAATGTACGGGGAAATTTTAAAATATCTAAGCAACTCTTTTTCATAAAATGGCGCTAAAGATAGTAATAATATTAACGAAGCCTCTTTGTCTGCATCTAACACTTAACTGTTCAAAAATAAAATCTAAAAAACCGTGTAAGATAAAAAAGAAGATGAGGGAAAAAAGATTTTCTTCATAGTTTCTGAATTTTTAATATAATAAGCTTTCTTTCCTTCCTCTAAGGAAAATATTTTTTCACTAATAGTTTATATATTGAGTTGAATTTAATACTTACAATGTTTGTAGTTTGTCCTTGTAACAATATCTTCTTTGATATATATTATATGAACCATTATTACCATGTTTCTCCACTAAATTATACTATTATTGCTTTTGCAAAATGACCTAAATATATAGTTTTTAGCCACGCGCTTAAAAATGCTGCCTTTGAATAAAATAATACGTACCTCTGTCAACGTACGTACGTAAGTACCTACCTCTGTCAAATACGGAATAGAAGAGATGAATTTCTTTTATTTTTGTAGATTATCTTTCATACAATATGTAATTTTTAAGAAATACAAAACTTTATTTCTACAAAATTTTTGAAAAGTGACATTGTTTCACTTTTTGAATACCGTTAAAAATTCAAAATTTGTAAATAAATTGATAAATACAATTTAAGTATTCTATATAATCAAATACTATTTTATATACAATAAGGAAGCATTAAAAAATAAAAGTCAAAGTGAGCCGGGTCCCTTACATCACCCCGTCTCTACAAGGGTAGAGACGGGGTAGGGAAGGCCCTAACCTACTTGAAGAAACAATAGAGTTAACAAACAGATATAGATCGTTTCTGTAACTAGAACAAGTGACAAATGTAGCGAAGTAAGTAAGCAAATGCTGTAGGAGCGGCAGGTGGTCAGTGTGGAGGAGATTGCCAATCACACGCTGCTGCTCACTCACTTTATAAACTAACGATTCATATCATTCACTATTATATAAATTAAATAAATATTACATAGAGTACATTATATATTAAATAGTATGTAATCTACATATCACTCTGCTCATACTTCAACTTTGTTATACAGTATCGCTTTTGATTAACATTTTTTTCGGTTTAAAGAATTTATTTTTCTAAAAGAACATTAAATAATATTGTTCACTTATAAGAGAAAATAAAAATTCAAATAAATGGTAATTCATTATTTTATATTACTCCCACATCAAAAACGACGTTTGATATACTTAGCCGACAATCTAGCTCTATATTTTGAAAAAAGTCGTACTACTATGTTGAATATTATTGTAACGTGATTTAATTTATTATAATTTATTTGTTTTTATTTCAAACATTACCTACATTTTATAATTGTGTTCTTTTTTCAAGATTAATCTAAACATATATTTTAAAAACTCTCATAAAAGATGCGAAAATAATGTTTATGAAAAAGGTAACTTCTTATGAGTTTTAATAGGTAATTTACGAAATGATTTATGTTGAGTTGCACTGAGAAAGAATCACGAATGAAATAACTTTTCTTATAAATACAACTTTTACGAGACTATGCTATGTTGTGACGGAAATGTTTCCAGCTCATTTTCCATCTTGTTTTATTCACTACAAGATAATAGTGCATTAAAACTATCACTTAAATGACGAAACATTAAGCGAATATTAAATACATTTTTTATCTTCTAGGTTTGTCTTAATGCTTTTGGTATTGATAACTGAAGCATCTGGTACATTAAATGCCGCAGGGTTGGCGCGCGGTACAAGCGGTACAATGGTACAATGTAACATAGAACACCTTTTAGCTGGAAGTGTCCTCAAAACTATCAAATTAAAAGCACATTGCAATTACAATATTACGTCCTAACTATACACATTTAATATTTCTCGTTTGTAAAACTACATCTACAAGCGTTTAATAACATTAGTAAAACAAGGGCTTTTATATTTTTGGAAATATTATGGCATATAATTTGACATCCGAATATAAACCATCTATTTTGTAAAGGTCACGTCAACAGTGACCTCTCCAGCGACTAATAAAAGTTTGTTCATTAGAGTATCAGCTAAGTCGTCGGGCGACTTTTAATTTCGTTCTTGTCTAATTTCAACTTAAGTTGTTTTAAAAGTAATTCTCCTTTTCTGGCTGGCCTGCTTTTATTAAACTATTTTTATTCACTGATATATTTCAATACGTGTAATACAGTAAATAAATTTTATAATATAATAATAATAGCAGGACAAATTATACAAATTGATCTAACCCTTAAATAAGCAAATTATTTGCTTGTGTTAAGGGTGTTAGACAACGATACAAGTACATAGAAATACACATAAATACTGAGAATATATTTAATAATACATTTTAAATACTCAGAATATATTTAATAATAAACGACCAAACCCAGGAGCACAGACATCTCATCACCTTCATGCCTGTCCCTGTCGGGAATTGAACCCGAGCCCTGTTGCGCCGCTATACATTACTGCAGACGGGTAACCAACCACTCGACCAACTCATCATACAATTAGTAGAATTTTTCATAGCTTAAAAATTCTTATATATAGTTGAAGTTCCGGAGTAACAAAAAAGATTACGGTCATTATTGAATATACTTTGTTTTATTTATTAATATAATACAAAAGATAATATTTTTAAAACCAACCATTATTAACACCTAATTTATCAATTGCTTAGTACACAAAAAGTAAATTATGTAAAAAATATACAAATAAAAAGACGAAATCGTAAGATTTCGGGACAGGAACGTGTTATAAAACGTTTTAACATTGAAAGTTAACTTATGAGACATAATTTAACATTCCAGCGAACATATAAAATATTATTATATAAAGGCATATGCAATCTTTAAAATTATTCAACAAACAAACAGTGTCATGTAGATATCATATTATTGTGAATGTATTTTTAAGAAAAATAAATATACGTTTGTGAAATCAAAGGCGTCAATTCCGGTCACAAGTTCGCCTAACTGAATTAAAAGCTTTGACTCGTATCTCACTAACGAATCACACGTTACCGACTCTTATTACGTGTCACAGAGTGGAACATTAACGATGATTGCAATAGCATCTCAAACACTGTCGCTTGTAAGTGTTCGTATAAAGATAATCAAACACTATAATTAAGGAGAGTCTCTGACAGTCTGTCTATTTATAAATTATTAGCGTCAATATAATTAAAATATCAAAATGGGTCGGTTGTACATTTAGAATAAATGAGTTACAGTCAAGTATGTACTCTGTCATTACAAGTATGTGTTGAGCTATTTATGTTTTGCGTATTATAAATTGGATCATTGAAACTTCTACGACAAACTCGTTAAAATAGTTATTGTATATAATAAAAATAATTATCAAATGATATCAATTATTACAGTCGACATGTATTCGGTGTCGAGTCAAAGACAAGCCTATTCAGAAAGTTTTGTTTCACAAACCTCTTAAACTCCCAAGTTGCGATACAATTATACAATATTTGTTTTACGCTGCTTTGGACCACTCCCATACGAATGTCTTGGATTAAAGGATTTTAACGTGTAATTAAAAATTATTACGTCTTTTGTTTGTTTGAATATAAATTTAAATTCAAGTTTTAAGGTTCATTTAACAGCACTGTCGTGACTTTTGTTTGTGTCTCTTTTACGACAAGCAATCAGGGAGATTGTCAGGGATTTTGACAAAAAAATCATCCACGTTTTTAAAAATCCTGGTGTTCAATACAATTTTGCAAGCAGTTAAAATTAATACTTCAATAGTGTAATTAAGATAGAATCAGAATAGGTTCCGCACCTCGAAAGGTAAAAACGGAAGTCTTATACGATCACTTTGTTGTCCATCCGTCTGTCAAGACCCTTTTTCAAAGAAAAGCTTAAAGGTATCAAGCTGAAATTTAACTCAAATATTGAGGTCTACTGTCCTTTAGAGCTGTAAAAAATCTAAGCCAAGGCAATCAAAAAATACACCCGTTTATGCATAAAATTTTCGAAACTCGCAAAGGAGTCAAAAACTACAGGATACCTACTTCCCGTGGACTCAGAATAATGAAATTTTGTACAAAACAACGTCTTATAACACAGATAATGGAAAAATTGCGAAAACTGTAAATTTTTAGTTACGTCATATATTAAAAATATTTTTTAACATACTTTCCCCTTTGCCCCTGAACGCGTAAAGGTATTAAATTGAAAGTCATATCAAACACGCATAATTTTAAGATAGGTGTTAATTCCTAGTGTAAAATTGGCTTCAATTTGAACGGCTAAGAAAAGAGCTCGGTAAATCGTAGTAGGTATTCTACATTCGGGTACAAAATTGTTTTGTTATTAGGGTTGACTGTGTTATTTTTTTTATTTTATTTTTGTACCTTTTTACATATCTTTGATAAAATTAAATCTTTGTACTTTTTAAGTCAGTATAAACCTTGAGTAGGGATTATTTGTAAACAATTGATACATTAGAAGTTTAATATAGCGTACATAGCGTAATATAGCGTGGTATATTACAAATTTTGTGCAGCGCTAGATTGCCGCGACCTATACTTTAGACTTCTTACAAAATACAGAGTGACGAATAAACGATGAAGCAAATTTTTTTTTGTTTCGTTTCGTTTGTATTATTTATCAAGATTTCTAAAAAGCCGTAGATAAAATACTTTAGGGATTGATGTAGAGAGGCTGCCTGCAAGAGGTGGTCAACTAATTACAAATAACCCTGTATATTAGAAACGCGAAAGTTTGGTTATTTAATATGTAGTCCTACAACATTTCAAGTTACAAAAATAGGTAGATAATGTCAAAGATATAAAATACACGAAAAAGCTGTGTAACTGAAGTAGAAAGTCTGTTAATTATTGCTTCATGAACTTGCCATAACTATGCGCTAATAGGCAGAGGTGAGACGCACGGGGAGCGTAGGTTGAATAATCCAAACTTTGCGTATCGTTGTAACCGGATGTATTATTAAATATATTATAAATAATGGTCGCTATAAACAGTTGTAACCCGGAGTCGCACTAAACGGTTAAATTTTCTCAGTACTATAACTATGAAACCTAAACTAAAATACATAAAGATGGCACATATTGATAGTATATAATGATAGTACGTATTGATAGAACATATTGATAGTATATAATGATAGTACGTATTGATAGTACATATTGACAGTACGTATTGATAGTACATATTGATAGTACGTATTGATAGTACATATTGATAGTACGTATTGATAGTAAATATTGATAGTACGTATTGATACTATAAATTTATAGTATGTATTGATAGTATAAATTGATAGTATACATTGATAGTACTTGTTGATATTACGTATTGATAGTACATATTGATGGTACGAATTGGTAGTTTATATTGATAGTACGTATTGATAGTATGTATTGATAGTACAAATTGATAATATAAATTGATAGTATAAATTGATAGTACATATTGATAGTATAAATTGATAGTATACATTGATAGTATTTGTTGATATTACGTATTGTTAATACATATTGATGGTACGAATTGGTAGTTTATATTGACAGTACGTATTGATAGTACATATTGATAGTACGTATTGATAGTACATATTGATAGTACGTATTGATAGTAAATATTGATAGTACGTATTGATACTATAAATTTATAGTATGTATTGATAGTATAAATTGATAGTATACATTGATAGTACTTGTTGATATTACGTATTGATAGTACATATTGATGGTACGAATTGGTAGTTTATATTGATAGTACGTATTGATAGTATGTATTGATAGTACAAATTGATAATATAAATTGATAGTATAAATTGATAGTACATATTGATAGTATAAATTGATAGTATACATTGATAGTATTTGTTGATATTACGTATTGTTAATACATATTGATGGTACGAATTGGTAGTTTATATTGATAGTACGTATTGATAGTATGTATTGATAGTACAAATTGATAGTACGTATTGATAGTATAAATTGATAATATAAATTGATAGTATAAATTGATAGTACATATTGATAGTTCGTATTGATACTATAAATTGATAGTATGTATTGATAGTACGTATTGGTAGTACGTATTGATAGTATAAATTAATAGTACAAATTGATAGTACGTATTGATAGTACATATTGATAGTACGTACTGATAGTATATATTGATAGTACGTATTGATAGTATAAATTTATAGTATGTATTAATAGTACGTATTGGTAGTACGTATTGATAGTATAAATTGATAGTACATATTGATAGTTCGTATTGATACTTTAAATTGATAGTATGTATTGATAGTACGTATTGGTAGTACGTATTGATAGTATAAATTGATAGTATACATTGATAGTACTTGTTGATATTACGTATTGATAGTACATATTGATGGTACGAATTGTTAGTTTATATTGATAGTACGTATTGATAGTATGTATTGATAGTATAAATTGATAGTACATATTGATAGTACGTATTGATAGTATAAATTGATAGTACAAATTGATAGTACGTATTGATAGTATAAATTGATAATAGAAATTGATAGTATAAATTGATAGTACGTATTGATAGTATAAATTGATAATATAAATTGATAGTATAAATTGATAGTACATATTGATAGTTCGTATTGATACTATAAATCGATAGTATGTATTGATAGTACGTATTGGTAGTACGTATTGATAGTATAAATTAATAGTACAAATTGATAGTACGTATTGATAGTACATATTGATAGTACGTACTGATAGTATATATTGATAGTACGTATTGATAGTATAAATTTATAGTATGTATTAATAGTACGTATTGGTAGTACGTATTGATTGTATAAATTGATAGTATATATTGAAAGTACATATTGATAGTACGTTTTGATAGTATAAATTGATAGTTTATATTGATAGTACATATTGATAGTAAGTATTTATAGTATAAATTGATAGTACATATTTATAGTACGTATTGATAGTATAAATGGATAGTACATAATTATAGTACGTATTGATAGTTTATATTGATAGTACATATTGATAGTACGTATTGATAGTACATATTGATAGTACATATTGATAGTACATATTGATAGTACGTACTGATAGTATGTGTTGATAGTACGTATTGGTAGTACATATTGATAGTACGTATTGATAGTATGTATTGATAGTACAAATTGATAGTACGTATTGATAGTATAAATTGATAATATAAATTGATAGTATAAATTGATAGTACATATTGATAGTTCGTATTGATACTATAAATTGATAGTATGTATTGATAGTACGTATTGGTAGTACGTATTGATAGTATAAATTAATAGTACAAATTGATAGTACGTATTGATAGTACATATTGATAGTACGTACTGATAGTATATATTGATAGTACGTATTGATAGTATAAATTTATAGTATGTATTAATAGTACGTATTGGTAGTACGTATTGATAGTATAAATTGATAGTACATATTGATAGTTCGTATTGATACTTTAAATTGATAGTATGTATTGATAGTACGTATTGATAGTATAAATTGATAGTATACATTGATAGTACTTGTTGATATTACGTATTGATAGTACATATTGATGGTACGAATTGGTAGTTTATATTGATAGTACGTATTGATAGTATGTATTGATAGTATAAATTGATAGTACATATTGATAGTACGTATTGATAGTATAAATTGATAGTACAAATTGATAGTACGTATTGATAGTATAAATTGATAATAGAAATTGATAGTATAAATTGATAGTACGTATTGATAGTATAAATTGATAATATAAATTGATAGTATAAATTGATAGTACATATTGATAGTTCGTATTGATACTATAAATCGATAGTATGTATTGATAGTACGTATTGGTAGTACGTATTGATAGTATAAATTAATAGTACAAATTGATAGTACGTATTGATAGTACATATTGATAGTACGTACTGATAGTATATATTGATAGTACGTATTGATAGTATAAATTTATAGTATGTATTAATAGTACGTATTGGTAGTACGTATTGATTGTATAAATTGATAGTATATATTGAAAGTACATATTGATAGTACGTTTTGATAGTATAAATTGATAGTACATATTGATAGTTTATATTGATAGTACATATTGATAGTAAGTATTTATAGTATAAATTGATAGTACATATTTATAGTACGTATTGATAGTATAAATGGATAGTACATAATTATAGTACGTATTGATAGTTTATATTGATAGTACATATTGATAGTACGTATTGATAGTACATATTGATAGTACATATTCATAGTACATATTGATAGTACGTACTGATAGTATGTGTTGATAGTACGTATTGGTAGTACATATTGATAGTACGAATTGATTGTACATATTGATATTCCTCCCAATAGGGAATAATAATATACTTTCCAATAAAAAATACGTAATTGGACTACCAACTCAGTATTATATGTGATTTAAAATAAAAATATATATAAAAATAAACTAGAACTTCTAATACACGAAAAAAATATTTGCCAGAGTTTGATGAAACTTTGAATAGGTATGTTTTATCGAAGTCGTAATCTATCCGAACAAAGTCGCAGGCACGGCTAGTCTAACAAATATATTTCAGGTTTCGTGTTCTTAATATTTGAAGTACCATACAAACTTATACCACCTTCTTTTGTGGAACCACTGTAGAGTTTGTATTTGGTAAATCTTCTTTCAGCAATTTCTTATATTATTCATTACGTTACTATTTTATTTTTACATGATTAATTAGGTCTTTGAGTATAATATTTATAAGTTGTGTGACACTACTACTATACAAAAAAATATTTTTTTTTTATACCAATTCATTAATTTTATATTTCTTTAAAAATATATTTTTAGTTTTACCTGAGATATGAACAAAAATCATTCTTCTTAGAATATTATTTCAAGATAATTTAGGAATTAGGTCAAGTAATATATTATTAGAAAATGATTACTATTTGCAAATTATGTAGGTAACCATTCAGAGTTATATAATTTATAATATAAGCTTCGAACTTGAACAAATGAAAGATATAAGTAAACGTATTAAAACTAAACAATTTAACTAACGTGCTAATATTTAAATAAGTAGATATAGAAATAGTTTTGAAATACATTTTTATTATTTTAAGGTAAAACTACAATAGATGCAACAAATCTAAGCCTAATCTAAATGTTATTTAAAGAAATTATGTGTATATATGCTTCAACCGTATATATCTATCGTAGTCCGCTGCTGGACATAAGTCCCCCCCCATGTAGCGCCAGATATCACGGTCCTTAGCCATCTTTATCCAGCCTTCACCGGCGTAAGTCATCCGGCCAGCGAGGCGGAGGGCGTCCTACACTACGCTACATCTACGTGTTAAGCACTATATAATCAAAAATTTGGAAATTATTGTCTGATTACTGCTTCTCAATTGGTTTTCTTATACTTAATACGCAAAAGTCAAAAATTATTGCTTACTACCTGAGTCTATGCTATATGGAATTTTAAATGAGGAAAATTCTTTTATTTCAAAATGCACAATTATATACCATTTAATTTTGAGCATAAACTTTATCTGATGATATATTACTATTGAAAAAGAATGATAAATTGTTAGCTTATAAAAATATGGTTGCATATACCTAAAGTTCCCATTATTATATGATATAAAATAGGATTTGGACTTAATTCCAAACGTCAAGTAAACATGAAAACAAATATCCTTACATCTTATGATATTATGTGTTCGTAATATTCGTGAAAACAGGAACGAAAAAACGCCAGGGCACGTGTCGGAATATATGAACGGTTACCTAATTTTTGTAAAAATGTCGTATAGGTTCAGATTATACGAAGGAACATTTTATTATTATAATAAATATTCGCTTGTAGTATGGTTTTAGGCCGTTTAAGGTTGTGCGATTAGTTCTTGTTGTTGTTCTTAAAAAAAATGGTGCTCATTTAAATATTTTTTTAATTTAATGTGACATTTTTGTAAAAAAGTTTATTATTTTAGTTGTAATTTTTTTAATGCATCGATATAGTTTATTATAAACTTTTTAATGAATTAAATCATACAATAATACGAAATTTAAATTATTTTCTTCTTACTATAAGTGTTAAGTGTTTTGTTTTTGTAGTGTGCAATGTTCATAAAAAAGTCAAAGAAGACTATTCCGGTATTTAGGTTAGATCTGTTCTACAAGATGAAATGAACTTATAAAACTATTTTTCAAACCACATTATTTTATCTCATTTGTGTGTAATACTTCACTCTCAGGAATAAAAATTTGTAGCTTACATAAGACAATAAACACTTCTTATTTCTACTAGACAATAACTTTTCAATTCAATGATTCCCTGGATGCTGTGTATATAATCTTTTCACAAAATCCCTCTTTACAAACCAACCCCTCTTAAGACAAAGTAGCAAATACTCTAAAGTAATTCTTCTAAATTTTTCTGCTTAAATAATTATATAAATAAAATAATGATTTTATTATGTGATTCTTATACGTTTTAGGTTTTTGTCTTTTCATTTAAATCAACAATTCTATATTAATCAATACAATAACTGTTTAAAAAAAAAAAAATTAGCAATTATTAATTAGCAATCAATATGTACTCAATATAGCCACTATTACAAAAATAATATAAGAGGAACCAATATAAACCTAGCTTTGATTACCTAACTAAATTAAAAATAAATCGTTTCTTAAAAGATATACTTATTACATGTCAGTTAAGTTTACATTAACTTATTATGATTGAAATAACAGTAATAAAATTTATGTAATGTCTCAAAGCTATACTTAAGAAATAGGTACCATAAATCTATCTGGCCTGTTTGTGTAGCGGTTAGTGGTCCCGACAGCTAAGCCAAAAGTGAGTTCGATTCCCATACTGGACAATTATTTATCTGAACCACAGATTGATGTTCAATGTCTGGGGTTATTTTGTATCCGTTATATTTGTTTGTGAAACCGAGTTTTCAAGGCTTAAAGCATTATTCCCTAGAGCAGGAATTGTTTTCCTGAAATAAACTCACAATACCTGTATTTTCTTTAAATTTAAATAAAGAAGCTGATTCTAGAGGTTTTGAAGATATAAATTTTGAAAATATTTGTTGCTAGAAAATTCTTAACGAAGTTGTTTCTACTTTAAGAGCAGTGGAAATGACTTCGCTGCTATATAATATGTTACCATCTACAAATATTATGTTTTTTTCATGTATGGAATAAGTGTTGATTGGAGCGACAAGTTTTCAGTGAGCTTTGTCGTACCTCTTTCATCCGTTGTTATATAATTTTAAGAATATAAGTAGGTACTGTTTAGGAAATTTATCGTGCAATAAAAAACATGTTTACTTTCCAACGTTTATTATTAGTTTAAAACTGAGTCTATTCTCATTTCAAGCTCTTATACACAAAGTAATATACTAGTGTACAGAATATGTATTTATGTACTATAAATTAGTACACACACAACATATCATTGACACAATAATTTTATAATTGAATATCGACTGATATCGGCAAAACAATGAGAACATCGTTTATCCGACAAAAGCCGACGCTCGCGATTCATCCGATTAGCTCGTCCAATAAACAACGAGCGCGCGACGTTATTAATTTTCCATTGGTGCAGACGTTGCAAACATTCTACACAAACAAATTTAAAGTTTGATTCTTAAATTGTTTTTAACGAAATTTAATATTAAACATTATAATTCTTTAAGATTTTATTTCGCAAGCTTAATAAATCTTTGTGGAAATTAAAGTCTATCTAGAGGAATAAATTACCAAAGATATGAGTTAATGCCGATTCGTGGGTCTAGTTTGTTTTAGGTCTTATAACTTTTATTATTTTTTTTTAATTCTAAACAATAATATATACATTGACTCCCATATATATCTTATGCTTTTTTAATGATAGTTCTTTTTAATTCGGCTAATATTAGAATAGAACAAAAAGGTTGACAACCTGCGCCAAGCGAGACGCTTCCTGGCTGACCCCATTGGTTATTTCCTCCTTTGTGCCATCATCACGTGACGGCTTTGGTTTGCCTTTATACCAACATTTACAGAGAAAAGTGATTTCTATTGTTAAAATATGTAACACAAATAAATTTTAGCCTTATAAATAAGATTTTATTAATCGAGATTGTTTTAATATTAATAGTTATTAAACCAATGTTAATTCATTTACATTTAGTGAAACTACTATTAATATATGTTTAATAAATAAATATATTTGTTTTTTGGCTTCAAATTATTAATCAATGATCAATTATGAAAATTATTCTAATTAATATTAATTTCTCCGTAAGACAGTAAAACCTTTATTTTTATTATGTAGCATAGTGAATAAGGCGCAGATCCATCTGGTGGTAAGAGGTGTCTTTATTTTTAAACATTTTCAAATTGTGATCAATTGCAAAAACTCTGCCACCTTTTAGACATGAGGAGAGTGAAAGGAGGTTAGGGAAGGAAAGAAAGGGAGTGTATTTAGGTTTCAAGCTTTCTCACTCTCTATAAGAAAAAGTACATACCTATAATAGATACTTAACTCTAATTTTTTGTGAAGGTTGAAGTCTTTTTATTTCAGCAGGACAAACTATATTAGCTGCAATCAAATTACTATAGCCAGGTACGGACTGAGAACTGAATGTAAATATAAATAAATTAGAAAAACAAATACGGGTACTTGAAAATATTAAACAGTGGTCTGTTCCAATATTTGTCGCAAATCTTAAAATGCGCTTACAACTTTGCATCTTGTTTGAGTTCTTAAATTTCAGAGAAATTATTTAAAATAAACTTTTATTTAATTACAAAATAGATGTTTTATGTCTTTGTTTATAAAAATTAATATGTTATATATAAGACACTTTTTCGATTACAACAGAATGATAAGATTAAAAAAAGACCCGTTAACAACATTTCATGGGTTATTGTGTGTAAAGACATTAAATAATAAGTTAAAACTAATTATGAACTTCGATTATTAATGTTTGTAACGTGTATTAAGTATTAATTACGAACTATATTATATTTATTAAATATGAATGTTGACATAAGCTTATAATTTAAAAGTCAACCATACCTATATTCTTTTTCCTAAAAAATGTAACAGTTAAAAAAAAATATTCATATGTTAATAATTTGTCAGAGTGGTTTCGTTTTCATGAATTTTAATACGTGTTTTATCAGAGTTGTTTTATATTGAAAGGCATTAAAAATATATATATTCTTTTGACCTTGTAACATCCTCGTTTCAACCATTTGCGTAATCTTGTTTTAGTTAAAACACACAAAACACATTAATTTTTAATGTGTTATTTAACACAGAACGAATCATATGTCTTAATATGTAATTTAATGTGTGTTTTTTCTTTGGTATTATACGTTTTAATTTATTTGTGGTTCCATCTAAAAATATTAAATGGAAATATCTAGGAATCATAAAAAGAGCTGATATTTCTGAGCCATTTATTCTATTTTAATAAAATTAAGGTGCGTAAGGCTATGAACATTAAACAATTTATATAATAGTGAATGATATGAATCGTTAGTTTATAAAGTGAGTGAGCAGCAGCGTGTGATTGGCAATCTCCTCCACACTGACCACCTGCCGCTCCTACAACATTTGCTTACTTACTTCGCTACATTTGTCACTTGTTCCAGTTACAGAAACGATGTATATTTGTTAACTTAGAGATAACAATGCTTGGTTATCTTATTTCAACAAATCGATAGCTTTTTCTTTTTTGTTATTTTTTCAAAAAGTAGAATTTGGAGAACTATGTGGTAGAGTTAGTATTTTATTTCATTCATCATTCATCCAGGGATACAATAAATACATATTTAACAATTTAAAAAGCAAACAGTTTTTTAAAATTAGTCAATATTATAAAGTGTGTATGCGAAAAAATATTATCATTTTAATGCGTTTACTAATATTGTTAAGAAGTAAAGTTTGTGAGTTTGTATGTTACGGGGTAATCTTAATAAATAGTCCTCTGAAAATAAAATGTTAATCATCAAGATATATTATATGACTCCATGCTGGACATAGTTGTTCATTAAAATTCATAACGAGACAATTTTAGCAAAATCCATAGCATAACAAAAAAAGTATAAATACTACCTAGACCCTACTTACCTACCTAGGCTCCTACTTTTTATTTACCCCTTTTATATAATTGCTGCAGATCGTAATTACATTAGAGTTATTCAAGTAAGACTAAAATGTTACAGTACGATGTAATTATGACAAACCAAGAACGTCATTATTAAAAAACAAGCTAGTAGACGATTAACCTGCTGGAAAATAATATATTCAGCTATAATATGAAAAAATGGAATGGAAAGGGTCTCTATCATCAGCCACCAGGATGAGGAGAGAGTTGAAGATCCAGTTCAATATTAAAGAAATGAAACGTGGTTAACAGGCATTTCACGTTGATTTTCTGTGTAAAGGTGGTTCTACCCTGGTCGAACAGTCCACCTTACATGTTTAGCAATACTATGCTTTGGTACCTAGTAGTCAGTCATACCTACTACAAAAAATATAGTAGGAGTCTTATTTATTTGGCTCTAATGTTTTAAAGGTTTTTTATATATCGTATATGTACCTATATTATTAATCTTATGTTGTTAAATGTCACCACGTATTATCGTGTACTAACGATAACTTACTATTTTTTTCTCAAGTCTAGGGAACAAACACCTAGCAGAATTCGAAATTTTTCTCTATCCCGTCATAGCGGTGATTTGAAGATATCGATCAAAAGCGTTGTTTAAAGTTTTAGTCCTTGGCGGGACAAACACATAATCAGAAGCCTGGATAACCAATCCATAAATCCCATAAGCAGGATTGTTCAGATTTGAACGTTCCTCTCCTTTCTTTTCAACAAAGATATCAATCTCACTATTATGTAAACGCAAGGAAGTTCCGGATGGATGTTTTGTTAGTCAGCTACTACCAACTGCATCTAATTGCACTTAATCCACGGATGAAGATTTTGTAATACAGATGACTCTATCATCACTAGTCAAGGAGGAGGAGCCCATCTAGTATCCAGTCCAAATTACCCGTTTCTTCCTTATCAGGTTATATAGCTTTAGTGAGCGGGGAGGGTGATTCTACTCCAGCCTTCAGATGTAGAGTTCTACTTTACTGGGGCACCTTAAAGTGTACGATGGTCACATTGTTATTAGCTTTCTCGTTGTTAAGCGTTATCCATATAAGATTATACAACGTTAAAAAATAAGTTCGCAATCCGAATGATTGCAAATTATCTTTATGTCCATTCTTAATTTTGGTTGTCTCCGCACTAGATGCTGTGAACATTACGTAACAACCTCTTCTTTTTGTTAAAAACCTTCATTTCTACTTATGTTTAATTAATATCATGAATATAAACCTAATATTGTTTTAAAACAACAAAAACAATAGACACACAGTAAAACGCATTGACTTTTCGATAGCCATTACACATTGTATCAATTAAGATCTGAGACCATTATTTCTCGCAGTACATTTGACTTCGCTTTATCTTTTGGAACACTGACTTATCGTCTTTAGAAGGCTTAAGTTAAGACTTATAAAGTAATAGATGCCACTTGCATGAATTTAAAGTTATTATGTGTACAACTTTGTTAAAATCTTCAAAACACTCAGATGAATGTGTAGGTAAGGGGACATTTATATATATTTTTTTTTATTGAAATAGAAGAATAGAATAGAAAAATGTACTGTGAATGCAAAAAATATAAACATGGTTTCATAACCAATATCATGTTATTATAACTGTTATACTATGCTAATATTTAAAAATGTCTTACAAATAATGATAATATATGACATACAAGGTATGTCTAACCTTTTTTAAAGCTCAAGAATTTAAGTAGATACGTTAGTTTGCTTATAATGCGGTTTACAGTAAAAGGTTTAAGTTGAAACTATATCTTATAAATTAAACTGAATACAATTGTTTATTGCTTAAAATTTATAATTTACTGCCAATTTTTAGAAATACTATCTAAGAATTGTAGCTTTACTATGCCAATTGTTCTTAATTTTTTTTAATTATTAATTTCCAATCTGGATATTGTTAATTTAGAAGCTTGTTTGTGAAACATTACTAGAACTATCTCTGATACAGAATTCATAGAACAGAACGGTACAGAATCCATAGAAAAAGTATAAACATTCCCACAATGTTGTCCGTCTGTTTGAATATTCACACATCATGTGAAAACTATTTACTAGTTATATCTAAATTCAACAAGTAGAAGTTGAGCAATTAGCGAAAATTGTTGTACTATAGTTAGAAACTCAACATTGTTGTACTATAGTTGTTGTTATAGCATAAGTGAATACTATTTACTGAAGAGATCAGTTAGAAGTACTCATATATTTTCTTGAAGGAAATATTTTAGTTTTAACATTAACAATGTGGAATTTGTTCAGCAGTCATTCCTTATTGTAAAAGTTTTCAGCCTCTAACCCAGAATCTGACGAACGAGTGGTCGGATTTAATAGCGGTTTTTTTTTTAATCGAAAGCCTATTCCTTCAAAATGATTTTTATGTTTCGTCGAAATAAAAGTAGTTGTCGAGAAGATATTGAGTATTGAGCTTTTATTGGTATTTTATAAAGGTTCTTATGAAATATTGGTAGTAAATACTTAAACAAGTGAAAATTTATGTTTGAAAATATCTTTAAACATGTAAAGCCATGTTAAGCTTATTTAAATATATATATATATATATATATATATATATATATATATATATATATATATATATATATATATATATATATATATATATATATATATATATATATATATATATATATAAACCGATACGGGCAGGGATTCGAACCTGCGACCTCTGGGAAACCGTTCCGTCGCTCTACCAATTGAGCTACCGTACCGCTGTCTGTCTCGGTGAATTAAGCATTCTATATGTGACCGTCTTAATCGGGACGGTGGTGAGGTCTATTTCGAAAATCCTAACCAATGTTTCTAACTTTGCAGTATAGATAAACATTGAAAAGATGTCACTACCGAAATTAATGTTTGAAAATATCTTTAAACATGTATAGCCATGTTAAGCTTATTTAAATTTATTTAAATATAAAATGAAAGCGATACCGTAGCTCAATTGGTAGAGCGATATTATGGACGGTTTCCCAAAGATCGCGGGTTCGAATCCCTGCCCGTATCGGTTTATTTTTCATTCTATATTTATATAAATTTAAGTGAAAATTAGTGTGTTCGTAGGTTCATCCACTATATCATTGTAAGGGGGGCGATCGCCGGGAACCTCCTCCTCCTCCTCCTCGGGTTCGGACCAGGAGCGTTTTCGGGCCAGGTCCAGCCTCGAGAGGGTGAGTCGGATCGGAACTCCTTTTTCGCTGGCGTCTCAGTGGAGAAGGAGTTTTGATCTGGCTCGGTCGGCTTGGGGGGAGGGTAGGGAGCCTTTCACGATCTATCAAGCCGGACATGGGAGTGGTGGCTGCTCACGTGGCCTACCGTCGGAGCAACGCAGATGTGTGCGCAAACGTTCCTGTGGCGCTCCACTATGACGGCGAGGTGTTGGCCGTCTGGTCTAGTGAGTTAAAGTCACATAACCGCTTCCATCTTCCCCTGGATAGAAGTGTGTATCCATGAGGACTTCAGACGATAAAAAAAAGTATAATATTGTAATTAATAACATTATTTTAAAGAACAGAATTTTATTTTATTTTTCAATCTTCGATACAAAGAGACCTCTAAAAAGGATAAAAATAATATTTTTATGTACTTATTCACGTTGGTGCGTCGGGGACCGAGACATAAAGCTTGCCATTAAGATTTTAAATAAAATAAATGCCTGCATAAGTATTTGTATATTCTTATTTAGCTACCATCATATCTAATAAAGTGTCCGTTTTATTAAGTGAAGGTATTACTTAACATATTTATTTTTAATAATTGATATTTAGGTATTTAAATTATTACGATTAGACGTCTGTTTCACAACCAAATAAAACGTCAACAGTGTTCTTACTTCTTAGTTAGTTGTTTCATTTCTGAACCATCTTTAACAAGTCTTGATGGTTAAGGTTATTTTTTATTTATCCGGACACGTTCGTTTTTATTTTTTGTTCCTGTTTCCACGCGAAGGAACTTTACGAGATAAGGATCTTACTCTTATTTGTATTCTCTTTGTTACAATTTATTTGACGTTTGTTTTGTACACACTATTTACAAGCGTACAGTTGTTAACTTAGATACAATCTTGTTAAAATATGGATATGGTAATACGAAGCCTCGAATTAACATATCCACTTTTGTCAATGAGGTATAAAAATTAAACAAAGAATGATTATTCACGGCCATTAATAGTTCGCATGAGACCCCACTCAGAAATGTTTTGTATTTCTTAGTTATTAAATCAAAAGATATAGTATTCTATAGAAAATTTCTTATCCAAGGAGATATTTATTTCTAAATTTAAATATATGCTTTTAGGTTTTCTTAAGACTAAGTTACTTGTTAACATTTTTTGGGTTCTAATTTGATATGAGAACGTATTCTTAATCTTATCTTGTATATTTTGCAATAGATTAATTACTTTTTTTACTAATGAAATTTTAATGAATGAATAAGTAATTAGTTTAAATATAAGGTATTCTTTACTGTAGCTACTTATACTTTTAGTTCTACATATTCTCGTTTCAGAAAATCATTCTAATTAAAAATTATAACCTGGATTCAATTCTGGTCTTAGGTAAACTTTACTGAACTAGTAGAAAAACAGCGTCGTTACTTGTTGGTTCATACTGTCACTTTAACAAAACTATGCGCCTTACCACCTATGACTACATCTCCACTCTTACGTGGAATGTGGTCAAGAATTAACCTAGTTTTGTACTTAAAAAACATAGAACATATTTTCTTTTCTTATTATTTTTAATTTAAGGTTAACATAAAATGATTTAATTTCCGTCAAAATTACTCTTAGATACTTAATTGTATCAAATTGATACGACATTGACGCAATATGATTTGCTAGTGATAATGTCTAAATAAGGTAATTAACTGGAATATAACGTATACGCTATACGATAATTTTGTAATTGGTTATCGACTAGTATCGGCAAAACAATGAGAACATCCTTTATCATACAAATGCCGTCGCTCGGTACTCATCTGATTAGCTCGTCCAATAAACAACGAGCACGCGACATTATTAATTTTCAATTGGCGCTGTTGTTGCAAAAAATAATATAAGCTATTATTGTATTTTATAGGCTTTGGAGATTAAATACAAATCGAGAGCTTTTAAAATTAGAAGTTATTTTTTTTAATGAGAAACTTAAGATTTTAATTTCCTGTGTTCAGGGCTGCCACCAATCAAAGCAGTCCTTCTGTCTCTGTTCGTACGTAATATACAGTGCTGTTACTCTGATACGGATGAGAATCTGATTGGGCCTTGGCTCTATGAAGTTTCCTCTTAATTAGGGGATAGGAGGGACCTTTAGGGCGGTCGGGTGACCCAAGTTAGACCCCTGGTAGACCCAGGGCGTAAACCAACAATATCGTCCATGTAGGCCGAGTAAAACGGCTGGTAACAGACTGCAAGCAACACTTATTCACAAGCTAACACAGGGGTCAGCTATAACTCCCATATTTGAGGGAGGAAGAAACCCGGCCATGAACGCTATCACAATTAAAAAATATTGCTTCATGTATATATATATGCCAGGTATATAATAAAAAGTTGTTTTAATTAAAAATTGGAATACATGTAGAAAAATTTTATATTAAAGAAGTTAGTATAAAAATACAACTACGAATTGAAAGTCCATCCATACATGTAGTTTTATTTAAAAAATACAAATACATATTTCCAACAAGGACGTTTAGCCCCAGGGTAAGTTATGGGCTATATTTAATAGCCACGCATTCTAAGTATAAAGAATAAATAACTTTTGAAAAAAGCAAAATTAACAAACTTCAGAATTATATATTTTTTAACCCCCGACTCAAAAAGAGGGTTGTTATAAGTTTGACCTGTCAATCTCTGTATTTTGAATCTGTGTATCCGTGTATCTGTGTGTCTGTCTGTGGCAATGTAGCAGCCTGGTTCTTCAAGATGGCTTTTATCTATGTTTGGTCGAAATAAAAACAGACGTCTCCAAGATATTGAGGTTTTGTTGATGCGGGGCAAAGTTTCTTATGCAATATTGATAGAAATATTTAAGCAAGTGAAAATTTGTGTGTCCGTAGGTTCATTTAGTAGAATAATAGAACCAGTAAGATAACTTTAAAAAGCAGAATAAAAAATAAAAAAATTAAAAAACCGAGATACAAAAAGACCTCTAAAAGGAATAAAAAATAATATTATTATATGCTTATTGAAGTCGTTGCGTCAGGAGACCACTTAATAGAGAAAGCGATTAAAATGGAAGTAAGTTACCAAGGCAAATAAAGAAATTACGATATCGAATCATATAGTCTAACTAAGCTCTCGTAACTTCGTAAATTAGACACCATCGTTAATGTACGTACAATGCAACGGTTTCCCGACTCAACGATTTTAATAAGCATATAATAATATTATATATAAGGCCATACTTATAAATACAAGTAGTGGAAAGCATTTCGAACCCAATAATAAAGCCCATCAAAAACTTCGTAACAACAAAAAAAATGTAAAAGAGCTGATAAAATCTATGGAACTATATATCTATATCTACTTATATTATTGTTTATTTATTTAAATAATGATAGACTGAGTAAACTTGTTAGACACGGCAAAAATCTTTTTTGATGTCTTTGACCAACTACCTTTAAAACATCTGCAAGGCACGAGACGTTGGGTTTATACAAAATATCTACGGCTTATGAAGTGTCAAAAAACATATTATGTATGTAAGTAAACGTACATATTTTTTTAATTCATTCAAATTATGTGTTTACCTTTTAAGTGCATTAAATATGACTACATATCTGAATTTCGTCAAAACTGTAAAACTCAAGTGTATAGTTATAACGTTATTTCCACAGCTTGTTCAGTTTTTTTTATACAAAACCGATCGCCTAAAATGTTTCAATTGAATAAAAAAATACTTTTTGATACCATACATAATATTTACATACAGAAATAAAATTATTAGCTAGTGACATTATTTAAATAAGAAAATGAGATCGGATACAACATATTAGTGAGACGATTATTTTATAATTGAATATCGATTGATATCTACAAAACAATGATAACATCATTTATCCGACAAAACCCGATGCTGGCTATCCATCTGATCAGCTCGTCCAATAAACAACGAGCGACTTAATTTATTTTTCAATGACGCAGACAATGCAAACATTTCATATTCAAATTTTTAATAAGGACCTATCATTTTATATTACTTTTCACTTCAATTATTTTATAAATATATTATGTCATGTCAAGAAGCTATTTCTAAAATATATTTGTATAGTATTTTTACGTCTTTTAATTATAATTAAAGATTTTCAAACCCTGCATTGGGTGTTCAGTACATTGCCTACAATACCTATAATCAGTACCTACAGTACAGTAGGAGTATAATCCCTACTCCTTTATACAACAAACAGATATCCAATTTGGTTTGAATATTGACAATTATTTACTAAAATTAAACTGTCAACTTATTATATTCCTCAATCGTTAGAAGTAATTTTAATGAAACATATATAATAATAAAATATGTTGTCTATATTATTTTGAAATATGTCTGTAACAATAATATAATAACAGAGAAGTTGTTAAAACAAAAAAAATAAATATCAATACAGTTTTATTCTGAGATAAAAATTCTGATTGAAAACAAGACCATTTTGCCCAAGGGATAGTTATGCTACTATATTTAACAGCTATGTTTTCTGAGTATTTAATGTTAGAATTTTTTTGTATTTTTATTATTTCAATAAATTTTAACAATAACATTTAAGATTCGATCAAAAATACTTTTAAACCATAAAAGTATTTTTGAATGGAATTTAATATTTATTTCAAATTAATCACGCTATATTAATATGAACCGGCGTATTGTACAGTTTTTAGTTATTTTATTTAATACTCTTATTTGTCAAAAAAAATATATATGTATGTCAACCGTAACATTACTTAACAGCATATAAGCAATTAACAAAAAAAAACATCCAAAATTTGGTACGAATAAAAAAGGATTTGTTAGAAAATAATACTGAACGGTTTGGTCTTTGCATATTTGTATATAGGTTACCTATAGTTATATTAGTAAAATAGCATTTCACCAAATAAAGATAAACGAAAAAAACGCATGACATGTTTCTTTAGCCATAATACATTCTATCAATTAAGTTCTGAGACCATTAATCCTCGCAGTACATTTGACTTCGCTTTATCTTTTGGAACACTGACTTATCGTCTTCAGACGGCTTTAGTTAAGCCTTATAATGTAATCGACTTTAATCGTATAAATTAATACACATTCAGTGAATTACACTTACATTTATTATGTTAATTCATTTGTCTCGGACAAAAATATGTTTTTAAGCAATAGAGAATATTCATGTTTTTTCGTACTTAATTTATTATGTACCCCTTTATATCGTAGAAAAAAATATATAAAAAGGCTTGAAAATATTCAGAGTTAAAATTAAAACATTTAAGTAAAATTGAGCCGTTCAAACGCCGCCATTTTGCGCGAGCTTTGCGTGACGTCAAATGACACGATTGTTCTTATTGTCGAATTATTTCCGGTTAAGGAAGATACAGCAAATTGTATTGAATATAATATGTATAACAAAACAAAAAGGAGAAAAATGTAATCTAAGTTTGAAGAAAGGAGTCATGCCTCATATATTTTTGTGCTAAAAACACCAGTTGAGAGAATGAGAATGTCCGTAGTCAAAAGGCAAAGATGGACACCTGTTAATGCAGCCCTTTCAGAGTTAGCTATCAAAAGTAGTAATGTTTCAAATAATGGTGAACCTTCACAAAGATGTGATCACTAAGTAAGTCCTAGTAGGTACTGCCCATACAGATGTCTGTGACATTAATTAACCAGGACTCAGTACGTCTTCTAATAAATATGATGATCATAATTATTATAATTGCAAGTCAATTTTAATCTGAAGTATAGTAAAGGTGTCAATGTAAATACACCTGCTAAGAAACAAAATGTAGCATTGTCACCATTTCCTCATTCAACGTAAAATTCCAATATTGTGTTATTGGAACTTTACCAGTAAAACTGTTTTAAAAAGAAAATTGTTTGAAAACTGAAAACACAGCTGATAGTTCTTCTATGGCATCTTATTCTTCTACATCTGCTGATTATCAACCAATTTATTTATCTGAGTCAATTGAAGTGGAAAAATTATTCATAGGAAGAAACATTTTAAAAATGTAATGAGTAGCAGCATGCTAACTGCTATTGAAAAAGAACCAATAATGTATTTAGGATTACCTAAACAATAGTATCATTTAACAAAACTTTAAAGCACGAAAATAAATGTTCAAATTTTTTTTTTTTCGGAAACCCTAATACTTACACAGTATGAACTTCGGCGTCGATAAATTGAATGTCGTGTAAGATGACGTCACATTTCCTTTCGACCAATGATGGCGCGTTTTAGATTTTTGTATTTCGTTCCCTTAATTTACACTTTACACAATTTATTTTATGGCGTTACATAATTAGTAAATTAAAAAAAAACTTTTTATTATAATGAGATGATAATAAGTATTCGAGATATATAAAAACCATTTTAAATTTTATGTATATTTTCTATTGCTTCCAATTCTTCGTGTCGTAATAGAAACCTACGCACACCTTATAATATTGAAAATCTATGCTTTTTATAGCCTAGCTTTAGCTTACAATTTAATTTATCTCCCGATACTCCTCACCTTTTATTACTTACAAAGCAACAATGTTTAGTTCTATTGTAATTTTAGCTCAGATTAAATTTTTTGTAGCTTCCCTGGAAAAATTCGCACCGAGAAGCATTATTGATAATAATCTGACTTAAAGGACGAACAAACAAATATATAATAAAAAGAAAAAAATTGAGTTCGGCGTCATGACGTCATACTGTACACATAGAAATTTGTATTTTCCAAAAATATTTACATTATTGTTGTTTTTTGTAGAATACATAAGATAAATATGATGTACGGCTTACTTAATTGATATTCTTTTTTTTTTTTTGCATGCCTACTTTCATTGCTCTTACCTATACTGCCTTACGAAAACTCCCCGAAAACTACTTTATACTTTGATTATTCAAAGCGATCTGTTAAAAACGCAGTCTTCTTCATATGATTATAATATAAAAAAAATACTGAACAGTGCTCGGAGGCGAAAAGATAAGGATTATTCTTTCTTTAAATTAGAAAACTCCAAATATGCATAACTGCAAATATTCAAAATTACAGCTTCTTTATCACTCATCTCATCCATAATAGCTAGCTCAAGCTGATCTTCTATAAGAGGGTGGTATTAATTACTGTGGTGTTATCTACCTACCACAAGCTGTACCTAATCATCTGGCTTAGCTCTACGGGTCTAATCTCTAGCTTAACTGTTTAGCTAAGTCAGATTTGACTTTGTTGTATAAATTATATTTTTTAGGTTTAAGGCCGAATTAAACAACCAAGAGAACTATGTTAAAATAATCAATGAAAATAAAATAATAAACTTATATTTAATTTTGCCTTCATTACAACACAAAGTATTTTTTTATATAAAAAGTTTGAAAATGAAATAAGAGACAGTTCCGCTTTGGACAGTTACATAAAAACTGAAGTGAAAAATAAACCTAAACCTGTGACCCCTGGGAAACGGGAAACCGCCCCGTCGCTACCAATCGAGGTACCTAAATAAAAACTGTTAAAAAATAAAATATATACATCGTTTCTGTAACTAGAACAAGTGACAAATGTAGCGAAGTAAGTAAGCAAATGTTGTAGGAGCGGCAGGTGGTCAGTGTGGAGGAGATTGCCAATCACACGCTGCTGCTCACTCACTTTATAAACTAACGATTCATATCATTCACTATTATATAAATTGTATGTATCTTTTTCTGTGACAACTATTTTAAGCGGCGGGAAAATTAGGCTCAGTTCATTCTTAAACATTACATAAGACGATTTAAAGAATTGTTCAAACAAAAAAATATGATGAGTGAAAAATATTAAGAAATTATAAATTCTTAAAATAATGAACAAATACATGTTATGGTATTATTTAATTTGTTTTAAGATAATACTAATAAAAAGGACACAGTTGTTATCAAATCAATTAATTAAAAACGAATATAAAAGTCGACTAATGAACAGGCTGATTAATCATTGAAGAGGTCACTGTTTATCATTCAAGGCCATTAGACAGGCGGACAGACAATATGTATTTTTATTAATCTATTTAGAATTGCAATAAAATTAATAAAGTGAAAGTTTTCTGAAACTCCATAATGATGTACTTTATACAAGCTGTATTTAATAAAGACGTGACTTTTAATAGATTTGTGAAAAAAGTGCATGTTCAACTTATTTTATAGCCAAAGTCTTAAGATCTTTGCTATTTATCAATAGACCGTTGCAAGAGGGTTTTACTAACCTGGTCAGGTCAACCTGGATACGAAATACAAATGTCGCTATACCTTATCTATTAGTTGTTAATATTTAGAATGTTTTATATTACAAATAATATCAGCTGTTGCCGTCGATTTCTAGTTTTGTCTGTCTAACTCAAAATTGACTTTAATAATAAACTAAGTTTCAGCAATTTAAAAGTACCTACATAGATCCATAACATTTTTATTTTTATTGTTTTTTTATAATATTTTATTATTTTGTAATATTGCAATAAAAGAATTGTTTCCCTCACTTTTTAAAATTTCCTTGTATGTTAAACGGGACAACTACCGATAATGGGTGGGCCATTAGAATTTATTTTTTTAGTAGTACGTGATGTATCATCAAATACATAAACAGATAAAAAAATTAAAATAAATATTTTATTCTTATTCTAACTAATTTAAGTTTTGTAAATAATATTTTAATGTATGTAGATTATCCACGCTAAACCAATTTTATGGAATCTATTCACAAAGTGTCTTAAGAGCCGGCAATGTTTGCGTCACAACAAACTCTAGGTAAAACTTTTATTTATGGGAAAACTTATTACACTCTTTCTTAAAACACTTCTGTACTAAACAACAGCTCTGGCGCATAAATTAACTATTAAAAATTCATGAAGATAAAACCACTAAGACTGAATTAACATTAATATATTTTTAATGCACTCGGCGAAAATTCTTCTGAGAATAGAGTTGCCATTCTCTAATAACTTACTTCTATACCAAACTATTACATACGGACTTTAGAATTAAGTACTTTCCAATAACCAATTGTATCTATAATTGAGAAAACTAAACGAGTTAAGTAATATTCCTTGCTCTGAAACTATTTCAATTAAGAACGTCGTAACAATCGATTTAAAAGTTGTTAAAATCTTACTATTAAACTTTCAAAGTCGTTTTACTTTAACACGGTCATAGCTGCAAAAACTAAGTTGATAGGTAAATAGCGCTAGAAAAGAGACATGTTTAATCTTATAAAATCTTAATTTAGATGTAACACTTATTTACGTTTTTAATATTTAAAATAGTTATTTTATTTATTTTTCATTTTTTATGACCGTTAGATTTCCATCGAAAATAATATATGGTGGCCACAATTATCTTGACAATACTTAAGGGAATGAAAGCAGCTTTTTTAAAATTAGGGTAAAGCTTGACGATTAAATTCCAAAGAAAATGTGTTTTAACTTCCGCGAGTTTAAAATGGTAAGGTAATCTGTTATTATTCTTAATATTATTTCTAAAAAGAAGATTCCAGCGCATGAACGCTCCATAATTGCGGTTGTCATCTTTGTTTTTGATATTTGTAAAAGTGAATTCATTTAAAGCTGACTTTTTCAGCAAACAAATATTTAAATATTACTGTGACATATAAACCCAATCTACTAGTCTAATTGCTATATTACAAATTCAATCAGAACAAACATTGTTGTAACGTATTACGACCATAATATTATTAATTATTTTTGTATAGAAATAAAAAAAAATATGTTTGAAATTATCTATAAAAACATTTAGTCGTATTAACCTTTTTTTTAAATAATTTAAAATAAAGAATAAAAAGTTAATCTGCGGTATTTCGATGCCTGAAATCCGCATCACTAACAAAGAGGTATGGAGAACATTGTGTCGTTTAGATGTGAATAAAGCCAGTGGTCCTGATGGTATACCAGCCTTTCTGATCAAGACATGTGCAGCTGAGTTGTCTCCTGTATTGACACGTCTGTATTGCCTCTCTTTCAAGACTGGAAAAGTGCCGGAATCCTGGAAACTTGCCAACATGCAACCCGTGCCCAAAAAAGGCAGCCGTGCTGATCCTGCCAATTATAGGCCCATTTTAATCACCTCCATACTCTGCAAGATTATGGAGCGTGTATTGAACTCGCGGCTTCTAGCGTACGTAGAAGGTAACGATCTCCTCAGTGACCGACAGTACGGATTTCGCCGAAATAGGTCCACTGGGGACCTTCTAGCGTACGCAAAACACATTTTAGGCGAAGCCATCGAGAGGAACGGAGAAGCGGTCGCCGTCTCTCTGGACGTCTCGAAGGCTTTTGACAGGGTCTGGCATGTGAGCCTTTTAAGCAAGCTTTCAGCGTACGGTATATCTCCTGGTCTGATTGGCTGGATAACGGACTTTTTGAGCCGGAGATCTCTCCGTGTTGTTGTCGACGGGTGTTATTCGGAACCCTTGACAATAAATGCCGGAGTGCCTCAGAGGTCCGTTCTTTCTGCAACTCTTTTTCTGCTGCACATTAACGATCTGCTGAAGCCCGGTATCTATGGGTATGCAGACGACAGCACAGTTGTAGAAAGATATCTGCCAAGTTCTCGGGCTAGTAGAGATGAAGTACAATCTGAAAGAGAAGCCATGGTGCAACGTTTGAATGACAAACTTCAGGCAGTCTCCGCATGGGGCAATGCCAATCTTGTCAAATTCAACGCCACCAAAACGCAGACGTGTTTGTTCACCGCCAAAAGGAGCCCCTTCACCTTGGCTCCTACTTTCCAGAATGTATCCTTGGAATACAGTGACTGGCTTCAGTTGTTAGGCATAGAGATCTCCTCGAACCTCAACTTTGGTCGGTACATTGAGTCCAGAGCAAGGGCAGCTGCAGGAAAGCTTGCCGTACTTGCGAGGGTGCGACAGTACTTTACACCGGGACAGCTTCTTGTATTATACAAAGCACAGATCCGGTCGTGTGTAGAGTACTGTGGCCACATATTTGCCGGTGCCGCAAAGACTCATCTTGCGGTTCTGGACTCAATTGAGAGGCGAGCAAAGAGGCTTATTGGCGATCCTAAATTGGTTGACGCCAAACTCCACAGCCTTGAACACAGGCGTAGAATTGCCAGTATTCTATAGGATACATTTTGGTGAGTGTGCGCAGGAATTGCACGACCTAATTCCCCCATCCCCGTTCCTTTGCCGGACGTCCCGACGCACGGCGGGTATCCATCCCTACGTTGTGGACACTCCACCTTTCCGAACGAAGCGCTATGCTTCATCTTTTTTAGTGCGTACAGCGAAGGACTGGAACAATCTGCCGGCGTCGGTATTTCCGGCAAAATATAATGTGGGTGTCTTCAAGAGGAGAGTGAATAGGCTGCTAGGTTAATGCGCTTTACCACCTAAGACTACATTTCACTTTCCATCAGGTGGAATGTAGTCAAGCATTAACCTAGTTTTTGTATAAAAAAAAAAAAAAAAAAAAGCCATAACTCCCATATTTGAGGGAGGAAGAAACCCGGCCATCAACGCTATCACAAATAAAAAATATTGGTTCATGTATATATATATATATGCCAGGTATATAATAAAAAGTTGTCCTATTTAAAAATTGGAATACATGTAGAAAAATTTTATATTGGAATTGAAAGTCCATCCATACATGTAGTTTTATTTAAAAAATACAAATACATATTTCCAACAAGGAACTTTAGCCCCAGGGTAAGTTATGTTGCTATATTTAATAGCCATGGATTCTAAGTATAAAGAATAAATAACTTTTGAACTTTTGACCTCTCTCGTCATTGCACAGGTCTATGACGTAGGTGTACTCTGGTTGCCCGGGGTACCCTTATCAGGGGGGGTACCGCCGAGGCGTCGCGGTGAGTGCTTACGCGATCCCGTGGCGTTGGCGTCATTGTAGAGATGAGGGCAAACCGTTGGTTTTTTTTAGTGGGGTACCTTAAAAATGGCAGCGTCTCCTACGCTGCCGGGTGCCGCACATACCACCCGGCCATCGCCTTCCTGGCTGGTGTGACGATGCGGAAACGCATTTTTTCCAACGGAACAAAAAAAAGGAAGAGATTAAAATGCAAGTAAGTTACAGCAACAACAACCGTCACAGTTAAAGCAAATAAAGAAATTACGATATCAAATCATATAGTCTAAGCTCTCGTATCTTTGTATATTAGACACCATCGTTAATGTACGTACAACGGTTCCCCGACGCAACGATTACTAAGCATTAATAATATTATATATAAGACCATACTTATAAATACAAGTAGTGGAAAGCATTTCGAATCCAATAATAAAGCCCTTCAATAACCGCCCCGTTGGTTTAGTGGTTAGCGCAAACGCCTAACGTGTCACGGCGCGATGGGGCTCGGGTTTGATTCCCGGCAGTGACAGACATTTATGTGATGATCATAGATGTCTGTGTTTCTGGGTTTGGTCGTTTATTAAATATATTCTCAGTATTTATATGTTTATTTATATGTGTTTGTATCGTTGTCTAGCACCCTTAACACAAGCAAATAATTTGCTTACTTAGGGATTAGATCAATGTGTGTAATTTGTCCTGTTATTATTATTATTATAACTTCGTAAAAACAAAAAAATGTAAAAGAGATGATAAAATCTATGGATTTATTTATCTATATCTACTTATATTATTGTTAATTTATTTAAATACTAAAACTGAGTAAGCTGGTTTAGACACATCAAAAATCTTTTTTTGATGTCTTTGACCAACCACCTATAAAAGATCTCCAAGGCACGAGATGTTGGGTTTATGTTATAAACGCTAACTACAAAATATCTACGACTTATGAAGTGTCAAAAACATATTATGTATGTAAGTAAACGTACATATTTGATTAATTCATTCAAATTATTGGTTTACATTTCAAGTACATTAAATATGACTACATATCTGAATTTCGTCGAAACTGTAAAAGTCAAGTAAAAACTCAAGTGTATAGTTATAACGTTATTTCCACAGCTTGTTCAGTTTTTTTTATACAAAGCCGATCGCCTAAAATGTTTCAATTGAATAAAAAAATACTTTTTAATACCAAACATAATATGTACATACAGAAATAAAATTATTAGCTAGTGACATTATCCAAACAAGAAAATGAGATCGGATACAACATATTAGTGAGACGATTATTTTATAATTGAATATCGATTGATATCTACAAAACAATGAGAACATCATTTATCCGACAAAACCCGATGCTGGCGATCCATCTGATCAGCTCGTCCAATAAACAAAGAGCGACTTAATTTATTTTTCAATGACGCAGACAATGCAAACATTTCATATTCAAATTTTTAATAAGGACCTATCATTTCATATTACTTTTCACTTCAATTATTTTATATATTATGTCATGTCAAGAAGTTATTTATAAAATATATTTGTATAGTACTTTTCGTCTTTTAATTATAATTAAAGATTTTCAAACCCTGCATTGGGTGTTCAGTACGTTGCCTACAACACCTATAATCGGTTCCTACAGTACAGTAGGAGTATAATCCGTACTCCTTTATACAACAAACAGATATCCAATTTGGTTTGAATAATGACAATCATTTACTAAAATTAAACTGTCAACTTATTATATTCCTCAATCGTTAGAAGTAATTTTAATGACACATATATAATAATAAAATATGTTATCTATTTTATTTTGAAATATGTCCGTAACAATAATATAATAACAGAGAAGTTGTTATAACAAAAAACTAAATATCAATACAGTTTTATTCTGAAATAAAAATTCTGATTGAAAACAAGACCATTTTGCCCAAGGGATAGTTATGCTACTATATTTAATAGCTATGTTTTCTGAGTATTTAATGTTAGGATTTTTTTTTGTATTATTATTATTTCCATAAATTATAACAATAACATTTAAGATTCGATATAAAATACTTGTAAACCATAAAAGTATTTTTGAATGGAATTTAATATTTATTTCAAATTTACCTCGCTATATTAATATGAACAGGCGTATTGTAAAGTTTTTAGTTATTTTATTTAATACTCTTATTTGTCTAAAAACATATATATGTATGTCAACCGTAACATTACTTAACAGCACAGAAGCAATTAACAAAAAAAAAAACATCAACAATTTGGTACGACTAAAAAAAAGATTTGTTAGAAAATAATACTGATCGGTTTGGTCTTTGTTTATTTGTATATAGGTTAACTGTAGTTATAATTGTAAAATAGCACTTCACCAAATAAAGATAAACAAAAAAACGCTTGACATGTTTCTTTAGCCATAACACATTCTATCAATTAAGTTCTGAGACCATTAATCCTCGCAGTACATTTGACTTCGCTTTATCTTTTGGAACACTGACTTATCGTCTTCAGACGGCTTTAGTTAAGCCTTATAATGTAATCGACTTTAATCGTATAAATTAATACACATTCAGTGAATTACACTTACATTTATTATGTTAATTCATTTGTCTCGTACAAAAATATGTTTTTAAGCAATAGGGAATATTCATGTTTTTTCTTACTTACTTTATTATTTACCTCTTTATATCGTAGAAAAAAAATATAAATAGGCTTGAAGATATTCAGAGTGAAAATTAAAACACTTAAGTAAATTTGTACCGTTCAAACGCCGTCATTTTGCGCGCGCTTTGCGTGACGTCAAATGACACGTCCATTGAATGTTTACTCTAAACTTTTTAGTTACTTCATAGTTACAAAAAAGTTTAGATTATACATTCACTGGACATTTATGTATGAACATATTATAAGTTTTAATGTTTCTTCATGGAAGAAGACAAAAACTATCTTACAAGTATTGTATAATTCCGGAATGCAAAAATAGTATTAGAAAAACATGTGACAAATGTTTTTTTTTGTATTCCAAGAGATGTGAAAATACAAAACTAAAAGTGTATGGTAATAGGGAACATTCACGTATTTTTTTTTTGACGTAAATTAATCATTTACCTCTCTATATCGTAGAAAAAAATATTAATAGGCTTGAAAAGATTCTAGTTTTTTTTCAAAGTGAAAATTAAAACATTGAGTAAATTTGACCCGTTTAAACACCGCCATTTTGCGCGCGCTTTGCGTGACGTCAAATGATACATCCAGTGAATGTTTACTATGAACTTTTTAGCAATTTGACAGATATTTTAAGTTTTAATTGCTTTACAAGTCATGGAAGAAGATAAAAATCATCTTACGAGTATTGTATAGTACCGGAGTGCAAAAATAGTATTAGAAAAACACCCGACAAAGTGTTTTTTGTATTCCAAGAGATGCGAAAATACAAAAACAATGGTGTACGGTAATTAAAAGGGATAATATATGTCCTAAATCGTGTTTATATGGTTGTGAAGATCAATTTAACGTGAGTATACTTTATTTATAATAAGTTTAATCTAATAGTTTAAATTTATAGTAAGTATTAAACATTAGAAAATTTGAGTTTAAAATTAACCTAACCTATCTTACAAATTTCAGTATAACTTTCTATAAAAACCGTAATCTTTTTTTGTTTTACGCAATTTTTATGGTCTGTCGATTTATTTCAGGTTAAGGAAGATACAGCAAATTGTATTGAATATAATATGTGTAACGAAACAACAAGGAGAAAGATGTAATCTAAGTTTGAAGAAAGGAGTTGTTCCTTATATATTTTTGTGGAACAGCTGATAGAATGAGAATGTGCATAGTCAAAAGGCAAAGATTGCCATCGGTTAATGAAGCCTTTTAAGAGTTAGCTATCAAAAGTAGTGTTTAAAAAAATTGGTGACCTTTACGAAGAAGTGATATAGGTAGTAAGTCCTAGTACTGCCCATACAAATGTCTGTGATATTAATCAGCCAAGACTCAGTACTTCTCCTATTGAATGTGATGATCATAAGGCAGAGCCTTGCTTTTCGCATATTAAAGATAAATTACCAAGTGACTAAGCTGTGCAAGTTAATATTAAACCAAAGTATGGAAGTAAAGGTGTCAATGTAAATATACCTGCTGAAAAACAAAATGTAGCATTGTCACCATTTCCTCATTTAACACACAACATTGTTACACAACAGTTTTAAAAGTAAAACTATCTGTTTTAAAAAGAAAATTGTTTACTGAAAACACAGCTGATAATACTTCTATAGCATCTTATATCTTCTATATCTGCTGATTATCAACCAAGTTATTTATCTGAGTCAAGTGAAGTGAAAAATGATTCAGAGGCAGAAACATTTTAAAAATGTATTGTGTAGTAGCATGCTAACTGCTATTCAAAAAGAGTTTGTAGGTATTTGTTTTGTTAGAGTTGTTTGAGTATTTAGAAAATGTTTTTAAGATTACCTAAACAATTGTATCATTTAATAAAACCTTTAAGCACGAAAATATAGGTTTAAATTATTTATTTTTCTCAGTCACACTGATACCACAGTATGAACATAAACGCCGATATATTGAATGGTGTGTCAAATGACGTCACATTTCCTTTCGACCAATGGTGGCGCGTTTAGGAATTTTGAATTTCGCTCCCTAAAGTTACACTTTTCATAAATTATTTTATGGCCTTAAATGATTAGTAAATTTAAAAAAAATGATTTTATTATAATAAGATGATAAAAAGTAATCGAAAAAAAAATATTTGAGAACATTTAAATTTTTTTGCATGTTCCCTATTAAAAGGGATAATATATGTCCTTAATCGTCTTTATTTTGTTGTGAAGATCAATTTAACTAAGTATAGTTTAGTTAGTACACAGCTTAGTGTAAAAGTGTGTAGTTTACAAAAGTGCAGTATAACTTTCTATAAAAACCCTATTTTTGTTTTGGTTTTACGAATTTTTTATGGATGTCGATTTATTTCAGGTTAAACAAGATACGGCAAATTGTATTAAATATAATATAACGAAACAGCAAGAAGAAAATGTAATCTAAGTTTGAAGAAAGAAATTGTATTGAATATAATATAACGAAACAGCAAGAAGAAAATGTAATCTAAGTTTGAAGAAAGCAGTTATGCCTCATATATTTTTGTACCAAAAACACCAGCTGAGAGAATGAGAATGTCCGTAGTCAAAAGGCAAAAAAATACACCTGTTAATAAAGCCCTTTTAGAGTAAGCTATCAAAAGTAGTAATGTTTCAAAAAATGGTAAACCTTCACAAAGATGTGATCACTAAGTAAGTCCTAGTACTGCCCATACAGAAGTCTGTGAGATTAATCAACCAGGACTCAGTACTTCTTCTATTAAATATGATGATCATAATGCAGAGCCTTGCCTCTCGCATATAGAAGATAAATTACAGAGTGACTAAGCTTTGCAAGTCAATATTAATTTAAAGTATAGAAGTAAAGGTGTCAATGTAAATACACCTGCTGAAAAACAAAATGTAGCATTGTCACCATTTCCTCATTCAACGTAAAGTTCAAATATTGTGTTATTGGAACTTTACCAGTAAAACAGTTTTAAAAAAAAAATTGTTTGAAAACTGAAAACAAAGCTGATAGTTCTTCTGTAGCATCTTATTTTTCTATATCTCCTGATTATCGACCAATTTATTTATCTGAGTCAAGTGAAGTGGAAAATTATTGATAGGAAGAAACATTTTAAAAATGTAATGTGTAGTAGCATGCTAACTGCTATTGAAAAAGAACCAATAATGTTTTTAGGATTACCTTAGGATTACCTTTACTAAAGGATCATTTAATAAAACTATAAATTAGTTATTTTTTTCAGAAACACTAATACAACAGTATGAACTTCGGCATCGATAAATTGAATGTCCTGTAAGATGACGTCACATTTCCTTTCAACCAATGATGGCGCGTTTTGGAAGTTTGTATTTCGTTCCCTTAATTTACACTTTACACAATTTAATTTAAGGCGTTAAATAATAAGTAAATTAAAAAAACACTTTTTATTATAATGAGATAATAATAAGTATTCGAGATAAGAATATTAAAGACCATTTTAAATTTTATGCATATTTCCTATTGCTTCCAATTCTTCGTGTCGTAATAGAAACCTACGCACACCTTATAATATTGAAAATCTGTGCTTTTTATAGCCTAGCTTTAGCTTTCAATTTAATTTATCTCCCGATACTCCTCACCTATTATTACTTACAAAGCAATAATGTTTAGTTCTATTGTAATTTTAGCACAAACTAAATTTTTTGTAGCTTCCCTGTGAAAAAATCGCCCCGAGAAGCATTTTTGATAATAATCTGACTTAAAGGACGAACAAACAAATATACAACTATAATAAAAAGAAAAATGTTGAGTTCGGCGTCATGACATCATACTGTACACATAGAAATTTGTATTTTCCAAAAATATTAACATTATTGTTGTTTTTTTTTTGTAGAATACATAAGATAAATATGATGTACGGCTTACTTAATTGATATTCTTTCTTTTTTCTTTTTTTTTATACAAAAACTTTGTATAAAAAATAACCATGCCTACTTTCATTTCTCTTACCTACTGCCTTACGAAAACTCCCCGAAAACTACTTTATACTTTGATTATTCAAAGCGATCTGTTAAAAACGCAGTCTTCTTCATTTGATCATAATATGAAAAAAAAACAAAATAGTGCTTGGAGGCGGAAAGATAAGGATTATTCTTTCTTTAAATTAGAAAACTCCAAATATGCATAGCTGCAAATATTCAAAATTACAGCTTCTTTATCACTCATCTCATCCATAATAGCTAGCTCAAGCTGATCTTCTATAAGAGGGTGGTATTAATTACTGTGGTGTTATCTACCTACCACAAGCTGTACCTAATCATCTGGCTTAGCTCTACGGGTCTAATCTCTAGCTTAACTGTTTAGCTAAGTCAGATTTGACTTTGTTGTATAAATTATATTTTTTAGGTTTAAGGCCGAATACAAAACTAAGAGAACTATGTTAAAATAAATAATGAAAATAAAATAATAAACTTATATGTTTAATTTTGCCTTCATTACAACACAAAGTATTTTTTTATATAAAAAGTTTGAAAATGAAATAAGAGACAGTTCCGCTTTGGACAGTTACATAAAAACTGAAGTGAAAAATAAACCTACACCTGTGACCCCTGGGAAACCGCCCCGTCGCTACCAATCGATGTACCTAAATAAAAACTGTTAAAATATAAAATATATACATCGTTTCTGTAACTAGAACAAGTGACAAATGTAGCGAAGTAAGTAAGCAAATGTTGTAGGAGCGGCAGGTGGTCAGTGTGGAGGAGATTGCCAATCACACGCTGCTGCTCACTCACTTTATAAACTAACGATTCATATCATTCACTATTATATAAATTGTATGTATCTTTTTCTGTGACAACTATTTTAAGCGGCGGGAAAATTAGGCTCAGTTCATTCTTAAACATTACATAAGACGATTTAAAGAATTGTTCAAACAAAAAAATATGATGAGTGAAAAATATTAAGAAATTATAAATTCGTAAAATAATGAACAAATACATGTTATGGTATTATTTAATTTGTTTTAAGATAATACTAATAAAAAGGACACAGTTGTTATCAAATCAATTAATTAAAAACGAATATAAAAGTCGACTAATGAACAGACTGATTAATCATTGAAGAGGTCACTGTTCACACTCATTCAAGGCCATTAGACAGGCGGACAGACAATATGTATTTTTATTAATCTATTTAGAATTGCAATAAAATTAATAAAGTGAAAGTTTTCTAAAACTCCATAATGATGTACTTTATACAAGCTGTATTTAATAAAGACGTGACTTTTAATAGATTTGTGAAAAAAGTGCATGTTCATCTTATTTTATAGCCAAAGTCTTAAGATCTTTGCTATTTATCAATAGACCGTTGCAAGAGGGTTTTACTAACCTGGTCAGGTCAACCTGGATACGAAATACAAATGTCGCTATACCTTATCTATTAGTTGTTAATATTTAGGATGTTTTATATTACAAATAATATCAGCTGTTGCCGTCGATTTCTAGTTTTGTCTGTCTAACTCAAAATTGACTTTAATAATAAACTAAGTTTCAGCAATTTAAAAGTACATAGATTCATAACATTTTTATTTTTATTGTTTTTTTATAATATTTTATTATTTTGTAATATTGCAATAAAAAAATTGTTTCCCTCACTTTTTAAAATTTCCTTGTATGTTAAACGGGACAACTACCGATAATGGGTGGGCCATTAGAATTTATTTTTTTAGTAGTACGTGATGTATCATCAAATAGATAAACAGATAAAAAAATTAAAATAAATATTTTATTCTTATTCTAACTAATTTAAGTTTTGTAAATAATATTTTAATGTATGTAGATTATCCACGCTAAACCAATTTTATGGAATCTATTCACAAAGTATCATAAGAGCCGGCAATGTTTGCGTCACAACAAACTCTAGGTAAAAGTTTTATTTATGGGAAAACTTATTACACTCTTTCTTAAAACACTTCTGTACTAAACAACAGCTCTGGCGCATAAATTAACTATTAAAAATTCATGAAGATAAAACCACTAAGACTGAATTAACATGAATATATTTTTAATGCACTCGGCGAAAACTCTTCTGAGAAAAAAGTTGCCATTCTCTAATAACTTACTTCTATACCAAACTGTTACATACGGACTTTAGAATTAAGTACTTTCCAATAACCAATTGTATCTATAATTGAGAAAACTAAACGAGTTAAGTAATATTCCTTGCTCTGAAACTATTTCAATTAAGAACGTCGTAACAATCGATTTAAAAGTTGTTAAAATCTTACTTTTAAACTTACAAAGTCGTTTTACTTTAACACGGTCATAGCTGCAAAAACTAAGTTGATAGGAAAATAGCGCTAGAAAAGAGACATGTTTAATCTTATAAAATCTAAATTTAGATGTAACTTATTTACATTTGTAATATTTAAAATAGTTATTCTATTTATTTTTCATTTTTTATGACCGTTAGATTTACATCAAAAAAAAATTATTGTGGCCACAATTATCTTGACTATACCTAAGGCAATTAAAAGCAGCTTTTTTACAAATTACGATAAAGGTTAACGATTAAATTCCAAAGAAAATGTGTTTTTACTTCCGCGAGTTTAAAATGGTAGGTAGTCTGTTATTATTCTTAATATTATTTCTAAAAAGAAGATTTCAGCGCATGAACGCTCCATAATTGTGGTTGCCATCTTTGTTTTTGATACTTGTAAAAGTGAATTCATTTAAACCTGACTTTTTGACAAATATTTAAATATTACTATGACATATAAACCCAATCTACTAGTGTAATTTCTATATTACAAATTCAATCAGAACAAACATTGTTGTAACTAACTACGACCATAATATTATTAATTAATTATGTACATAAATAAACATAAATTGTTTGAAATTATCTATAAAAATATTTATTCATATTAATCTTTTTTAAGTGTTATATAAATAAAGAATAAAAAGTTAATCGAAATGCTGAAATTTTCTCACAGATAGGAGAGAATTTTCCGCAATAAAAACTATCCTATATGTTAACCCCGAGCACAAGCTTTGTGTGTATAATCTTGCAATTACGTGAAAATGGGAATAAAATTTCAGCTTTCATTTAATATATTTTTTTTCATTTTCTCTATATTTTTTTTCTTCTGTAATTTTTACAACTATGTACTTACTTATTTTCCATTTTCTTTATTTTCATAAAAGTTCTTTTTTTCTTTCATTATTTTCTTATTAATATTTTTTCATTTCATAAATATTTTCATTACTTCTTCTTTATTTAATTTTATCATAAACTGTTTCTTATTGCATTTTATTTTGGTTGGTTCTTGCTATTGCTTTCTGGTAGTTATATGATAAGATACATTTCTAGCTGATTATAAAAAATGCGTGACATTATCTAGTCATAATGAGTCGATATCATAAAATATGTTTAAATATTTTATTAATAATAAACTTACTTATATATTTTGTAACATTGTATCGTTAAGTTTAAGACGTTACTAAGAATGTTCAAGAAATAAGAGCCTTTTATCAAATCAGAGCCATTTGTTTATGTCGTGGCTTTCAGGAAGTTATATTTTATGCTGAAACTTCTTACATTCTTCTTATTCAAAACTTTACATTAAAAAAAATCAAGTACATATAGTGTTAACGCAATTTTATTAACATGAGCAATACTGGCTTTATATTTGTTAACTTAATTTTTATTTATTTATTTAGACGGTCTTAGACTGTAGACGATTTAGAGTTTATTTAAACAAATTATTAATTGGATTGAACTATCATACAATTTAATTTTATAGTTCCACTGTATAATAACTGGCAGTACTTTGTCATTTGTGTTTGTAATATACAAACTATCATACAATTTATTGTAACATTAAACAGTAGGCTGCACTAATAAATAACAGAACGGAAATTGACGCCGTAAAGTTTAAAATGGATTTTCTCTCAAGTTTTAAATATAATTTATAAGAACATTGTCAGAGTTTAATTTACCATTTACCGATGTGAATCGGCTCTATCACATATTCTTTTTTTAAATTAAGTTTTAGGTTTGTGTACATAAATTAAATATAGTTTTGTGTCATCTATTAATCTTATCTCTTGATAACTTTAGTTTTAAAACCATATATTATTTAATAGCCATACATGACCTTTATTATCTTTTAATCATATTAGTTACACGCATATAGATTGGGAATTATGTAAAACAATTCCTAATTTAATGCTAATCAGAATAGCTTAATCAAAGATTAATTGCAGATATTAAAACTATTAAGTGTCTATATAGCATATCTTCCAGTGTAGCATAGGGTTTGACTTGAAATATATTATAAACTTTCTTGACCCCCGCGGCGATATCCGACATGCCATGTCTAGTGCCCTGCGTCCTTACACATTTGGTATTCAAATATTTTAATTAAAATTAGTAATTATTAGTTCAATGATTTAAGGATTTGGTAATTTCTATATTTGTTAACATTCTGAAAATCTAATATGACTAAGGATTGAAGATAAAGGATCTTTTGCAGATATTCTAGTGCTATTTTTATTATGGAAACTTATATAGCGATTGACTAAGTTTAATATAGTTGTATTTTTTTTAATTGTAGATCAATATTGTATTATATAACACAGCTCAAATAAATTAAGATAATTATTTAAATATAAGCTATAATAATGTTCACTACTTAAATAGTACAGCTCAAATAAATACATTAAGGTACTTTTAATATAAGCTATTGCTTAAATTATACTTTATGAATATTAAAGTATTTTTGACTTACGAAAGCTTTTAACTAAAACTGTTAAACTTCCGCGTAAGGCGGACTAATATCTAGGCTAATAAATTAATAAACATCAATATTGTAATAAAAATTAAATTACTTCCCGCTCTGTAGGCGAAGTGTCCAATTTAACTCCGTAGCTCGGAGTTTGTTCATTAGGTTTAACAAGATCTGTGCCGTCACCCTTTGAGACGGCCTGACATAACTTAATATACTAAGTGTAACATTTCAGAATTTTATAATTTTTAATTAAAAATCTTTCGTCAATATTGTTCTGTAATTAAGTTGTTACTAAATTGTTTTAATTGAGTTTATTAAGTGCATGTGCTGTCTAAAATAGTTACAATTAGAAATCCCAAAAAATCTAATTCAACGTATCCTTATGCAAGTAGACACGTTCAGGCATTTTTGAATCGTCAATGCTTACATTAACTTAGTCAGTATATTCAGTCCGTGAGTAAGCTACAACCAGCTCGGAATGCTGGTCTGAAGAAGAGCTGGTCAAAAACTCATCAGTTTAACTTATTAAATGAAATTTAACAAGGTTTTACTTATACATTGTGACTTCAACCCGGCCAATGAGTCAATAACGTAAGTTCCACACATTTCAATGTACCAGCAACTCGTAAATGTTAAAGAAATATATAATAGTATACGTTTAATTTTAGATTGAAAACTAAGAAAAGGAAGATCTAAGATATCTTGTGGAACTTTATTAATTATGCGTACACTCAAGCCCATAAAAGACTTGTTAACTTTCGATGTCGAATTGTATTAATTACAAGTTTATTTTTATTTTTTGTAATTATGTATTGTATAATATTTTATTAATGTATTGAGAACCGACCGTCAAAATACCAATTTTTTTAAAAACACCTCTTAGGAAATCTCTAGCTTTTAAGTTATTAATAGCCCGTATAGGTCTTTTTTGTAAAATAAATATAGAATTAATTTCGGCAGCACGGCAGCCATAGTAACATACCGTAAAACAAAATACTATAAAAATAACTATAATAAACGATTCGAGCCGTATTAACGTCTGTTAATTGTCTTACTTTTTTAATTGCGAAGACGGCTGAGCTGAGTTTGCCTGCGAGTGTCGAGAGATAGGGGTTCCACTGGAGCTTTCTATCTAAAGTTATACCTAAGAAAATTGTAGAGTCAGTCAGTTCTAACACTTCATTGTTAAGAAGCAAACTACAATGTAGACTTTTAAATTAGGAAGTTCTATGCATTTAGTTTTCTAATGTCTCTCCGAGTGTTTGAGAAAACCTATAATGGAAAAAAAATACTGAAAGAATTAGCATCTAAAAAATAATAAAGCACAGTAAACACTTGTGATTGGCTGCGACGTCATTGTTACGACATCATCAGTCATTAGAAGTATTAACGGTCAGAATCCTGTTATTATAGATGCCACAGATCAGATTATATCATAACCAGACCGTATACACTCTACACTCCGGTCTAAAACCTACCAAAATAAAATGTGGCCTTCGCAAGCTTTTGCAAAACGTCAGATTATCTGGCAGTACTACGTGGTCATGGTACAATAAAAATATTAAAATAAAATCCAGAAGACTAACTTGTCAATAAAACGGAAATTAAAATGGAGAATGCAATCGAAATACAATTAAGAACCATTGTTCTGCTCAAGTTTTACGAATTTTTAACAATTTAAATGTGATAAAAAAAATTGATTATTTATAATAATTAACACAAAGATTTTAAAGGAGTTTTTTGTGGCATATATGAGTTATTGTTAGATTATATTACATATTTTGAAGTGGATACTTAATTGATAAATATTTTCGAAGGTTGTACTACTATAATTTTTTTAAAAGTATCAGCAGTTTGTTCCCCTTACTAGCAATGTCCCTTTTGCTAGTCTAGAGCCTGCAACATCTTTTTGGAAAAATGCGCGCTGAATTGTCCGAATATTAAAAATCACTCGAGCATTATTGAATTGCTCTTTCCAATTATTTGTCGCTTGGCCACTAAGACAGCGTTTTGGATTTTGTTTGGTCTACACTAAACGGAACTTATAAAATAATATTTATATTTATGAATATTTAATATTTTGGAACTTTTTATTTTTTATGTTCAATCATATGCTTCGCTCTGCCTACTTTCATTTATTACTCTGTAACAAAGAACAAAGCATCTTACTTTTAAATGAAAGATAGGAGTGAATTTAATCTAATGACCGCCTCGTTGGTCGAATGGTTAGCGCAGACGCCTAACGTATAGCGACACAATGAGGCTCGGGTTCGATTCCCGACCGGGACAGGCATGTAAGTGATGAACATAGATGTCTGTATTCCTGGGTTTGGTCGTTTATTAAATATATTCTCAGTATTTATATGTACTTGTATCGTTGTCCAACACCCTTAACACAAGCAAATAATTTGCTTACTTAGGGGTTAGATCAGTGTGTGTAATTTGTCCTGTATTATTATTATTATTATTATTAAATAATAAACACTTCCAAAATTATTTTACTTGATTTTTTAATTATAAAGAAACAATTTAAAGTTTAAAGTTTTATCTCCTTTTCATTAGATACAAATTATCATAAAAAATAAGAGAACAATTCAAAACAACAATTTCTTTGATGTGTAGAATAAAAAAGGTATATTAAAAAAATTGATTAAATACTTTCACATTTATTTTTATTATTTTACAAATCGCTATCACTCAGAATCTACATTTAGCAGTCGATATGAAGTTTCAAATAAAGGCCAGTGATTAATAATGGTTTTAAAAACGATTGGGGTTTCAGTATAAAGGGTGCGCTCATGTGATTATTTAAAAGAGATAAATGGTTCCTTCATGAAATTATAAACATTTTATTATAAATAAAAGTTAAATGATTCGAAGCCATAAAAAAATATTTATAAATACATTTTTAAATAATTTTTATTTTATGTTAGCTTATATTATAATACCTTTTTAAAAATCTGTCCTTGAAAGTTTTAAGTATAGTAATATCCATGAAAAAAGTTGGATTAGTTTTTATTTATATTTTAAGCAAACATAACATTTGAGTGATGTTGGTTTCAGCGTTTTTTTCTTGGCGCTTGGAAGTCTTAGTAATTTTTATATTATTTTGGAGACCATGGTTCGAACTTACACTAAATTTACTATTTGGTGTAACTGATAAGTTAAACCAACTTTTCTTAAAGTTTTTTTTACAAAACGGTTAAATCCTTCTTCAACGGCCAACTTTTATTGTCTAATCATTATTCTTAAGATTACCTTTTTTGTCATAGACTTGGATCGGTGTCGCTTGAAACATTTTGCTTTTTATCTCATTGAAATGTTTAGATGTAAGCATCTAAATACGAATATGATTTAAGAATCATTTAAACTTCTTCATACTATATTTGTAATGCCACTTGTAGCATTTTGTTTCAAGTGAATATTATTTTGAAATGTTAATTAGAAGATGCAGATTCTAAATTAAACATTGTTGTATTTTTCATGTTACTTACGTTATCTCTGGAAGCTAAGATTTCTATGAACCGTTGCAAAATTAAAAAAAAAACTTTTGTTGCTATTGTCTTAAATTGGTGAAGGTTATATTTTGTTCAATTTTGGATTTACTACAAAAAAAACAATTAAATTTATAAGAAAATATTTTTTGTAAGAAAAATCTTACACCTTTCTATAATAATCCTATATCAGAACAAGGGTTTGGTAATCATAGCAATAAAAAGAGATTTTTTTTTAAGTCTGTTTGGATGCTGACTATCGTCTTGTTTTTTTTGGGTTATAAGACATTTTTACTTTAGATAAAATATCTGGTATATTCAGATATTATCTCAGATATATATATCAATGGTATAAAAGTCTACATCGTACATTTTTTTTATTTTTTTTTCAACTTTTAAACAATTTTCTTAGACCAAGTAAACCTAGAACTATCGATATATATTATTCCTCATATAATTTAAAAGTTATTCATCATATAATTTAAAAATATTAAGAGGAAAGATATTAAATATCCAATGAATTAATAAAGATTCTATTCCGAACGATTCTTCAAAAATATTTTGATTTAAAAATTTTGTTTGATTAAGTTTTCTAAATTATTTATAAAAACTTAATCTTTAATAAAATCATTATCATTATTTTAAGTTTATTTTAAAAAAGGCTACAAGTTTTAGCATACACCGTTTAGTGGTGAAACTATAACGGTATTGATAATAATATATATCTATTAAAGTTTATTATATGCACTAATGCGAAGATAAACTAGTACCATCTTTAAAGCTTATAAAGGCTGAAATTTATTTTTTATTGATACTGTTTCTAAAAATAAAAGATATAACTAAGCCACTCTGTTCTTGGCCTAGAATGAATGAGAAATTGACAATTGTCATCATGACGTACTCGTATTGGCGCCAGTCTGAGCCACGCTACTGAATGCTATATGTATCAAGAGGTAGGTTTGTTCCTAGATAGATGATTTTCCTAAAGGTATTATGAATAGAATGCCGTTACTAAAGTCATGCAAACTTATCGAATTATCAATGTGTACAATGATTAGCCAATTAGCCAATTAGCCAACATGAAATGCAATAAAGTAAGTGTCAATCGTTTTATTATTCTTTCTCTTCATTCGATAGTTAATTACTGGATGATAGTAACAAAAAATATTTTTTAAACTATTATATAGCCTTTAGTAATCTTTGAGGACACTTATATACATTCAACCGTCTAATAAGTTCCTACTAATAAGTTCGAAGTATAGTGGAATCTCGTGATCTGAGTGCAGCATCTCTCTGGGTACATCACGAGGACAATATATATATATAGGCGTATTTCATAATGTATAACAAAATTTTACTACGTATATTCTCAAAAATCTTATCGTTAGCATCTTTTGAATTGGCATTAGTTACCTAAATCATTCAATTGCTATTAAACCAAACAGGTTTAGGGAAAATGTGTTACATATGTTTCCGAAATGTGTAAATTGATTTAGTGCTGGTTGTCTTACACGTTTATTCATTTTTCCAATGTTTCAAAGTTATCTATATGCTCACCATTAAATATCGGTATGCTTTAATATTCACGGAGCGGGATCATAAAAAATATTCCAACGTAAACCCGCACAAGAAATAAGCAATATTTACGCGAAAAAATACAGTTTTAGGCCGACGTTAAGCCTTATATCAACCTTTTAAACAGGCTGAAATGGGCTCTGCAGGCCCTTTGTAGCCCGTAAAGTTACACGTCTTAAGTTATACAGCCTTGGGATCAGCTGCTTTCTTTAAGTAAGGGTTGATTAACCTTCGAAGAGTTATGTTTTTAATTTAAATTTATTAAGAAAATTCTCATTTGTCTTTTTTGATTTGGTTTTTGGTAGCAAATTGGCAATATAGCCTGAATATAACATCACGTTTTATAGTGATTTTCTTCTTGATTTATCTTTCTAAAGTCACAGATATATAAGAATAAATAAATCAAGAGTAAAGATCATAATTTTACAATGAGTAACTTATAAATGTTTTATTATATAAATATGAAAAGAAACATTCAAGATGTTCATAGGATGCCTTATAGATGTAAAACATCGAAAATATTTTGTGCAGCAAATATGCATAAAAGAATGGTTTAATAAAGAAAATCAATACTGCGAAATCAAAAACAAACAGTTATTTGAAAGTATAAAATTTAAAAAAAAATGAGTTGCTTTAATTTCATAGGTACGAAAAATATAATACCTACATGAAATAGAAAAGTAACTAACTTCTGTAATACAATGTTCGATATATCTTCCCCGGTGACGCTGTTATACCCAACAAGGCTAACAGTATAGACATACAATAAAAAATAAAAAAAACAAAAAAAAATATTCGATTAAGAACACACATATACATAGATACATGTATATCCATATATATAAGTTAGTGGGCGTGGCCATGCCAACAGCCTGTCTGAGTTTTAACATATCCGTGTTTTCTGATAAGAATAAAATTAATAACATTACACTTACATTGTTCAATTATTTGTATGTGAAATTATATATAGTAGTAATGCTTTTAACTCAGATTGTTGGCTTTAAATAGACTTAAACCACTGCTACTAATTTTTTTTTTTTCTTTTTTAATATCAAATTTTAATTTAAAATAGTGCTGGTGAAAAGACTTGAAGATTTGTTATAGTAATAATTGTGTAGATATAATTAACTTCAATATCTCAGCTTCGAGTTATGGATCAAGATTTTCTTGTCATTTATACAATTGGCTTTTAGATTCGTGTTAAGATGATATGTTAGATCTTCAGTAGTGCAAATGTAAAAAATGCAACTTTTTCTGCAAAGAAGTTTTTACATGATATGAATACAAACGTACGGACACACATAAACACGATTTGAAAGACCATTGTTTTGGTTTCTATTACTCTAATAAGGATAACCAATGTTCAGAATCAGACTCTGGCTGCAATGTTGTTCTATAAGAGAAGGAACTGGAAAATAAAAATATTTATAGAACCCAAATCCAACCATAAATCTAAACCATCCTTAGACCCACTTTCCACACTCAACTTTTTCATCAAAAGCGGGGAGAGTTCCTTCGAGAAAAGTTCAGTGACAAACACACGTACAGAATCATTATAAAAATAAAGATATCATTATTAAATAATACCAGTAAGGTTATATGTTTTGGAACATGATTTGTAAGCTATTTTATTTACAATGAATTAAATTACAGAGTTTATTGTGTTATAAAAGTGTCGCATTCCGAAGGGTAAGCAATAAAACGCAGCAGCAACCGTCAAAGGTAGCGGAATTTAATTGCAGGCCCTCAGCGAGCTTTAAGCCACTTGGCTTTGTGCACGTACCCACATATTGCAAATATTTAAATATTTCTACCAACAGATCCATAACGGTTTTGTGCAGCACTTCAACATGTCTGGAGTATTAAAATTACAACCCGTAAAGTAAATTATATTTAATGTATTAAATTGTTAAATTAAATTGTATAATTTATAATCGCGGCTTTTTCTGAACACTTATTATTAGATCGATTATTAGCGCCACCTATCGGATCCGGATTGTTCTATGTTATTATTATTTCCTACACCTTTTATGATATTCGAAAAGCAAATGAACCACTTCAATAAAATATTCTGATAAATACAAATATAATTTCAATCTCTCCAGTCGTTCCGAGATTTCTCGAAAACTGAAACTGTACGAAACATTATAATTGTATAACAATTTACAACTATATGAATATGTTTTGTATTTTAAAATGCACTGGCGATAGTGCATTAATATATAAAATTAGAAGCTAAGAGGTAAGACGTGCACTAATGTTAGCACATGTCGCCTATAAATTCTTTAAAAACCCACATTAATAACATCTAAACTATTAACGTGACAACCCGCTGTTTAGACATTTTTTATGTGTTATATTAAGTGACTTTAATAATTAATTAAGATTGAAATATGAAACATTTTTTAGTTCATAATATGAAAAACTATGAAACAGTGTTGAGTGTTTCATCATTTTTCTTTAATTGTGTGTTAAACTATTATTTTTATTTGTTCAACAAATATTGATTTCCATCGAAATGAATCTGTGACGTCATAACAGTGGAGTAAAAAATAATCATATAAAGCTCTGTATTCAGCAAAATATATCACTTGTATTCATAAAAACTGATTTAAAATGTAAACAGTAGTGACGCCATGTATTCAAATTGAATTAGGCAGTGTGTCGTTTGCATAATAAATAGTTAAAATTCGTTCTGTTTGCTTGAATTTACTGAATAACGGAAATTGGCTGAATGTATACGAAATAATTTAACGAGTGTTCGTATTTACAGTCCAAAAAGGTTTTATATTTTATATAATAAATCCTGTATTTTGCAATTTATTATGCAATATAATGATGTTTTCATGTTTCTCAATTAATATGAATAAATTAAGAACGTCAAAAAAGTTTGATTTTATGTTTGGAACTTTATGTTTTTGAAGTTTTTAAGGCTTTAAATATAGAGAGTGAGGGAATGCTTCGTGTTGTTTTAATAGAGATCCATGTTATAAAATATGGATTTAAAAAAGAGTTTTCATTGTAAATTAAAAAAAAATACATTTATGATTAAAATAAAATTAGGTATATAAAATAGAATTGTTTTATTATTTCCAATATTATATGATTTTGAATAAGAGGAATAATAATTCAAATACGTAATTCGAATTCCATTGATTTTGATATACATGGTGGCAGAAATTAATTGCATTGTGATGTAAAACATAATTTAAAGATAAACAAAGATATATTTAAGAAAGAAGCTAGTGATGATGGTCGGGTGTACTCGTAGTAATAACTATTATCTTTCTTGCAGCGCTTGTAACTTGAGCCAAAAATGCGAGAGTAGACGATAAATCTTGTCTTTGTCGCCGGCAGATGGCACTCGTGTCCAGGTTTTTGCCGCCATAACTCCGTAACAAAGAGCACTCCACACCTGACTTGTCCTTGAGGATTCTGTTTATGTTCTTATTTTATTATAGAACATGAATGTGATATCTTTTATTTTGTATTTATGATTGTGACGATTTAATTTTATAAAATATTTAGACTCAGTTTTTTATATTTAGTTACTAATACCAAAGAGTGGGTGAAGGGATTTTAAACATAAATTATTATTTTCATATAAATCTACGCATATAATTCTTGCTTGCTTCTTATATGTAAATAAATAATTAAAATTTTTCGTTAAGACAATTCATGTCAAGATTAGTATAAATTGTATCTTTATTGCAACCTGCGGGTTTTTGTATCATCTCAAGAGGATTCTTGATACTACTCACATAAAATTAAGTACAAAATTCAGTTTATGAGTTATGACATAGCAGGTTAACCTCCCACCATTATTCTGTATAGAAAACTAATTCACGTTAAAATTGTGGGAAAATCCCAAAACGCCAACTTAAAAACAATAAGTACTTATAACATATTTAAATATGTCAAAACTGTCATCTCATTTTGAGTAGGTAATAAAATTAATTAATGAATAATTTTATTTTCCTTGCACGAGAAAGTCTTTTTACGAACTAATGTAAGGTTATTACAAACTAATTAATCGTTCATAATCAAGCAGCGTATCGCCGGGTGGTCTAATTAGTATGTTAGATGTTTTGTCCCCCTCGCCCCACTATTGTTGGAATGCGATGGATATACATATTCCCCGAGGCGAACCTTCGGAAGCGGTAGCGGATTAATTAATTGAGAGCCATTTTGGACGCCATATTTGTTTTGAATCTCGGGTATACTCATAAATTTACTTGGGAATAAAAAAATACTTTTATGGGGTCAGTAATATATATGTAGATGTTATCTTTAATTATTATAGGAATGCACATTTTTATGTTACCCTTTAAACAGACTTAATGGGTATTATAACTTGTTTAGTTTATAATATAATGAATGACGCTAAGCTTAAACTATCATTTCTTTATTATACACTATTTATATTTCTCTAGTCTTTTAAAACTTTTTGCACACATTTCATTATTCATATACACGATTTTAAACACGACCGTAGAATTATTATGCTTTGAATACATTCTACAAAACAAGTCTATGTTTTTGCATATTACGTACAGCAGACTGCACCCTAGAGAATGGTGTTAAGGATTAAAACAGCGTGTTAAGTTATTACGTATATTAACATAAATATACAAAAAGCCCTCAAAACACGCCTGTTACAAATGTAAGTGACAAATGGACGAAGTCTAAAAGCTTTGCAAAAGCTTGTGACATCTTTTGTACAACCGTGACTTCATAGTATGTACTTCAAACAACTGGCATTAGTAGAAAATTAAAATAACTATCACATGATATTTAATATAAATATTTAATAATTATTAATACGGATATTTACTTTATTTTTCTTAATATTTTTTATGCTATCGTTTGAATAAAGGGTATAAAATTAAACATTTATTAATTCGTTTAAATTATTGATAATAAATAGCTTATTATACTAAACATTTAATCGCAGAGTTTTATTAAAATTATACTATTACTATATTTTATATTATTGTTTGAATTGTATTATTATCAAAGTTATTCTCACTTTTAACCATTATTCTGGGCAAATATTGATAGAAAAATACATTTTCGTCGAAAATTTGTATCCGTGAAACGCCAACATAAAGTACTTATATTCGATGTTATAATTATTTTATGATTATAATCGGTATAATGTAACAAAACTAGGTAGTCGTTTCATTTAATACAATATCTAATTATTATATATTTTTCAAAGTAAGATTTTTGAAGTACAATTCAAACAAAAAAATATACAAACACAATATATTTTGAGTTAAACGCACCGTTTTAGTGTTAGTGTGAAGGACCTTTACGAGACCCAATTTTGTTGTATAGACTCTCTGACGAACTATTGAGAATGATTCTGACTTACTAATTGATACCACCTGCTTATATTAACAAAATGATATAAAGGTTTAATAATATTTTTATAACTTTGATACGATGTATTTTTTATTTGTTATTTAAAAAATAACCAAAAACTTACGAAAATATAATAATAAAATCTACCATAAAAGGTATGATAGTTGAAATAATAATAACAAAAAATACGCCCCCGGGTGGGCTCGAACCACCAACCTTTCGGTTAACAGCCGAACGCGCTAGCCAATTGCGCCACGGAGGCGATGAGTGGGGATCCGAAATAATGCACTATGCTACACATATTACTTACTGTGCATGTACATGTTGTACATTTGAATGTGTGCACGCGTTATATATGACGTAATCATATGTACTGCTTATCATAATACATATTGTTATCTTGAGTTTCATACAATATACACTAACCACTATCCGATTTTGTACTATATTTATTCACGTAACATTAACATATTATGATAATATAACAAGAATAATGTAAAACATAAAAGTTGTCTAGTATGTAAATAAATTAATGTAGGTAACTTATTTTCAAAGATAGAATGATGTCAATAATTACATAAATTAGTATATTATTTAAATTATAAATTAACAATTTGTTAATCTCTGTGATTGGAATTGCTTGTAGCTATAGGAACAGGTTAGTCTCATAAGCGACGAGAGGAAATTGCTCAACAGAAACCTAAATCTATTCATTATGTTAATTATTGCAAAATAATAAAATGTTTATAATAATGATTTATTGAAACATGATTTAGAGATTATTATTTCATATATAACAATATCACTCAGATTAAATTTTATCATAATTATTATATTTAATGATTTATATTAAAATAATTATCACGTCCAATTCTGTCATTAAAAACGCTAATCGCGCCTCTTATCACTATACTATATATAAATTACCGGTAGATTTATTCATCTTCCCAATAACTTAGAATGATTTATAGAGAGCCTCCGGTTATTATGATGAGACCGATAGAGACACTATGTCATTATCTTATTGTTATGGTAGTTTAGTAGATATTGCCCACAAATAGGCTTATAACAGACAAACTTAGTATTTCAAAGCATAATAATTTACTTAAGTTTCTCTTGTTTTTATAAAATAAAAACTGTAAAGCGAATCTTAAATATTCAAATAGTTTTTACGCTTTAATTTATATTTAAAATAAAAAATAGATATGTTTTAATAACAAATTTATTTTATTTAGAAAATAATGTCTAGTGAATATTTTTTTTTTATTGTATTTATTTTTTATTATTTCTATTCTCCTATAAATTTAATCAGTAGGTATTAAATTGATGATGATCTGTAGTAAATAAAAAAAATACGTTCAATAATGATTATATTATTGAAACAAATGCAAAGAAGTTATATTTTGTCAAATCACGAACTTGATTAAAAGTGTGTTGGGTTCGCTGCGGGTGGTAAATACGGTTGCAACAACTCACTACGATGACGCATTTTTCTTGTTGTAATCTGTCAACATTTTTTTTTAAATAGATATAGTTTATATGGACTATAAATATAGTTCATAATCCTTAAAGGTTTTATTTTATTTGTTAACCATATTTATATGTAGGGTATTTTCGTTATAAAATTATTATACATAGAATTAGTGTAGAGTGTCAGTCTCTAATATAAAATATGAGGCAATAAGAGAAACCAATATTTATCTTTGTCTAATCACACATTCAAGAAAGAGAGACAGATAGGTAGCCTCATTCGATTTTTCTTTTTTACAATGGACACATTTTATGTTATGTAGGTTGATTAGGAAAATGTAGAATAAATTCTTTAATCTGCTTTCGTGTGATTTCCTTTTTAATAAAGATATTTTTAAACGGAACCTTTACATTAAAATTTAATTCTCCCTAGATTGAACCGTCATTGTATGAACTACCGCAGTTATCCGCCTAATGAAATTGTAGTGATGGAGCGCTATCATTTGATCGGAACCCCTCACTTGAAGGGTTTTCAAACACCAGGTTTTAGAGGTCCGTAACAAAAATAGTGAAATACAATTGTTGATTTTAATTAAAACGTAAAATGTTTTTTATAAAATTTTAAACATACAAAATTTACGCTGTTCTTGAGCCGAATGCGTTTTTATTTAAATTTCTCATCATTTAAAAATTTTGTGACTTATTTGCAAAGTTAGAACATTTTTTAAAGAAGATTTTTCTTATTATTTGCTCTATATTAATAAAAACACGATTTATTACCTTTAACTCGAACGGAACCAATTAAAAGAATTGACAACTTCCAAAAATATTTTAACAGGAATGCAATACCAACGTCGAATGACTTTCACAATATAAATAGATTATTTAATAGAATTAATGTGACAGAGTTGACGGGTGTCGTCTGCCGCCATATTTAAATTAGTGATGTATCATCGCTTTATGACTTGCGGAACGAGGGATAATGAAAATTAATAGAAAAGTAACCTCTTTGGAATAAAAGTGTAGATGTCTGTCATAAAATTTTAATTCTAGATCAACTTTTAGTTTTTTTATTGCTATAAGTTAAGACCAATCACAGTTTGATATAATTGCTTAAAACTAATAAAGAGTTTGGTATAATAATTAAAACTTTTTAAAAGCATTGATATTATTCAATTCCATTACTTAGACACGAGGTTATTGTATTTGATCATCATACATATAGATATACATCTAGAAGATTACTTAGAAAATTTTAACAACCCGTATCTATATCCCGCGGTCAATTACGGCTATTCTTTATTGAGAGGCGGCAAAATAAATACAGATAAAAAATATACATTAAGGCCTCGTTGAAGGCAATCCAGCGTTATGACAGGTGACGGTTGATCAAAGAGCTGAGAAGTGGCCAGTCATGCTCAAATGATTATGACCAGAGATTTGGACTTTATTGCCTGTTATAAAAAATGAAATACCAATATGAATCGCCTTTTTGAAATCATTGTTCGTTCGAAAACTGTATTATGACTCGAGATTTTTGTGGAAAATAGCATTTTATATTTGGTTTACTCTGTGACATTTTTATCTATCTCGCCAGTGGATTAGAAGTAGTTATGGATATTTAGCTCTTAAAATAAGGTATATGAAAAAGAATTAGGTTTCATATATGTTATTTTTGAACTCGAAAATGTCATTTCTTAAGAAATTAGAATATGCTAAATAATTCAATATACGTTTTAATAATTTTCCCAATAATAAACAGTCCTTAAATAATATTACCCTATTTATATATAATTATATTTTCTTTGTAAAGCTTCCCCTTTATGTGAGGTGCTATTAAACTCTACTTCCCTTCCCCTTAAACCCTGATAAGCTCTCATTGTTATCGTCGACTTTGTACCCTTAATAGAAAATATGAAATTACTTTTCAGAGACTCTTATAAAATTTTTGCTATTTGGTTCAAGATCCCGTGTGAAATTTAATATTTTAATAGGCACTTTGTATCTAAATATTGTTTCTTATCAGTACCACAGTTTGGATTGACCGGAATTTGATAAGCAAAATGTAATTATAAAGTTAATTGAAAACTAGGTTTGTGAAATAAAAGAAAAGTATCAATTCCGTGGATCTTTTACAGTAAAAAGGAACGAATTTCCTTGTTCGATTGCTCGTGACGAACCTTATTGGAAAACTTTTCAATTCCAGCCAATATCTGAATTCTTGTAATAGCGAGATGCTTGTTAGGAACAAACTGACAGACTTTATTTTATGACTTCTAGAATGCGTATGAGACGTTAATACATAATATCCTGATATTTTGAATGGAGTGACATTTTCATTTATAATATTATAAAAGTGATAATGTTCAGATAGTGAAAAAATATTGAAAGTTTAATAGGAAAAGTTACAGTCAAAAATATTGATATGTGTTAGCATCAGAAATGCTGAATTCAAGTTGGATTTAAACCGTTTTATTGGGGGACAAGTGGTGGCCATATTTCATAAAAGTTGAGTTCCATCCAACTCTGAAACCGACAGAGTTTTGCTAGCTCCAACTATTTGTGATTTAGATTCACTACGTCTGATTTTGATACATATAAATGTTACCTAAATTGTTTTTAGGTTTTTTTTTTAATATTTTTTTTATATAAGCTTAGTTACTTAAGTTTTCAAACATGTTATAGGTAAAGATAGAGAGGGTCTTAAACTTTTATTAAAATAAATAAATATTTAATATTTCTTAATATGACGGCCTCTTTTTGTTTTTAGGTGCTTGCTATAAAGTCGTTAAGGCGTAAACTTTTAAATAATTCAATTTTTATAGAATTTTTTTATAATATTATTGATGCTAGTATTGACATGTTTGTAATATATGTGAATGTTTTTTGTTTCTTGGTCTTACAAATTCCTAAATCATATTACTACAAAAATTATCTATTGTCAATAGTTTTTGAATTAGTACAAGCACTTATATGGTAGAGCGCCAATTTGTAGCTAATAGTAAGTAATTAGGAAAATAGATAACTTATAGATAAATCATATTTTTATTTATTATATTAGTTATGAGCGTTTCTTAAACAAATCCACTGAAATGAGAAATAAAATTCATTTTACACAAAGCAACATCATTATTAAATGATTAATGGTAAAGATTTTAATATCAGATATTAATCTGATCACAGCATCCCGACGAGGGTAAAGGGTGAACATCATTAGTCATCAGGGATTTGAATTTTATATCTATAAATCAAATACATTGATGTTTACGAAGTAATTAATATAAATGTAAACTTTTTTAATCTTGACATTTTAGGCATGACGGACAATAGTCTAATTTATTTATTTTATTATGATAGGGTTGTCTGTTTATGTGTGTGTTTATTTGTTTTAAAAGACAGATTGTCTTTTGATCAGTAAATTAGAAAACCTTTTATACGATATAAATATTATAAATACATCCTAAAATCTGCCATAATCCTTTTAAATAGCATAGGATTACAATAGATTAATCGTATTCCATAACCAAATATATCAATGTATTTACGAACACTAACAATACCAACCCTGTCGGCAAACACACTTGCTATCGGCTTAAGGTTAATATCGGAAGTATTGCATATTATGATTTATGGTAGGGGAAGCCGGGGTAAACTGTGATAATGCATTTGTAGCGTAAGCAGAAAACTCAGAGCGATAACAATTATTATTAAACAAGTTATAATTTATTTACTTTATATGTGATTATTATTATAAGTTATCTTTATTTCTCAATTATGTGGTAATAAAAAGACATGATAATAATAATATTTTTGTATCGTGTGTCAAACGATAGTTAACGTCCAAAATAACTTACATTCTGAAAGAATTTATACAAAAATTATAATAATTAAAAAAAAATACTATTAACAAAAAAAAATACCAAAAATTTTTTATGCAGCTCATTAAATTTAAATAAAAGAGTTCATGATAAAATTAGATAACACCTGATATGTGGACGGTACTCAAACGACCTATCTGAAACGTTCTCGCTATTCACTACTATTCGCGTCAAATAAAATAAAGAGCGCGCACTGAAGCCATCGCTTTCAACGGGAATTATGGAGCATCAAGTGCTTAAGTCACACTGGGACGCTTACGTAGACGGGACAGAAAGAAAATACATTGTACTTGACCATAGATTATGATAGAGATGGGTCTGGTTCTACCTTTAAAAAAAATTAATAACATTTACGAATTTAAGTAGTTTATGAGTGTACGACATCAAATCTACATTATTTTTTATATATTTACATTTTTTATTTTGCCATTTTAATTTTTTTTTTTTTGGGATAGATCACGTCTTTCCTTATTTATGTAATAATTACTTCTTAAAAAAAGTGTTATACAAACGAATTACGACAAATTAGTAATATCCCTTTTAATTTAACCATGGGAAGGTAGTTAACCTATTTGGTATTTCCTCAATATAAGCATAGAGTTGTATAGCAACTCTATGAATGTATGTCGGTTTTATAAAAAATATATAGTCTATGGCCATAAGGGGCAAGCATAAATATTGTTGTTCTGTTGGCATGAGATTGTTAATAAAGAGAGATATTTCTGGCGCTTTGTGAGAAATTAACGATATTGTTTGACTAATATTATATGGAATGGAATATTCATGCAGGTATTAAATGGGGTGCATAATATAGTATGAATCGTTCGTAATAATCTTTCTGACAGCTAAATCCGAGGCTTAGAGTTTCTTATTGGAAGATCATTTGTTCTGATATTTGTTAATAATTTGCCATTATATATTAGAATACTGATATTTTCAGTAAATGTTTATTAAAATATATTTAGAATTCGAAATTAGAATTATTTCTTGTTAATAATGTATTTCGTTATGTTATAAATGTTTACTTATTCTAACAATATTACCTATATATCAATCTTTTGTAAATTTGATTCACAGTTTGACCCAGTACATGGCTGCCTGCTATCAGAATCCAGTTGTGTTTTTTTTTTTTTTCAGACGAGGAGAACGTCACATATAAAATGTACTGAAAATAAACCATGTAAAAAATGGTTTCCTTTGTATCATGTGTATCACAGATTATTAATATCATATATATCTCGTATTCGTTGTTAGTTTATTGTAAGACCTTTCGAGGTAGATATTTTCCTAGTGTAATTATTTTTAGACCTATTAAAAAATACATCATTATCATTTTCTCATTATATATTTTCACGCCTTTCAGCGTTGCTGCTATTCCTTTCCATTTATAAAATATACTCATTCTATTTTTAAATAAATAATTCTTCATATTTGTTGTTACATTTTATTATCTGCTATAATTAATTAATAGTGTTTTTATATACCTAACTACTGACCATGTAGTGGATATGTCATTCAATTTTATAGTATTTCTGAGTATACCATTGTATGGCTTGTCCAGCGCTCGCCCGAGGTTAGCTTTAGACTGCACCGGATATTGTAGCTTTGGAATTGAAAACAACAATTCCCATGTCTATGCTATCCTAGTTTATGAACCTTGTATTTGGAAAAAAATAAAATCTGTTACATTTTAGGGGATCTACCAAATATTAGACATGATAATAGGAAACATGAGCTATAATGACGTAGAACTTTGTACAGCAATGAAAAATTAATCACACAATATAAACCAGAGCTTAATTGACTTTGAAAGTAAGCAACTGCTCGCGAAGTTAATTTTTTGCTAAACAACTCTGTAACTGCAGAGTTTTTTTGTTTATTTGTCTGTACACAACGGAAAACAGATTAAAATGGCCCCGAGCTAAAAAGGAAGTTGTGAAGGCATGGAGATTAAAAACAGCGCAAAAAATACTTGATTTTCCAGTGAACAGAGTGCACAATCTCAGCAATAGTTTCAACTTTCGAGTTTATGAGTCCTCCAGGAGTCATTGTCATGTTGTTTTTGATGTTCAGAGTTAATTCAGTTATTTTGATACCCCGAAGTTTTGGGGATTGGGTTATAAATTGTAAAGTGACAACGGGTTTTTAGCTAACGAAAGCTTACGAAAATTTACTAAAAGTTCGCTTATAAAAGCTAGCTGGCTAACTTAGGTTTCGTCTACTTGATTCTAATGTACTTATTAAATAAATAAATTAATTAAAATAAAAATGTCATTTAGATTAAAGAAGCTAAATTAATACAAACTATAGCATATAAACGATTGATCTAGAATTATTTACTTGCTACTTAAGTGAAAGAACTGCCAAATAAGGAGTGTAACGTCCCAAATCGGTCAAGAAGACCGACCGAATAATCTTGGGTCGCAAAGTCCACTGTTATAGGTAAGTATTTTCGCGCCATCTCAGGGTTAACTTAGGGTTAAACCAAAACACTACGTGGGAACAGTAGGAAGGACCGTATTCTCACGACATTCTGATTAGAATTGCCCAAAATGTATCATAGAAAAACCATTCATATTATGTGCTCGGAAGCTCTAAAGTCGTGTGTATGCATTTCGGAATAGTTGAAATGGCTGAAAATTGTATTCGCACGGAGATTCATTTGCATTTGACCGCAGAACAATAATATCAGACAATCTTTCTCGAATGTTTTGCATATTATTACCAAGGTTTAAGCTTCAATAAAGATTATAAAGGATTTCAAATTACTTCATTAAAATAAGCAATTAATTTGGTACAATAACGTGAATGTTCGTAAAAAAACATTAAAAAAATATTTATGTTATATTTTTAATAATATATCAAATTTTAAGATAGTTTTATGATTTCAAACAAAAGATAATTGTCACCCTGACCACCGAAATTAGACAAAAAGTACCCTAAGAAAACACCCTGAAACGAAGTACCTAAATAAGAAAAGAATACTTGAATCAAAATAATTTGCACAAAAAACGCAAGACGTCGATCTTGATAATAAATAAATGACAAAAGATATTGGACTATATCACTATAGCAATAAAGGTAAGATTTAGAAAGCAAAACCACAGTATTCGAATGTTTCCTTTCGGCTTCATATTCAGTATTTGTCTCACACATCCCGCCAGTCACTGCGTAAGTACTGGCAATTTACCCTAGTATTTTATTTCCATTCTGTGTTTTATAGACAATGGAAAGTAGACCTTATCAACAGTTAACAAATTCATCATATTGTTTTGCTGAAACTATTGTCTCGTGGGGTAGTTTTTGCGTGACTGTAGTTGGGTTGCTTATAGAGTTCGCTCAGGAGGCTTGTTCAAATAATTTCGTAAAAAGTTTGAGGAAGGGCTCCTGTAGCCTGAGGGTGGAAACTTATCAGCGCAGCAAGGGCTTAGAGTTGAACCCGTCATTATACCAGTATCGCCAACCATTTCTTACTCTAAGTATACTTAAAGTATTTACTTATATTATTATAAGAGAAATATCAATGTGATTCTACCATTTAAATTAAAATAGTTGTACAACATACATTGTAAGATTCTATATATTTATTGCAGCATCCTTATTTATGTAATACTATCTGTACCCATAGTTGTTTTAGATCCTATTTATAGCCCCGGCTCTGGGAGAAAGAGCCCGGTTTAAGTCTAAGCTTATTTTTATAAGTTTCGAGCCAAGTTATAGAATCGTTATAATTCTTATTGTGATAATTTAAGAGCAGTTTAATGCAAGATAATCGAAAAAACTTAAATTAAATAAATTTAGAAATAAAAATAAACTTATATGGGCAGGGATTTAAACCAGCGATCTTTGGAAAAACGTCCTGTCGCTTTACAAATTGAGCTACCATACCGTCGAAGGTTTGAATCCCTGTCCGTATCAGTTTATTTTTTATTCTATAATTATTTGCATTTATAGAATCTTAACATGACTATACATGTATAAAAATAATTTAGAAAAGGCTTAGTCTAGATCATTCGTTATAAAAAAATTTGAAATGTATTCAAAGTTCTAACTTTACTATATATACCTATATAAATATTTATTTCTATTACCCTCGGTCACGCTACGATCGTCTGAACCGATTTAGTTAATTGATTTTTTTTGTGATTTTTATTTTTAAAAAGTTCTTACAAATGAAAAAATAAGAAAGTTGCAATAATAATTAGATATATTATAAAAAAATTACTACCATTTTACTTTTTCTTGTATAATATTTGCTTTTGTAATAACTGTCAGTATGACAGCTGTAGGCGCGATTGACAGAATTCACTCTGAAAATATCGTCTGAAACTGATAATTTGTTCGGTATTTTATTAAATAATAGTTATTTTATGACTTATATAAATTCCAATTAAATATTCATAGTTAGGCAGAACAGCGTCTGTCAAGTCAGCTAATAAAATATAAAATTCAAAATATACGTCACACATTTACACTAAATAAAATTACACATATGCTCAGATAATATAGAACTAAAAAAATATATACTGTAAAAGCTGAGATACTAATGTCATTATACCGATTGTACATTTCTATAACTTTTTTTAAGAAACAAAGAGAATAAACGAAAATGAAGAGAAGGATGAAAAAATAATAATCCCATTAAAAATACACCTAACTTTAAAACATAATTGAAAAAAGTATACCACATCATAATAATTAAATAAGAATTAAATGCCAGATTTTGATGCTTATTTCGCTATACCGTGTAAGGTTTTCTTGTAAAAGTCAAGCAACTATACAAATTTACGGCGAGTGACCTAATTAGCTGTGTTTTGGGTCACGTCCCTTGCTACTTTTATTTGACCGATTAACCCTCCAACCTTTTACTAATAGCTTGCCCTAAATAGGTTTTGTCGCAATAATTTTCCGTCGTGTTTATTAGGAATAGTTACATTAAATAACGAAATATGACTCCTAACTCACGACAGAACTAATCACTTCTACTCTTCTTACAAATTCTTCTTCTTCTCTCTCTTCTTCTTCTTACATTTATTAGCAACCATGTTATGTTTTTATTGTTCGGTAATTTTTATGACATTGGATTCAGGAAAGAAAGTCAGAGAAAGGTTTGAAAAATTATAAGTGTACTACTTAAAGTTCTGATAATTTAAACTTTGTTTGTAGGAGTGTTACAAATATCTCACTAACCTCATAAGTTAGAAGCATACCAGAACATCCAGTCAATGTCAGTTGCAATCAGAGATTAGATCTGAAAATAAACATACAACATTGACTCCTATTTTTAATTTTTAATCTGTGTTTTTCATGTTAACAAATTGATATGAAATCCAACCCTTTACTATCCTGGAACCCGATTTATTTCAGAAATGTAAAATCAATACTTGATATTAATAAAAACTTTCATACAAACGTATTATGTGGAAGAATATTTTTCCTAACTGTAATTATGAAATATAAACCTTTTTAATTGTTTTCAATATTATACTTTGTTATGAAATATTTTCTATGTAAGAATTATATTTTTTTTATAATACTGTCTTTTATCCTCGGATTCCTACTGCTATAACCAACACATCACTTTATGATTTTCGTTGTTAATCTTTTTTTGATGTTGAGATTTAAACTTTTTTTTTTGTAGAGACCTAAACTATATTTAAGTTTGGCTCTCACTAAATTTATAAACTTTTCAGTAGGTTATCAAAATAATTTGGTTTTTAAGTACGTATTGTGAAAAATACTTTTTTGGTACCATGAAATTATTATACAGCACCTCTCTATTACGTCACTTATTTATTAACAAATTACATAAAGATTTAAATTTATAGAGAATCTAACTTAAAAGTCTAACTCATTTAAAATTTTAAAATCCGTGACAAGAAATCGCAATACAACCTCCTTATTACTTTTTAAATACGAACCAAAAAAGAGATAAAAAATAAACACTATATGATTTTAGATAAACTCCGCTCACAAAATCATTAGAAACCCAACACGCTACCAATTTTATTCACAGCTGGTCATAACCAGCCTATTTATGAGCAATATTTGTAAAAAGTTCGTCCGTCAGTCCGTCTGTGTCCCGCAGCGAGGACGAACCTGCATTAAACTAATGACACTTAAAATAATATATTTTAACCGCAGGTGTGTGTCGAATTTAAGTGTGTTTTTGATGTAATCTAAGAAATTCCTATGCTATGTTCCTTACTACACTTGCACGACTTCTCCCCGTCACTTTGCTGACACTAATAAATAAAATGGTTAACAAAGATATGAAAGATTATCTATCCAATGCAAAATAAATATTAAAACCATGCGGACAAAGTGTTTTACAAAATCTTACCGTTTTTAATATTATAATAACAAACGGACAGACAGCTATATTTATATATATGGATACAAATAAGACAAACCGTATACTTTATATTTTAAGTAATATTATAATCAATACAGCTTTTAAGATCAAAACTATTAATTACATTCAAAGAAGTCGTAATAACTTTACAAGAAACTACTAAGGAAGTATTGTACGTACTCCAGTCAGTTGCTAGTTTCCCAAACCATTATAAGCAAAAGTTTACGAATGCTTTATTTAGATATCCTTCCTCGTTTCGTTTCCAGTTATTCAGTTATAAATAAGCCCCATGTTTATGATATGATTTATTCCTACAATGTATCTGTTCACACGTGCGGTTAATTAGGTGTAGAACAAATATGATAATCACGGTAACTATGAACTTTAACATTTTTCTTAATGATTTATTTATAGGTGGTTAAAAAATTTCATTAAAAAATTTCACTCAAATATATAGAGTATTTGTAAATGTTGTTTTGTATTGTAAATGTGTAATGAAAATAAAAAAAGTATAAAACAATTGTTAAGTATTTGGTATTGTGACATACGTGACAGCCGCTTAAAGGTTGTTTTGTTTTTTAATAAATATAGATTTAAAAAATCATCAACTCGAGCAGGACTCTATCTTAGACTACCTTATTATTATTTAATCCTACATTAATATTATGGAAATTGATAAAAAAAACCGATCAAACAAAACATTAATAATATATTCGTTTATATTAACAAAATATTACCGTAACTCGTCTCAATCTCATACTTTATGTAGTGGTCATCACTCTTCCAAATTGGTTGCGGACTAAAAAATTAATTAAAGCTTTGGGCGTACATTTTTATTTCAATTCTTTTGTAATAAATTCTACTTTCCTGCTTTATTATGATATAAATGTCACATTAGCAGCTAATTGGTATATATAATTAATGATATTTATGTATCAATCGGAAACAGTAGAACGGAACGGAACAGTAGAATAACTTTTATTGTTCTTAGTTGAAGATATTTTTCTTTATTTACTTATTTTTTATTATAAACATGTATTTTTTTATTAACATCATAATATGTGAATTTATTTATTCAACATTTTTAATATTAGACGTTGCTGGAATAGCGATCTGAATGTATATGTCGACAAAATATTAGTGACTTAAGCAACATGTCTTTAAAAATAAAAAATATAAACATTCAAAAAATATCATTATAACCTACATAGACATTATTACTATTATTAATAAGCTTACAATTGTAGAAAGCACGCTCTATATTTTATAATAATTTAAATATAATATAAATGTTATTATATCACTATTAATAAATAACCTAAATCCAAACCAAGCTACAAGATAAGCCCAGATGTGTAACAAATTAAGCTCGTATCAAGCTATCATACCTGTATATCTGTTTGTCTATACAATCCAGTACAATACCTCGTGCACCCGGCCCATACATCCCCGTCATATAAATCATAGCTGTCTTCGGCAGGAACACGGTATCTGCTAGACATCGTAATGTCATTTAAATTAAGTTCTAGAGATTTATTGCTTATGTTATTATATTTTTATTTTAGTATAACCAAGGGTAAGATTTCATTTTATAGTAGTTAGTTCTAATAGCTTAAAATGAATGTAATAACTAAAGGATAAATATTATTCCATAAATATGTAACGTTTATAGAGCTTTTATTTATTCTTAATGTTATTGGAATATATTTTTATTATGAGTTTAAATATTTTTTATTTCTAGAAAGTTCTAGTATATTAAAAACACAACGATATTTTAGACAAATTAGTGTCTGATAATATATAGCGACAGATTTAATTATTGATTCATATTAAAAAATATAGAGTTATCAATTTCTTGCAGATTATTAATTAAATCATCTAATTAATGTTCTTTGATAATTTCACACATGTTTATAATATATTAATTATACTTTCAAACCGGTAAAGTTTAATTTTCTTTAGAATCATGTCATCGTTATTAAGAATATAGAGTCGATAAGTCTTGAGGCGTGGAAATACGATCCAGGTAAAACAAATAACGTACCAATACCAGTTACTCTCAAATTATATTTTATTAACTTTAACTACCATATTTATTAATAATTTATCAATTAGGATCAAGTAACATAGAACGAATATTAAATATCATTAATGTGACAATCTTTAATATCGGCCGGTCTACACCGGCCAGCGCTACCAGCCAGCGCTACCGCTGGCTTTATATTATCAGAGCGTATATTTTTCTTTTATGATTTTTTATTTCTTTCAAAAAAGTTATTTCTCAGTTAATAAGTTATTCTATTTTAATTTCTATTTATTTATTTTAACCCTAGATTCTCTCGCAATGTCCTCGTTGCGAGTCCTTAAACCTAATTTATGAATATTATTTTCTAAAAATTAATTTATAAATATTAAATAAGAAGAATTAGTAGGTAGATAATTAATTAATAGTAACTAATAGTAGTGATAATAAACTAACTAATATTAATTAACAGACATGTTTTAGCTGAATCCTATAAATAGAATAAAAGATGTAATAACATAAAAAATAACAAGTTACATAATACGTTTCCAGACGTTATGCTTTTGTTAGTAAAGGTTTTCGAAACAATAATAATAAAAATTGGATTCAGAAACACATCAACGTTAAAAGCCAAATTTTGGATCAAATCTTTGCAATAGGTAGCGAGTAAGATATTCATGTTGTTATTCTATATTTTACCTAAACAAAGGTGAGTATATTTTCTAGGCATCATGTCTACTTTGTTTTGTTTATTTTTTTGTGTGACCTTCCGAAGTCTAATTTCATCTTAGTGTTCCGTCACACGAGTCATGCCCTTTATCGTTAGGTATAGGGCCCGTGGGACGACCCTATATTCAGATTTACCGCTGAAGTTTGTTATACTTATTTATAAACAGAATTTTTGAATTAATTTATGGGAATTATTATATGCTTCAATGTAATTTATAGCTTATTATATTTTAATAATTAAATGAAAATGTATCGTTATTTTTTCAGTATAATATATATATTTTTTTAAATTAAATATGTGCTGATTGAAAGTTTTAGGTATTATCTCAACTGATCAATTAAAATTTGTTTTGTAACCGATACCAAAGATCGCATTATAGTATAAGAAATTATTTATCAAATAGATAATAGTTTAAAAATCAGGTTATTTTTTTGGATCCATAAATGTAGGTACACCTAACATATAAATTAACAATCATAACATATTAAATAAATAATATTTTTTATATATTAAATATTTATATATAAAAATATTAAATATCTGACAGCAAAATGTAAATATAAAAAAATATACAAAAAGATGCTTTATTTCAATTATTTATTGTCTACAGTTATTATAAAAAAGTTAATTATTAAAGAGCTTGTTCTATATTTAAATAAATATGTAACCTTCACCACTTAGTTCTTCCCATTAGTTCTGAAGTAGGAAAGGGTACGCAAATAGCAAGCTTGCCCTCGGGAGCCATCCATCAGGGCCGGCAAGCGCTTAACACGACAGAGTAAGATGAGATCAGAGACCTGTGGTTCAACGGATTAATATTCTGATACGGCTTATCATTCATATATATTTTGTCAAAACATGTACCACAAGATAATCGTTTAATAATTTTAAGAAATATCACCTTAAATAAAATGAGAATAAAGTGCTAAGTGTTTTTTAGTAATCAAACGTTACATGCATGATGTAGAGTCATTTGTAATTCAATTCATTATTTATATAAAACATAAGGCTTTGATAACTATTAAATTAGAAACCAAGAAAGAAAGATCATTTTAAATTCAATGAGGTCACGTAGGGTTGTGGTTGGAAGAATTTTAATTTTATTACTTCTTGTAATTTATGAGACAGTCCGGATGTATGCGACCCCATTCCTGTTTAGTGTCAATTTACATGTTTAAGTGTTTAAAGATTTTAGTCTAGTGTTTGAAAATTATTTGGTTTCAAGAGCAATTTCCTTCATAAAGTCGGGTATGTTAGGTTAGATGATCTTAGTTTGGACAATAATGCTTTAGAACTACTGAGGATGACCATAATGGTCCAGACGAAATGATAAATTACATAACATAAACAGTAAACATTAACATAGAAGTCCAAATATTCTAGCAAGTTACAATAGCAAATACTGTAATTGTAAAAAAAATAAAATTTAACGAACGAATTCTTTTTGTTTTTAGAACTATGCAACTAGACCACGATACTGCGTTTCAAAAGTGAAAATATATAGGCATACTTTTTGAAAAGCTTTGAGTATTGATTGTATTCGTTCCAGAATGATAATCAAATTAGATTTAATTATTAATAATTATGTGTATCCAATTATGGATACAAATTTAATCATTTTAATCATAAGGTATTTGTCCCTTCACCTGCTTATAGTGAGTAGGCTTACGGTTTAATTAATTATAATTATACGATATTGATATTGAATATCCAATCTATCTAGTGTTGTTGAATATCTAATTATACAAATACGAGTATATATAGAGGTCTCTTGGTAGAGGTCAAAGTAAACCCTAAGGTAATTTAGACGCAACTTAAAAATATATAATAAAACTGAATTCTCGGACAATAATATCCAGAGAATGAAGTCTTGGCCGTGAGCTACATTTATCTTAAATTGCGTTAGTCTTTCACAAACGTGAACTTACATTGAGCTATCCATGGGACGCTGGATGAATTTTAAACTGGCAATTTGTATCTGCAGATTGGTTGGTAAAATCTTGAAAAGTTCTCATTGAACAGCACGAACAATCTAACTTATGTTTTACACAGACGACCTATTTTTTGTTGAATATATGCTTTAAATGTTATTAAAGTCTGTAAGTGAAACTTTGACCTTACCTAAAAGATATATATAAGTATGTTAAGCAACTCAATAAATTTTAGAAGAATAACAGTAAATCTTCAAGACAGGTCTAGTATAGTGATCTAGTGAAAACTGTAATTGTTGTCCACATTTCTGTAATTAAACTTTTTTCCACTTGCAAGAACTGTTCTCTTCAAAGACACTGTTCAATTAATAGCTGAGACAAAACTTGCAGTCAGTCCGTTTGTTTGAGATAAAATTCAGACGGAACGATAAAATTTAATTTTAATTAAAGTCTATCTTTACTTCCCGTATAGTAAAATAAGTCTGAATATTACAGAAAAGGTTTATTTATTAGTAATCTACAAACGAATAAGAAGTAATTCCCCAGCCATATCTATTCGCAACACGATCTGAGCAACTGAAGCTTGTTTGAAATAAATTTTCTGTTCACGGATACTTATAAAGAATTATTTATTTAGTTGAAAAATGAAATATGATTTTATATATCTTGAACTTGATTGTACGCCCAATTGAATAAGGGTTCAGTATGTATTTTCGAGTTCATAAATTATACATTTTGCGATTAAAAGAAATTCTAAAAGAAGTGACACATGACTGTTCTAATTCTTAATTTCATCTGCTGCGTCCGCAAAAAATATCTTTGGACGTATATTTTACGTTTCATTCGAGCGGATTGAATTTTAACCACGTTTTTAAGAGCTTAGCAGTCAAGAGTGAAATTAGTTGTTTCCAGGCCGTATTGCCTTGAAGATTTAAATTGCAATTGTCGATTTGTGAATAGTTTAAAAATGGAATTTTAAATTCTTATAATATTTTAGTTTCATTTCGTTTTATTGTGTGTTCGATTTTTAAAATAAAAATATGACTAACACGTAAGTAAACATATCAATGACTAACATAATAAACAAATTACCAGTCTAGACACCTTAAATCAACAGATGTCCGAATGTTAATTAAAAAACCCCAAAACAATAAAAAATGTTTACTTGCATCCTTTGTTGTTTGCATGTCAGTGCCACGCCCAAAAAAAGGCTTTCTTTTTATACACATTTATTATTCGCCTAAATTATTCAAAGAAACACATTATGATGACGATGATATCTGAAATGTCTAATTTAAATGATTCAGACCTTTGACATACGAATGGGAAACTAAGGTACAACCGAGAACAGAAGTCTGAACATAATGTTTTATTAATATTTAGTTGATATTTGGTACATTGCAATGTTAATTATATCTAGATTTAATTTCTCATGACAAATGCAATAGAATTCAATTTGGAAAGGAAATAACACTGCGTTTCTATCAATTCCTTCTACAACACGAACAAACAAAAACGTCGGTGAAATCTCAACTGGTCAAAAGGCGTAGCTATAAGCATAAAGGATAAATAAAAAAACAATCAAGCATTTTTATTTTTCATAAAGAAAACCCTACAACTCAATAACTAACTACCTGAGATAGACAAGCTAGAGTTGACATTATTTGCAGGTAAACCCTGAAAGGGTTAACCGTTTGTAATGAGTACAATGGTACCACTGAGAACAGTCTATCAGTACTACCAAGGTCGAATTGACCCGATGGAGCAATAAAGTGTTCAAGGATACAATATTATTATACTAAACCATAACTGGGGTTAGGAAATAAGCTTGCTTCCCAATAGAATTAAGAATATAAAAATATTAATATATTTTAAGCTTAGCACAATACAATTTTCTGTACAAATTTTCAATTTTCTTTACGACTCTCTATACAAAGTTTTCTTAAAATGTATGATTATGATTTTTTCAATAGAAAATAATATTTAAAGCGTAGCAGGCAGAAATTGCAGCAACCAGACACAAATAATGCAACAACATCATTATTGTTAAATCTAACTTCATTTCTATAAAATTTTCAAAGTTTTTGAGATAACTTTTCAAGGATATACCAATTTTCTAAATTGGATTTGGAATAACTGAAGAAGCTCTGTAACTTCAAACTATAAACTGGATCTTAGAACTCATCAGCCTGTACTATCGAAGCGAGCTGGGATTTGTTCTCAAATAACTTTAATATAGAGAAAATACTATTTTATATACATGAGATAATAGAAATTATTATCTACTTAATACTACTTAGAATAACTAAGTTTATTTTAGTTTTTCTTTTTGTTCGTTTCGTTTGAAAAGTGTGAACATTTTTATTCATTCTTACAATTACAAATGATGAACAATATTGCTCGTCACGAAGAGAATAATTATACTAAATTAACAAACTATATTAAATTTAATTATAAAATCATTACAGGTAATTATTATAATGCTGGTAATGATCAAATTAATCTTTCAATTGTTTATATAAATAAAGGGCAACATCGAATTAATATTGTTTTTCAATTTAATAAAACGCTGTTATTGTTACATTACAAACTTTAACCATAATTGACGTATGCACATAATTAAATTTTAAAGATGATATTCACGTGCATGAGATGTTATAAGAAAATGGAGGTCTAGGTTTGAGTGACATATGTTTTTATATCTGTCTGTCTGTCTGTACAAGTTTCACGACTAAATTACTAGACGAAATTTGATAAAACTATTTTTAGTCATAGCAACAAAAACCTAATGAATATTTACTATTTTAAGTTATAAGAGATGGATTATTATTTGAAAAGGGATCGAGCAACTACAACAAAGCCGTTGACAACAGCAATTCCTTAAGATACATATTATAATCTCATATATGCGTATATGAGAGACCACTATATGTCTATTAATCTCATATAATATTATCTTCATCATCTTAGAAAGGAACATCTCTTCCCGTTAAAATTACCCGAGGAACTAGCATGTATTAAATATATAGGTAGATCGTAATAAGATACATATAATATAAAGTTTTAAAAAGTATCTGTTTCATAAATTAAGATCGTTTTAACAAATGTTTGTTCAGAACGAAATGTCACAATTGCAATTCTGTACAAATAAAGCTTTGGCCTTTAGAGCCCGCATCCAATTGTCCGCATCCATTGTAACAAATGGCCACCCCTTTTACAAACAAACACCCAATCTTGTCTCTACATACCTTCCCTCCATAATACATGTGAAATCAAGATTATTTTGGTAATAACAACGTAATGTTTTGAAAGTGTAAACAAAATTGTCTACATAACATTCCATGTAATAAAAAGTATGTGAATTTAACGAGAAAACGTATTAAAACTGTATCATAAATTAAAAAACCAACGAATCAATCAATAAAAATATCCATCGCTCATTTTCATCAGGTACAAAACAAACTTCGTCAGAAAGACGAATCGACGTCATAAGCCAATTTCGAATGCCGATAAAAAAGTAAAATGGCCGCGTTCCGCACGCGTTTATTAACCTAACCGTGATCCCTCGGTCCGGCGTGATAAATACTGGCTCCCTTAACCTTCGTCGTCAGAGCAAACAATAGATCAGACTGGTTAAGACATCTTTAAATATACACAATATTTAATCGACTTATCGAGCTATTTAGCTTTAAAATAAAAAAAACACACACACAAATACTGCATTAGAGATTATATTGTCCCTTTGTCACAAGAGGTTAACAAACTTATAAATAACATAACGGATACAAAGTACACCCAGACTAGAAACAACAATATGTAGATCACACAAAGAATTGTCTCACGTGGGAATCGAATCCACAACCTCCGGTTCAGCAATCGGTGTATTTCTGTAGTTTCTGAACGATGTAAACGATTGAGATCGTATGCACATAATATAATAGGCAATTGTTTGGTCGACAAAACCGTTTATAGAAATACTAAGATCTGATAGATGCCACTCTACGGTGGACATTGAAAAAATATCTTTCAGCTAAGCTGCAAGCGAAAGCTAGTACAGCTATATAATGTCTCCACCTATAAACTCAATAGGAATCCCTAAATTAACCAATACAATTATTATTATAAATACAATGAATGTAGTGTATTGCAAGTCTTATTATGTCTGTCTGGTAGTAAGTCTGCGCTGTATTTCTCGTGAGTCATTATGGCATTTAAATAATTCGCGGGCGCTAGGTTGTGATTTATTCTCTGATACCCGTGACACGGAGCTAATCTCGTTCGTTTTATGACAAGAGCGTGTTGCCGGTGACGTTATCTTGATCACTTTAAGATTGGATTTAACTTCATTATTAGTTTGAATTAAACGAATTTGTAAGATAAGCGGTGAAGGTACACTAGAATATGATTTAACTACTTATATTAATTTTAGTTATAAATTCAAAGTATCTTTATTCAAATTTATATAAATATAGAATAAAAAGTACACCGATACGGGCAGGGACTCGAACTCGCAACCTCTGAGAATCCGTCCCGTCGCTCTACCAATTGAGCTACCGTATCACTGTCCACCTCGGTGAATTATGCATTCTATATGTGATCCACTTTATCGGGAAGGTATATTAACCGAAACGGACATTTATTAAAAAAAAAATGAATCAAATAAATCTTTCAAAATATAAATCATCTCCTTTTTAATTTTTTACAGAACAAAAAAGTCGGTGATGATATTATAAGGCATGATTGATTCAAAAAATAAGAGTCGGATGTCCGAGAGAAATCAATATTTATTTCATAATTTAAATTCAATTAAAAATTACATCGTCCATATGGAAATTTACATATTCATAATTGGCATACATATTTATAGCATTTATTCCATCGGTATAGAGTTGTAAATGATGGGAAAAATATGTTCCATTTTTTTTTTATGTTAATTAATGTCTTCATCAGTACAATTAAGATAATTAATAATTTAGTCTTTAATGTTAAGTTTAAAATGCACAATAAAACAATGTTTTTAAAATTGTTATTCTCATAATATTTTAACAAAAGACTTCTAACATATAGTACTGAGACTCAGATGAATTTCCATACTATTAAGTATTATAATTTTTGAAGATATTTGTATTTACGTAATTTTTGTACATAATATATTCTAAATACTTTAATACTACAGTATTATAAAAGTATAAATTCTGCATAAAAATTAATGTTATTTTTTTTTATTATTTCCAGAATCCAAATAAAAGATTCAATCTTTAAAATCCAGTTGCAAAATAAATATTCCATAGAAAATCTGCAAACCATCTGATAAATGAAAACTGGGGTTCTTTTAATTTGAAAGTATGGGGGCATACCGTGTACATGTCAAGGGTCACTGGGTCCCCCATTTCTATTGCTACAACAATCTTTCATGTTTTGTTGTTGAATAAAAAAACATATTAATTAAATTTTATATTTCTCAAACAGATTTGAAAAACAAGTTTTATTTAAACCCGATTAAGTCATAAATTACAATAAATGATTATAACTTCTTAGATTCATTTAAGTAAGTTAAAGTTTAAGTAAGTTAAGGTTGCATAAACCTACCATACATCACAACATACACTCCAGCACTTTCAATAAAGTTAAGAGTGTATTTGCAACTTGGAACATGCACGTATCAGAAAGATACCTCACGTGTATTTTATAGCGGTGTGAATGCGGCGAGCTGTAGCCACAGTCTGTTCGATCGCTATTCGCGAGATCGAGTGGAAAGGGTTGCCTTTGAAATATATAAAAGGGACAGGAATATATATTATTATATTTTTATAGGTTAGATAGTAACAATTGTTATTATAATGGAAACGGTTACAAAAAATAAATTATAATCTAAAAATAATAGTATATTGAGATAAATAAATATTGGTAATACTTATAGGTGATTATGTTTTTCGACGTACAATCTTGGTTAATAAGTTTTTATTTGGTTTAATTAGGATACGATAATTATTTGAAAATGCGATCTTGCACTTTCAGGAGCAGTGGTTTTATAAATGGTCGGCAAAAATGAGATTTTAATAATTTTTCAATGAAACTGGCAATTGTTGAATTGTTGATTGTCCGTTGACATGAACCGCAGTCAAGGTAGTTTATAACCACATATCGTAAGAAAAATAATTTTTAAAACTTTTCTCAAAAATTCTCTTGCCTATTCGGTTTAAAGATTGTCTTCGAATCTACTTATTGTTTTGATCTCAATGTAACTTTTGATAAAGGACTATTCCTGGGTGCAGATTAACTAGTGTTTATTTAATTGTGTTTTAAAATTGCCATATATTACTCGTTCTTAATTTTTTTTTCTTCTAACTTTATTCATTATTTTTATATTTATATATATATATATGTATATATATATATATATATATATATATATATATATATATATATATATATATATATATATATTTATTTATTTTAGATTTTGTGCCATTTCTAAACATATTTATGGCTTTAACAGCGGCCAGTTGCACTAGCAAAGGACGGGGCGTGCGAGATACGTGAGCGAAATATCAATTTTGTATTTATCCGACTCCAAATCTCGATTATCGGCAGTATTTGATAGTCGGAGTTATATTTAAATAAGACAAAAAAAAACCTACAGAACACTATATAAATAAATATCTTCACATAATTTTCTAAATATGCTTTTCATTTTCATTTTATTAACAACTACAAGTTATTGATGTACCGAGTTTCGATAATATAACTAGGTCGGGCAAATTCCGATTAAAAATTACATGATTATAGCCGGGTAAATATATATTTGAGATCTCAGAATTTAGTATAGGTACTTATAAATTGAGGACCCCTAAATAAATTTTATAACAACTATATCAGATTATAAATCATTGGTCCATTTCCTAAGGATAAAATAAACGAACACCGGTACAGGGTCTTAAACACGAGGGCTTATTGAGATATCAAATAAAAAATCAGCGGTCTCGTACGGAACAGCTAACAAGCCCCTTCGACAATGCTTCTTGATTTAGCTCAAGTATATTGTGCAACGTTATTTATACGCCCCTCTGTTGCGATCCTGTTTTCTTAATACCTATGAGGAACCTCAAAACTACAATCAATAATCAACCTTACGTAATTGACATACGATTTAAATTCTGTAGGATAGGGTATATGATTGTACACGAAATTTACCAACGCATTTTATTAAGAGTCGAGGATGTATTTCTGGAAACCCCTGTGCGGTTTGATTGGAAATATGCTTATGGCCGTTCCGAACATGCATTGGATTACTATATTGCTGATGCACTGTAAATTCGATTATATTTCATTCATGTTGTTGTTTTAAGCAATATTAAAACAGTTTGCTTTCAGTATTCCAGTTAACGAGGTTTTCGTTTGCACAGTACAAATAAATTGTTAACGCCATTAAACAATTTACAACCATCATTCGTGACGTTTCAGTTTAATCGAATTACTTTTATTTATCTCGAAACTCGCTCAAATAAAAACTTTTTGTAAAGAACCAGCAACAACCGCTGCCGCCGGCTTCTATTATTAATTAAAACCAAAAACCTACCGGTTAAGCCTATGAGCGTTCCAGGATTGAATCAAAGGAGTAATTCGAATGGAATCCCGGCGCGTGTATCGAGTTGTTAAGCTCTGCGACACTATTGCGATGACTAAATAAATTTGGAATTTTAAAACGGTTCCTTTTTTAAAAAAACTGTCCGTTGTGAGGTTCAAAAATATCACAGTTTTAAAAAAGTCGGGATTTACACTGTTCTGAAAAGTGATTTGTTTGTATTGCGAATGGTATGTACGAAGTATTTTGTTTTACAAATTTATTTAAATGCTTTTGAGAGTTTATACATATTATCTGATTTTTCTTATATATTTTCATGTAACCTTGGTTATAAAAATAATTGGTTTAAAGATGCCAAAGTGTTGCTGATATACGTAGAGGCAATTAGGGGACACATCTGAACAACTCTTAAAACCTACTTAGTGGCGCGTTCTTTTCATTTATAACAGGCTACTTGTAGATACGATTAATTTAAAAAATATCGGGTCAAAAATTTGAAAATAGAATTTGTCAGCCTCCTTACTTATCAAACTATTGTGGCGCAAATACTTTGTAACAACTAAAGTTCATAACTGAAAAGTTTATTTTTATGTTTGGGATTTCCTCACGGATTCTTGAGCAGAGTTTCATTGTGGAAGTCCCAAGTTTGTTGGAGTTTTGTTATGGGCGACTATTATCCTGTTGAATCTCGTTAATTACAGTTTCTTGCCTTAAGTGATTTTGCATTGAAGCTGGGGATTGTTTATCTTGTTGCAGTCCATTGAAACTGAATCTTGTTTTACAAAGATCAAGTTTTTATTTTAATAGCAACACAAACGACTAATCAATCAATAATATTTTGTTTCTCAATTATAAACTCATTCTTTCATTTTTTATTTACAAATTACCAACTTAAAAATATATGAAACATTATCAACGTCCCAAAAAATTAAAAGACGTTTTATAATAAAATCTTTTCTGTACCACGGATGCCGTGATATTGGAGCACGAAGATATTTTATGCAACAGGAATGAAGCAGTGTTCCTTCCATACTGTGTTTGCCCACAAGTAGTGATATGTTCCACTTATCACCCAAGACGAATATTATATTTTGATAAAAATCTTTCCATATTTTTATCACTCAAAAATTTTTAGATTTATATTTTATACATATTCTTTCAATTGACACTTTGTTGCGTATATGTTTTATAGTTTTTCTTCTCTTATTTAAGACTAGGGGTCGCTCGCGACTTCTTAATGTTGCCGCTGAATTTCATACAAAATTGCAAAATCCATCTATCAATCTATTTAATACTCTTAAGGGTGGAATTTAAACTGCTTGACTTCTATTAGTCACAGCGAGATGACATACACCCTATAGCCTTCCTCAATAAACGGACTATTCAACACAAAAAGAATTTTTCAATTCGGGCCAGTAGTTCCAGAGATTTGTGCGTTCAAACAAACAAACTCTTCAGCTTTATAATATTAGTATAGATATATTTTTTAAAGTTATCATATAATTATAATGAAATAACTGATATGTTTGATTAATAAGTAAGTGGTAGTATGTAGTGTTTAGTGGACTAAACTTAAATCTTTATACATAAGCTTTTAAATATTTTCCCACCCTTGATTTATTGTTCGCCTTACAAAAGCCTCCCACAGGGGCGTAGTTTCCACAGATTTTCGGCATTTTTTGCTTTAATAAAAATCACGTCTTTGCTATGCTACAGAATTATAATTTTTTCTCAGACCAATTCGAGGTTTTATGAGACCGGTCGCCGTGAAATTAATAGAGTAATAGATCATGGAGAAAGAATTTATTTCGTTCGAAAACCTTTTTATAGAAAACATAAATTCATTTAGTAATTTTGTTATATTCAGAATTAAGTCTTCGAATTACACAAATATATACGTCATTTAGTTGTATTCTTAGATATAAATCTATCCACGCCTACGACTAATTTAGTTAACAACCAACCATTGATTTTAGAAGACAAATCTATTTACAGTGAAAATCTTAAATGACCGAGCATTCATAGAGTGGGAACAAAGAGTTACTATAAAGCTATCCTTTTGGCCTTAAGTTATACCCTTGTCTTACTGTCATTAATCACTGGAATAGTTTGACTTGACTTCTTTATAACATTACTTTGTTTATTTATGTTTATTTATGTTTATTTATATTTATTTATGTTTATTTATGTTTATATCAACTTGACATAACAGTTTATTGATACTTGAAATGAAGTGTTGATATTAAGCTCAAATTCTATCTCAATAAATAATTCAATAAATTTAATGAATTAGTAGTAATATATACCTTTTATCAGTTATCTATTGTTACATTATAATTTAATCTTGAATTATAATGAATTTAATATATTATTAATTATTTTGATCTTATATGATCATTATGTTCATTAATATAAATTATGATTTTTGATATAACTAAAATAATTAAGATCAGTTGGGTCTAATTATTTCAATTATTGTTTTATTAATTAGCGTATTTGTAAAATTTTGTTTTTCGAAGTATTTTTATTTTGTATATTTAATAATTTAGTCGACTTAGATTTATATTTATATTGAAGAGCATTTGCTAATTTAGTGAAATGCTAACTTAAGACCCAATTAGGCTTTCTAATTTCAACCATTATTTTAATAACTTGTATAGTGATGGTTACATTTTTTTTCATTTTAACATATTTGTTATTATTATAGGTTTAAAGACAGTTGATTTACTAAGATTATTTATGTTACGAGTGGAGTTTGTAAAAAAAATAATATAAACATATTTAAAGACGATAATCGATAGTGTGTACAAATAAATAAGTACTACATAAAAGTTAATTAAATTGATATGTTAATAGAAATACGTGTTTTAATTTAATCTGTAGTTGCCGAACAGTTAGTAGTTAGGGATATACATGAGTGCAGTCCGAAAATTCGTTCGCCGCCACTTTCATACATTTTATATGTCGCTACCCGAAATTCAGCCATAGCATGTAATAAATATTGCAGTATTTTGTTCTGAAAAGTAATATATTTTAATAAACTTTATTTTAAAATATGATATGGATTCACGAATCTACAAATTAAATAAATATATGTTTGTTATAAAAAACCTCTTTGCTTTTTGTTATTCTACAATAATAGTCAAAGATTTAAGCACATATGCTACAACGACAAATTTAAACCATAAGAATACAGCAGAAATTAGAATAAATAAAATAACACACATATAAATAGCACAAAGTACAAAGTTGACCGGTATTTATCGATACGAAGTAACGAGCTACATTTAGCCCAACACTACTTTGAAGTCGAGACTGATAAAAATGTATGGAGATAGTGATGTACGAGCTAATTATACGGAAGGATGTTATTTATGCGTCTGCTCAGCCGCGGGCGACGCACAGTCAAGCGGACTCCCAGGGGTATTTGGATTAGGGTTGCTTTACATTAACCATAGCTACGGTTTAATAATTATTAATAATTTATATCTTATTTTCTATATATGTATTTATTTTTCATAAAATTATCTGCTAAGAAAATAATACAACTTATATTAGAGAGTGTATTATACCATTTAAAATCATTAATCTTCAAATAGCTTAAAAATAAACATTGCAATTTTGTACCCAGTTAATACAAGGATGTTAGTCAAAATCCTATGACGGATGAGACTAACTGTCGGTATACTCGCGTTTATCGTTTGTGACATGAGGCAGATTAGGCTAACGAATAGACCGAGAGCTGCCTCTTCTAAATTAGATATCTAATTTAAAATAAATGTTAAAAGTAGAAATAGTAAAATATTACTATTTATCTTATCGGCTTCACATTTAGAAATAGTATACATAGAAAATATTCTATGAACAATTAATCCTAGATAACTATAAACAAATGACATTACCTTATTTACAAATTTTGCGAGTACAATGATTTTTATTTCTTACATAAAAATATTACTTTAAAATAATATAAATTATTATTTTTAGCACTAGCTCTTATCAGCGTAAGTCGCCCGAGGCTAAGTACGGGTAGGCGTGACGTTGTATGAAGAAACCCCATCACATCTAAATGACTGCGGAGGTTAAAGCTAAAATATTTACTTTGTTGTACAAGCTATGAATTTTTTCAGAACAATTGTATACTGAGTAATTCTCGTTGAGAACTCACGATGTTTTTTTTTTTGTCGGAAAACAGAAAATTCTTTGTTATATTTTTATCTTAATTCCATGCCATTCTTATATTCCTTAAGAAAAATGTATTAAATATGAGCCATCTTAAATTTAATATCCACAGATAAAAAAAAATATTATTTGGACAATGAAACTTAAATAGAACGCCCGTTCCAATTCTAAGCTTTCAAAAACTGCTAAAAATATTCATATCGTACTTGACAAGTGATAGATTATAGCTACGGTGCTCGCGGCCCTAACGTCTGTCGACTAAGCCTATTACATATTCTAAGGGCGGCCACACTTTGCTTGCTGTTTTATATCCATGTGCTTATAATTCTTTTAAATGTAACTGATTGCTTTGACAACCATTTTCGTCGTTATTTTAAGTATGCACATTCTTGTAACTAATAAAATAATATGGAGACATCCCATGAGACACTTAATGAATTATTAAAAAAGTTACATATTACATTTTATTATTTGACATTTTAACAAGAATTTATGTAACGGATCATTTATAATAATAATAATATAATTTGAACAATTATATTGACTCATCATAATAGGTTTAGAAACCTTACCGAACTATAAAACACAAAAATAATATTCCAAAAAACTTTGACAAGAAATACGTAATTCACAAAAGACCAATCATCTGGCAATAAACATTTTTGTTCTTTATCTGGTTTCCGAACTGAGTTCTAATAGTTACAAATAATACCCATTCGTTTCCTCTATCTAAGTCCTGCTTGATTACAACCAATCAGCTTTTTAAGGATACTCCAGATTCACCTTCATTTTACGGTTGATTTTCATTTCATTACAATGGATTTAGAGTTTTCTTTCAGCTGGATTTGCTACTTATCTAAGGATATTAGTTAAACTTTTACTTTATATTTATTTCCAGTATTAATTTTGTTAAATATTATCATATGTTATTATTGATATTAAGATTAATTTAAACTGAGATAAAATAATATACGGAAATACAAATAATACCATTATATAATCAACTGAAATTAACTTAATAGTACATTAAGTTTGAAAACATGTATAGCCATGTTAAGCTTATTTATATTTATATTCGAATTTAGATTCGAACCCGCGACCTCTGGGAAACCATCTCGTCCCATAGTTTGCGGATTCGAATCCCTGTCCGTATCGGTTTATTTTTAATTCTATATTTATATAAATATATTAAGTTATTTAAGTTTTAAAAGGTTTGAAAGCTGTTTTTTGTTGGTTTTAAAAATGTTCACAAAATCGATGCTGGCTGGTTGGATATTAAATTCCTGGCTACCGTCATATCAGTGCAGACTCGTGAGCCGTCTCGTTTTAAATTGTCCACCGCTTCAACGATCTTTTAAACGAAAACTCACATTCTAGGATACCTTATAAAATTTTACTTTAATATTTGAAGGTAAGGTTCAATTATTGTGATAATCTTAAACAGTAATATTTATCCAAAATGTTAATACATCCAATCTTTTAAAGAAAACTATACAATTAATATACAATGGAAATAACATACTTAAAGACAATATAAAAACGCTCTCGCAAAAGTGGGTCACCGAATCGTACATTAGTCGAAAACGTTTCCAACTGTGATGTATATCTGTACTCAAACTTCACAACCCTGTCCCTTTTTTCATTCTTCGCCTTTCAGCGATTACAAGAGACGAATGAAATTGTCGCGTTTGACACGCTTAGTGTACACTATGATGTTTTTCTTTTAACATAATCGAAACTCATCTTACAGTTGTTATAAACATTTTATATGTAATAAATTTCAATCAAAACATTTTTTTGTTATAACGTGATCTCATTTCTTAATGCTTTTACAACACATTAGAGCTGTAAGTAAATTCTTCGATATATCACATTGATAATTTTGGTTCCTTTATGTCGTTTAAAAGCTCGTACATGCTTGCCCTTAGACGGTGACAGGCTGCTAATGGAACGCCGCAGAAGTGATTCGCTTTCTTCCACGATATACGCCCAGAAATGAAATAGCTTTGAATGGCGTTGTTGTTCTTTTGTTATATGTACTCATTCGCCACAGTCCGCATTTAATCGAGAGTGACTCAAGGTCCCTTTTATAGAATTTTCAACTCTATCAACAGCGAATAAGGTCTAATTGAATTTAGAATTATTCGCTTTTTGGATGAAATCTCAGATGGTTTTTACTGACACAAGAAGAACTATCAACTAGAGGATATATCTATTTTCTTAAGTGAGGTCTAACTGTAAAGCCATTTCGTTTGAGACTTAATGAAAAGTGAGCAAATAATACACTTTAGTATTTGAATTTGTCATTATCATTTGTCATTGTAAGTAACCAAAAATCAACCCAAGAAGTTTTGGAATTTTTTTTTATCCCTTAGCTCAACAGTGGGTTGTAGGGCTACATATTATGAACGATTTAATTCTAGAAATAGCTTCGCCGACGATTCCCTTCTCGGGGATCTTACCAAAATTCTGCTTCAAAATGCAATTTGTTTCACAATTTAAGTACCTTCCACTTTGTGTCTCTGGGCTAGAATCAAAAGTGCTTGACTTTTGATAGCCTAATTAAATTACATATTAAACTTCATGAAATTTTCTCCAGTCATTTAAGAGTAGGTATATTATATGTAAGGGTACCATAACTCTTTTTTAAGTATAAATGTGACCATTGTTATACATTTTTACATATTTATTCTTATAAGATCACTTATACCAATAACTTTGAAAACATAACCTTCAAAAAGAACATCATGCTAATTTAATATAAGCGTGTCAGCAAAATATTTCAATGCCAAAGTTTTGTCATTCCTCAAGTTCTGAAACGCCAAGTTATGAGAGGGTTAGAAGTGGACATTATGAGTTTAAAGGATAAAACTTATCACGCACCGATAAAACATTCTTAGTGGATAATATTTTATTAAAATGAAACTTCTTGGAATATCTTAGATATAGATATAAAAAAAATACACAATATATTGAAAACATATATTTAGAATTACAACTGTTCATTGTATAGTAGTAGTATTTAGTTTATATTAGCAATAGTTAGTAGGAACATAGATTTAAATGAAAGAGATAACCGTCTTTGGTTCTTTATTTGCCGATTTTTTAAATTCAAACAATGTTTACAAGACACATCAATACAAATTCAATAACTGTACTTCTTGAACACATATACTAATTTTAATGTTTATGTTTACTTTCAAGGAACTCATAGCTTTAATAACTAATCATCATTTGATAATTTTTCTAATGTATATTCCGACAACAAACCAGTGTATTGTTATAACATGTCATGTGTCAGATTCAGCTTCCCGCCGTATTTGTTTTGTAAATGACAAAATTAAACTGTTGTACTTCTGTTTTGTTTATATTAATCAAGTGAATGTTGCAATGACAATTTGTTATATTTTTAGGGTTTTTTTTCATAAATGCTTTTATAAACTGAATCTAAACTTTAAATACATTTTGATTAAAATGTTGACTACAACTGAATTAAATGACACAGAAATCAAAGCCATTGGCTGTTAAGCTGTTTGTCCGTTTATCAATTTTTCTGATTGTATTTTCATTTGCAAAACTATACGACAGATTACAAGGAGGTTTTATGTTACTTCTGAAACAAAATATTCACGAAACAACAAAAAAATAAATAAGAAAAGGGTAAGTTAAGGTAAAGTATAATTACTATAATGAAACAAAACTATTGGACGGATTTTGTAATCGGTGTTACCTTAAAAGCCCCTCTTGGGAAACTTGACCAGGTTAAAAATTATCCCTAACTCATCGCAATACTTTCTTAGTAAGCTCCGAGGAAAAAAGACAACATTTTCTATCGAGGGTCATGAATCCATGCAATGTGACCATGCAAAAAGCACAGGGTCTCTTTAAGCTCCATTTTTATGGAAACACCAGTTATCACCAGGAGTAAGATGGAATTACCTGACAGTCTTCCTTACGTGGTCGTAAGCTTGTGTCTTTTACCGACGCCATATTTATGAATGTTAATAAATAAGGGCAAGTTATTAAAATAATAGTGTACGAAAAATATATGAAATATGCATAAATTCCAATTATCAGTCAAAAATATCATGTAAGGTTTAAATTACTACTATTTATTATAGTTATCCAATTAATTATTAATTATGTGTGTTTGAAATGATGAACTATATAACTTTAATTAGATAAATTAATAAAATAATAACTGTTCCACGAGAATCTATTAAATAAATAAATAAGCAAAAAAAAAAGTTGTAAGGTAAACAAACTTTATACATAATAAATATACGCAATACATATATATACCTATTGCTTATTCAGTCTTTTAATATAACTTTCCAACTATGAAAACAATCAGCCATATTAATATTTTCTCTGCAAAGACGAACTTAGTAGACGACGTAGCTGAGATATTAAGATACATAATAATATTATTACTTTTCTTTGCTTGAATAATAACTTAATATATATCAATAACATAATCAATAAAACTTTAAATGATCAATGGAAAAAAAATTGTAGTGATAAGAAAACGCCTTGGTTGTTTTACCAGGTGATATTTTTTATATGCTACATTTAATTTTTTTATTGCTTTTCAGATATCTACAGTAGAAAAATTGTTTGACATGCCTAACTAATCTTGAGGACAGGCCCTCCTCCTCACCCTCCTCACCCACCCCTCCTAAGAGGAAAAGGACAAAGGTAGGCAAAAGGGGGGATACGGCTTCTAACTCTTTCGCTGACCAGTGGGCTGTTTTATTTCTGAGAGATTTATACTACCCCAGCAGAGTTAAATGATTACAGCTTCTGGCGCATCGTTATGTTTGTAGAGAAACACTTGGAACATGGAAAATGATGATAATGAATGAACAAATGAACTAGATAATTCATGTGCAGTTATTGTGTAAAACTATTTGTAACTTATTATTGGATAAACCGTGAAAAAATAAAAATGTAAATATCTACACAGTTTGCAATTACCTTTGAAATCAGGTGTACCGTCGTAAGTAATACCAAAAAAAAAAATCAAAGTTTAAAACTCCAAATAATGTTATGTAATTCATATTATTTAATCAACATAATAATTCACAATGGTAAGAAAAAAATTGCACCAGTTGCATAGAGGCTTCAGTGCGCTTCCGCCCGCCCTGACGAGCGGACGCTGGGCGGCAGGTACTCGTGACTCAGTGTTGTGTTGTGATTTTTGACGTCTGTTTTGGCTTATGTATGTATGTATTACGTGTAGTACATTTTTATTGTGTTCATATTTTTTATTGTCTATAAACTTGTTTCGTTTGTTTATATTTTTATTTCCAAAGTACGAGTATATTCGTTTATATTACTTTTTAAGTGTTTTTTTTTGGCTGATTGTTTCTTTAGTATGATTGTCTCGAATAAATATTATATTTGGTTCGTCCTTATTATTTGTAATATATATCTAAATTAGTTTTTCTTTCTTATTATGTATAATATATATTAGAATGAATTTTCCACCATTTGTTTTTTTTTTTATTAGGTTAAAAGTTAAATAAATACATGTTTTGTTTTTTTCTGTACAATTAAAACAAAACATAGACTCATTATCTTTTCATTACTTTCTATAACAAAATGTAATATTTAATATATAACATAATATGAACCTGTTAATTTTACCTACACAAGCTTTAAAAAATATAAAGCAACTAAAATATATAAGATAGACAACATGAGAAGTTTAAGCAAAATAATTTTAAAAATAAACTTTAGTAAGCACTATATAAATCATTCCGGGATTTACTGAATTTAAAATTATGCTAAGTAAGTTTAGGCGCTTTCTACTTTAATCTGACAGAGTGACATGCTACGAGGCAGGCTGGTGAATCGTACTGCGGTAAGTGTTGGCCTCAAGAGATCAATCATCGGATGCTGCTTCGTAATTGGGTTACACGCCATGTGTTGATTGTTAGATTTAGGCTAATTTTTGATTTTATATGTCTAGACCTATTTTGTTACTAATGATTTGCTATAAATATAAGTTGGACAATAATGTTAGTGTTCTTTATTCGCTGTAGATAGATAAATATGCTGAATTTAATTATTAAAATAATAATAATTAAATATAGGCACTCGTAAAGAGAGACCAGGACTGTCAATTTAAAAATGTTAAATTTGGTGTAATTAATTATATAATAATCTTGGACGTCTATATACCTACTCAGTTTCAGTAACATCAAGATTTCTTAAGAACTGACACTTTTAAAAACCACAACTGTCGTTAATAATTTAACCATGGTTCCCATTACATGCGTAATTAACTATCCCGTGTCCTCCGATATCACAAGTTTTTTATACAATACAATTTATTATACTGTAACCGAGAATATTTGTTGAATCGTGTTTCTGTATCGGGCAAAGAATATATAAAGTCTTTTCAGCAATTATGGACTACTTTGCCAGTCTTGCTGGCTGATTATATTAAGCTGGCTGATTATATTAACGTTTGTTATGATGACCATGTTTTCTGACTTGACTTTTCTTTTTGGTACTAGATCTCAACCTCTGGTAACAGGTGGTTTTCCTCATATCACCGCAGACGTTAGAAGACCGTTCGCTCTGATGAGGTTCTTTCCGAGTAGCGCGACGTGGCATAACTGACGTGATATTATGTCCCCCTTAATAATTTCATCAATACCCCTATGCTAATATACTAATTAGACTTCAATACTAATTAAGGGGCTAGAAATATTTTTCTTAATGTATACCGGGAACGAAGTAATATATGAAAACTATTACAACTTTGTTTTATAATTTTTAATTCTTCTATTGCTGGTTTTCTGAAATTATCATTCTTATTGTGATTCAAGCAACATTGACAAATTGCTTCGTTCTTCAAGGAATTTACTGCTATATACTTCTTTGTATCGAGCTGGGTTATAACTAATTTCGATTTTAGGAATAATTATTGGAATCAAAACATAACCCTCTTACATGACAAATTCAAAAATAATTATTAAAGTTTTCTTTAATAATGTTCTATTTAGCTGAATAATGATTTATTTTTTAATTTTTTATTACGCCGAATATTTATGGTTCGTATGACGTTTAAAAAAAAACATTAATTATACTATAAAAAAAAACATTTTTATCATTAAGTTTTATATTATAATTATTGTCTATTAAACTGTTCGTTTATTTTCTTTTAAAAATTGAACGTATGTTTTATCTGATAATTAATACCGTTAAGCATTAAGCACGCTTTTTTAACAACATTTTATTTTATTTCTATTATCCCGTTAAAATATTTAAAAAAAAACTTAGGATCAATGTTGCAAACTAGGTCGAGGAACAAACGGTCAAACCATTGCATTTCTCAACAATGCTGCCTTGACAACAAGATACGTACTAGTGTAAGATAAAAGTTATTATTATAGATGAAAAATACTAAGAGGTGACAGTCGCGGGCACAGATAATAAATAAATTACGAAAAAGTCATCAACAAAAGAAGATACAACAACCTTCAGAATTTATCCATCTCTGCACTTTTTCTGCCTTAGCTGCCAAATGTGCTAATAATATTTATTTATTTTCTTATTTATAAATACAAATCAATGAAATTTTAAAATATATAAGATTTAATAAAACTTGGTAGGACTCCTTAGATTTATTGTCGTTTCTCAAATGCAAGTCCATCGTTAGCTTTTCATTTCTCTCTTATTTTATAACAATACAATTTATATGGTTTATTTTGTTGGCATTCTTATATTAAATTGTATACTTATTATTTTAAAATAAAATATAATTCCATACGTCACGTTTTAATATAAATTGAAACTATTTATAATTATTAATTTAAATCAATACATACTTGTAAGGATTGAAACTAAAATAATATTATAATCATTTATATATCTTTACCACTTATATAGATAAGGTATATAGATTTACAATTAAATAGAATAGACAATAATATACGTTTATATATATTGAGAAATTTCTTTTTTACCAGTAAATACCTGACTATATTTTGTCTTGTGAAATTATGTGTATTTTAGCAACTTTGTATTATAAGTATTAAACATTTAGTTATTGTTACGAGATGTACATTTTATTATGGATGATTTATTTTATTTGATTAATAAGAAAATAAATAAAGTTACTATAAAAACAACACACCTATAGCTTACTAAACTATTTCAGATTTGTGTAAAAATAATATAAAGAATTTAACTAATATAATTACAAACAATATTTTAAATAATAGAATCATTCAAATGATTTTTTTCTCTATTTTTTCACAGATCGAACATTAATCATTATTTAATTGCAACTTTGTACAAAGTTTACGGCCTGCTTGAGATTATAGTAAGAAGTGCCAGTAAATTTAAATTTAATGCATTCAATAGATATACATAGAACTGTCTATATTCTGAGCTCCTAACCCATTTTTGCCACATGTCCTTGCCGAGTTTCCTCAAGAGACCAATCACCGTGAATCCATAATTCTGTTACAGAGTTATGGACGGAGCATCTAACGACGCGTTTGTCGGTTTTCAAATATATTTCAACGTTGGCTTTATTCAAAGCAATCGTTATTTATTCAGAGTAACGACGATTTGTGAACTCGTATACGTAAACTATTTTAGAAACACAATCGCATTAAAATTGGAAAGTTTTCAAGACATATTACTAGACTGATATATTATATTCTCTTGTTTTGTTTTAAGGAATGTCGTAAATACAAAATGTGAGAGTCTTAAGAATAATCCTTACTTGTTAATGTTTTACAGTTTTCGTCTTTCCAAAGGTCCGATTTTTTTTTTATTTACCAACAAAAAAGTTTAAACAATTTTAAATTAACAGATCTATGCACTTCTAGGATTTTAAAATCATATCCTATATTTAATTTCAAATATACATACATTGAAAGTAATGAAATATCTGACTCTAGTTGCACTTCTCCAAAAAATCACAAGAAAAATCGGCAAGATACTCCATAATTTGAACTTATTTCTATTTTTTATGACATAGACTCCTAACCACAGATAAAAAAGTCAAAATTAGTTAGTTAATCTAGTCACCAAATGGAAGACTAGAATGACTAACCACAACACTACTATCTACGATACTCTCACATTTACGTCTTAACTTTAAGCCTTCAATTTGTTAATAAATATAATAATACTATAATTACCTAAGCCTAATGGTTTAAGTAATACTAGAGACCGCTGATGTACCTAACTCTTAAAGATATAGAAAAACTACAACCAGCTGTTATCTCTCTTGTTAACCTGTCTAACAAAACCAATGGTTTAAACTGCTTATAACTACATTCATCCCATGCATGCTATTATGCACGCATGCATAAAAGGGTACAAGAATGCATGCGATTTGCATCCATTGTGCAACGGTCAAACGGTCCGTTCTATAACGTATTGAATCTCTCATAATTTCAGAAACACGGCATCAGATTTTATTTTTATTGGCCATATTTGTAGGAAAAGCGAACGTTGTGCATTTTGATATTGAACGCTGTATAAAATTGGATTATTCCTTATCAGTTATCTTGTTTTATTTGTAGGTTTCTTTAACGTTTTATATTTTTAACTCTTATAATTACTATAATAAAATATTAGCCTTCTATATTTATATTTTTTTTATGAAAAGGTATTATTTATATGTTATTTATCAATTATTAATTCCAATGTTTTTTTTTTCTATCACATTTTTTCATCATACACAAAAATTAACGAGGATAGAATGCCATTGGGCATTAAGTTGTATTTTGTAAAAAAAAAACAACAAAGGGTAAATAAATAACTATAAATCACCTTACACATATATTCTGTATCTTAAATGTTTTTCAAAAATCATAATTTATTAAGAGACAATTAATAAAAATGATTACATATTTTAAATAAAGACCGTTCTTCATTACGTAAGCTATTTTGCTTGCTATTAAAAGCAGTCGCTTCTGTAAACACAAGCTTTAATTAATGTCATAGATATTAAAACAAAGGCAAGGCAAGACTAGGCAAGTTTCAGCTTGTACCAACAAAGACAAAGTCTGAGTAAACTCTCGACGTCCTGGATATTACGAACTTTATTTAGGTCTTGAATCAAAAATTGTTAACAAACTAGCTAGCAAATCGGTTTTTGTTCATAAAAACGTAAGTATTTAAAAGTTTTAAAAACTACAGCAATAATAGAATAATTTCACCTAAATAAAAACTATTTGTTATCTGTGACACATGTCAGTGTCATCAGATGGCGCTCACGATTGACATTTCTATTTATACACAACCCATAAATTCAAATAACTTAGTTCTTATGAGTATACCTATAAGGCTTAGAATTGGTATTTACTCTATTCCAATATAGAGAAATATTGACAATATTTTACAACCGCAAAAGTGACGTCATTCCTCATAATATTGCCAATAGTTTCACGTTTTATCTTTTTTCAGTGATAGCAACTAGATGTAGATACACTGCTTGTTGAATGTACAAAAAATATAACTAAAATTTATGACGATCATCCGCAGTACACTGTTTTCATAAAAAAAACATGAATTGTATAACAGATACAAAAGATAAAGAAACAATTTTATAACCTATTTCAAAACCTAATCACCTTCTATGTCATATGTGACAGTTTGAGTTTTTAAAATCGCACCTAATACACAGCTATTGAATTATTTATTTACTTTCCTTCGTTCACAAAATAAAACGTATTTCCAGTTGACATATTATTTGTTTTTATTTATGTCTCTATCGAAAAATTTGAATGGAACAGAATTTTCAATGTGTTTTAAAGCTTAGAAGATTTTTTCTTCATATTTTTGTCGTAAAACTTTCGTCTTACACAGGTAAACCTACCAATTCAATTTCATCTAGATTAGGTTCAACGTTTGACAAAAAGTAGACCTAAAACTGTATAAACACATGACGTGCTCATTAATCATTTATTTACCTTTGAATATATTACATATTTCCTAGTAACCGAATTTATTAAACCTTAACCTGACGCAAATTAAACAAGTCCAAAATTAATTTCTGGAGCTTTCTACAATCACAATAAAATAAAGTACTTAAAATTTATTTATTATAATTGTATATTTTTATTTCCATTCAGAAGGGTAGAAAATTTGTAAAACTATACGTTTTACAAATTTTCTACCCTTTAAAGTTTATTTGTGTTCTATTTTTCATATACGTACGTATACGTCTTATATATTATTAAAAACATCTAATTAAGCTACCACCAATATTCAACCTATTACGTGTTATACTAAAAAACCACAATCAACGAATCCACAAAAGGGTTAGATAATTTACGTTCTTAATTCCAAAGAAAAAATTGCGAACGGAATTTTCGGGCGTTTTCATGAACCTTTCAGCCGAGATATATATAAACCACCCATAATAAAATGGGCCACTTTTAATCACCGCGATAAAAAATTCACAGGATTATATTTATATATATTAAAAAAATAATTAACTGTAAGTCATAATTATGGTTCCGATTTATTATCATATGTACCGATCATTTAAATTTTGTATCGGTGTTTTCATAACTTATTTAAATTACAATTAATGTAGACTTTAATTATGTTTAATATACAAAATAAATACAAATATATCACAAAAATGTACAATTATTTAAAATTATTTTTTAATTCAACTTGTTCTATGAATCACGATCAGTCATGCTTTTATCAAAATACAAGTTTTACAAAATCTTTGGTCTTAAATTAAGGCTAAATAAGTAAGGTTGATTTTTTTACAATATGTCGCCAATAAAATAAATCTTTATGAATAAAAGTGAACAGACTTTAATGTATTTTTTTAATTCTATCAACTAAAAATTAATTGTAAATTGGTACATGTATTAAAATCTCGTTAATTTTCTAGATTAAAGGATTGACAAAGATCATTGGCTCGCGGTATCCCTCAATCAAAACTTTATCAGAATAAAGCCAACTGCTTTATTCCGCGCGGTTGATAAAATGATAATTAGGCATTATGTAGGCGTAACTAACAAAACATACACCACTTAACACGAACTTGACGATTAAAAGGGTCTAGAATAATTTCCAAATCTACAATGTCAAAACAAAGGGAGAATAACGGAAAGGGGCCATTTCCTATTAAGGGACGGGCAAATTTTGAGTGGGCCAATTTGCATGTTAACACGGTGACAATAATTGAACGCTCGGGTTTGGTCTTTCAGAATTTACAACTCGTCAAAGCGTTTTGTGTTTTTATTACGTTTATTTTAATTGTTTTTATTATTCAAATGTTTTATTATTTAATGGATGTGAACATAGATTTGTTTATTTCCTTTGAACGCTATCAAATTCAGTGCTGGGTTGGAACTTAAGCTAAACTTAAGTTTAATCTTAAGCTTTTATACACAGACCAGGTAGTTTATGTTAGGTTTTATGCTTATTTAGGATAGGTAAGTGTATTCAATAAAATTGTAGACATTACTAGCTACCAGCTAGCAATTGTTAACGCGTAGGAAGTAGGTCGGTCGGTACACTATTAATCAAACCAGCGCAGCTTGCGTTTCAACTTGAAACGATTTATTTTAGAATAAGAAATCCTTAATAAATAGCACAAATATTGTTTATGAAATTTATTAAATTATATTTTTAATATTTGATTTTAGAACTCTATTATTTTAATGAAACAGCGGAGGTTTTATTAAATATGCCTGAATAATTTTATTGGTAATATTTTGTTATTGAAAATAATCCGCATATAGCTTTAAAAACAACGTGAATAATAAATATAACAAAGGATTAATATGATTATTTTCTGTATGTAAATTTAAACCAATCTCTCCCAAAGGCTTTTAGGACTCGTCCATATACAACTGCAGTATGTTTACCTCACAAAATCTATTCGGTATGGTAATATAATAAGAATATTTCCTAATATGAGCGATAGAACCGATTGCATAATGAAACGAATAAATATGATCTCAAGTAATATTATTTTCTAAACACAATATACGTTTAAGTTCTGTATCATTTTTGTGTACATAAAATGGAACGTAAAAAAGTTTAATATATTTATAAAATATGGAGATATACAACCTTTTTAAAACGTTTCATTACGCAAAAACGCTTTTTTTTTGTTTGTTAAATTAAAAGTAAACATAATAAGGAAAAAATAAACAATAATAATAATTTTCTATAATGATTCTAAATAATTACAATAGGCATCATAAACCCGTTACAAGTTAAAAATAAATAAAGCTATAATATTATTAGTATGTATATATTTCGTATCGCAATCCATTACTCCGGATTGTCTTCAATATTGAAATAAAAGGTTTACACTCTAAATTAAATAGGACATAATATTTTCCGTAACAAAACGGTTATGTAAAATATAATGGACTCAGTGACCGGATAATTTATAAAAAGACATTTCAATTTCGGAAAATCCTTACTGTAACGTAACAAGCAAAACCTTATCAAAAAAAATCCACAGAATTTAATGATACCAATTATAATAACGCCTTCGCGAAATAAATTAAGCGATAAAATAAAGCGACTGTTAAACGAAATAGGGATCGTAAATTTAAACAAAGCTCTTCGTAGACTTTCCCGCGTAAAAAAATCTATCTCCAGGTTCATTTATGGAACAATAGCTCTGTGAGGTCGTAGATTACGAAGAAACTTATTGAGTTTTGATTTTTATTTCACACACCGTTCAAATTTTAAGGTTCAAATTTTGTTACATTTTAAAATGTATCCTAATACCGCCAACATTTATTTGAACTTCCTACGCTTTTGCCTAACATAATTAAGAATATTCTATAAAGTACAGATTAATTAAAAAAAAATATTAAGTAAAAAAAAAAAGTTGAAATAACCGCTAAAATTAATACAATTTACATAAAGCTCATTTTATTTTTTTTTTATTTTCAAAATATTCTAAGTTAGTATATAGTTATTAAATGCACTTTATTATATACATTTATTTTCATTTGGAGTTCATTTATTCCTGGATCTAAATTCCCAAGGCGCTCTACATCACAGAAGCGTGATTCCGCTCATTAACATATAGATTAATTTTATTTCATTATATTTTAACATCTCCTTCAGTTGTGGTTTTATTCAGTAGCTTTGTTTAATCAGTTAAAACTATATCATAAAGCAACTGTTTCTGGCCAGCTTTTCTTAGTAGACCAGCATTCCGAGCTGAGTAGCTTACCCACGGACTGACTATACTGACCAATTTAATGTAATCATTTACGATTCAAAAGTGTAAATACCTACTTGATTAAAGATATATTTAATGAGAATTTGAAAAACAGTCCTATTAATTCTATAGAGAAAGTGTTCGTTTTTCAGGTTTTTCATATTTAATAAGTCGTTAAGATACGTTTCACAAATAATTGTGTTATATACATCTGGTACGCTTAGTAAAGGATTCAAATTTCTTATAGAGACGGAAGTTTCCATCCAAATAGAGTTAAATTATGAAAGTTATCTTCTATTATGCTATATTACGAGTTGGTGGGTTCGTTATAATAAAAAGTTTATATGAGATGATAGATAATGCTATTTAATAATTTAATAAACATTTTATAATCTGTATATTACTCTGTAAGACTTTTAGCTCTATGTATCAAACAATATTTTTTTAAACAACAAAGTTAACTAAACATTGTTGACCAAGCATGTGCTTCTGAAAATAAGATTACATTTAATTTTTCAAGAAGATAATTTCATTAACTCTCATTTAGCACAAGTCTCGACTTGTTACGGTTTTATTTAATAATGTAATTATCTGTCGTCTGGAAAGTTTTTGTGTGTTAAGGAATATCTAGAAGAGCTGAAGGAAAACCAATACATATATATGTTATAAAACAAAAAGTTATTTATTTGTATTTCTTTACTTTTATTAATTCTTTATATATTTACAAGTGATAAAAATAATGCAACTTTTTAAACTTTTTGCCTTAAACTATTTGAGTAAGAAGAGAGACAGAATCCGGCAAATAAAATACACTCGAATCAAAACAGATTCATGTATAAATTATATCTTATTTAATATATATGATACACGATTTTCTCCAATTATTACATTCCGGAGGAAATTCTAGGACGTATCTATATTTAATAGTAGTTTTATCAACAACACTCGTTGAAGAAATGTTCTAAGATATTATCATTATGTGAATGAGCGGCATGCACTGAATAGTGACCTAGAAGAGATAAAAGGGCTTTGCAAAATACATCTCTACCATTACTACTGTTCTTGTCATATTTAAATAATTACCGGAACAAAAGCAGCAATGAACCAACCTTTTTGAGTGCATCGCACTCTATTTTTTTGATGTCATTAAAACTATTTGGTACGTAATTGGATGCTGTAAAATCAGATAATACTATTTTGAAGCCATAATTGGCTTCCTAAAGTTTTGTGAAGAAAATGATCATAAAAGTTTATTGATATTTTATAGTACGATTGAAATAAGATATGTCTGATACTTTCACATAATTTTTAAATAAAATCATAATTTTAGAGAAAAATCAAGTTTCTTTAATTGAATAATTATTTTTTGTTTATGTGAAGTGATAAAAAAGTGTGTATTTTTTGGGTATAAAATAGTTTTATTTTTATTTTGTATGACTTTTTATATATGTATGTTTGAGAATCGTATTCAATACTGATACTAAATAATCAATATTTATTTCAAAATCTCTACCTAGTTGATGTAGTATAAGCAACGACGATATTTCAAATTTAATTAATAAATAAAATCTAAACAATATATTTAAGAAAAAAACTTACACAAACAATAACTTAATTTGACAAAAACTAACAAAGTGAAAACCACGTGAATGAAGTCGGAGTGCATAGTTAGGTAAATTATAAAGTAAATTGCAAGTTTTGCATACTAGTGCTGGTTGATTTTATTTACAATAACTAAGCGACAATGTTAAATGTTAATAAGTTAATTAAAAGCTATGCGCAAGTAGGTCACTGCTAAGTCGCGTCGCAGCATGTTTGCACATAATTACGAAGTTTCTCTTAAACCAAGATGTAATACTAAATCCAAGAAAATACTCCCACAATTATTCCAGTTTGCTAAACTAACTTATTTTATTTGTTCATATTTTTAACAACAAAATTAACTTATCATAACTGTCAATCTAAAATTAACTCAACTGTCAATGTAATAAGGTGCAAAGTAAGTGTGTTTCAAAATCGTAGCAATAAGCGTCTGACAAGGAAATAGCGAAATCGCGTACCAAAATTAGATTAACTTTGAAGACGCAGTCAAGTGTAGATAGTTTCGAAACTAGAACGAAATATTTTAGATAGAAACTCTTGAAACTTATAATTCTCATTAAATGTATTATTTTTATTCACTAAGCGACCCTTATTGCAAACTACCTCCTAAATAAGTTGATAAGATCATGCTTTGTTCAAGCTCAAAAATATACAACAGCTTTAAAGCAATACCTTTTATATAAAAAAGGGAATATAAATAAACCCTGATTAAAACCCTTTTCAATTTTCATCCCCATTCTCTCTGCCAAATATGAACATCATAATTCATAAAGAAAGCAGCCAGAACACTTACATTGTATCACAATGAAATAAATCCTCACAGTATTCACGGTTAAACGGGAACTAAATAAAATGAAAATAATGCTGAAACCGCATACATCTAGCGAGCAAGTCTGTCGCAAAGCCCGCACTGAAATAAATTACGATTCTATTCAAAACACTGTTAACAGCTATTTTGTTCTTCCAGATAGAACCTTATCCCATTTCTTTTGTTAAAATAAATCCTGCATAGAATAAAATGAGCAAAATGACAGCGAATGCTATTTTACTTGCTTACATTTTTAATAATTTTATAATCGTATTTAATCCAAATATCTTAAAAATGTAAATACATTTTTGGTTATTTTTTATGTGACATACTTATCAAAAACAACAAAATGATGTACCAGTTCAACTTTGAGGACATGATATAAATGATCTGGGTCATGCAGGTATAATTTGTTGTGGCGTAATTGATATTATTTTTCATTTTAATGTCCCTTGCGGTTTTCATATTCAAATCCATACATTGCATCAACTTTAGTGTAGCTTTCGATGTAATTGCATATAATTAAGATCGCATTACCTCGTCGGAGTTGGTAACGACCGTTGATGATAGCTTGTTTGCTTTCCAGATAGCCGACTGCTGGATGATACGTGGTATATCACAACTATACATTGAGAAAATATGCAATTTCAATTTTAAGTATTATTTAAATAGTATATATTTTTTTATATTACAATAAGCTTAACTGGGGAATATAATAATAATAATAATAATAATAATAATATCAGGACAAATTACACACATTGATCTAACCCCTAAGTAAGCAAATTATTTGCTTGTGTTAAGGGTGTTAGACAACGATACAAATACATAGAAATACACATATAAATACACATATAAATACTGAGAATATATATAATAAACGACCAAACCCAGAAACAGACATCTATGCTCATCACATAAATGCCTGTCTCCGCCAGGAATCGAACCCGAGCCCCGTTGCGCCGTGACACGTTAGGCGTCTGTGCTAACCACTCGACCAACGGGGCGGTTAGAATGATATAAATGAGAAACTTTTTTGTTTAATATCTCAAACTATACGATGTTGTAGTATTTTTTTTTAAGATTAAAAGTCCATCCCTAATCAATTAAATCGTTATTCGTTATAAAACATCGACTTTTCCCTTTTAAAGGTATGGTAGGAAACTTTAAATTAACACTAATTATCTAACATACATAATTATATTTAAACTATGTTATTAACTACAGTATTTAATGATAGAAACATTGGTTACAAATTAATAAACCTAGTGGATGTCAACGACCTCCCAAAAAGGTTGGTCAAATCTAGTATTCATAAAAGCGAGTAACGTAACGTAACACGAGCGATCAGTCGAATGAGCGACGAGAGAGCCTCAAAAGTCGCAGGTTCAAATTCTGCTCAATTTGAAAAGTTCTTTTATTATATATTCGAATTCATAATTTACGTTCCAAATATAACTCATTGAATTTTAATAAAATTGGAATAATTGCATCATTAAAACCCATTGAATGTATGATAATTATAATTATCCTAAAATAATTATAAAATACCAAACGGGTAGAAAGAAGAGAATTTCATAAACGTATTAAATAAACAAATAGGAAATAAAAGCCATTAAGAGATTCACGCAATCGAACAAATAATAAGGTCGGTCTGTTCGTAAATATTCAATGAAGCGCATAGTGACCTTTGATTGTAGCAGTATCTACTGTACAATGGAAGCGGAAAGTAGCTAGGGCAGAGGTGCACAACAATTATATAGCGGGTCAATTTAGAAGATGTTAGCGATTTTCAGAGTGTTTGAGAAATGTTGTAGGTATGCATGTGACAGATATGTGACAGGAATAAACATTCTGAGAGTACGATTGACTGTTGGCTGTGTAAATATTAAAGTTATAATATAAAATACATGTCATGAGGTTACCTATTTGAACTGTTACTGATGATTTTGTCTGAAAAGACACTTAGTATTGGTGAATGATAAAGTTTGAAGAGGATCGATAAAATTCCCTGTTTTCATGTTAGTTATTAGAACTCAAGCAATTTTTGTTTTCTGAAAAAACGTAATAAATGGACCTTCAATCAGATCATAAGAGAACAAAATTTTATAAATTTCAAAATATTTTTTTTTAGATGCTCAAATAAATAAACAGCTGATTGGACTACAATTTTGAAAACTTTAAATTATGGGTGCGTAAAATGGTTGCAAAAAATTTATGTAATAGTAATAAATAAATATATTTAAATATCTTTATCGCCATCTCTTGCAACTTGTTCCACAAACCAACAATCCAAGATAGCCATTTAAGTAACCTGCCTATTACCGCTGTACGGGGACCATTGTTCTCGCTAAAATAATAACCCGCTAAAAATTACTTAACCCGGGGCGAAAAATGAATGCGAGTATGATGCAACCAGGAAGATCGCATATGAAATGAAATGATAGTAACTTAATGAGTTCCATAAGGTTGCTGAGTATATTAATTTGTTCAGCCCATGTTTGGGATGAATTTTGTTTATTTGTAAGAATTTTAGGTTAAAACTGTTTAACTAAAAGTTTTGCTCAACTAAAACAAAATAGTATATATCACATAAAATTATTTTTTATTTCTTTATAACTGAATTGGTAGAATAGGAAACTAACGGTTCTCTACCGTAATCCTTTGAATGTTTGTTAGTTACTCAAAATTAAATAAATAATACCTCTGTTTAGAATTATTTCGTATAATATTCAAATTTATATTAAAAACACGTGAAAATTTATATAATCAAATTATATTTCATTTGGGCTACGTTGTTTATGCGCTCTACAAAGTTTGGATAATATTTATTGAATCAGAAGATACAATATTTAGTGCAACTAAAATAATTTATCATGTGAATAAAACGAGTCATGAGGAAAATGTATGCAAGCTCTGGATAAAGTTAAACAAAGCCAGTATTAGTGGATAATTTGATAGACGTTTTATTTAGCTTATGAAATACTGACTTACAGCTCTTGAATATCAGATATTTTTTACATATTTTCTCATATATGAGAAAAACTCTAAGCCTTTTTATCAGAACTTAGATGGAAATTGGTAAACTATATTTTTTTAGCTACAAGAAAACATATATTTCATTTCAATGGAAAAAAGATAAAGAAGCATATGCTTTAGTTTGTTAAGACTAAATATTAGATCCTTCCTTACATATGACATTGGAGTTTAGTATGGGAGGAACAATAAGTCGAATATTTTTTAAAATTATTCTATTTATCAAAGTTTGGACCATTGCTTTCTATGCACTTGTGCCATCTTGTAGATAATTCATGGATCTCTTTACTAAAAAAAAACAGTTGAACGGGGAGTTAAATTATTTTTCTTGCAAAAAGTTATCCAAATATCGAAAAAAAATGGTTATCTGTTGGAGCTATGTTCAGGGTTACGGTTAATGTCTTAGACATTGTAATTGAAGCTCTTCTAATTTGGTAGCAGGTTGTGGTGAACGTTATCGTGCAGCCGCAGTTTGTGTGGAGCGATTGACCAGCCCAGGTTGTTTAGCAGCTAGCTTTTCCATCATTACAATTACTGACGAAGAAGTCATCTGCCGTAAAAGTCTGGCCAGATTTAAGAAAACTGTAATGAACAATACCGACACCTGTCCATCAAATGCTTTCAAGTAATTTTTTTTGGATGAGCGCTTTCGACTTTTGTAGAGAATCCATTTCATCACAGCTAATGGTTCGATAAAAAACCCTTCTTTATTGTGCCGGTTCAGTAATGTAACGCAGCAGTCGACGTGCGTTTGCCAGTTTGCTTCAGTCAATTCATAAGGGCTTCAAGCTTTTTAATTCAAGGGGATTAAACCAGTTTTATCACTAACACCGCAGCCTGAAGCTAACTCGGATGTAGTTTGCGATGGACCCGCTCCCACAATAGCCTTCAATTCTTCATTATCAACTTGGGTCTCCGGCAGTTCCCGGAGCTTGTTCTGCAGGTCCAGAACGAATAATTTTCAGAACGAAAACGTTGGAACCAAAAACGAACTGTGTTTTCTTTTGCAATACGACCGCCATAAATATAATTAACCATTCACAGGTCCATTTCGCAGAACTGGTGCCACGGTAGAACTCATTCTCGTAAATAATGAGATCTCGTTATCCATTTTGTAAACTGAGTAATGAAAACAGAAAAAACAGAAGAAAAAAAACAAATAAACGATAGTCAACGAAAAAAGGAGAAATTTGTGATTAAAGTGGCCAGTACGAAAAACGCCAATTTAATATGTAAGGACCGAATATCAACTAACATACTTTGTCAAAATCTAACTGTCAAAATACAAGCAGTATAATTTCTATTAAAAAAATATGACTTCTAAATATTAGAAAATCACACTGCTATAGTGTAGAAACTAATTCGTGGTCAAAGCCCAAGTTTGATTCGAGCCTTCGACTGGTCTAAGTCTACACGCCAAGATCTGCCTTTGAAGGCATGTATTAAAGTTAGTTCATTGTTGGATCTTCGGCTTCGTCGCATTCACACAGACCTAACACAATTATAACTAAATCTAGCACGCTACTCGTATTTATGATAGGTATAGACATTCTAATGAATAAAAAAGGTATCTACATATATTTATAAAAAAAATGTATAATTATTTCAAAAAATATTTTTCTTTTTAAGTGATTTACCCAAGGAAAACAATTTGGAAATAAAAAACGCACTTACTATTGAATACAATCTTATGACACTATTTGTCAAAAAGTAAAATATATCAAAGAGGATGTGTTGTTTGTAAATGTAAGCTAGAATTTTTTTTATAACGATGATTTACTCTATCTAATTAGTTAAACAAAATAATTTTGAGGACTGTAACGTCAAGCGGACATAAATTATGAAAACTATTTATTATTTGACAAGCCATTTCCCGGCACAAACTGCAAAAGGGCATTAAGGTTCAAAACATATTTACAGAACTGCTGACCAGGAAAAGAAACAGAATGCCCAGTTGCCTTATCTTTGTAGAAGGTTCTTTCTAATATTATAGACACTCCAACGTAGAGCCACGTAGATTATAATCTTCTCGAAGAATCAAACAAATGCAATAATATTTTTTCAAACAATGTATCAAAACACAAACTTCAACTTATTATACTCGCATAGACAAGATTATTACTTAATACAGGACCAGGTAATACACTTGAAACCCACACAGAATAGTCAAGTCAATCTTGATTACCAAACATAGACAGCGCAACAAGTCGTATCCACATTTTGTGATAATAAATCGTTACAGTATTCATAACTTATGCACTCGTCACGCGACACCGCTCAAGCCGCCATAAATCCGCCCAAATGAAATACGACACTACGGATAGTACTCACTAATCTTTCATCTTAACGCCTGCTTGGAATTCGACTGTACTACCTACGTTACATTTTTGGTACGTGTTTCAAATAACGCTTGTTCCAGTATTTTAAAAGCTATGTTTATATCATTATTTTCATCCTTTATATATTTTTAAATCTTATATCGAAATAAAAGCTTAATGTATGTTTTAGTAAGGAAGAACTCTAGTTATAACTAGGTTATAGCTTACTGGGTTTTATATTAAGTCTTAAAATTTTATACAGCTTCCAAGCGATTCATTGGCGCTGAAAAAATGAATTCTTACATTCAATATAATTTTAATAAAAGACTAACGATTGAGCTTTTTATTAAATGTAAATGGAAATTAAGAAAACGAACTGTGCTTTGTTGACTCGGACTTCAATTTGATTTGTACACTGTCTGTAGAATATTTAATAAACGAAGGGTCCATTGTTTTATCTGGAAGCGCTTTTTTGTTCTCTTAAGTGAAAAATATTGACAGGTTAGGGCTCAAATTAGTTTAGGACAAAACTAGAATAGTAGGATCCCGAAAATACTCCAGGTAAGATTTAAAACATTTTACTTTATTATTACATTTTATTTTCTAATGTTCAAATTAATATTGTAAATATTTTTTGTCATACAAAAATCATCAATCACAATACATAAATCATACATGTGAAAAGTTTTGTTAAAATATTTTTTTCACAAAACTTTTTACATATATGAATCTTACCTATTTACATTATTATATTACAAAGACTATATTACTTGAATAAACCCCAAATTAAATGCGAAAACAAAACTAAAAAATAATGTAAAATAATTTATGTTAAAACTTTCAAATCAACTTACCGCTTCTAGTAAAGATATTTCATTGTCTTGAAGCTTTAAGGAAGACCTTGAGCAAATTTGATTTGCTGATTCAGTTTACATTTTAATTCTTATGATTGGTGAATCCTAATCGGCCAGCGATGTACAAACACTCTAACAATTTTACTGTATTTTAATATACAATATTAAAGTCAAATCAATCACGATTTCTTTGAAAAAATATTATAAAAACAATTTTATCCTTCTATTGGAAATACATAAATAAAATAAAGTAACTTTATATAAGAAATACTTTGAACCATTTATAACTATAAAATAATATGGGACATTTAATAAAGAAATTTCCGTTTGAAATTGTAAGCTTAAAATTAATATAAAATAAATCATAGTTTTACGTTTATAACAATATCTATAACTATACACAAACAAACAAACCAACATCGGATATTGTGTCTTAAAGCGTGCATGTAGTGTGTATCTACACGGCACTGCGTAAACAATACTTGTATCCTGACAGAGATTGCCTCTGGAATCTTTGTTATATGAAGATTGAGCGTAAATCAACTAGATTTTATTCAGCTTTATGTACTTCATAGTCCCGCGTATGTGAAATAACATTTTTCCTTACACAAATCATTTTATATTATATAATTTTATATGATAATTATCTTTTTGAGAATAAATCACAACATCCAATAATAAACACTACTATTATCCCGGATTAATTAAATCATTTCCCAAATTATAACACAGTATGCTATACAACCCGCAGCTTTTGGCCGTTAATTAATTATTTTCTTTATAACAACTTAATTAAAACGTAAGAAACAACCCAAGGTAGATTGGTCGATAGATTACTGGTATAAATTAATTTAAGTAATTTATTGTTTACAACTCATAAACTCGGAATGAAGTCTCTCTGGGATAATATTTGGGAGTTAATATTGTTGTCAGTTATATTTGTTATAGTAATTACAGTTGAATTAAATAATTAATCGTTTTAATGAAATTAAGTGTTTATAACAGTGGTATTTAGTATTAGTAACTAAATAATTAGCAACGTTTTACAGGTCTTAGAGAACCTGAAATAAAAACACACTAGTTTAAAAAAAAACAAGGCTCATGTTAAAATTAATATTTCTTCTATATCTTTATGATAAAAAATAAAGTTAATGAAATTATTATTAACAAAATAATATTCAAAATAAACGCAAAAACGCTTATGTAACTTTGTTTTAATTAAATTCTTTAACATTTATCCTGTATCTATTATCTTGAAGAAAATACATTTTTATTTAAAACTAATCAAGACAATTCCCTAGTGTTAGTTATTGCGAATTAATACCAAACTAATTTAATAATTACTATAACAGGACATACACGTAAAACATGTTGAACTGTAAACTCTGCATAATGGATATTGCATATTATACTTTTAAAGCTAAAAGGGTCTGTATGTAAATAAAAATAAGATCCATATTCCAATTACAGATAAGTGCGCCAGATAGATTGTATTCATAAGGTTTATGCACACCCCATGTCTGGAGGCGTAAGCGGTCGCAAGCGATGCGCGTCCAACCGTGTCGCCCGATGCTATGTAAAGATTAGAAAATATTTCTGCATCTGCATATATTTTGTACCTTTTATAGTATTTGATGTTTATCCAGTATAACTCATTACTTAATTCCATATCATAGTATATATTATGGAAATATATAATTTATTTCAATCTTAAATCAGATTATATTTGAAAAAAAAAACATAGATTGAAAAATAAATCTACCTAGTCAGGGACTCAAACATTCGACCTGAATGAAAAAATCTGCCACTTTACACCTTTTCAAAACCAATTTGATGAGTTTGGCATTTTATGATTAGTCTTTAATAAATAAAATAAATCTTTTTTAAATATTTATTAACATGGTACTACATGTTAATATATATTTTCAGGCCTTGACATAGTAACGTTATTATGAAGTACAAAGTAATTTGTTAGTAAACACTTGTGTTATTTGTTACTGACAGCGATGACAACGAGAATGTTAGCAAAACTAATGGTATTCATATTCGACCGCTGCGTCTGTCAGCGCCTTAGTCACGGTCTATTGCAATTATACCTTCATCTTAACTGGGACAGAACTGTTACGTATAATACAGATGTGTGTGTGGTTTGGGGATAACGAGCTATTATACATATACATTAATAATGTATATGTGCTTACCAAATAAATATTTTTTATAATTAAACAGAGAACAACAAGATTTTTTTTAAATAACTATGTATGTATCTCCTATTATTAAGATCCAATTAAAAATTTATATTCATCAATTAAATTATTATCCATCAATTAAGACAAATTTGAATATTTTTTGAATAAAAATGAATCTACCACTCAAAATCACAAACCAGGAGCTACCCTCGGACGCATGAGTGACCGCCGGACACGCGTCCGATAAAACCCCTCTCCGACACGATTACTACCCGAGGATTAACTTGTTTAATTTATTCTCCCTTCATTAAAATGGTTTTAACTGTTATTAACGTTAAAAATGGTATTTTAAATTGCGTGTTCATACACATGTTTGCAAATTAAAATATGAGGAAAGAGACATTATAGAACCTGAAAATCAGTCATGTCTGATAATCGTGAGCTAAATCGATTAAGTAAAGCTACGCTTAACAGAGGTACTGCAAACATTCACCAGACGCCACAAACGAGCCAAAACAAGGAATTCAATTGAACGCCCAATAATGTTTCAACTGAATTGTTCTACATGAGCTCGTAGTATTTTTGTTAGATTAACGCCTTTATGTTAGAGCCAATAAGAGCTAAATCTATTTGACTAGTTGTGTATGTAAAGCAAACATAGGCCCAGACACAGACGCTATATCTAAATGTAATATCTATATCAAAGGGAGTTATATTTTAAGTTGTTTTCATTCTTGTCTCTTATATAGATTTTCCCTGAGACATTTCATATTTTTTTCCCCATGTTGAAAATAAATTATCCTAATAAAACAAAATAAAGTAATTAAATAATAAAAAAATATATAAAACTTATGTTTGCTTTACAAAAATTCGTAATTGATATAAGGTTTTATTTCGAGCAATGACCAATATCCAATATTGGTTCGACTCTGGTTATTGTAGAAAATGATTGACGATTGTAATAAGTATTATCTAACATTTCTATAATTATCATAGAGACTTTTTCTTAACAACAGGATGTGTAAAAAAACTAAGTCAACGTTTTCTTCTTTTATTTCAAATACGTATTCACTGCACTTACAGTACGTCACACTATACTTATTTATAAAATGTACCATTAAATACATGACATTAAGAACACTCATAGTATAGTATTTTAAATGAAAAACAAATAAGATATAAAAAAATAATTCAAATAAAACGCACTACCCAAAAAACGCTGTATTCATTAACCATTTCACTACTAGTTCTACAACACTCTTACAAGGACTTAAATATTCTAAATTTAAACATTCAAAATAATAGTAATTTTGAAATGCCTTATCCAAGTAGGACGTCAAAAGACAACTTTTTGTAGAACTGTAAAATGAAACTCGAAAGACATTTCATCTTGCTACAAACAGTTCTTGCAGTGGACGATCCACTCGATTTAGAATAGTACATATACATACTAAACGAGAAACGCTGTTAATGCCCAATGGTTCGTGTAATGTAATTGCGATGTAGAATCGAGTTCGAGCTATCGATATTGCTTATTGCCATCACCTCTTGCTTTCTGATGCAGCCCTGATACATTAAAATGTAGCTCTTCCTTTCTTTCAAGATTACCCTAAGGTAGTAAAACTAACTGTTTCCAATAAAAATTATGGGTTGGAAATCCGCTACCAAATTCATATATTATATTTATATAAATATAGAATAAAAATAAACCGCTACGGGCAGGGATTCGAACCCGCGACTACTGGGAAACCGTCCCGTCGCTCTACCAACTGAGCTACCGTATCGCTGTCCGTCTCGCTGAATTAATCATTCTATATGTGATCGTCCTTCTCGGGACGGTGGTGACATCTATTAGGTTTCTTTCGAAAATCCTAACCAATGTTTCTAACTTTGCAGTATAGATAAGCATTGAAAAGATGCCACTACCGAAATTTATGTTTATATAAATATAGAATGAAAAAAATATAATTATTTCATATACATGTTTATAGATATTTTCATCTATTATGTTTTTTAATTTATTTTAAAGTCTAAAAATTAAATTAAAAATTTAAAAAACCACCGATATAAAAGGATCTCTAAAAAGAAAAAAAAAAATAATATTATGCACTCATTGAAGTCGTTGCATCGTTGTACGTTCACGATGGTGTCTATTTTACGAAGTTACGAGGACTTAGACTACATGATTCGATATCATAATTTCTTTATTTGCCTTGATAACTTACATGCATTTTAATTTCTACCATTATTAAGCGGTATAAGTACATAATAATATTATTTTTAGAGGTCTTTTTGTGTCATTTGTTTGTTTTTTTTTTTTTTCTTTTTTTCAAAGTTATGTTACTGGTTTCATTATTGTACTAAATGAACCTACGAACACACAATATTTTACTTGTTTAAGTATTTCTATTAATTCAATCAAGTCCATCCACGCGTCTGGTAGCTACATTGCCACAGACAGACACACAGATACACAGATCGACAGGTCAAACTTATAGCACTCCTCTTTTTGAATCGAAGTTAAAAAATCTAGAAGCTACCAATTCGCCTATAATCAAGATCATCTACGGTTCCTATGTCATCCAAAACATCTTTGAGCGGTCATGTAGTATAAGATACAGTAAACAAAACATAACTCAGATTTTTATCGAGAAAATTCGCAAACGCCTAATTAGGCAACTCCAGTAACATCAGACAAATTCTCAGTAACACTTGGAACGATGTTCATTAGACACGATAAGCAAGATGCTTTATGCAAGCCTCAGCCAATTAGTATCAGCTACATACTAGCATCCACAACCTCATGTGTACATAGGCTTTTATAACAGAGATATGCTATAACTTTAAACCGAAATATTACCAGTTTTAATTTAGTTTGATTAAAACATTTTAATTAAAATCGTATTACTGTTACGGAAAGTAATAATTGTGTATAAATATTTCATTAAACAAATAAATATGGAATACAAATTAAACAACAGAAAGAAAATATTGAATATAATTTATTTTTATTCAATTTCAATTATTCTTATTCATTTCGTATATACATTGTTCAAACATCGTAAGAAAATCTTTCAAGCGGTAGAAAATGTAGTACTCCGTATAATATCCCATTTATCATGTTTATTGCCAACCCAATGTTATGTAGAGAAGAGAAAAATGTACATAGAGTTTGCGTATTCAAAGAGCTCGGGAAGGTGTCGAGATTGTGATGTTCGAGAATTTGTAAAAAAATACCCACTGCTTTTAAATAACATTTATTTATATTCTATTATGTATAACATATTCGTTACAGAACAATGGTCAAGAATTGTGGTACTAAATATAAAATAATTAAAATGGGAAAATCTTTATAGGTATAAACTAAATTTAACTTCTGCAATTTAAACTTTACAGCAATAAAAAAGGATACTCTAAAATACACTTATGAAGCCATTATTTATTAAAACATCAAGCCTAGTTTATAGTTAGTCCCGAAAACGCCATCAAGTCGACACCTTGTCAAAGCCAAGGCAAGACTAAGATGGTAACGAGCAAACTTTTTAACTCCAAACTTATGAATAAATTATATCAGTCGTTCCAACTCCGGCGACACTTAATGAACGTAGTATGCGTTTATATTTGCCAGTAAATGAATCTAATATACAACATCTTCTTGGCAGATAGTTATTGTCCATAAAGTTTAAGAACTTTATTTTTAATGCTTTGGAAGTTTTAAGGCGTGGTGATTTGATTATTATCTTTTAGTCTTTCTATATAACAAAAATGTTTCAAATCTACTTTTCCCAACCAGTGACATATAAAGTATTTCAGTAAAATCTCTGGACACAACAGTTTACGAGTATTTCAATTTCTAAATGAATATGTCCGCACAGTATAGCTAGGCTTATCGCTTTGAGAGTTTATCCAGCAACGCTAAAACTTTAGCGCCTTACTTTAGCACCAATTTATCAACCGAAGCACCTGCAATGGACTTCGGTTCACTTCGGAAACTTTCCGATCGCAAGCGCCAATCGGTTAAAACTTTATTAGGAGTTTATAACATATTTTATGCAACTAATTTAAATCTGTTTTCAGCAGAATTGTCGGTGTTTTCAAATTGCAGAATCAGCGCCGCTTGCTAACAAACTGCCTTCCAAACTACTTCATGAGATATAGTCCCGTCAAAAACATTTCTTTTAAGATCCAATTCATCAATAATAATATCTTATACCAACGTGTTATCTTACCCATAAATGTATTTGAAACAAGACAATATTTTCCTATGATAATGTTAGCTCCAGGATATAATATAACCTATAAACCCACTTCAGACATTCCCAGGGCACTTCGTATGCGAAATATGTCCACAATTCCATATATTGCTAACGAGATGGCCACTATACTGGGACCCCTGCTCCCCTACCAATATAGGAATGTCTGTCAAAGATTAAGGGTTCCCAACGAATGGTTAAGGTGTATATGATACAATAACAATATATCAAAAGGACAGCTGCCGAAAGTGAGAAATGGTTTGCCATCACTTTGTACTCCTCAAGGAGTTCTACGGTGTAGATTCTGTAATATATTATATTTAAAATAATATACTATACTCACAAAAAAAATTATACAAGTATTTTTTTTTATCTTTGATAAATGAATTCAAATAAAGTCCATAAACTAATGTGCCTAACTGTTGGACATTGGTCTTTCCATCTACATTATTTACTTAAAAACAATAGAAAGCAAGCGGTAAAAAACCTATTCAATAACACATAATTAAATGTGTATTATTAGTGAAAATTTACGGTCGAAGGATCAACATATTTCCGGATGGAAATTTGAAAACTGTAAAAAGATCAGTTGTATAAAAAACACGAAGCGGTGTTCAGATTTAGTCGTTGCCTTAATAGATCTCATTCATAAAAGATTCCTATTAATTGGTCATATAAATAACAATATTTCCTCTTATTGTTAAAACCTTTTACATCGCACTTTAAGAATTCACATTTTATATATAGTAGTAACAAACTATGCTACACTATACTATATTGTGCTAGCCTTTATTCTCTACTAAACTTGGCTTCAAAGTATACACATAAACCACCTCATATCGCCTCTTCCCGTTGTTCAAACTGCGATAAATCATAAGCACGCTAAGCAAAATCTCCAGCCACGTTGGGACATTTTTCATATATTATCACCCAGCTAAGTTGATATAATGGGTAGATCCTGGGAGGTGAGTATAGATTAAGAAAGTAATTTAAATGGGTTACGGTAGTGCAATTTAAATTATCAGTACTATGCTATTTTTATATTAGAACAAGATTAAATACTTCAAATAATTTTAAAAAATATCTTCTATTTAAAAAAATAGTAGATATGTCCCTAAACAAGAACAAATAATGTAAAAAATAATTCCTTGCTTCCTTCCTTTTTATGAAAAATAAGCTGACTATCAAGATGTCTTCAAAAAGATGTCTTTTATTTAAAATTTCATGATTCAATCCACAAAAATTAAAAATATTATAATCGTGAGTACAACCAGTATTTTATTTTTCAATATGGCGTCGTTGTACGCATAAATCTTGCACGCCTGCGCCAGATAGCTTCGAACGGTTAAATTAATCTATCTAGTAAACGATGTACACAGTATAAAAAGTATTTGATCTTATATATGTACAAAAGTTCAAATATAGATCATGTGATGGTACCTTCAAACCTTTATTTAGTTTATATAATATTACAAAAAGGTCACAAGAGTAAACAACTTAACAATGAAAAATATTTAATCCATGTTTATGTGGTGGTAGAATTTACATTACCAGATGTACTATTGCCTTCAGCTGCAGTAGTTTTGACTACGCCTTCGTGTGTATTCGTGGTAGCAGCTTCAGCGGTAGTACTTTCCATATCTGTTGTGTTTTGGGTAACTGTAGTGACGTCATCGATTAATCCAGTAACAAACTGATGGTAATCTTCAGGTTGAGCTCTTGCGGTGAAGATACATGTTGAAACACACTCATATTCATCTTTGAACATGTTCATATTCGGCAAACATCCGCGCCATATCCCCACTTCACACCTAGAACCAGGTTTCCAATAGTAGAGGACTCTAATTGGTGGGCCCCCACAGTTCTCCCACCTGAAATTTGCGGAACAGGCTTCCGGTGGAACTGAAAGAAATATAATACAATTAATTAAAAATATTGCTATTGAAAAAGCTGTTAAAGTTCCTAATCGCTTTTGAAAAGATAAATAAAAGTAAATGTTTAGTAAACTGCTTCTTCTATAAAATAAATATGCCTACAACGCCGTCATAAACTATTATATACTGTACTTGCTAGTAAGCTCGTACGTAAAAGTATTAAAATATAATAGAATGCAAAATAGTTACACAATTAAAATGAAGAATGGTTTTTGTTATTGAAAGTCAGACCAGGACGCGTTTGGAACCCTCATAGCTTTAACATTAAGATGGAAAGTGCTTTTTCAGAAGGGCTTATTACGATAAATCTAGTATCGTAATAGGCCCTCCTGACATTTCCATGTTGACGTACACAAGTGATCACTGATTATGATTCTAAGTGGAAAAGATATAAATAAATGAAATAAATAAATAAACCGATACGGGCAGAGATTCGAACCCGCGACTACTGGGAAACCGTCCCGTCGCTCTACCAACTGAGCTACCGTATCGCTGTCCGTCTCGCTGAATTAATCATTCTATATGTGATCGTCCTTCTCGGGACGGTGGTGACATCTATTAGGTTTCTTTCGAAAATCCTAACCAATGTTTCTAATCTGCAGTATAGATAAGCATTGAAAAGATGCCACTACCGAAATTTATGTTTATATAGATATAGAATGAAAATATATAATTATTTCATTCTATATTTATATAAATTTAAATAAGCTTCACATGGCTATACATGTTTATAGATATTTTCATCTATTATGTTTTTTTAATTTATTTTAAAGTCTAAAAATTAAATTAAAAATTTAAAAAACCACCGATACAAAAGGATCTCTAAAAAGAAAAAAAATAATAGTATTATGCACTCATTGAAGTCGTTGCATCGGGGGACCGTTTTACGTACGTTGACGATGGTGTCTATTTTACGAAGTTACGAGGACTTAGACTATATGATTCGATATCATAATTTCTTTATTTGCCTTGATAACTTACATGCATTTTAATTTCTACCATTATTAAGCGGTATAAGTACATAATAATATTATTTTTAGAGATCTTTTGTGTCGTTTGTTTGTTTTTTTTTCTTTTTTTTAAATTTATGTTACTGGTTTCATTATTGTACTAAATTAACCTACGAACATACAATATTTTACTTTTTTAAGTATGTCTATCAATATTACATTAGAACTTTCCCCCCCACCAATAAAACCTCAATATCTTGAAGACGACTGTTCCTATTTCGACCAAACATACCTAAGAACTATCTCGACTAACCAGGTTTTCTATTCATAAAACCGCAATCAAGTCCATCCACGCGTCTGGTAGCTACATTGCCACAGACAGACACACAGATACACAGATACACAGATCGACAGGTCAAACTTATAGCACTCCTCTTTTTGAATCGAGGTTAAAAAAATCTAGAAGCTACCTATTCGCCTATAATCAAGATCATCTACGGTTCCTATGTCATCCAAAACATCTTTGAGCGGTCATGTAGTATAAGATACAGTAAACAAAACATAACTCAGATTTTTATCGAGAAAATTCTCAAACGCCTAATTAGGCAACTCCAGTAACATCAGACAAATTCTCAGTAACACTTGGAACGATGTTCATTAGACACGATAAGCAAGATGCTTTATGCAAGCCTCAGCCAATTAGTATCAGCTACATACTAGCATCCACAACCTCATGTGTACATAGGCTTTTATAACAGAGATATGCTATAGCTTTAAACAGAAATATTACCAGTTTTAATTTAGTTTGATTAAAACATTTTAATTAAAAACGTATTACTGTTACGGAAAGTAATAATTGTGTATAAATATTTCATTAAACAAATTAATATGGAATACAAATTAAACAACAGAAAGAAAATATTGAATATAATTTATTTTTATTCAATTTCAATTATTCTTATTCATTTCGTATATACATTGTTCAAACAACGTAAGAAAATCTTTCAAGCGGTAGAAAATGTAGTACTCCGTATAATATCCCATTTATCATGTTTATTGCCAACCCAATGTTATGTAGAGAAGAGAAAAATGTACATAGAGTTTGCGTATTCAGAGAGCTCGGGAAGGTGTCGAGATTGTGATGTTCGAGAATTTGTAAAAAAATACCCACTGCTTTTAAATAACATTTATTTATATTCTATTATGTAAAATATTCGTTACAGAACAATGGTCAAGAATTGTGGTACTAAATATAAAATAACTAAAATGGGAAAATCTTTATAGGTATAAACTAAATTTAACTTCTGCAATTTAAACTTTACAGCAATAAAAAAGGATACTCTAAAATACACTTATGAAGCCATTATTTATTAAAACATCAAGCCTAGTTTATAGTTAGTCCCGAAAACGCCATCAAGTCGACACCTTGTCAAAGCCAAGGCAAGACTAAGATGGTAACGAGCAAACTTTTTAACTCCAAACTTATGAATAAATTATATCAGTCGTTCCAACTCCGGCGACACTTAATGAACGTAGTATGCGTTTATATTTGCTAGTAAATGAATCTAATATACAACATCTTCTTGGCAGATAGTTATTGTCCATAAAGTTTTAGAACTTTATTTTTAATGCTTTGGAAGTTTTAAGGCGTGGTGATTTGATTATTATCTTTTAGTCTTTCTATATAACAAAAATGTTTCAAAATCTACTTTGCCCAACCAGAGACATATAAAGTATTTCAGTAAAATCTCTGGACACAACAGTTTACGAGTATTTCAATTTCTAAATGAATATGTCCGCACAGTATAGCTAGGCTTATCGCTTTGAGAGTTTATCCAGCAACGCTAAAACTTTAGCGCCTTACTTTAGCACCAATTTATCAACCGAAGCACCTGCAATGGACTTCGGTTCACTTCGGAAACTTTCCGATCGCAAGCGCCAATCGGTTAAAACTTTATTAGGAGTTTATAACATATTTTATGCAACTAATTTAAATCTGTTTTCAGCAGAATTGTCGGTGTTTTCAAATTGCAGAATCAGCGCCGCTTGCTAACAAACTGCCTTCCAAACTACTTCATGAGATATAGTCCCGTCGAAAACATTTCTTTTAAGATCCAATTCATCAATAATAATATCTTATACCAACGTGTTATCTTACCCATAAATGTATTTGAAACAAGACAATATTTTCCTATGATAATGTTAGCTCCAGGATATAATATAACCTATAAACCCACTTCAGACATTCCCAGGGCACTTCGTATGCGAAATATGTCCACAATTCCATATATTGCTAACGAGATGGCCACTATACTGGGACCCCTGCTCCCCTACCAATATAGGAATGTCTGTCAAAGATTAAGGGTTCCCAACGAATGGTTAAGGTGTATATGATACAATAACAATATATCAAAAGGACAGCTGCCGAAAGTGAGAAATGGTTTGCCATCACTTTGTACTCCTCAAGGAGTTCTACGGTGTAGATTCTGTAATATATTATATTTAAAATAATATACTATACTCACAAAAAAAATTATACAAGTATTTTTTTTTATCTTTGATAAATGAATTCAAATAAAGTCCATAAACTAATGTGCCTAACTGTTGGACATTGGTCTTTCCATCTACATTATTTACTTAAAAACAATAGAAAGCAAGCGGTAAAAAACCTATTCAATAACACATAATTAAATGTGTATTATTAGTGAAAATTTACGGTCGAAGGATCAACATATTTCCGGATGGAAATTTGAAAACTGTAAAAAGATCAGTTGTATAAAAAACACGAAGCGGTGTTCAGATTTAGTCGTTGCCTTAATAGATCTCATTCATAAAAGATTCCTATTAATTGGTCATATAAATAACAATATTTCCTCTTATTGTTAAAACCTTTTACATCGCACTTTAAGAATTCACATTTTATATATAGTAGTAACAAACTATGCTACACTATACTATATTGTGCTAGCCTTTATTCTCTACTAAACTTGGCTTCAAAGTATACACATAAACCACCTCATATCGCCTCTTCCCGTTGTTCAAACTGCGATAAATCATAAGCACGCTAAGCAAAATCTCCAGCCACGTTGGGACATTTTTCATATATTATCACCCAGCTAAGTTGATATAATGGGTAGATCCTGGGAGGTGAGTATAGATTAAGAAAGTAATTTAAATGGGTTACGGTAGTGCAATTTAAATTATCAGTACTATGCTATTTTTATATTAGAACAAGATTAAATACTTCAAATAATTTTAAAAAATATCTTCTATTTAAAAAAATAGTAGATATGTCCCTAAACAAGAACAAATAATGTAAAAAATAATTCCTTGCTTCCTTCCTTTTTATGAAAAATAAGCTGACTATCAAGATGTCTTCAAAAAGATGTCTTTTATTTAAAATTTCATGATTCAATCCACAAAAATTAAAAATATTATAATCGTGAGTACAACCAGTATTTTATTTTTCAATATGGCGTCGTTGTACGCATAAATCTTGCACGCCTGCGCCAGATAGCTTCGAACGGTTAAATTAATCTATCTAGTAAACGATGTACACAGTATAAAAAGTATTTGATCTTATATATGTACAAAAGTTCAAATATAGATCATGTGATGGTACCTTCAAACCTTTATTTAGTTTATATAATATTACAAAAAGGTCACAAGAGTAAACAACTTAACAATGAAAAATATTTAATCCATGTTTATGTGGTGGTAGAATTTACATTACCAGATGTACTATTGCCTTCAGCTGCAGTAGTTTTGACTACGCCTTCGTGTGTATTCGTGGTAGCAGCTTCAGCGGTAGTACTTTCCATATCTGTTGTGTTTTGGGTAACTGTAGTGACGTCATCGATTAATCCAGTAACAAACTGATGGTAATCTTCAGGTTGAGCTCTTGCGGTGAAGATACATGTTGAAACACACTCATATTCATCTTTGAACATGTTCATATTCGGCAAACATCCGCGCCATATCCCCACTTCACACCTAGAACCAGGTTTCCAATAGTAGAGGACTCTAATTGGTGGGCCCCCACAGTTCTCCCACCTGAAATTTGCGGAACAGGCTTCCGGTGGAACTGAAAGAAATATAATACAATTAATTAAAAATATTGCTATTGAAAAAGCTGTTAAAGTTCCTAATCGCTTTTGAAAAGATAAATAAAAGTAAATGTTTAGTAAACTGCTTCTTCTATAAAATAAATATGCCTACAACGCCGTCATAAACTATTATATACTGTACTTGCTAGTAAGCTCGTACGTAAAAGTATTAAAATATAATAGAATGCAAAATAGTTACACAATTAAAATGAAGAATGGTTTTTGTTATTGAAAGTCGAATAAAATTGATAATTAAATTTTGTAGCATCATATATAATATGTTTTCAAAACAGCAACATTGTCAATAAAAGATTAAACGGCAAGGGTAACCATACAATGCACAGTACAATGTATTTTACGACTGACTTCTCACACACACTAACAAAAAGAATACGTTGACAAAGATGAATAATAGCCACAAAATAATTTTAATTAAAAAAGGTTTAGGATATATGATTGGAATAACGTCCATCCATTTGACAGGACTTTGCTAGTAATAAATACACATTAAAAGCAATAAAAAATAAAAAATGCTTAAGAAGCAAATAATATAATAGTACCTAGTAGTACCTAGTCATTTCGTTATTCTTAAGTTCCTCTAACTAAACGTAATCCCTAAATATGAATAATCATGGTCATCCCGGGTTTGGTTATTATTATAGCATTAAACGCAAGTTCGACCAATGCATGGGCCGTTGAAATTTATTTTCCTCTTACAGACCCTACAATGTTGCTTTGTGGTCTCTCGTTAAAAGTCGGTAAGCACCATAAGCTACAATTTGTTGCTAAGAACATGCCTTTACCAAGATTGTTAAATTGTAGTTTTAGTGCCTCTTTATGATTTAGATTAAGTTTTAGATCATTTTGAACGTTTTATATACGATCCTTTTATAAACTGTTCAGTAGAAAATAAATAATGATAAATAAATTAAAATGTTATTACTACCTATGAATTTTTTTTTTTTTGTTTATTATTAAGGAAACATACCTGCATGAAGTTTAATGGCGACTGAAAAAACCGCAACAATTATAGTCTGTGTGTACATTATCACGAATAATATGTGATAAATTTTTGTTATCGTAATGAGTTTTATATTATTTTTTAATTACTTGCGCTGCATATCGTTCAGTAATGAATAAGAATGTTATATTGAGCTGATAATTAATGGGTTTGTTTAGTGGTTTTTCGTCCGGATTTTTATTTTAAACATCAATTTTTTTTCAGTTAAAAAGCACTTACCTGAACTCTACTAAAACTAAGGTAGTAAAATAATGATCAAGTATATGATTGCGTTTCAAAAGATTTATTAAAAATAAACTGTGTACTGTATATAACTAACTTCTCTCTTTTAATGGATTTAATTCAAGCAACAAAATATTTTAACTGTATATTTTTTTATTATTTAATTAAATTCTTCTATCATAGTTGGCAGATGGTTTATTGTATTTTAAAAGTTTTAGATTCACCTCTGGCTCGTATCGAAGTTTTGCTTACTACTGGTTTAAATATTAATGATTTGTTCCTAGCTTTTCAATATTATTTATAATTTCTTTAGTATTATTGGACTTACAATGTGGTTATGAAGACAATGGGAAAAACACCTCCAAAAAATAAAATACTGCTCGCAGGCGTCTTTGTATATTGAATAGTATCCCTAATGTGTGTGTGTGTGTGTGTGAGTGAGTGTGTGTGTGTGTGTGTGTGTGTGTGTGTGTGTGTGTGTGTGTGTGTATGTGTGTGTTTCTAAGTGATTTCTTAATCAAAGGTTGTGGTTCAACTTCCAAACCGGACAATTATCTGCGATCTAACGAATTTGAGTGTACAATGTGTGAGTTGTGTGTGTGAATATTCCGATTCCGGGAATATTTATTCACTTATTTACTAAAGCATTTGGAACATCAAATAAAATGAAATATGGATAAAAACTGTAATATAAATAACATTTCAGGATCCCAAATGTTATCACAATTTATTATTTTTATTATTTCGTCTCCACATATATATTAATAGGATTTATCCATCAAATAAATCAATTTTTCCCTTTTACAATAATTTATTTATTAATTAATTTCAAATATAAAACATGGGAAATATATCTAAAAAATAAATAAAAGTGTGGTTTTTTTTGTAAAAACAAATTCAAAAGTCATAATAATCTATTTTTTTATTAGAAAGCCTGAATCCAAATTATTTACTATATAATATATATAATAAATACTTCAGAGAATAGGTCATTATGTAATTTATTAATATTTTAAACTAAGTACACAAAACTGAACATACATACAAGAATAATTGAATAAATTACATTACAATCCGGAAGATAAAAAAAAAAAAACCTTCGGTAAAATAGAGCAGGTAGCTAATGATTTTTTTTTAATACATCTAAGGTTCATTAAAGCAGAGGTATTTCATATCATAACACTAATAATAAATATACTCTATATAATTAAATCAGTGAACGAAAACTGAATCAAATTTAATGTCAATTTGGGCTCATTAGTGGTGCTGTGAAGAACTTTGAGCTCTTGAAACTAAAATGTAATGTAATTAAAAATACCATACCATATCATATATAATATGTTATATGATATGGTGAAAACTTTCTAATAATATTTGTTCAATCGTATGGACTATTTTCTTTTCATAATAAATTTAAACGGTAATTATCTTCTATACATATAATAAAATCGTCACTGAGCCATTCCTGTACATCAAAAAAAAAAACATCATAGGGGGACTTTATAAGAGCAAGAGAACTCAAAACAATGGTTTTTCAGTTTGTCTGTATGTCTGTATGTCTGTATGTCTGTATGTTTGTGCACGCTAATCTCAGAAACGGCTTAACAAATTTGGATGCGGTTTTCAGGAATTTATTATCACAGTCTTCACTTAACATTTAGTGTTTATTTCATCTAAATCGGTTAATAAATAAAAAAGTTATGACTATTTATGTCAATGACTTAATAGGTACCATGAAAATCTTATTCTATACATGTAATAAATCTGTAGAGGAGTAGTCTTTGTACATTAAAAATATTAAAAAAAATATACCGATGTGAAGTAATAACTAACAGAATCCATTTTCAGTATTTTTTAAATTTTTGTCTGTTTATCTGTTTGTCTTTTAGTTGTGCACACAACACGAAAAAAAAAATATTTTCAAAAATTCATACAGGGGGACCTTTATATAAGCAAGAGAACCCGAAACAGTGTTTTTTCCATTTTGTTCGTCTAAATGTCTGTATGTTAGTGAACACTAATCTCAGAAACGGATTAGTCGATTTGGATGCAGTTTTCGGGAATATATAGTCACGGGATTCACTTTATATTTTGTTTTTTTTTTAACAATTGTTTAACAAATAAAGAAGTTAGTTAGTTTTTACATACATTATTAAGTACAAAGGGTACTTTTTACCAAAATCGAAAACTACGCGTACGAAGTCGCACGCACAGCAAGTTACATATTATAAAGCAAAGTCGCTTTTCTCGTCTGTCCCTATGTCTGTACGTATGTATCTTTAAAACTACGCAAAGGATTTTGATGCTTTTTTTAATAGATAGAGTGATGCAAGAGGAAGGTTACATGTATAACATGACATGCTTAGTATTATCAGAAAACTACTGATAATTTCAAGATTTCTAATGCGAAGTCGTAAACAAACACTTTTGTTTGCGCTTACAATGCAAACGCTGGTTGAACTCCGCGAGATAGATCAAAATAATGTTCTAAGAATTGTATACCTTAAAAAGTTCTACAAGAAAATCCGCAATGGTATATGTTTATCTCTTAGAGATAGTCCAAAATAGCAAATTTTTATCTTTTACTTTTAACGAAAAATAATAGGTTATTTACGAAGCGATTTTAATTCTTATCTAATTAAGTAACTCAAAAACATTTTACATTTAATAAGGAATAACATAGCCCGTTACGGCATGTAATTTAAATAAATATTTTCGAAGATATTACAGATTTAAAATATAGGGTCTTCGCGTTTGCGGCGGCAAGGTCTATCGGCGCACTCTGGTATGAAACTGGCTTATGTGAACGTTCAGTATAGAAAATTTTGTTAATGCATATAGCTAATTCAATGTTTATCATTTAAAGTAGATTTTTTTTTAATAAAACTAAACCTGCAAGTTGATGGTGAAAATAACGTCGTTTGTGTAGCTCAGAATTCCTCAAGTTTACGTGGTAATATTTTGATTATGTTCAATGAAAATCTGTAAGTGTGATATATGGTTGTAATGGTTATTAAGTACTCTGTTTAAGAAGTATTTAAATGGACGTTTAAGTAAAAACAAGAGAGGTATAAAAATAATTACAGCACCTAATATTGTATTCTTATTAAAAACTTTAAATATACTTTTGACAGTGAGCGATGTCTGCCGATGTCGTAAATTTGATCGTATCACTTAAAATAAGTCATATAGAACCTAATACAAAAAAAGGGAAGTGGGAATTGTTTTACTACGAATTTAAGGCGTGCGAAGCCGCGGGCAAAAAGCTAGTGTGAAATATAATGTATTTCCAATATGATATTAACGAGCTAAGGTAATAAGTAACTAACTTATAAATATGACAACAGACTTTTATAAAAATAAAATTGAAAGGAAAGTTTTAAATATTAAATAATGCTCTACAAAACTTATTTTTCCCGTATAATTATAAAACGCTGGCTGAAATGACATTTGACAGAATTATTCCAAGACATAAAAAAAATCAGTGATTCGTAACTTCATAATTATTTAGTCACAAAACAGGTATCTTAGCTTCACTCGCTCGTGGAATTCCATCCCAGCTAACGAGATTACTTCAAGTTTGTTGAATGGTAACACGACGGAAATTATTTTCCAATTGGTTTTGCAAACGTTTACACATCGATTAATTCGTAAAAGGAAAGCTGATTCTTAGTTACGAAACTCAATTAAGTTGTTTCTATGATATTTTTTCCTTTTTGTAATCTTGTCACGCAAAAATCCTTACATAAAACGTTACGTTTAACGTATGACGTTACCAAATTGGTAACGTTACTAACGTTTTCTTTCGATATAGTTTTAATGAAATAGTAACAGATTAGAGCATAGTCCATTCACTTAAAAATTTGAATAACAATATGCAAATCCAAAAATAATATTCAAAACGTTGACGCCACTCTAAATTGAATGTAGTAAAGTTAAACATTGCATTTTCGAATTTTAATGGCTGTCGTTGGAACGTCTGCCGCAATAGTTATAAGTCTACGCCGAACGCGCTTAAACCCGGGTTACCACTCAGCAAATGAACGTGATAACGCGAAAAGACGTGGTTTTGGGTTACGAGGGCTTAGTTTTGAACCTACATTTGTGATAACCCGGGTTATCCCTTTAAAAATATACGATCCAACGTGCAAGGACGTGGTTTCTGTGGACGCGGTCTGGCATGCGTGACGTACGGACGAACCCCGGTATGAAATTTCGTGTGGCCGCAATAAAAGTATAACGCCGGATCTACACATGGACGCTTTTAATATTGCATGTCTCTCTGTGAAATATATATGATATCAATTTTTGTGGTTGAAATACATTATATGAATTTATTTGAAACTATTTAATATGTACAATATATTCAAATACTATTAATAGTTGTAGAGATGATTACTTTATTTATGATAAAATTAATATGGTAAAAAATACGTCCGTGTATAATGATAATAAATTAAACACACGTGTAGTTCAGATATAACAAGGCAATAAACTTTTTCCTCGAACGTGCATCAGTCAAGCTCATAAAACGACTGCGGTTACCATCTTGATCCTTTACATCTAACTAAATCTTATAACCTCGGATGTTCAAACATTTCTAACCTTTTTATGGCGTTTACATATATGTAAAACAAAACAATATAGTAGTATAAAAAAAGAAATACCTTTTTGTAGCTTATATACATATTACAATTCATACATTTGTAATTATGTTATTATCACAGATAACTTAATAAAAATACGCTGTCAAATGAAACAATTATCACCACAATTAGTAAAAAAACTATTTGATTATATAATCTACGTTACTATTTTTTTATCTATGTTATTATATTATTAAAAAAAATCACCCCTTGGTTATTAATGCTTTTAAATTGAAATATATTCAATATTAATTTGAGTACAGTTGCACTCGCCCGCCTGGCTACCCAATGTCATTTCACTCACTGTAGGGAGCTCTCAGATAATTGTTTTTTAATCTCCTATCGATTAGAATATTGCGTTAAATTTTCGTTCAGCGCTTCGATAAACTGCGGCTTTGACTATCAGAGGGTTGGTTTTGTACAGTTATCAGATTAACATTATTGCTAATTGTATGAATTATTTATGTATTTCATTTTAAGTGTTAAAAAAATATTGTTTCATTAATTATTGTCCACATCACTCTTCGTCAACTTTGCATGATTTTGGTAAGACAGTAATAAATATTCCATATATACGTTCTTCAGTGGTGTTTCTAGATCCAGGCAATTATACCAGCAGATGATAATAATAATAATATCAGGACAAATTACACACATTGATCTAACCCCAGCAAAGTATTTAATCTGAGTAAGATCTAAGTAAGAAAATTATTTGCTTGTGTTAGGGGTGTTAGACAACGATACAAATACATAGTAATACACATATAAATACTGAGAATATATTTAATAAACGACCAAACCCAGAAACACAGACATCTATGCTCATCACATAAATGCCTGTCTCTGCCAGGAATCGAACCCGAGTCCCATTGCACCGTGACAGGTTAGGCGTCTGCGCTAACCACTCCACCAATGGGGCGGTTAGTATCTACTCCTGCTCTATGTCAATGTTTTTAACTCCTTAGTATTAAAAGTGTCGAGTGTCGGTGGTAATCCATTAACATCATATAGTTCGCATTTTTTATCAGCGATTGACTAGCAAAGCTCCATATTGTTGGGTCAGATATATTGTCTTAAATTATTGTCATATTATGCATTCTATGCTATATAATATTCTATTACTAATTATATATATAATTACCGAATCGATTTGATTCATTTTTTATTAGATTGTTCTGGTAAATGTTTACGATAGATCATGTCCTTGAGGATTAATCAACTAAAAATATTTTCAATGATTTGCGTTGAGTTAAGCTGCGGCGCGCTTTTTGATACTGGAGTGAAACTCTATATAATACTATGTGAAAGTTAATAAGCATTAAAATTGTTACCTCATAAGCTTGATAATCGGTCAGAACTATTGTGAACGGAGTTCTTCCAATTTCCTAAAAATTAAAAGTGCATAGTAGAGAGTACGTCTTGACTATTTTTCAGGTCGTTAAATAATATATAGTTAATATATATATAAATTACACAGTAATTAATGATCCTAGCTATCGAATATTGGAGTAACAAACATACACTCAAACAAGTAACAAGTTCACCTCAAATTATAACGCTTAACACTTAATTCCGAGTTCCGCTTATTAGTTAGTCGTCGAAGTTTCTATTGTTCGGCCTCCAGTTAGAACGTCTATGGCTAAATTTCAGTACCTAGCTTTAGTATAATTTATCACTTCGATTTTAGAGTTATAATTTAATAAGTGCCCGATAACTTACTTAGCCTACGTTATATTGTTATAAAATAAAAATGTCTTTGTCTACCACATTAAGCACTACTATAGAATAATTAAAGAATATGTATATATTATATAATTTATATATTGGTATCGAATTATTTCAACAGTGTAAATTGCTTCATTACGCAGCGCATGCAACCCTAATAGTTTAATACATACAATTATCCGTAAAAATTACACGAAATTTCGTAAATGTCACAAAAAATATCACTTACAAGGACATTTTACGATAATAACCAGCGTTTAAGCAACAATAATTGCTCTTTAACCAGAGATTAATCAAATAGTCACCAACTTATGAAACATGACATTTATGAAGTTGTATTAAATGTTTTTTTTTATTCGCTGACATTTCGTCACAATCAAAGAAAAGCCTTGGGTGGTATCATGAGATCTGTGACGTCATATATTAAAGATTAAAAATATGCGTTACTTAAAAATTAACTAAATAAATAGTATGTTCTAAGATCTTGTTTTTGATATAACTCTAAACTTTTGTATTTAGTCTGTACTGTACGTTTACTTAATAATAAATAATACTTTATCCAAAACTATCGTTACATAAAAATAGTTTAAGTATAATTTAGTTGAACTTTATGTAAAGCGTCACTTTGATTTATAAAATTCATAAAATAAATAATTCAGGTTTTCCCAATACAGGTGGAATTGATTTAACGTTATTTATAGAGTATAAACTCACTTTATCGATATTATTTATTGTGGCATAACCTTTATGAAATAAATATATTTACGCGCTTAATAAACGAGCATAATTTTTTTAAGGCTATAAAACGGTAAAGGTTAGCTTATCTTTTAATAAAATCTCCTTAATTGGGTCCTTTTTTACAATCATCAGAGGTTTAATCAGTGCGCTAATTTATAAATGACAACGGTCGACCGATGAAAATATGTACTATAAACAGTGAAATAATGTAAAAATTACTTTAGTATAAAACCATGACCTATTCTAATATTGCACTGGTAAATGAAACTCTTATGTCCAAAATGTATGTATGTATCTGTAAATTCGTCATCCGAACCCGTAAAACGATCTCTGTTCTAATCCTTCGGGGTTGCTACTAACCCATGGGAATCTAGAACGGATTAACTCTCAATGTTACTTCAATATAAGTATAATATTAAAATAAGAAGTATATTTAATTATTTTTTCTATTAATTGTAGAATAATACATATACTCGTATATACTTACAGTCGAACTGATCTAATGTAGAGTTAGATACTGCACGTACATATAAATTATCAGTTTCGTATATATATATATATAAAAGACTGATAAGATTTTTTAAATTTAATTCCTATGTCGAACAGGAAATAAATTAGAGTCAGAGTTCATTAAATCAGAGTTCATACATTTTAAATAAACTAAATCCACTTCTAAAAGTTATTTAAATATAAAGCATGTAACTTTATCTAATAATAAATAGGAAATAATAATAATAAAACAGTCCGTGGGCAACCCTAATGCTTCTACAGTCGGCACTCTCATATATCCCGATAGACGCGCCGCGCAGCGCAATGTGCACTTACCGACCAAGCGATAGCTCACTTAATACTGGAGTATATCTAACTTACACGGACATACACTAATATTTTAAACTATAATATACCGTTGTATCGTCTTTAAAATGTTTCAAATGTTGTTCGAATTTCAAAAAGTAAAATAATATCTTCAAGTTATAAGACCTAAATAAAAATATTAAAATAAATTAAGTGTACAAAAAGATAAACCGGCTTAAAACATTTTCAAGTTAATCTTCGCAGGGTTAGGAACTTTTGGAAAGTTAATGGTTCTTAAAAGTTTTGTTTTAATAATATTTAAAGTAACATTTATAATTTAAAAATACTAAATTGATTTTCATAAATTATAAAAACAATTTCAGTATATAATTATGATTGGAAACCATTTTTCATTTCTAAATTTCTTTGGTTATGTAATTAGCTTTTTTATGAAATAATAGGAGTTATATTAGTTGCAATTAAAGTCTAAGTTATACTTAGGCATGTAATAATTCAAATAACTTGCACTGTTCAATGGGATCTGTCCATGTAAACTGCGGCCAAGACTCTATGGACTCTATGGATACTTTTTTAAATTTATTAAGTAAATGATAAAATGAAACGATATAATAATTAATTATGCCACTACAAATCCTAAGTTAAGTCCCCCATTCAGTCTAGAAATAAAATGATAATAAAACTAAGACAGTTAATAGACCTTAGAAATATCGCAAGAATATTTTATATGCAGCAATATTTTTATTATTAACATCTACATTGTTATAAGATCTATTTTACAAAATATCTGACATATGAGAGAAGTGCAACGACATCTATCACAGAATTGACAAATCTCTTATATTAAATATATCTTGCAGCTTCTGCATTTCTCCAAACAATCTCGCGAAATCGAATACATTTTGAATGACTACAGATATTTTATTTTTATGTTAGAGCTATTTAAGTTTAAAAAATATATAATTTATATTTCATACAATATTACCAATGAATGCTCAGTTTATTAACAAAGGATAGACATTTAAAAAATGAGCTGAATGTTTTTGTTTCAGGTTCACAGACGCTGAAAAGGACTTTCTTCCTGCTGCTATGTTTCTGTGTTATATTTGAAGACTATCAGGTAAAATTTATAAATAATGATCCTAAAATAAACCTTTTTTTATATTTGTTAATATTTTTGTTAATAAAAATGTGTTTCTCTTTCGCACTAACAATTTAAACATAAATAAATGTCATAAATAATATAAAAATCTTTGAACACTTAGTGTAATGTTGGAGGAATACAATTTTGAAGTGTTTTCGGATATTTACAAACTATATTAAGTCCTTTTACGTATATAGCTGGAATATTCATTTTTAATATTAGTTTGTTTATATTTCTTTTTAATGGTTTTAATGCAGTTAAAACATGAGATGTTATATCATAGTGACAGGTCAGAAGTTCTGTTGACATAGTTGGCTAACTGTTCCCTCACTTGAGGTAAATTCGGCGGCGGTACAAAATTGTTGCTAATAGTATATGTATTTTATTCATTTATCAACTACTACACAAACTGAGTCTTTACATGTATATGGGTATCACAAAAAAGATTTTAAAATATGTTAGGATTGAGAAACAGAGAGATATAATGAAAAGGACACAAAAAGACTCTGGATAACAAGTGATTCTATCGACTTTACAAATCGCTTCCAGAATGAAGATTCAAATTCGAAAAATTAAAACGGTAATCTCACAAGTCAAGCCAGCAAAACCATTAAATATACGCGTCAAACGTATACAAATTTGCACTACCTGCAAAATTCTTTCGAATTTATGATCTTATGGCTAATATTTAAATTTAGTTCAATAGTGATAGTAAGTTTTTTATAAGTATTACAATACATAAGACAGAGGAAAACATATCGCCGTTCACTTATGCCTTATTCATCTCAGTCGAGACGGCGAGATTAAAATTTCTATATACATTGTTTCATAAGTAGCATCTGCGCTTTGACAAGGGTCCGCTTAGGTCAGCTCGAACTGACACTGTTAGCTTCAATGTTCAAATATTTATAAACAAATGTTCAACTCAAATATTTGCTCCCATTTGTAATTGTATTGTACACTCCAGGGATTCTAAGATCCCGTAAAACATTTTTATAATTCCTTGCCATATTATATTTATTAATATAACATGGTTAGCTCACGCCATTAAGTACGAAATGTTCCTTCCAGCGTTGAGTGAACCGAATGACTTAAGCCGATAGACAAATGACTGATGGTGATAGTTGATTAGAGTTCCAATTGAGTACCCAGAGTAATTGAGTATCAAGAAATTTATGACATGATACTATTGAGATATAATCAATCAAATCTGAATTGAATTTTCAGTAAGTAAATCACGATAGTACAAAATTAAAGCGAAGTAACATCACTAGCGTTATGTGTGATTTGATTTAACTCCAATCCAAGTTCTATTTCCATTTTTGTTTTTTGAAAAGGTTTTGATAGTTTTTGTAATAGTACGTAACAAGTACGCATTATAGTTTACGAGCGAGTTTTTTGATTAAATTCCTAATTATATGCTAATTTATTGCCACGACAGCTGAATTGTATTTTATCGTCACCCCATTTACATTGCGCCTAATAAAATTACCCTTTTATATTATTTCTTTATTACAAATGACTTTTATGCGCGAGCGTACCTATTGAATGTTGACAAAGTCACTATGGGTGGTGTCGTTAGTTTTTATTGAGTTTTTAAAGGGCTTTTTTAGATGTTTCTAATTCCCATAATAAAGTATGGGTAATAATTTACATATAACAAAGCAAGCTTTTATCTTCATTCCTCGTATGTACGATATAATTATGGTTGTCATTGTTTTTTTAAATATAAATCTAAAATCAAGACATATATATATATATATATTTATATATATATTTCGTTACTTTATTGCAACATGAAGCAAAAGTATATAAGGCCCATACAAACATTGTACTTGACTACATTTAGTAGGTACATTCAAGTACATAATATTTAAAGATGCCGATTTTTTTTCTATTGTATATCTGTTTTGTCGCAGTTAAGTTTTTTGCAAAGTCCTTTTCACATTACTCCAAAGCCAAAACCATTCGCATTTCGTTTCATCGAAAAATCCGGCTTTTCATAGCACCTATCGATGATCTAAAGCCTGCGAACACGTCCTGCCACATTCACATCAAAGGGAAAAGAGGTAAAAAATAACCGTTAATCCAAATCGCCACAGGCCAAAGCTGTTTACACGGAATACCACTCACACCAAGAGGCCATGGGATATGCCCTTTTAAGAGGTCATATTTACGAATGACATATACCATCATTGTGATTCAGACACGAGATCCTCAAATTTATTGTAATTGTAAAACGATGTATTTTTTTATATTATTGTCAAATTTACATATTACGTAAAAAGATAAAATAAAACATATTTGTGTAGTACATAAATAGTTATATTTATATAGTAAAAAAAAATATTCTAATATTATTTAAAAAAATTAGTTTTTATTCTTTTGTAACTGATGAAAGTTTTTATTTTTTTTATTGTTTGACTAAAACAACAAAAATCCCCTTTTTTTTATTCGATTTATAAAGCTTTTAAGATCTTAACATCTGAATGACATTAAATAAATTCATTTAATACGATATAAGTAAGAACTCTTCTCTACCGTACGAGAACTGTTGAAACATGTTACAGGTTGTTGAACATATAAAAGCATTTACAATTTACCCGGCGACTGTACACAAAACACAAGAAAAATTGTCGTACCAAAATGAACCTTATCATTAATTGAATAGGAGCTACCAGTTTATTTATTAGTTAGGTTGTACGTCCCCATTACAGGACTTTGCAATGGCTGAATACTCTCGTTAACGGAAGGGATTTCGCGACTAGTTTTTCTCTTCTGTAACTGAATTTGGAAAGTGGTTTTGGCACTTTGAGCCAGCTAAGTTGGAAGTTAGTTTATTTGCTTTACAAAGTCTTTACCGTAGGTCGTGTGTGAAAGGATTGCCAGGCGCGAAAGAAAGAGACAACTAAACTATTTACCTTCCATTCCCTCATTCTATATTTAGCTATCTGCTTGATATTTCCTACTTAAAATAGAATGTAATAAAAATTATAATTCACATGGAGGGAGATAAAATTTATGTCAGATTTACCAGCAAAAGTTTTTAAACGAAAACCTCACACTAAATAACCTACTAATACTATATCTATGATATATCTTGTCCCCCATATATAAACTCACAGCCTGATGCCAATTTCAGTATCTCACTAGGTACAAAACTGACCAACTACTTACCCTACAAGCTATAATTGCCCACTTACACAAAAGAAAAGCTATGTTAAATACATAAATGTTCTGGTAGACCAAAGATTAAGGTAATACTCACACCTGGAACTCATCATAAACAGAGTCAGAAAACGGAAACTGTGTTAATTCACTAAGAAATGTGATGGACTGGGACTCTTTAAAGAAAATTTACGTCACCATAGTTCAATTTTTAAAAGCATATTGCATCCCGGTATAAAAAAAACAACAAGATAAAGTATAACAATCGGGATGTTATAGATCATCCACCATACTCTCTACACTACTATCAAAATGGCCTGTAAGGAAACTTTACATACTTAATATTTCTATTAAAGATTACTTTATGAATCTGGTCTTCAAAATAAGAGACGAAAGGATAGAGTCTCTCCTTCTTATCGTACGCGTTCTGTTTTCGCAGTACAATATATATCACAAGCTCCTTACCTCTACAATAACTTAAACTGAATAAACAAATGTACCCCGTGCCTGTAAAATACTGTAATCTGTAAACAGAAAGACTCCTCACAAAATCATATGAAGATATTGAAGGACTATTAATTAGAATGGTCTGATATGGTTTCTAGCTACTACTCTGTATGTGGTTCACTCTCACCGGTCACAAGGAAACTTCAAAACCGTAGGGCATACAAACCCGTAACCGACACCCTCAACACACATAACACAAAACTCATACGCACCACACTTGCACACCATATTTACACACACAAACATTCATACACTCTCACTTACACACACATATCTAAACTTGAAATGCACTTAGACAATAGTAATAGCATAATATTTTTGATCACTGTTGTTTTTGTCTGTCTCTTAATTTGTTGTGCGAAATTTCAAACACTGAACACCTCGTAGAGCGGGAAACACTCAGTATAAATTTGTTATTGACTACTTATTAGGAAAGCCATTTTAAATAAAGAATCATATATATTATTTTAATAATCAACAAAATTGTAAGTAGCTAACTGTTTTGAATTAAGAGTATTCAGAAATATAAAATGGTATTATATAAATAGTAAATATAAAGCAAATAACAAAAGTGATAAATTGCATAATCCACAGTATTTTTATAATAAACGCTAGTGCACTGCTTAGTATGTAATTGACGTGTCGGCGGTCATAAGACTTCTTCTCAAACGTGTAAGCATTTTATGCGTCAGATGGAAATGTAACGAAATACCTGTATTTTTTTCATATTTCATAGTATCGTATAGATATCATTCGGTCGTTCTACCGCTATAAATCTCACGCATCGGATCGTAATCGTGTCGTCCTCATAAATTGCCCACGAGTGTTTTATGTACGGACCGATCGATAAAGAGTTTATGCTAATTCTGATACTTTATGGATAAGTCTCTAATAATTTATTAGTGGGCCTAAAAATTTGCAAGAAATATAATGTGTTGTTTGTGCAATAGTGATTCACCAATATATATGTTGTATTATTTACTAAATGGTTTGTACAAAGTTCATAATGAATAACGGCTTAGCTGCGAGGAGAAGATCAGCAGGAAACTCCTTTGAGAGTTTAAATAGTTCATTAGTTTGTCGAAGTTATTTTACATGTTAATGGTAGTATAGTGAATTTGTATGCTGTTATTGCTGGAACTATTTATCTGAAGTTTCTTTATAATTGGTGATAAAATATGTATTATTGTGATAGAATTCAGTATTAAATCAAAATGTTATTCATCTTTTTGTGTAAAGGTTTGTCGTCACTAACATACAAAGCACATCCGTAGGGCATGTCCCACGATAGCCGAGAAAGGGTTTTTAGTAGTTTGATCTCTAAAAAATTATAAAACCGTACTATGATATTTTATTAGAGAAAGAAATCCAAACCAACGTGGAAAATGCAAAAATAAATATTATGTTGTATATCTTGTTCATGTATTTATTATAGTACATAGTATATTTAGTATATTGTATGTACGGTATATGTTTCAGTTTGTTAAGTAATAATATTTTACAGTGAATATTATGTAGTATATATTTTAGTTTTTACACTGTTTTAAATTTTATTTGTTTATTTTTCTGTTTTGTACCTCGTACTAGGTTTTTTTCTTTATATAGTGTTTTGGTTAAATGGTAGAAAATGTTTTAGTGTTAATTCGTATTATATTTTTTTTGCAATAAAATTTTCATAAATCATTAAATCTTTGTACAGGTTAACACTTTCTAATTAAAGAAAAATTCAAATATTTCCAAAATAATAATCATAATAATAATTGATAATTCAATTAAATAATTCAATTACATTAATCAGAAACATTTCTCTGAGTGAAGCACAGATTGTTAAGTCGTCTAAACGTACTCTGCTACCCATTGGCGACACAGATTATTCGCTGTTACAGTAATTATATTTAATCAAAATAATAACTAAAACAAATTATCTTTGATTAAAGACGAATATTTAGCTTTTTTGGTAGAATGTTTGATCTAATGAATTATAAAGCATATATGGAAAATATACATTCTGTACGTTTGTCAAAAGTTATAACGACTATGCTAAATGTTTATCAACCTCTTGAACAAGTAGGTCAAGTCAGATTGTATAATCTAGGCATGAAGTTGGTTACTGGTGCATGGTACTTAATTAAGCTGGAGTTATCGTTCAAGACGTATCACATATTATATGTAACCTTTATGTCTGTGAGATTTAATCTTATTTTCTTTGTATAACAATTTATTGAATGGTTTATGTTCTTCAATTATTATCTTAATTGTTTATGGGAATTAAAAACATGTTTTATATTTAAATACACAATAACTGAACCCTAACGGAGAAGTTTGAATTTGAATCCCATTTGAAACCCAAGTTTGAATCATGACTCTATCGATTAATGTTTTATTCTATAATGATTAAAAAATATATCTTCTGTGTGGCCTTAAAGTAAACACCAATATTTAATATCTATAACTCTATTATAACAAACGGACAGACGATTTGCAAAAAATATTATAATTTAGCCTTAAGCGAACCCATTAGTCTACAAAGCTTTATTGGATTTATTCAGAAAAGACATAAACCATACCGACGTTTAAAAGAAAATTAACGACGAGCGCGATTTGATTACTAGTTCTTAGTAAAATTAACGTTAGTCATACAGGAAACTAAAATAAAAACACTAAGATTGCTTAAGATGTATTAGTGGCAATAAATCTAGTCGACTACAACTTCGAATCCGGTTTAAATCGCATATCTTAACAATGACGTGTATGAGAATCGGTTAAACAATTTACGATTTGTTTTGCTGTATTTTTTTTATCATAGCTGTGGTCAAATAAATCACATAATTTAAATTTCGTTTCCACATTTTATAGATAATCTCTTCGTAGTTTAACACTATCTAAAACAATATACGCTACCTCTATGTTTCTAACTATTTGGTGCAGCGGTACTATGGACGTAACATTTCTCACTAAATATTATGTTCTCATCAACAATGTTGGCTAGTCTCTGGTTGTTAAGTTGATTCAAAGATGATTTAATTTCACACTAGTTGGAAAATGAACTCAACATGTCCAATTTATAATAAAGTGTTTACATACAGAATATTTAGTAATTATAGAAAAAATGCGATGCAGGTTGTTATCAGGTTATCACAGTTTTTTTTTTAAGATGGAGGATGAATACTCATAATACTAATATTATTGTACGGACCTACCAACCTACATGGTCATTAGCGTAATAAAAGTCAATTCCGAAAACTACACATAATGTAAAAGTATGTATTGTTCATCGAGTTCCCTACAATGAGACTGTCAGGAAATGCAGGTATGGATATGATTTCATTGTAATGAATACTAAATATGGGTAAATGGAAAAATGCCACGTCTGAAGGAAATTGCTGGCTGTCTGTTGAAGTTAATAATTATTTCATAAAGATTCGACGAGGCTATTTTCATTTCTTTTTTTATTGTGCATTTGTAGTTTAAAGTGGAACTTATTAGCGAGTTCGTTTGAGACAAAGGATTTAAAGAAAAATGTGTATTAATAGCAGACAGTATTGTTTCTTGAAAAAAAACATACAATTTCTAGTCAGTAGTTATTTATCATAATTACACGTAAAACGTTTCGTTCTAATATTAAAAAAAAACCGTCATATTATACGGTACTCTAATAATTATTTTAAGCCAATGAATAGATAAAGAGCAACCTAACAAAGTTTCCTCCAGTAATTGTCATTTAATTACCAACTGTAGAAAAAAAAATTAACACAGAGCCTCTTAATGGCGACCAATTTTCCGCTTCTGCGGTTCCGGAACCATTTAAACTGTACATTGTTTTGGTACTCATTAAAATGGGAAAACAAAATATACCGAATATATTCATTTTATTTGGTTTTGAGGTAAATTAACGTTAACATAAACGAAATCTGTTTGAAGTCAATATTGGTTCAATGAATATTATATAAAGAATCTTATTATTTTATGGAAAATATTTTACAGTTAATAATTAATTATTTTTTCACTACAAACTAACAAACATATTTATAATATATATCACAAATTCACACACATCAATTGAAAATAGTTAATTAAATCCAATAAAATAGTAAACTCAAAAATATAAAAATAACTGTAAGATCGTTAATTATAATATGGAATACTACCTCTAATAATATAGTACCACTTATATTAGACTAATAACTGCTAAAAACAACTTCAAAGTCAAAAGAAACTATTTTGATGTTAAATCAAGTGTTAACCTTTCTGATTGATTGATATCGTGTTAGCCGAAAGCAACTTTTGACTTTGGTGTCAAATATTTATTTTTATCATCGTTCCAGAAACTGACAAAAACAAATATGACATGGAAAGTGCTCTTTAAACAATTATATTAAAAAATTACAACAAAATCCCTGAATTAAAACCGAATGTGGTAACGAAATCTCTGCCGACGATGTTTTCAACAAAAAAAAAATATATCGAAAATGAACCGTACATTTGAAAATGAGAATGGGGAAATAATACGGAAACCGAAACAGCTGCTCGTAGCATTCTGTGTTAATTTTTCATATCTTTTATATATTGAAAAGTTGCATTTTTTGAATATTAAAATAATGGTTTTTGTTGTTATTACTGTATATATTTTTTATTAGTGAAAGTGATATTAGTAACCCAAAAATATATAATAAAAACTGTACAAATCTTTTGTACAGTTTTAAATACTATTCTAATTGTTTAAAAGATTTAGGAAGGCCATTTTCAAAATATTAAACTATTTGTTTGTTAATATTGATAACAATAACCGAATGATAACATTATGCGGATGGTACTTGTTGGGGGATTTTAGTGCACATAAAAAATGATCATAATGATAAAATATGAATTGTAACAATTTAGAATTGATTTAAGTATATATTAAGTTTCATAATAAGAAATTTTGTTGTTTGCTCAAACTTTCTATTTCTTTCTTTCTTCTTCTTTTCTTTCTATTAAAAATATTCTAACATAAGATTCATTTGGAATATCGATCTTTTGTTGTTTGACACTTGTTTTTATTCATAATCATTTGAATATAATTCTCAAAATAGTATAATTTTTCGAAGTTTGTTGCTTGGTGTTGAACACCACGTCGTATCGAATCGTCGTATCGTCTTCTAAATCGATAACAATAAGCGTCTTTTGATCACAATAAGCGACTTTTTTCAAATGTATTGCTAAGGAGAAATTTGGGACCGACCATTTTCGATAACAATACCCGGCTGATAACATTAACCGTGATCACAATAAGCGGCGTCCACTGTAGTAGTTTTTTTATTAAATGATTACGGTGGTATTATTATTTGTAAATGTAATTAAACAAGAACAATTTTATTTTCAAATTCACTATGCCAAAATCATTGTCATCAAATTTTGTCAACAACAACTTACTAGGTATCTGCTCAAAAATTCGATTATGTACCTACAGCTCGTCAGTAGCGTTCAGAAGCACAATAGCGGCGCGACTAAATCAATGCTGCCGTTTGTAGCGATGCGAACACACTGGTTATTCGTATGCCAACATAAACAGCTGGCTACTATGTTTCTTTTATAACACACTTTATATGCGTCTAAGGCGCTCAACTGCACGTAAATTCAACACCATCGTGTGCAACGGCCCTAATAAAACAGTTACTTTGTCCTTTGATAAAAATGGTGCGGCTAGATGCCAATCTCTACCATTAGCTAACCAGATAGCTGATTTAAATTTTAATGTGTTTATCTACATAACTCGCCAACTACATCAGAATTAAATAAAAAAGATGTATAAGCTGTTGTTATTTATAAAATATAACTTACATAATATACAACTATAACTATGTAAGGGGCATTACACATCAAATTAATAGCTTTAAGCAAATAGAAATGATAAAGATGAATATAAAAAAAAAAATCAAGCCAAAAAAGTCGGGTACAGAATATGAAGAGATGTAAATTCATATAACGCAAGATTATAATTGCAAAGTATCTCCTAAGGGTGAATTAGTAGTCAAGTGTTAACAGCATGCTCTCAAATAGGACTATCGCTTTACAAAATGCAAATGACCAGTCTAGGCTGTGTTTAAATAGAGCCTTAGGCAATTTCACTCCGTGTGATTAGGATACGGACAGCGTTTTACTTTGTTCAAAGCAATTTCAAACGGACTTGATAAAGTTGGGTAACGGTCATCTAAATGCAAACGTAATAACGACTTTTTATTTAGATGAAAATAAGTGTTTGAGGTTATACCGCTTCAGAAGTAAACAGAATTGAAATAATCAGTTTAACCACAAGAATGCAGTGTACTGAGTAATATTTCTTATTATTCTTTGTATAATTTAAAACTTTTTTCGTTACAGCCGAACTTTTTCATTAGGATGAAACAAATAGGCCCTCAGACTGTTCCACATTGAGGATTTGAGTCAAACTTTCGGACACGCTTTGACAGAAGTTTGTCTCGTTTGTTCCTTGCGACGGAGTATACAATGCCGGCGTGGTTACTGCAAATGAGACCTAGTGTGATGTTAGCAAAGCACTGTAAGACTAACATTTGTTTTAAACACCAGCATTGTTTGCAAAGTGGAACTCATTCGAACTTCAATGTTTATATTCGTTGCGTATTGTATTAAAAAAATAAATACATAAATTAAAATATATAATTTTATTTTAAAGATATTAACCACTTCTTTTTATTAGTTTACCAATATTTTGGAACAATTACCTAATGAAAATTCTAATTTTCTAGATCTCTAAATCTCTAGATGCGAATAGAAAAAAAAATTACGTAATATGTTATAACATTAAAGGCAAATTTATTAAACTAACATTATACTTTAAAATATTTTAAATAAAAAATATTTATATAGACTAATACTAATATAATTTGTTTAAGATAAAATTAATCTGTTACCGTTTAATTTAACTATAAAGCCTTAATTACAATGATTTAATAAAATCACAGTAATTTGGTTTAATCTTAAACAAACAGAGTTCAATTTGTTAACCTTATTAAAATTTGGTGGCTCGGCGAAACGTAATTATTATGTACCTAACTGTACTTGTATATAACTATTTTCATTTGGTTCCATAATATTTTTGCAGATCCGTGTTTTGTAAACTAAATAAATATCTTGCTTATCACATCTGTTTAATGAAGTTGTGTAAAGTGGTGTTCTTTAAATAGACTATAAATTTCTCATTTGTTACAAGTTGGCTAGATTGGGTTAATATAACCCTATCTTGAAGAAAATACAGAACAATACAACTAAGCTATGCTGAGAACCCCAAATCCAAAAACACCCACCTTTCTTATTCCTTTACTAGCCTCCTTCAGGGCTCTACGTTACTCAATAAATTTACAAGAATATTATGTCAATATCCCTAGACGAATTCAAAACCTACCAAAGATCCTTTAATTAACAATTATAATTTACCTCTTCAATGCCTCTATCTCCCTGGTACCTATTTTTGACAACGCCTCACGATGAAATCTATATTTAGTTTGAAAAGTTATACAATATATCTTCATTTTCAATTAAATACAATTTGATAATATTCTAGAAAGATCTCTACATTAAATAATTACCAATACGGAAATACATTAATATAAAATAATAGAAAATGATATATTCTTTATAAACAATAGTCTAGGGAAACTTATTATTTTATATAAAATGAGATAGACATATAGTCTATCTCATTTTATATAAAATAACGTCTTTTATTTCAACAAACGTAATTCACTGAAGACCGAGTATTAAGCGCTTACATGCTGAGAAACTGAGAATATGTTCCCTACTACGAACCTAATTTCCATTTGATAATAGCAAACTGTAGTTCTACTTGTTCTCACATTTAAGTGAATATTTATTATAACAAGGGTCTTTATTTGAAAGTTTCAAAAGCTGTGAATTATTACATTATTATATAGAGTTCTCTTAACATGTGATGTAAATATTTCAATTAGTTAATAAGACCAACAAATCTAGCCCATATTTGGTATAAGATAAATACTATAAACTATTAACACAAAGACTCAGATGCTTAAGTTCAATTAGTAGGGGTCTCACAATATGTTATAAAATATCATCGTTTCGCCTGCAAACTAGCTGTTAAGAGCATTTCCCACCTGTAGTACCTCTCGCATCCCGGCGAAGACAATACGTAACGAAACTTACTCAAATATGAAATAAGTTGTAATTAAATTTATCTTCTACATAATAATAAAAGAATATAGAGTTCATAGTTTAATTAAACACAAAAAAGTATATTCTTTCCATTGTAATTACGTGTGTAATATTCACCAAATGTATTAATCAATTTTGTTTTGTAGAATTGATAATTAATATTACCTACTTCAGTTTTGGTTGCATGGTGATTGTAAGCTGTTGTCATGGCAACAGCATCACCGACAGCAAAACCGGAAGCAAAAGCTAGTTCGATAGTTTTAAATGTTTATTCGCTTAAGTTAACTAACAGTATTTCCGGTTAAATTTATTGTCGTTATTTAAAGCTTTTCACATTTGAATAAATAAACAAAGATCCAATTGCATTGAGGTCCAACGCTTTTCTATAATATATATTTTAATTTTACTCATTACTCTATGTTTGTTTAAAATTCATATGGTTTCTTAATCCTCTTATCTTGCTAACTTAATGAAAATAATGCAATACTTAAACTACCTTTTCCAAGTGATATATATTCACACCGAAATTTCTCAAATGAAAATAAACTTTTAACAATAATCCGCTCAAAGAGACAACAGTACTTTTTTTATTTAATAATACATTTTATAAATATGAACAAGTGTAGTTTATTAATTGACTTTTATCCCACTCACGCTGGCAGCTGGTGTTGCGCAATTTTCATTCCCCACCAACCCTCAGTTATCAGCAACTGTTGCCAATTCTTGCCGACACAACGATTTTTAATAAACCTAAAAGACTTGTCAACTTTTCTTGTAGTTTTTTCAAGAGAAGCTTCGTGGATATGACACTTTGATTTTTTGTTCAAAACTTTGAAATCGGTGGCATAGAGTTCATTTTTAAATTAAATGTTAAAGATAGAAATTTCGTAAATACATGTTAGAGAGATTTATATTTATAGCAAGTAAAGGGTAGTTGTAGAAAAGCGAGCCTTAGCCAGCTTTAAATCGGCTTATCTGGGTAACTCTCGCAATGCCCAGTCATTAAACACAAAATTCTTTCAGACTTGGGGTGACCAAGTCTTAAGAAAATTTTTAATCATTATTTTGTGACATAAATATTGAATGGAAACCATAATAAGATATATATTTTATGCGTTTTGTAATACGAGCAAAACTTTTAAAATATCAATGAATTTACAATAAAACATTCCCAGAAATGTTTAAAACACTTTGTAAGTTCAACCAAAACAATTTGTTAATCAGTCTGGTTAACACCGACAGTGCTATGAAATAGAAATGTGTTCTGGCTAACCACAAAAGTGTGGTCTTCCTACTGTGTCCTAACTCGCCTGAAGCGGCCTTTGAGTCGACCGCACAAATGCACCGAATACCTCTAGACTCCTTAAAATCCTTTCATTCCCAACCTGCAAGTAATAAAGTTTAAGTTGAGTTTAAGTTAAAGAGGATTTTCGAAATTACTATGTTTTAAAGCCAGACGATCACCGCTCTTACTAAAACTTACGCCGTATATCTTAAACAAAATTGAATCTTTTTGTTTCTTTTTATATCTCTCTAGCTGTTACGATTTGTTTTGCAATACTAATTAAAATAAAATTATTTCTTATTGTCAACTTGTTCGAAATCGAATAAATATAAAAATATAATGAAGGAAGGGAAATAACAGACATAATATATTTGATTTGATTGATAGTATATTATTGATTTAATTGATAGAATATTTTTGATTTGAGTTGACAGAATATTCTTGATTTGAATTGATCATCGTCCTTTCTCTGCCAGGTCACTCTGAAATTTACTACAAACATATAATATTACTCTAGAATAGTTTTGAGTTGAGACTAAATAATAAAAGTCAAGCCCGATGTTCTGTCAGCTTCTCTTCACTTGATCTTTATATGATATACTAAACCACTACTTATATCATATGGAACTTTCTTATAAAAATCAAACCAAACATACTGCTTATCACAGCAGTATCAGTAATAACTATATATACATCAAGGATGATAAAAAAATACTACAATATTACCATCAAATTACTCGGGAAATCATATACAGCTCTTCCTTATAATTCCGGACAAACTCCCAAAACAGCCATTAAATAGAAACGTCAAAAGTGTAGTTTGCAAGTTCACAGATAAGGCAATGTCTGTTTTCACACAACCCGTAAACAAGTTAGTGTTGAAAGTTTTTGCAAATACAACCTACATTGCCTGAGGATCTGAACGAATTTTTGATTTATTGCCAAAATATAACTTATGAAAATCATACATAACATATATTTCATAATCTAATGTTATAACATAAAACAAATGGGAATTTATAGAATCTTCTAGAACGTGGACTTTTTATAGTTTCTGTTACTCGCTAGCGTCTGCTTATACCATAAAGATGGATCTCTAAGCTTGATGAAAAATGCAATAAGCGTGACGTCATTTCATCTGATATGGATGATCTCCTCCAAGGAATGTCTGTTAGGATTCCTAGTTCGAAAATAAGACATTTTATAATTACAGATATTTTGAACATTTAAAATTGTAATCCTTTGTAAATGTGAGAGATTCATAACTTCTATGAAGTAGTAGTGGCGTCGTTAGCTAGTCTTCGGTTCGGTACAATGTTTAGCTTGAATTTCTTCTATGATATTGACTGACCGTGACTCAATAGTCAATTCTTTTCGATCTGTGACCCAATAATCAATACTGTTCTTCTTCATGAACTTACCCATTGGAACCGTAAATCTAAAGTCGGACGTTTCATAAGTGCAGTGTATGCTAATTGGGAATTAAAAACTTCTTTATTAACAAACTATTTATCTTCATTTTATAAGAACAATAAGACATCTTGTAGAGTTATTTTAATTTTAATTTTTTTATTTCTTCGGTATGATCACCCCGTTAGTCGAGTGGTTAGCGCAGACACCTAGCGGATAGCGGAGCAAAAGGCCTCGGGTACGATTCCGGCCAGCGACAGGCATGTATGTGATGAGCACAGATGTCTGTATTTCTGGGTTTGGTCGTTTATTAAATATATTCGTATTTTTGTAATGTGTATCTATGTATTTGTATCGTTATCTAACACCCTTAACACAAGGAAATAATTTTCTTACCTTGGGGTGATATTATTATTTATCATTCGGTTATTTTGTAACCCTGGCTACTGAAGTTATATTTGACATAGTTTTCACAATATAATATGAAAATCTCATAGCACTTTCTTTGACTTACAGCTCGCTTTAAAGCACTGAAGTCTTCAACGCATTGTGATACCCAAAACTAATCTCTCTGAAACTTTGACGTCATGACACACTTCTGCAAACAACACAATGTTAGCTTGTCTTGACGAACTCTACTTTCCACCGATAGTCCTCTACATTTCGAATTCAAAGCCTATACGAATAGAACTAAACTTTTTGTCATGATCTAAAAATTACTATTCAGGTAACAATTTATTACTTTTACCACATTGCGGCCTTGTTCTTCAAACACTATACAAAAGTCAGTATTCATTTAGCATCTTAAATCGGTTTACCTTCTTTTGTTTTTTTTTATTATTTGTAATGAAAAAAAATACAAGTTATTTGAAAGAAGGTTCCGTATAAAAATATCAATCTCAAATAAAGTTTCACGTACTTATATAACATATTGAAGATATTATTTTAGTGTTGTTGTGGTATAATTTCTAAATTATTCTTCTTAAATTGACTGTTAGATAACATTCTAAATATCTTATTATGTCTAATAAATCTTGTGAAATTTCGGGACGGAACCCTACAATACTCGGCGATGTCAAACAAATCAAGTCTCAAATTACATCCGACATGTACTGGGCAGGTAGCGGCGCTTGCCAGAAAAAATATACCCCCATTTCGGCATGCGTTGTCTGAAGAATCACTAATTAGGCGGAATGACGTAAGATAAGAGACTCTTAAAGATGTTTATTTTTTGTAAAACTTTTATATTATTTGTGGTGATGCGTGGTTTACCTTAAGAGAGGTTTAATTTTATGTCTAGTTTACTAAATGGTGACAATTTTGGGAATCCACTTAATTTGCGTAGTCTCTTGTGATACAAAAGGAATGACAAGCTTTGGCGGTTTTGAAAGTCAGCTTAGATCCTAAGATTAAGATAAATATATTCAGCTTTTAGTAACACGCACGTAACGTACATATGAAAAACATATTACGATAAATACATAAAATAAAATAAATACGATAAATAGTCTGTAAGCGCTCTATTTTCCCTATAACTTTTACGCAGTCATATTTCTCATAAGCATAGCGTCACGCTGATCGGATGCTATCAGGTGCTCACCTCGGGATCGCTCTAACGAGGGACATTTAGAAATTTAATGACCTAATTTTTCCCCACTCCTTGGTTTATCGTCTTATTAAAGCGCTGCTATCAAATAAATATCGCTGTCGACGCTTGCTAGAGTTACTGATTATGGATTCTGTTGTAATATCAATAAACATTTTAGGTAATGGTTTTATTTTCCGTGGAAGCTTTAATATTATGTATAATAGAAAGAGAAATATCTTTTATAAAATATATATCCCTTCCAACTTCAAATTTAATAGAAGACTTTACTATGTATAATAAAATCAATATCTACAAGACCTACACAACATTCCTAAACCAAAACATATATTAGCGATATCCAAACAGCCAAAGTCATCTAAACCATTAAATATATTCACACTCATACATAAGAACACTTGAAGCACACACACTAGCATAAAATATTTCTTACCCAACAAATTATAATAACTGACGAAACAAGGGACGGAACATCTATAAAGTCCATAGAATATGGCCGTTCTATAATCCCGGTTACGAGGTGATGTTTACTGTTCACCAAGTTTTTATGCGCCCCATCAAAATAATATATACGCGAACCTAAGTGGCCTGTATGAAAGAATTATATTGTACCTTTTTTAGGGTTAGTAGTATAACATTAGTTTTCCCTGTCATTTAGCAGGGTCTTTTATCATTTGAAGTTCAATAGTTCCTACATATTCAGAATGATAACATTTTCATTAACTCTACAGTTCAGTTTATTTATATCTACATTAAACTAAACTATAATTAACTTAATTAACTAGATAGCAGGTACATTGTATACATTTTTAATTACGACATAAAACTACAGTTTGCATTCGTTATTTTTAACAGAAGCAACATTTTTGTAACGTTATTTTTCCCTAATTAATATAAAGAGCCAGCTTAAAAGAAAGCACCAAAATCCGCAGTGATAAGTATAAACAAGGATATAGTTATTTAGGTCAACGGGTTAAAATCGTCGTTTTAATAAAGTGTTGGTTATAATAATCCCTTTATCTAAATATTTGAAAATGTTATCTTGGGACGAATGTTGATATAATATTACTTCATTGGAATAACACTTAAAAGGATATGGGGCTTATCAGACCCTTGCAATCCATATTGTTATGTCTTTGCGAATGGTATCAGTTTTAACAATTTTCAAAACCCTTAAACTAAGTTTATATGAAGCTCTAAATATAATGCTTATTTTAATAGTGCCATTACATTTTAGGTTCTAAGATTAAAAAGTAAAATTAGAAGTTAGCACCAATAGTTGTAACAAAACCCACAGTGTTCTTTTGAATAAGAGTGAGCTCTTTAATTAACATTATGAAAATGTGTTTAACTAATTCGAATTATTTAGGAAGGTACATTAAAATATACAAACTTAAAACATTTATGAAATTTGGTAAGTTTTTATCCCCTGATCTAAAACAAAGTGTTAAGTACTAAACGTACTTAGTATTACTAAATGTACTCAGTGTTACGGTTAAAAGCTGGTTAAGCATAATGGAGAATAAGTTTATTCCCCGGGCTGCTAAAGAATTATAATGTTTGTATTAAACAAACCCTAAAAGCCTACCGCCTGGCCTACCTGGAACACTCCTTGCTTTGTAACGGTTTTTTGTATTAAAAAAATCCAAGTGATAAATGCTTAATTTTTTATTCATCTGGTATTTAAGTAAAAACTTTTTATGACATCCAACAACCAGTGGAAAGCGTATGCGTATTTGAAACCTTTTGTAAAACAATGAAAAATAAATGTATTATAAACATGTACTATATATACATTTATATAATTTTGACTTGGCTAGTTTTAGTGTGTGCTTCATGACCCTAAAATGTCTCCATCACAAAGCCAATTTCAGGGCGTTACTATGTAATAACTCCATGGCCAGTTCGACCCGTCATAACCGTTACATGGTTAATGATGGAATAAACGAGGAGCGGCTTATAAAACATTTAACTAATCGAAGGTCGCTCGTATTCAGACTTTCGTCAAAGAGATATATTGAACTGAATATTCTGTTGAAATTTAATGAATTCTAGCAAAACATGGTTAATGTATCGTTATAAACAAAAATATATATAACATATATAATCAGATCTGGGTCTCGGATTTAACCTTGCTAGACCTCTACCATAATGCACAGATATACGTAAAATTATTTGACGGGTCAGAACACAGCAAAATATTTTTAGGGTTCCCTATAGCATTTTCTCCAATAATAAAAATTATTATTGGAGTCTGATCTTACAAAATGCTTAATAATAATAATTTCACTGTGTTGTGTTTGCATATACTATGGAAGTTATTATGGCGAAATACAAAGGAACAAAGTTTCCTTTTATCTTATAAATCATGTAGTCTTTATAATGTTTGGGTCCCTAATACTAGATTGGAATCGTACTTGACCAATTCCTTAAATTACATTTCGTTTGCCAATTTGTGAATTCCGAGATGAGCTAGACAGTATTTTTTCTCTTAACCTTCAGGTTGTTTTTATATAGATTATTTATACTGTAAGGTTTTAGTTATATTTTTTATAGTGCCCGGGCTTGTTTTCTACAGCTAGCATTTATTTATAGAAATATGAGACTTCAAGATAGTAGCTGTATATATACACCATAAAAAAAACATACATACACAATTATTACTACACATATGACGTACAACAGGACTATCCCATATGTATCATATCATATATGGGTATCCCATCCACTTAAACTTAATTAAGATTGTTTTGTATATTATTTTATTATATAATATTTTATAAACGACGTCCCAGTTTCTAATACAGATAATATTAATAATTTATAAAGGATAATTATTAATTTTATGATTATTATTATCATGTAATAATCATTGAAATTCTGTTCATTGTACGGTATTATAATTAACACACCTGTTCAGTGATAAAATAATGTGTGGGTACCGCCATTAAAGATACAAATGGTTTTTGTGGTAATGTTACGGTGTAATCAATAATACTTTCTACTTCATATATAAATAAGGGTGGGGATCGCTTGCGGGTGTTACGTCTTTCATAGTAAACTGTGTTATTGGGCGTACGTGTACGTAAATGACCAATAAAGTATACGTTTAATGGTCATTTAAGTTTTTCGTAATGATTTAAATAACTTTTTCTATTAAATCTCAGCATATTTTTATTTAAGCTTGTATAAAATAAAAACCTTATTTTTTTGTTAATTATACCTGACCTTACCAAAATAAACAATAACCACTTTTTAATATCATTATCAATTTAATCCGCCATTGAATTTGATTCATTAGTTAATTTGTCATACCTCATTATGTTCGTTATATTCAATCATTATATCCAAATGTTATATTCATTCAAATCCAATCGAATCTAAATTCCTTTGTCAAATATAACAGGAGTCTTATTCCGTGTTCATTAATAACCTGTCACCACCATCGATAAATAATAACAAACCGGTATCGTGTATCGTAATGCGCTTTACAATCACAGATTACACGGCATTAGTCGAGTACTATCGTAATTGAAGCCCGTCAAATGTTAGTGATGAGTGCAATCAACATTAAAGGACGCTGAACTAGCAAATAAATCGATATACAGATGGATTATTTTAGCGGTAACCATGTTTGGAATCGATATTAAGGGATACTGAACTAGCAAATAAATTAAAATCGATATACAGATATTATCGATTATTTTTGCTCTAACTATGCTTGGTATCGATTTTAAAGTCTTCAATCCCTATCTGTGACTAACTGAGTGAATCTTAGTATTTTTTTTATTATCTGCTAATAGCACTGGTATGATCTTTCCATAATTGATGATAGTTGGGAATAAAACATGCACATATGTACTGAGAAAGGAGATATTAATGTACACTTTTTTATTTTATTATAATATCTACCACCATGTCAACAGCATCCCATTAAAGACGATCACATACAGAAAGTTTAGTTCAACGAGACGGGTAGCGATAAGGTAGCTCAATTGGTAGAGCGACAGGACAATTTCCTAGGTCGCGGGTTCAAATCCCTGAACTTATCGGTTTATTTGTAATTCCTTTTTTAATTATATTTACAATAATGTTTTGATTATTTAAATAAACTAAATTGATATAACATCCTTTAGAAACAAGAAAGCGGTTACATAAAATGATCTCTACAAAGTATGTACCAAGCGATGCATCATTACAACCTTGACTTCAAATTTCATGGGTCTCCAGTAGCTCGTTATTTTCCAAGCTCCAGTTCTAAAAAAATAAAACTAAAACAGTATTCACTTGACTGAAAAAAACTACTTAAAACTTAAGGACTTCGGAACCTCATATATAAAAAGCATTAAGTCATATTTCTTACATAATCAAGAATATTACCAAGAAGAAACTACTACTATTCTCACGTACGTCATAGTTGAAGTCCATAAAGCGCACGTTCCATTTTGATAGCACTCTCCAGAGCATTATGAGTTGTAAATTCCGCTATTAATCGAATTTTTAACTACCTTTTATAGCTTGGAGTGCGGAAAAACATTATAAATGCATGTAGATGTTAGGAATTATGATTCATTTTTATATCCTTTTTTCTTATCTATATTAGTTTCATATAACCGTTTTATATATACCGCAACTTACCTAACAACCATCAGACAACATTCCTGATTAAATATCATTATATATTCATTTAAAGGCCAGTATGTAGTAAATAAAATCCAGACTAGACCTGATAATTGATATTTTATATAACTCGTCTGTAAAATACTTTTATTTAGTGCTATTAATTATTCAATTACTCGAGAGAGACCAATTAATGAATATTAAAGTTTGTTTACGTGTTGCGAGAACATTCTATTTTAGGTTTAATTATAATTTAATTCTTTGTTGAATTATGGGATTAATGATATACAGACAGTAATAGGGTTTGTAAGTTAAAAAATTGCATTTATATAACTTTCATGCGACATAAGTAGTGCTTATGAATAATGTATATTTATATGTATAATTACATGCCATATTTATTTCATATAAGAAATTATATGAAATTACACCTTAAAGCGTTTTATTCGTTAGAGAGAAAGGAGTCTCTTTACGTAAACATATTTGTTTAATAATTATTTTTGTGCAATGTATTTACGTATATTTTCTATTATAATACATTAAACAGAGAGTTTGTTTAGTATTATTACGCATACGTGACATAACCATATTCCTTTTTTGGTAAGTCCGGTCACGTACAATTCTATTTTGCGTAAATAATGCGGTTTTACACTCAATAATAGTGTTTATTTTGTATATTAGGGGTAGGAGTTAATAGAATTTTTCGAATAGAACAGATATATTCTAGAGTACAGTTATGCTGTTAACCTTCAGCCTTTTATTATCTGGTTTACATTTTATGAAATATATTCACTAAGAAGATAGTGTCACCCCCGAAGATTTAAATATGTATCTACTTTTTATAATAAAAAATTATAACAAGTATGTTTTAAAATATCTTTAATCTATCTATTGATACGGTGGCTCAGTTAGTAGAGCGACGGGACGGTTTCTCAATAGTCGCGGATTCGAACCCTGCCCGTATCGTTTTATTTTTCATTCTACATTTATTATTACCTACTACCATTATACCTTAGATATTTATGAAAGTTACTCTCAATATAAAAAAGTACGTTTATTTTACATTTACAGGAATTTAATAACAAATAGAGAAAAAGAAATACTCGATATGAAAAATAATTTTACACTCTAGTATCACGTTTTTACATTTTGCTTTTGTAAAATAAAATATGAAATATATCATAATATTGTTTATAATATTTTAAATAAAATCAGAATGTATATTCACGATATAACAAGATTTAACTAAAAACTGAGTAAGCAGATACCAATATAATATATATATATATATATATATATATATATATTGATAATATTCATAGCATACATAACAGTTCATAACATAACTATATATATATATATATATATATATATTGATAATATTCATAGCATACATAACAGTTCATAACATAATATGTCTCTCATATGATTCTAATCCTAATATTTTGCATAAATACTATAAAAAATAATAAAACATAGAATACAATAATGTTGTATTAGCATATTTCCACTTTTCGTGTTGGTTAATTTTTTTAGTATTATTTCAATTTATTTACTAAAAAAAGGTAAAATATTACAGCAATCTCTACTTAAATAAATGTCTTTTTCATCATTTTAGTTTTGTTTGTAAATACCCTAGTCATTTTTGATAATACGAAAGCAATACGTTATGATATTTAAAATATTCATAAAATACTCAGTGTACAAAAAAAAAACCTCTTTGATATGTTGAATAGTTTATACAATATACATATATAGCAGCAAATCAAATGTATCAAAATAATTATACACAAAAACAAATATCCGTCCTAAGAGCTTATTATTAATGAAAATCTACGATACAATAAAATATATTTTTTTATAAATTATATCAACTCGTGTTTATTTATAACATTCCAAATTTTTATATTTAAAATATAATTTTATTAAAGTATATTTTAGATTTATTTTCCATACCAAGGATTTTGTTTTATGTTAGTACGGAACCTTGTTAAAATGCGGATGAGCTGGAATTTGTGCAAATTTATTTTTTTCTGTTTAATTGAATACTTCTACGTTGGTTATAGAATTGTATGATTAAATTCTTTCATTAATGATTTATATAACTTTATAAATCTATTTTATGTAATTTAAAATATCATAAAACTTGGTTTTCAAACGCAAGATCCAGGTTTGATTCCGGGTCGGATATGCTAATGCAGATTATGTCCCTACGATGTTTCTATGAATATTTCTGGAGGACATAACTGACATACCATGTCATAAACTTAGTCTGGCCATAAATACTGTTCAAATTAAAAATAAAAAAATATTACATTTGAATTTGGAATCTGTCATTTCTATACTATTGTTCATTGTGTTTTCTCATTTTGGCGCCAAAATATTGTACAATATTTATGGCAAGGCTAAGTATTTATCTATCGGAAGAAGGACAACGCCCAGCTGTCGGACATATAGAGCCAAGTACTTTACTCATAAAAACAGCTGAAAGCCATTAAAATCAACATGAAATCCCCATTTATGAATAGTTTCAAATTCAAAATCCCGCGTCGGGATCTCATATCGGAGCGGGGCATCAATGGGCCGGATCATCCGACTTTTTACGAGCGTCCGTACGTATTTTGAACGAAAAACCCGAAAATATTCCAGAATAATATCTGGAATTACGACCAATAACCGATGAATTAAGCCCCGAATTCGGATAACAGAGTGCGGACGCGTGCGTTTTTTCAGTTCTTTGTCTATACGTATATTTTATGGAAATCTACTAAACGAAAAATGTAGGAAAGTTGAGTTAATAAAGACCTTTATGTGCTATCCAGTTCAAAAACCAGATGACAGCTGTCGTAAGTAAATTATAAATTGGACATTAAGCAAAATTAATCAATAAATGAAAGTAGAAAAGTAACATAATAAATAACATATTTATTCATAATTAATTTGAAATTTATAATTCATTTTAAATGCCTAACAGTTATAGTAGGGATTTTAATTAAATTATAGATAAAAGTACCTATCATGTATATATCATTAAAGTACCAACAGATAAGAACAGATTAAATTTAGGTATATGTTTTTTTAATATTCCAATCTCGGGAAGACTAAATCATTGCATTACAACTAAATAAAACATTTAATTGGGATGAGTTATTCACTCAAATTGCAAGGGAAAGATTGATAATATAATAAATTTCTTACATAACATATTGTATGTTGTATTTTCGTATTCAATTTATTGAGTTATACATAACAATCCCATATTTCTGCAGCGTAACTCCTTAAACAATTGCTTTATCGTTCCATCGTAACTGGCTGTAGAACGAAAACCCAAGGATTACACGACAAATTCCTTAAAACATTGGTTCAATGATTCAAACTTTGGAACAGCATCCGAAAACCGATCAACTCGCTCCGTAGTTTTAACTTCTCAAAGATAAAAGCAACTAAGAGGCAATTTAAGTTTTTCAACTCTCTCGGCGGTTTCTGCAAACGTGTGGTATCTTTGCTGCGAATAGATTGTATTGTTAGCTTATTACTCTGCTTATATTATTAAAGCTTAAAAAACTTAAGTCACAAAGTATAATTTATTGAATTTTAGACGCTATAACTATGTGCCAATGATTTAAATATTTCAATAAATACTGAGGTTATTTAGAAAAAAACAATCTAAAATATGCTAATATTCAATAATGTGACCTTCCATATCAATAATAAAATGACGACTTTTTAATATTGTTTTTTTTCGACTGTCTATGAATGCATCTGTTTCCAATTACATGTGCATTATATTATTTAAATTATGTAATAAATTATTTAGCAATTAATAATTATATTATTAATATTATTTACAATCAATTTTATTAAAACAGTGTGTAATACAAGAAAATGCTACAGAATTTACAATATATGTTACATTAAACATTTGATAGCATCTCGCATTGTAACAGTAAGATATATATTCTTATGTACCTGGTAAATACAAACTGTATATACAACTATACACACACACATACACAGCTACTGGTACACGCTCGCATCTCGCTCGAGTGCAACGCAAACATTCCCCGCAATGAGTCTTTCTTAAGCTACCTTCATTTCACCGCTTTCGAAAGCTTCAATAATTTAATATTGTAGCCCGTCTGCAATCAGTATTGTTTCCGTTTTCCTTATATATTATACTAACAATAATATAATACATAATATATTTAACAAATACCACATTTGGTCTGCTTAAATCAAATTATTATATCTGATACTCAAAAGCCACAAACAATATAACATATGAACAACAATGAAAATGTACAAACAATAATTTAAACATTTAGATAAAAATATTAATTAAGTGCATATAATAAAATGAGAGTATTAATTGAAATGAGATCATCAAATGATATTGCGGCCGCTTGCAAAATGGCGCAGGGATTTATAACAATTATGATGTGAAATCGTTTTATACGTGTCCTGACCGCAACATTCGAATTCAAATCCGATTATATATTAAATAATAATAAATTGCAGAAACCAAGAACCACAAGGAAACTACTTGAACGAGATTTGTAGATTAATATAAATAATATATTTAAAAAAAAACAAACATCTACACGACGAATTACATGAACTACTTATATCATCATTGTACGCAATTGTTATTTTCTTGAAAATAATCAAAATAATAAATAATAAAATGTGTTAAATTGAGTAAATATAATATCCAATAAATTAAAAATATCTTTATAAACAATGTAAATAAAATCAAAGTTTTTACTGAATTGCAAAAAACTTGTTAAACTTAAACTTAGTTTTTTCAAGTGTTTACTTTCATTTACAATATATATAGTCATTTACAATAGATAAGTTCGTAGCGTTTCATATTAATTATACCTAATTCTAATCAAATTATACATAGGTATATAGAAAATCACAAAACATGGTCTTAGTGCTGTTATTAAAATGTGTGATAATATGAAAAAAGTGATATATATGATGGATGATAGATGGCTTCGAGCAGATTATGGAAAGATGAGAGCGGATGAAGTCACCGGCAGGAGCTAGTTTGTAATAAAAATAATACACTAAAATATCCAGCATCCAGCTTAAAATAATAATAAGACCTACATCTGATTTTTATCTTTTTGAAACTTCTATAATATGGATATTCGATAAAATCTGTGCATCCAAAGTGCGTATCAAAGTAGGTCACAAGCTGTAGCACATTGTAGCGACATTAGCTGCTTAAATTGTCAAACTTCAGCCCAAGCGTAAAACAACCTCCGGTTAGACAGACAAGCCAAATTAAACCTTATATACACACCGGAAGGTAATAAATGTTTTGTCTGACAAAATATTAGTGTTGGGTGTCAATTATTCTTAACACAAATACCGGAACGGTTATGTTTATTGTATTAAGAATCTTAATATAATCGTCTAGAGTTTCTTTTATTTAATTGTTTTCTTTGAACTTATGCTTGTAATTTTTAAGTGTTTACATATTTCAATAGTATGTTTTGGTTACATGCTTATATCTGAGAACCAAGGAAGCAAGTCGATTTGTCTAATACTTGAAGGCTAGGTACATGTCATCATTTTAGTAAGCTAGGTGCTCTAGATGTCAGTAGTTCTCAAGGGCACCGCACGCCGCGCATGTCAGACGCAGCTCTAGGGACGATTACACCTAATTTCGCGCTACATCCAGCATCCGATGCGACGTGATTCAATCTCAAGTCTGCGATGCAATAAATTCTTCATATATGCGCGAGATGAAAAGTAAACTTATCCGTATTATAGCCTCCGAGGTGATAGCGAAATTGTAATGAGGCTTTAAACTAAATTAGATTTTTATATCAACAATTCTCCTTGATATGTTTTTTTTTAAAACGGGTTAACATTCTTTTATCAAATAAATGTAATTAAATCTTCTACTATTTAACATAAAAGCTTTACAAGGATAAACTTTCAGAGATCTAATTACGAAGTCTCTCTTAGTTTCAAACTGAAATCATATAAAGAAAACCCAAGAAATTATTCAGTTTCTAAACAAACACAAATATGCAAATAGCTGCTCAAACTGGATCTAGTAGAGATATTCGGGAATTTATAAATCTGTCAAACTTTTGTGAGCGGTGCGGTGCAGCCAATTCACAAAGTTCGTCTGTTCTGCGCATGCAGTGCCGCGACACTCCTCATATTGACTGGATGTTATGTAGTATTAGATTTCGAAACACTAAATCCATTACACATTAACAAAATATAATTAAAAGTACAGTTGCTTGTTTAACAATTATTTTACAATAAATAACTAAATATATATTAATGAATATCCATTAAGTTTTTGCGTCTCCATGATTCTAACCGTATTTGATATCATGCAACTCAAGTATGGCATGTTATTAAAAAATATATAATACGAAATAAATATAAATTGAAACGAAAGCAGAAATTCAGAAAAGATAATATTTGACACTCAATTAGAAATGGATTAAAATATATCTCATAGATCAGTGGGGCAGTTTATTAGTAATATAATACCAATACCCCTATTATGAAGTGTCCATAAAACTAAAGCTAAATCTGAAATTTTCTCGTACTCAACTTGATTGTATTGTTAATGAAGGTGTGAGCAAGTCTCACGTCGTCTAGTTCTTTTTGTGTTATGTTAATCGCTTCATCTCGTGTATTCTTAAAACTTAAAAGCCTTATTCAACCTGAATTGAACAACAGAGCGCTAATCGACAACTTTTACTTAGCATAAGAAGGTAGAGTTTTAAATACTAATAATAATACCGAATATTAAGACAATAAAAATTAAATGTAAAACAATAATTGGTTGTTAGCGTATGTTTGTGTTTGATATTAAAGAAAAGTGTTTATTTTTTAAATGAGGTCGTAATTTTTATTGTAATAAACATTGTTGTATTCTGTATTTTGTATAATTATATCAGAGTGCAATGTAAACAGAGCGTGTTGACAGCATCACAAACTAGGTTATTTTTCTCGTAAAACCTTTAATAAACAAGGCATGTAGAGGTAATTATAATTAATTGTATAAAAAAAAGAATACTTCAGTTTATATATTTTTTCGTAGAACTTTTTGTTCATCATTTTCGTAACTGAAAAATATCATAAATTTTAACAAGTTACAATTCTATATTATTGTAGGGCAGAGACGAAAAATGAAATATTCCTTATTTTGCATAAATGTGTGTGTGTGTGTGTGATAGAAAGAGAGGGATATTAAAAAGGTTTTAAATTTAATATTAAAAAAGAAAAATATATATTCAAATTTAATACTCATTGGGTTTCGATAAGCCTCTGTATAAGACCCAGACTTTACATTATCATAATAGTTTAATAGATTCAAGGAGTCATTTATTAAAAAAAATATTTTTATCAAACTAATGTTAAATCAAACTTGAAGAATATTAAAAGCACTTTTGAATTAAAAGTGGACTAGGGTTGCCTCGTAGCCATCACATATATTACTAAGAAAACATGAGTTTCAAAACTCACTGACTAACTGCTCTTAAGGTTTGACTGACTCTCCGATTACCTTACTATGTGTTCGTGCATCTTGAACCTGTGTACCATATGCAACCATATGCAACTAAATGATAACGAAATAAATTGCGACATCAAATTTATAACCGTATTAAATATACAATATTCATAAGAGTCAACGAAAAATATGGAATGTAAATCAAATACTGTTTAATTTTCTAAGAAATAAATGTTCTATATTGAATGCTAAAAAACTAGTATATATATTTCTTTAGAATATTATTTAGATTAAAGTTATTTACTAAATATTAATCTACAACCCTGTGTTTTGATAAAGTTCGCCACAGGAACGAGGAATATCGCCTTCGTGATCGCTTTGTCTAGTTGCCTCCAGGAAATATTTTCGAATTCCATGAACTCTACATTAATCGTTTAACAACTAACACTTGCTTATCGAAAACTTGCTTCCTAACAAAAGCTCGCATACAGTTGTTGAAGATATTTATAGGCATATTGCAAGTTGTTAATATTTCTGCTTTAGAGTCGTTGCTTATTTATTATAGATGCTAGAAAATAATAACTAATTTTTACTGTATCTGACTTATAGGTACTTAAGTGTTATTATGTTTATTCAAATAAATAGATACTAAGTATATGCTCTAAAGATTAATATACTGTAAGGTTTGATAAAAATCGATATAAATAGCAGTTAAACAATTTATTTATTTTTTTTTTGGTGGCAATTGACTGTGTTAGTTGTGTTTTAAAACCCGTTATAGTAGGTACATACAGAAAGGTATCTGATACTCTTACATAAACAAATTGGAGGTCTAGTTACAAAATTGGTCACCATTAATACATCATTGTGTGTGCACACTGCCTTAGAATGTTACATATATAATCGTTAAAACATAGTATACTACCAGTCGTGTTCATCTCTTTATAAGCCAAACTACATTTGACAATGTACCAAATTTTTACACGAAACGAAAATGAGCTGGCAAAGCGTCAAGTATTCACAACTTAACTTTATAACAGAATTGGTAATGATTTTATAATATCCATTGCCGGCTCAAATAGTGTTTTTAAATTAAAATTAATAGATTTTAGTGTTGCATAGTGTTAGGTAGTCTTGAACTCCATTAAATACTAGTTTAGTTAAATACTTCGCTAATCTGTTAATGTCCAACTCTTTTTTTTTTTTTTTTTTTTTTACGTTGGAAAAATGCGTTTCCGCATCGTCACCCAGGTCAGGAAGGCGATGGCCGGGCGGTATGTGCGCCACCCGGCAGCATAGGAAACGCTGCCATTTTTAAGGCACCGCACTAAAAAACCAACGGCTGCCCTCATCGCTAAGATGGGGCGCCACGGGATCGCTTTCACACTCACCGTGATGCCCCGGCGGAACCCCCCCGATAAGGGTACCCCGGGCAACCAGTGTACCCCTACGTCATAGACCTAGTGCAATGGTGAGAGAGGTCGCCCCCCCCTCTCACCTAGGCCTACGTCTGGGAAGGAATGAGCTGGACCAACTCCTGTCGATAAATGGTTAATTGCATATTAGTATAAAATGAACTCCTAAGCATAGCTTGCATTATTATTTATATTTATACTATAAGATATAAGACTCTTTTGATACTCCTTATTTATTAATTTAATTATTACTGTTTGTTAATTTAATTAGTACTATTAATATAGTTGAATGTTAATTCAACAAACGTCAAAGTCTACTAAAATGTAAGTAGTAGCGAAATACGAGAAAATAAAAGATAAATCTTTTGATAAAAGATATTGAAATTAGTATTTCTTGGATAGGACCAATAACAAAATGCTCAACGAACGATTAAAACAGACATTTGAATATGATAGGTCATATTGGATATGAGAATGGGGAAATAGTCAATTCTAGAGGTCGCGTATTTGCATAGGGCAAACGTGTCTCCCCGCGGGACAGTGCAGCCCGCGGCGACGCTACCCTATATAGGGTGGAGTTTGTTTTCACTGTCTCACGATAATGTGTTACCAAAACACATTAAATGCAAATATCAAACAAGTATCTATTGGTCTATAAAAGTTAATAGTGATGTTTAAATATAATAATTAGGATTAGTTCTTAGTTATAAATCTGGATAACTTGAATAATTCATACCAATTAAGAATATGAATTCCTTCCTATTATGGATTAAAAATGTAAATATAATAATTATGTCTTGTAATAAATATCACATATAAGGAAAGAATTTATATGATCACAATTAATTGTTTAACCTTATATTACTATAGGGTAGGTATGTAGGTATAAATGCTATTTTTATAAGTATAGGTAGGTTTTAGACTTCAATCTTTATATTGCATAAATTTCCAAGGTATAATATCAAAATGCCGCAAGTCAATGGATTAAATCCCATTTCTTAGCCAGTTCCCGCCGGCGGCGATCATGTTGAGGACGCCACGACATACTGTTAGATATTTCTAACATTAAAGACTCTGAAATTGCTAATATACAGATGAAGTTGTAGATTAATGGATATATCGGATTACAGGTTATTTTCACGGTCATTCAAGATAACGACTGTAGTGCTATCAAATTAATTTTAATGGACCGTTAACGATATTATAGGTGAATATTTTTCTTGCTGTTTCTGTCACATAAAATTTTAGCTATATTCAGAATTAAGAGTATATAATGACAGTTAAGAAATGGACAACTCCTAAAACGACATATTAATATATATGATATTTATTAAATATAGAATATAATTATTCTATTAAAATTAAAGAGAAGGGTTAAAACAAAGTGTTGGTATAAATATTGACAAGGGTCTGATCGACCAGGTTAAACGTAATGTCGATAAAGTCGTTGGAAAACTTTTTATACACCGTTTTCTTAAAGTTTTACTTATTACATGCATAACACTTTGGTCTTGTTGCTTGTAATTTAGCTTTTATTAAAAAACCATTCATTTGTAATTACTTTCAGAGATCCTAGAAGAAGTCTCAGAGCATAAAAATTTGTTTAATTCATTTATGTTCCTAGATATCACAAAACACAATCGGTTTAATTCCGAATGTTAACAAATACAAAGAGAAAGAGAAGATTTATAAAAATGGGTGTTCTGGATTTAGTTAACCGAAAAATAAGGTTCATATTTTTAACATTATGCAAGATACACACCAAACTGATACACTGTAAACAAAAACATAATTAAAATGTTATAATTACGGGCTGTACGGGAACCTGCGATCTCTGGGACTACAACCCCGTCATTCTAAAAACCTGAACTATCGTGTCATTACCCTCCTTTATATTTGGAGTTATATTTAATATTGTCTCTATCGTGACAGAGGCGATAGATTAGATGTCACAAATTCCTATCCAATATTACATACTTTTACATATTCTTTTAAATGATTCTACTCTTAGGACCTGAAGACTAAATAGAGGTTTTTTTTATTAATAGTATATCGTCGACCATGCACTAATTTCTAAAGAAAGGGTTAAACCGACCTTATATTAAACAAACAAACCTAAAAGGTTTTTTTTTATTACTACGATGCATTCATTGCAAAAGAGACGCTAACACGTCAAGATAAAATAATGAAGAAGTAGTTCGATCAAATCAATCGAATATAAACTATCATCCCCTTTATATAGTTATAACATCTTTATAGTTAGAATATAAATATCTGAGCTTTACTGCAATGTAATAAGTAATAAAACGCCTTTCAAGAATACAATTCGTTGTGGTTCTAAAAAACATACTTTCCGGGCAAACCCCCGAGCCCTTTGAGAATCAGAAAGCGCGTCTACCTGTGCCTCAATACCTCGAGAATCGAACAAAAGACCTTTCAAATCTTATCCTGTTTGCACCAGAACGCATTCAGCTTAATGTTTTTTATCATGGAAACTGTGAAACAATGAACCATGGCTTAGAGATTAAAATTTAACACTTTAGTTTATTATATTTGTTTTCCGAATTATCTTTATCTTTTTTCATTGTCTAAATATTAGTTCAATTTTAAATAAATATGTAATATGTGCGAAATTTAAAATTGTTACAAAATTTAAAAATTCCTTAACTACCTTCAATGTTGATGGATGAATTTTTCACAAGTTTTGCTAAAAAATGGTTCTCATCCAAACAATTTACAGGATCTTTCGAAGTGGCCGATACAAATTTGATCATGTAGTATCGATATTTAGATTAACAAAGTGAATAAACTGTTTTAACGAGTTTTAATGAACAGCTCTGTGTTCAGGTGTTCAGGTGTTGCTCGTTAGTCAGCTTTGAACAATCTACTTTGTGGTAACGTTCCCTCATTCGATTCACTAATAAATTTTCTATACCGTTTTTTAGTTAATAATAATTACATATTTTCCTCAGTATCTATTATTTACTATCGGTTCTTAATGACCGTTCTATTTTTGTTTTTAGTCTGTGTGTAAAATGTGTGTCACTGTATCATCTTTGCCAATGTTACTTGTGTACGTTTGACATTAGTGAAATATGAAATTCAATGATATTACTGTTTTTTATATGTAAAAATAACAATCACCTCAAACTCGATATTTATTTACCAGGGAACTTCCGGTTCTTTTTATGACCGCTAACACCTTTCTTGACCCTGCACACTAATAAAAAACTGCAGTAAAATACGTATGCATGCTGAAATGCCTTTAATTATTAGGAGTTAAAATTGTTTTTTTTTTTGTCAAGAAAGAGTCACAAAATATGTCTTATGTTTGTGTCCGTGAGCTACACATTCGAATGGTAACACACTTATATACCTCGAACGTTATGTTCAGGCATTTTATTTAGCTCAAAGGTACAAATTTAAAGCCATTATACTATAGTAAGGATACTTATCTTTTTATCACTTCTAAAAAAAATATAACAATAGAAATACATTATAATAGTATAATATATTCATTTATATAACAGTTTTCTCTCCTGCATACCATTTTCAAAGAATATATTAATAAAATATGCAGATTATAATTAAATTACTCTTAGAGAACTCTTCCGTAGCGTATTGTCTAAAAACCGTCCAACTTCGCTTTAGGTCCGACACAAATTAATAGCTCAAAAGATGCGCTTAAACTTACTGAACGAAACTCAAACTACTTCTCAAAGTCAGAATTGTGCCAGTGAAAGAAAATTTCGTAAGGCCAATAGAATAGGACTGTGTTCTTTTTTCAAAAATAAAATTGTGTTTCCTTCCATTCCTTTTTTTAATCTTGACATACGAGTACGTCTTCAAACGCGGTCGAATTTCATTCCAAGAGACAATTCAATGGCAGTGGGAATGTTCTTCAGACGTAACTTTTAATAAAGGGTCATTCAGTCTACAATCAGGCCACCATTAATGTTATATATAATAATATTGTATAATATATTGATTATAAAAATCACTTCATGAACAATTCGAGCTTAACAAAGTTTACATTGTGCGTTACTATTCAAATGCACGAATACTTAGTTTGCAGTATTTTCTGATCCAAGTCTCATAAACCGTTTCCCTCATCTCGATATTTATCTGTCACTCTTTTATATCGCACTGTTTCTATTTTACGAGCTCAGTCCGAGGCGGCGTCAATGAGAACCGTATAAACCGACTGAAAACCTATCAAATTTTATCGTCAGGAGATTTTATGCTTTACATCGATAGCTTTAGGACGTACAATGTACCGCTGATGGTAAGTTGATTTTTTTCTACCTCCTTGTTTTGCATTATACCCGAGTTCTCAAAGACCCGGTAAATGGTTTTGTCCCGTTCAATTCCACATCCGGCACACGTGGACGCTTTGCGAAGATCACCTTGTATGAAAATTTATTAATACAAAGGGCATATTATGCTAATATTTGAATTAAAATCGGACGTGTCTTTCATTTATTGTTTAATTGTTGATTGCTATTATTATTTTGTTTTTATTACAGACGCAATGGTATTCATTTCCTCTTATCTAACTCAACAATTACTTGTAAAACAAAAAATGGTTTCCGCAGACAAAAGTAAAAGTGATCGAATTTGTCTCGCTGAGGTAACAGAAACTATATTGTTTCTTAACACTTATTAAAAGTAAAGACAGGCATCGTGAAGGCAATAGAAATTACTTGTTAATGGTTATATAATTTTACCCAAAACCAAAACTCAATACCCTTTGACAAATAAAAAAATATTTATTTATACTTATGCTACTATGTACCTAATGGTGATTACTTTAAGAATCACATTTGCAAAACGTTTCAACATAATATAGTATATTTATTAGTATGTGTTAGTTATACATTCTTCGACCCGTGGAATAGTTCCATTATTATCGATCTTTATCACGGACTCCATATATAATTCGACATGCATTATTTATGTTCAGAGGGGAGTCCCGTTTATTGAAATTATATGAACAAATGATACCCAAACTAACGTATATACATAATCGTTTACGCCAATTTAGTCTTTATTGCTGTTGTACATGAGTTATTAATTCCTCTATCTAATTTTGTTCTCAATGTTTAATTTAGTGTACTGTCAGGCCACGTTTTCTTCGGTATCTAGGAAACGGATCTTGACAATTCGGTGTTCGTGTTCCCCAAAATGTGTGTTCGATTGTTTGATACGGGTATCTATTTGTTAATCATTAAATTGTTGCTTTGTTTAACCAATTTACGAAGCCATTTAATAACATATAGAACAGCTGTATTTATCTTCTTGTTCTGTTCTTGTTGTTCAGATCATCTATAGTTTTTTCTCACCGATAATAAGGCTAGTAACCACTTACACTCTTCAAGTATAAGATTCTTGCAAATGTATACATGACCTATATAAAATGTCGATTGATTTAATAACTGTCATTAATTTGAAAATAAATAAGGACAGGGATGTGTTCTTTGATTTTGATAGTAAATAAATTTTTATTATATTTATGTAAAAGAGTGCCCTAGATCATTACTATAATATATGTGGTAATGTTTACCTTGGGAATTGGAATTTATTATAAAGAATTCGCAAGATCAAAGAAAAATATCAATATATATTACCCGAACTATAAATATAATAATAATAAAAGTAAAAGCTTATACATTATATAATATTTGTGAGAAACGTATCATACAAATATTTAAGTTTAATTATATTGCACTGAATGGAAATAATTTTCCAAGCCGAAAGAACTCATCCAGCGAAATATATAAAAAAATCTCTAAACTTAAACTCTTTTCTCATTATTAGAATATTTAAGCTTATTTAAACGGTGAAATATAAATTCTTTGAAAGAATACATTTTCATTCATGCTCAGTAAGGTTCTAATAGCCGTCTTTCGTTCGCAAAGTAGAGATTTAGTTTAAGATAAGAAGCGGGGGATGGAAGCCAGAATTCCTAACTATGCCATAAATATGTGATTACATCCTGCAAGCGTCTTTGGTTAAGACTGCTTTCAAACTGTCCTGTTTTTGTAATTTAATAAACGTAATAGTGTAACAATGACGTCACAGATAAACTATTTTATTAATAATAAGCAATTGAAACTTTGTAACACTTGAGTATGCCTTAAGACTTTAGTTGAACTTTAACCCGATCAGTGGCGGACTAATTAAATAGTTTAGATTATCTTTAATAGTTTATTGGATGGTTGACTTAGTTTATTTTTAAACTATTATTGTCTCTACCGTTATTTTTTGAACATAATACAAAATCAAAAATACCAACTACTAAAATTACAACCAGTAAACATACAATTTTAATTTAATGATTTTTCTTCCGAAGTCTTAGAGACAAATAACAAATATATTAAAAATGCCAAACATCCCTTAAGACATTTAAAAACACTTTAATAGTAAGAGAAATTCTATTTAGGAGTTAAAAATATTGTTTATACTTTATAGTTTATACCAACGTTTCTACCAAAATAAGACAATTTGTGTTCAAATACACAAGGGCCCATATACGTACTTCATATAGTAACTGGTGACAGGATCACGGCCATTGATCCCTGCTAAATTTAAGTAGTTACATATATTTCTTTGAACGAGTTTGGAGTTCACAGAATCCTATTATAAAGATTTACTTACAAATAACTTTTCGCTCTGGAATACATTGTTAAAAGGAAATTATTATCAAAACTTTTTCCAACATGCAAACATTTGTTTTTAATTTAACTTTGCGGATCACACAGGCTTTAATAATCTCATACAATGTACACTTTTGATTGACTAACTTTTATTACAAATATTTTTCTATAAAACTTTTTATTGGAAGTATTATTTATTCATTATGGATTTCTAGTAACCAATAGTCTGGAACAATTCTGAAATAAACTAATATATCCGATGTGAACACATCTAAACAGAACTAAATGCGCAGTGAAGTATCTCAGCGCTTCACTCAGTGACTTGTCTACTTTATTTACGAATACCTTACACGTAACTGAGACCATAAATCACTTGGACAAAGCGTAAGGCGCCGCCGGTCTACCGGGATCTGATTCGATTTTATTTGGGGAGAATTGACTACCTGTGAGGGCTGTTATTTCGTTTTAAAAGTTATAAGTATACTTGCTCTATACCCGATGGGACTTCCCATCGACAACGTCTCTTGAACATCACACAGTTTTGAAAAAAAAAGTATTTTCTTACACAATTTCAGGGTAGGTAGATTTACAATCTTCAACCACCCAAGGGCCTGAATTTGAAGAAGCTATTCCTATACGAAGACAGCTACTCATATAGTTATCAGTATAAAAGTTCAAACATATCATTCATAAGAGAATCTACATCACTACTACAGACTATAACCTAGTTATATAATATGTCTGGAACATTTCGCGGCGTGACAAATTGTCACTATCCGTTTTATTGGTCTGTGCATAATAAAATTGGCGCGCAATCTTGATGATACCTATAACGGTGCATTTTATTCTCATAGTAAAATTTGTTTTTATATCTTCAATAGATACTATTAGACGTATGATAAATGGTTGGAAAAGTATACATATTTGTAATATTTTTAATTTCAGATTTTTGCATATGGAAAGAGGATTTCCGATAACGGTTTCTTACGAATAACTATTGAGTCCGTAATTTTGGAGTTTTTATTTGTTTTAAATTTAAATTTAAATACAGAAAACACAAATATTATATACCTATATCGTCAATGTCATATATTTTAGAATTATTATGAGAATATATAATATGGTAATAAATCTTCTGATACTGGAGGTAGGTAGATAAATATATATTATAGAGTTTTTTCATTTCGAAACGAGTCAACAATATTAATGTAGATATAGATACCAGTTTTTTAATTAAACAATTATTAAGTTTCTTATGAAAATATCTTTTTGGTATTTGGTAAGAAGATATTGTGTTATTTATTTCAATATAATAATATTAACATGTGTATGTTTTTAATTTTGTTTTTTACGCTTCTGACCACTGTAATTCGCAAGTTAATACGCAAGCGGTCAGATGCGTCGAATGCGTTCACTCCCTCTTTTCGTTCATTTGCTCCCCAGTCCCCTCACTAGCTCAGTCATTCGGCTGCCTGCGTCGTGTGTAGACGTGTCGCGTATCTTCTAACCGCGTGCACGTATTTACCGACGAACGAACGAATTTTAAAAACTCCCTGGTTTGTGTTCATGTTTTATATCCCAAAGGGTATTTCGGCTCAGACTAACTGGATCTTTGTTTTTTTGGTTTATTACAAGTGAAAAATGTGATGTGCTCAACGAGCGTGCAATCCTGTGTAACGTTGCAAAGTGAACTAATGTGTTTCTGAATTGGAAACAATTTTTGTGCTTTCATCTGGAGTCTTTTGTAAAGGTAAGTTTTATATTTCAATGCGTAGTAGATTATACCTTATCCTTGTTTGCTAGTTTCGGGTATTAAGTCTAAACGTTGTGACTAAGTCTTCAAGGTTATCATGTTTGTGATTTTGTTGAATGGATAATGTAGATTTTCTTATCTAGTTAGAGATTTCACATTTTTTTATTAAACAATAATTATAAGTATTTCCGACATTTCCTAACGAATTACTGAATATATTTGATACCGTAACGCCGTTTAATTTTTTTTTTAGATAATTGCATTACATATTTACAACCGGTTGCTAATTGCTTGTACCTTAAAACAGATCCATAGTTCAAATTAAAAAAAATATATAAAATATTAGTTTTTATTTATTTGCATAAATAATAACTTATAATAAGTTCAGTTTGATGCTTACTTTAGACTTTTGTATTTTTTTTTATTTAGACCTTAAATGTTTGTAATTACCTACTATTCAATGAATCATTTTGATCATTCTAGAATGAATAACCGTTTCGTGATTACGAGAAAATACAAATCACTATAATGTGTAACATTCTATAAAGTATCAAAATTATTATTTTAAGTATTTATGTACTGTTACTAAACGACTTTATGTCAGCATGTGCATGTTTAGTCTTTATTTGGCAATAGTTGAATGTTTTATTAGCCATAACCCAATTGCTTTGAATCTCGTATATTTTTATTACTGCATAGTAGCTAAGTAGTTTAGGGGGAAAAGTAATAACTAAACCGGTAAGATTGACGCTCTGAGATGTTATTCTCTTAAAAAAAAATAGGTAGTTCCTAAATTGAATAGCTGTTGTTTTTTCAATGAACCTCTAATTTATAACAATGCTACCAATCACGATCGTTCATTGTGCGAATGAACGTACAAAATAATGAGAACTCGTACCTATATCATCAATTGCATCTATGAAGGTCAATTGCGTCGTGGAACAGTAACGGTCGATGCATAATAGAAGCTATTGCTTATAAATTATAAATCTAGAATGGAATTTAGAAATCGCTTTCATTGACACTTCATTTAAGTCAGTTATTGTTCGATTATTAAATTAAGATTATTAAGAAGTTCATAGACATTTTTTAAATAAAGAAGCATTTATTCGTTTATAAGATCAAGTTCTTATAATTTAGAAGGCTTCCAGATTAACCTTGAAGATAGTTTATGGCAGTTTTACAATTTGTCAAATGAAGATTTAGGCTTTATTAGAATCAACAAAAATATAAAATAAACGACCATACGCATTCAGCTTTTCTGTTACTTGATTATTTTGGCCGGTGTCCAGTTTGTGGGCTAGTACTATAGTAGTATTGTGATTTGACTGTTCTGAACAATATTTTGACGTACTGACATTTATTATTTTATTCGTTTATGGCAGATGATCTTTTAGTATTTTACGGATGTATTTAATGTTATGATATCCTTCGTTTTTCGTTATTGATGACTTGACAGAGCGAAGTTTTGGGTTTGTTAAGTTTGTTTTACGAACTACTGGAATATTAGATCACTAGGTAGGTAGTTTTATATTCTTAAACTAATATTATACCTATATCGGAACTAAAATTGAAATATCAAGATTTAATGTTTATGTTCAAAGTTACATTTAACATATCTTTATTCTTGGATTCTTAGTATATGTAGGTAGTGTATCTTTGAATAATGGGTACTACCTAGATATTTCTTGTATCTTGGTAGGTAATTCAGCTTAAAATATTTATAAGATTTTCCTCAAAGGTCAAGGTTTCAGGTTCATAAATAAATTATTCAATGGATTTATATTTTTTTCTCTTGAACTAAAAAACCTGAATGATGTAATAGAAAGGTAACAAAATTTATCTTCATGATTTATAAAAAAAATACTAATTCACTATTAGATAGCCCGAGGGAGATTGTGGTCCAGGTATTCTAATTGGGTTAGTCTAGGAATACGGGGCTTGCTCGTCTTAATTTGGTACATCATCCATATAAGATAATATAATACGGCCTTATTTCTTATACTTACGATAGATTTATATTTGATTTCTACTCCTTGTTATCATAAATAATTTTCTTGGCCTTAGTTATAGTTACTCTAATATCAGTTTGTTAGAAATAATTATTTCAACAAACAATTACAAGACCCCATACAATACTTCGCCAGGAAGTCGGGCAAAGTTATGTGTATGTTTACAAACTTAGTGACCGCTTAAACCCTTCACTTATAGAATTTCTTTAACTCTCAAATTACTTATAACGAGCGGGTTATTTCAAAGGACTATTATTTATTTAATTTGGTCATACATAAAACCCTACAATCAACATATTAAATGATGTTTTTAATTACAATGTAGTAAACCGTCCTCAACTATTACGTTCTAAATGTCATATGAAATTTATGACTCAATTTAAATATACGATTAAATGACCGTTTATTTTTATTTCCAAAAAGGATACAAGAGAATTTCAAAATTAAATTCCGAACCAAAATGTGATGTTTTATTTTCGCCGTTAATTTTTTATGTATCGGTTAATGGGTTTTACTTAAACGCTGCTTAACTTTATCGATTTTGGAGTCTAGCAGGTGTGTGGTAAAAAACGTAGAGGGCAAACAGATCATGACTTTCCAATATATTTTTATGAGCGCTTATGTTCCCATAGTTTAACACGTGCTCCTAAAGTAAACAGTGATGTAACCCACCAATAGCACGCTCCAATATATATTAGTGATCAGTATGACTAAGATTACGTAATGAATTCACTATGAAAATTATAATTGAGTCATTGCAGTCTGATCACCAAGCCGTGGAGTTGAGAATCTTAGTAAGTTAGTTTTATGATTACAATATTAATATTGTGTCATCTCAGTAATTTTGAATGCTTTGAAATGTGGTGAATGCGTAAACCATGCGAGTAAATGTATTTTTAACGGTTCATTTGCTGCGAGGACAATGGCCGTCGGACAGCTGTCATAGCTGTCAGTTCTAAATTTAAAATAAACATTTCATTTTTATTAGACTCATGAGAGATCTTGTTTGCACTAATAAAGTTTTTTCTTTTAATAAATTGTTCTTTTAAACGCGGCGTTAATATAATAATACTAAACTCCATAGAATTCTTAATTGCTGAATCGTTTGTTTTAGGATTTTAAAAAATTATTAAAAAACAGAGTCTATTGCTGAACTTTTTAAATTAATGCTGAATTGTCAGTAGAATAAATGTGCTTATATTTTATATTTCTAACGATATGTTAATAATGTGGCAGATGGCATGTAAACGGCTTTTAAGTGTTGCCACGCTATGAATTTAATTAAGTTTTATTTTGGAGCTGTTAACTTGGGGTTGCTTAAAGCGATTTCAACCATCTTTATGGTGGAATAATAAAAAGTACCTCACATTCAAGTATTTTATTATTAAGATATAAATAGTTAATGAAAAAGAATAATACGTGTTTTATTGTTCTTTTGCTACATAAAAGAAACCAAATTACTAATGATGAAGGTATACCTACTATGCAGATAATTAATAACTATTTCAACGGTCATTCATTTTAATACGAATTTAGCAATTAAAAAACTTATAAAAATATTTTTCGAATATTCGATTCTGATTGTAATGCCGGCATATAATCACTCATATCCAAGTCATAAAATAAATGTTCATTATTTCACGACACAACATCTATCTTCTGAAAACTTTACGTTATAACTTATAACCTCCAAGAAATTAACTCCGTTATGTTAAATGATTAATGCTCACCCAATAATGAGTAACGGTGTCAAAAGTCTCACTTCGATAATTAACTTCTTCCTCTTCATACTATTTCCCGCCTTACTTTTATGACATAAAGATGAAAATTGTGCGAACGAAAATTAATATTTGTCGCCATTTCGACGCACCTGCAGCGGCTTCAGTTTTCAATAACTCTTTCTCCTTTATACCAACGGGTTAGAAAAAGATGCAAGTACATGTGTGGGCATGTAGGTGCTAATTCATAGAACCTCAGTAATATATAGAAGACTTCTCAGTTCTATATTTACTCTAGTTTGTGTCGCGGGCACTCAAGTGAAGGACTTTAGCGACATTAGTGGTAAGATTGTTTGTATATGGCTTTCAAAACACACATTTAAAAAGCAAATTAAATTTATTTATGAGGTTTTCAAGGTTAAAACTTAGTAATACAATGAGAACGATGAACCTATTTTGTACTGGTGACATTTATAATTAGATAGATTTGACGCTCATACAATTAAAAAGAAGTCATAAAAGCATATGATACCAAGGTTAAGAGTACAAAATATAACATAGTATAAATAATCATTTGTTTATTCTGTTCTGGTTTCACATTGTAGTAACTTATATCCTTTATTAGATATATTAATACCTCCTCCAAAGCGGTTATATGCTGAGCGCCACAATTAGAATTAACTAACATTGTTTACTAAAAATGCGGGCCTCTAAGTATTAGTAATTTTATTTGAATGGGAATTGACTTTTTCTTATAAATTGTAATGTTCTTGATAAAACTATCTACATATATAAAGTAATAAATTTAACCACGACTCTTTATTTTACTCTTCCATCTTATATAATCAAATATAATATAATTCACTTCTAAGTTCAAGAAAATAGAACGTCGACATATTTTGATGAAGAGCGTAAGTCTAATCGAGTGGCAGTAAGGGCGAGAATGCAAAGAGTGCGCGCACGTCCCACCTACTTATCAATGCGGTGCGTGACGCGCGCTGCAAGCGAATTACGACCCTACTGACACTACAAAAAATACTTACAATTCATATTGAGCGAGTATAGAATGTATAATGATTTTTTATCTATTTTATTTGAATATATTTTAGTAGAATGATGTTATGTTAAGGAACATTACTGTCTTATTATTTTTTATATATAATTTTATTACATATATTTTATAGATGCATTTTCAAGAATATTAACTTTTATGTGAGATATAACTTTTAAGTAATGTATTGAAGCACATATAAGATTAAAACAAAACAATTTCTTTACCTCAAGTAAAGTTATAAGTGTTGTGTTGTTATTAATAGGATAATGAAAATACTTATTAAAAATCAAATTATTTTTGGTAAGTAATGAGTATAATAAAGGAGGTCAAAATTAACATAAAGGTGCAATATACATTTTCATTTCCGGGTCCACAAAGATTTGGACCTCATAAGGCAATATTATTAAAATCGTGAGTTAAACAACTTTGTCACTTTAAATTGAGATGTCCTAAATCTTAAAAAAATTCTTGTATAGAAAAGATTTTTTATATCTGGGTACCTACTGTACTTAAATTAAAACAAACAACAAAAAATATATGTCACAATTACATTTTGGCATATAACGATTTTTTTAATTAAAATATATAGAAAACAGACAAACTACAAAAACATGTATATACATATACATATACATACATGTTAACATGTGTACTTATATATAACGTTTGATGGAATCATAAATGACGAGTGGTAGTAATTAGTATTAGCATAATAAATTTTATTCTCTGTCCCTTAATTAAAGTCATTACGACCCGTCTATGGTCCGTTTGATTACTTCTGAACTTTATATTATAAGATACGTTTAAAGCCTTTCAGTTTGTTTAATAAATTATATCAATTGCATTTGTGTACAATATTTTATATCGCTATATAAAATTGTCGATAAAAAAAAGTGATCATTTTTATAGTGTTTTTTCTGTATTTCAATTTTTTTTTACAACTCAATTGAAATTATAAAAATAATTATAATATAGAGACATCGATTATATTTCCTATACTAAATTAAATAAAGAAGTGTTTATTTCTCAGAATTGACTTGTACTTTATATGGTACTTATATATAATTAATGAATTGCTTATCATAATTTATTATAATACTAGTACGTTATATATATGTATATATAGTTCTGAGTCGAAGTCCTTCCCCTAAGACTCGGTAGTCATGAATATTTTGTCCATTAATAGAAGCATTACTTAAACACCTTCCGAACTTGTGATCAATTGAAATTCAAGTAGTTTAAAACTTTCACGTCTTTTAAATTAACTTTACCAGGTATGTTAATTTAAATTATTAAAACTTATTCCTTTTATCGTTTATATTACTTAGTTGACCTACATATCCATTTAAAGAATAGAAGTTCGACATTTTGTTTAGTTTTGATACATTTAAGGTTGTGAAGTTTTGAAGAGACCTACACGATTTTGTTTACTTAACCGAATATATTCAAAAATAAACCAAAATTGTAGAATCTATTAAAATATATAATTAAATGTGATTCGGTAATGTCTTAGAACATATTAACAAATTAAACGGTAAATTGTAACAATACATTTTAGAGGTACAATATTCGCTGCCATTGATCCTACCACGCCTCACCTAAGATATCCATAATTACAGACCTCTGTAATTACACGTCTTGTATGTATGGTCGTTGTTTCGTCACTGGCTCTTGATCTATAAGTCATAGCTCGAATACCAACATTACGTTTTGAAGATAGTTCAATAAAGATTGTGTATTAAAGACAAAGGTCATTAAACTTACTATATACCTATAAAGTGAAATCGTACCAAACTGGTTTTAATTTCTGAAATAATGAGTAATTTGCACCGTTTTAATTATATACCTACCTTTAATATTGACAATTAGACTTTAATTAGCCTTAATTATTTATTTTCAATATAAAATATATAAATTATTTAGTTTGATTCTAGCTACTTATTTATTACGAACATAAAACATTTAGGTAAATGTAGGTAAAGTAATATGAAACTGAATGTCGATGGAATTATAAAATGACGCGAGTGTGCAAATTCTGTTCATTCATCATATTTGACACAGGAAGTTCACACATTGATACATAGACGACCATTATAGTTACAAAATACAATCGCACTTTGACCTTAAATAATCTGCTGGGTCTAAAATCTAAGTTACTCAAACATAAATAATCTTTAGTTGTTATATTCAAGATAATATTATTAAATGTCTAGTAATGTATAATTATTTAATCTGTGACATTTTATACAGATTTGAAACAGAATTATTCGGTGCAGCGGCGAGCGTTTGAATATTTAATTCAAATAGGGTCGACGACGCGCGGCCAACATTTGACCAAACGAGAACCAATGCGAACCATTTTAACATTCCCTGTATGGCAATTAATTCATTTTAATTATTAACTTAATGCACTCCATTTAATTTACTAAGATGGTATTAATTAAATTCTCATGTTATTTATATTTACTTTTCGAATGACAAATAATAATGTATTAAAGTCATATGCAAATTATTTTTAATAATTCAAATTTAATTGAATCATTAAAAAAAAAATTCTGCGTTATAAATGTCGATTACATATACATATCTATTTTTTTTTATAAGACACTGGCCACTTGGTTCAGGGTGACACTAATGTTTATATTTTATGATAACTTAGTGACGACAGCACTGTGGCCAAGTACCAAATATCAAATGTTGAGAATATTTGCAAAGTAAATTGGTGTTGCAATAAAGATAATTTTTAAATACATTTATATTATGTACCAATTACTACCGTAATTACTGTTTATTTTTTATAATATTAAAGTGTTTTCATTCATAATCAAAATTCTAGATAGGTACATAATAAATAGGTAGGTACCTAATAATGTTTTCTCCTGTCACTATATATTAACATATTTGTTATATATTTTAGGAACAATTTATCAATACTACTAAATGTATCAAAATTATTATAGCAACGACAATTAAATGTACAATTTTAATATGAGGGTGACTTATGGTATACCGGGTGTCAAAATGGCGTCCTATGAACCCTGTAAATAATCCGTACTATTGTTGACTTTGGAACGCTATTATTACTTTTTACGGTATAACGGCCTCGTATTTTACTTATCTGGTTGTCTGGATAGTAATTGTATTATTCTTTTGAAGGGTGTCTCCGCTCGAGGGTGGCAGTTATTGCGGTGTCGCGTGGATTGACGTTTTTCATACTTTTTATAAAAATATTTTTATCTGCTTTAAAACGATTTGCGATTTCTCCTGTCTAATCTTGAATTAAAAGTTTTTCTTGTAATACCTATAGTATCATAAATAATAGTTATATTTATATTTTGATAAGACAATTAACACACAAGGTAGTGATGTACTTAGTTATCTAGATATCAGCTTGTTCTAGAATCATAACCTATATTTGAAGCTATCTCGTTCGCGGAAAAAGTGAACCGCTTTATCTCAAACACGTTGGTGACCGGTATGTATGTATTGTTCTTTAACTCGGAATAAATTACTTAAAATGTTCTTAATCAATCAATAAGGATTATGGTAATGCACTTTCAGAGGTTATGTAAGAACAAATCGATTCCATATCAACCCCAATAAAGCATACCCAAAGTCGGATTCGTGGTGCAATTTATCTGCATTTATTTTAAAAACAGCAACCAAATTAAAACGATTATCACAAGAATATTAATGAATTGTAAATCTGAATCCATTCGTAAATTCAATATCAGAGAATCAATTAAATCGCGATGGTTCCGGATACAGTTACACGTAAAAATTGCTAACGGAATTGGATTTTAGGTTTAAAAAATTCGCAATCTATATGAAGGGAACTGTTTGATGAGTTTTTTAGTTAGGATATTGGATGTACTTAAATCAATATTCCACGTACTCATTGCTCAACCTAAGTGCTGATGATGTTACGTGGGTTCGCGAACCCAAATATTTGTCTCTCGCCCGGGTGCGACAATGTTGCTAGTTAAGATCTCTCAAGTTCCCACACCTAAACTATTTTACGACCGACAATAATGACTGTCTTATTTCAACTACTCTTCAATGGTTTGTGTACGATATCATTAAATAAACGCTATGTTAAGTCATTAGGACAGCTCCACGAGTATTATTAATTTATTTTATTTGTCACATTCATGTTGACAATATCTCAATGTCACCTAAATGATTGTGAAAACTGTTAGGTGTCATCAATCATAACTAGTTTTTTTAGTGGTCGCGAGCCGTCGGTGCGGGTGACCACGCTTAACCAACAATTTTCACGTACAAAGGCCAATTACGTCGATACAGTGTCTATCAAACGGGCCGCTGTGAAAAATGTTTGTTCGTTGACCGGCAAAAAGGTTGAACGACGATAAAAAATAGCCCATGATCGCCATACCGTCATGCGACGAAAAATCGCGGGCATAAATACTTCCATCGAATAACATTGACGGGAACTTTTTGCTGAGGACCTTTTTTGACGATATATTAGGTCCATATGTTACACCTGAAGACAATATATGTTATCAAAATACATCTATAATATCTAAATGGAATTTGTTTCTTATACAAATATATACATTTTAAGAAAGTAAAGGAATTATAATATAAAATTATGCAATTTTACACAAAGGATATAATGTACTAAACTCTTCACCCTCATAATTGGGGAATGATTCCAAGAATCCTCCAGCCCGCAGACACCGCTTTGTGGTTTCAAAGATCTGTTAAAAAAATTACAATATCATAATAAGAGATGTTACAATTCAAATAATTTAAACAAAACCATTGAAAATGTGGGTGTTTTTGTGAAACAGTACATTTTCTACGTGGTTATTTAATTACACAATATATCGCATTCAACCCACAAATTGAATTAGTATTAAAAGTTCAGTTCTCAAATCAAAAATGTATAAATAACATTTACATTAATAACATTAGTTAAGATGTCCTCAAAAAATATACTTGGATAAACATACCTAATCGTAGTTTTTTCCCGACTCCACTAGCCAATATAAATGAAAACTTTGAAACTAAAGCAGTAATATTTAATAAGCAATGACTATTATACATTTTAAAAGACTTCTTTGAATGAATAATTCTCACAACAATTATATCGAACAACGCAATAAATATGTAAGTAACTAATAACACATTCTATAGCTCTAAAGCAATCCTACTGCGCTATTTCCCGACAATTAAATTAGAAATGCGACTGTTCCTTGTTCGGAATTCAAATTAATTTAAACTAATATATTCAACTAAACATTTAATAAACAGTTTAAATTATAATATAATAATTGATAATTAAATTAACCTTTTATGATATTCAAAATAAATTAACATTATAAAAGTACAAATGGGTTCTTCGAGTGGACAAAAAATCAACCCGTTATGGTTATCATAATGTGGTGACACATATTCCAGTCAATCTATAATGTCGTGTCATTTGTCGTCCCAATCACACTGTCACACAATGCTAGGATCTCATTACTAGCGATTGGTTTGGCCATCTGTCGTTCGAATGACTAATGGATCGATGGTTGCGGGATAGAGTATTGACGTTCGATTGGGTTACCTTCGGTTAATTGGTCTTGTTATTGGATAGAATACGAAATATTTATTTCTAACAGCTTAGGTTCATAAGGATCTAACACATTAGATCAACGTGTATATATTTAAGATGTATTTCTAGACGTATTCTTTCATTGTTCACGCATACAAATGTATGTATTCAACATAGCGGCCTCGGTATGAAAGGGTCCATTCAAATACTCGTATTGGCATCGCTACCCTCGACCGTCGCTAAAGGATGGATCGGATTTAAAAGCGTCCCTTATTTTATTTTTGTGAAATGTTTAATTTCTGGATATTATAGAATACCTACGTGAATTTTGGTGTCTAACTTGTCGTTGACTTTAATTTAATTCCCATTCTCTGGTAGAACATAAAATAGATAACCAAACGATTCTGTATCCGACGTCATCCGCTAAAAGCCTCCGATATTTAGGCAAATGTTCTCTTTCGTACATAATACATGAGCTGGAATAAAACCCGGCACTGGCATAATGTCGGACAATAATCCAGTTATGTCTAGTTATAACCGGTTATGGGCTGTTACTGGTGGTTATAGCAGAGCTCGTAAATTTCCGGTGAGCCAATATCGCGAGCCGTGTAAGCGAAGGAAGCACGCTACGTGTTGTGTGCCGCGTGTTCGCTTTAATTGAACAGCGCCGTGATCAACGTCAACTAAAAGTAATTCGTGTAGCGGGATACATTGTATTTTTACTGGTGACATCGGGAGGTGGACAGGAACAGCATTGTAGTAAACTTTATTTCATATTTCAGAAGTAGATAACAGTTTTGGACTGGTAGCTACGTTTATTAGCATATATTATTCCATTATTCAGAAGCAGATAACAGTTGGTATTACACATAATATGTGAATTACAAGGTATATGAATAAAAATGTTATGTACCTACCTACATAGTTTTAATATTTTATGAGAAATGTATCCAATTTACTTTACATAGTTTTAGTGTGAAATTAGATTGCACTCATGTATTATCAGGTGACGTTGCATTTAAGATGCCTTCATCTGGCCATGTTTAATTAACGCTGTAGGTTATGTCTTGTAGGTACTTACTCTGTAATGGGAATCTGAAGTCCGAATTCAGCTTAGAACTGGTTCATTCTATTATATAAGTGATAACGTATCATCAAAATACATTCATTAAGATTCAATTATCTTGAAACAAAATTATAAATTTAACTTCAATCAAAAATATTACATATCCCGATATCAAATAACTTAATCAAGGAAATGTATTAAAACAACACACTGTACCAACGACGGGACAAAAAGGAAATCGCTTAAAAATTCTGAATGTGAAAACATTGACGTAACATTGCGCTTTGAAAACAAAATCAAAGAAACAAACAGTGCACAATAAACAGGCTTGCTTTAGCAAAGATTTATGCGTTCAGCTCTGCAGTAAGCCTCCGTTTCTAACATTGTATACCTTTTGTATTTCTATTATAAAGGGAAAATTTAGGATGGTTTTAATGTTGATGCGTTGAGTCAGAATGTGTAATATTATATTATGCTATTAGCGTGTAAAGGGAATTCAGTAATTGGGCTCACCTTGTGTTATGTTTTACCTTATACATTATATTTTTTATAATTATTTGTTGGTACATACTTATAATTCTTATTTTTGTTAACCTTATATAATCTAAATGTTTTCTTGTTCTGAACATCTAACTTTTATTTTGTACGGTTAAAATTTTATTCCTAAATTTGAAACATCGATATCCTTAATTCCTCACCAACGCTATTGGTCTGTATATAATTCCATCTGTCATCTAAACCAACTGTCAGTATCACAAGTACTCATAGTTCTGAAATAAACCTTTAAACCATCACCTGACAGGTGATACTGATGCTATCGATCTGTTCCATAGATGTCTATTAACAGTGTAACATATTACACGCCTTCCGCAGCTCTTCAACATCAGTCTCTAGGGAGTTCCATCGAATAAATCGAGTTATATCGATACTTTGTACACACTATATATTATATAATAGTATAGGAAAGAGTGAAGAGAATATGTATAATAAAACAAACAAAAAAATAAACGTGAATTTAATAAAAACTTTCAGCGAGGTAATTTTATCCACTGAAGTGTTTTAACTTTCAACGTTATTCACATAGAGGCTGTTCACCAAAAATAAGATATTGAGAAATAAAAACATCAAAGAGTTGACGCGATGACAATATTTATGAAGCAAACATATCGTATCTGACACAGAAATCGTTACACGAGTCGACGACTGATAATAGACGATAGTGAGGCGATAATATACCGATAGTATGGTGACTATTGCGAAACGAAAAATGACTAACACGGTAAAGCAAATAACGTCTTATGAGCAATAGGAAGTTATGTTTATCATACCAATACTATATATATACATATATTTATGAGGTTTACCTCCAGTTATGTTCTCTATAGGTAGATGACGATCTCATTTTTATAGCAATACTTACGTGTGCATTTTATATTTTATATCAAATTTTATTTTTTAAGATTTTAAAATATATGTGACACAAAATTACCCACGGTCATGAGGTTATCTTTCATGTACACATCACAAATTCATCACGTTTTAAACTAGACTAGGTACATAAAGCGAAACGTACACTAAGAAAAATATAACAGAAAATGTTAGATATAGATATAAATGTTAATTATTATAAACATATAAACCACTTAACGTTCTTAACACGTTATTTAATGGAGCTGTTATGTTACAAGGTTGTTTTGTGTAAATACTTGTAATAATTGCAACATACTTGCACAAATAGACACGTAATTGTCATTTGAACAAAGGAGCGTCAGCAGTAACACGACTAATAGAAAAACACTTCTCGGAAATAAATATATTTATTTATTACATTATTAAAAATTGTAATAAATGTATAATGGGGAAGTCAAATATAAATAGTAAAAGGGCAACCAAGTCTTAAATAACGTCAGCAAGACAATTGAAACGTGATATTATTTTAAATAATGTATATTATATTAATATTAAAAGCGCGGTACCAGTATATTTGTCATATGCCATTGTTTAATATGACAAGAACAAGTATTAATATATTTTAAAATATTAAAGTTTATATGATTAAGATATTTCGAACCATTTTATTGTAAACGTATTGAGATTAAAGCAGATATGTTGGTAAATTTTATTTTAATTTATATGAAAATTTTATTATTATCAATATTATGGCACGGTTTAAGAATACATAATTAAAATGCTTCAGTTACATACACAATATTATTACCATATGGTTTCATAATAATCATCTATTCATTATTTAAATCTGAAACTCTTGAATAATATCGAAGTAGGCAAAAAATAAAACCACAGCATCTCTATTCCAATAAGTTCTGCTGATACTTTTCAATAACGTGCTTTAGTATTCCTCTCAGTTATTGAAGAAGTTCATCCCTTTGAGGGATCGTATTAGGACCCAAAGGGTTTGTCTTCCTACATATTCTAGTCTAGAGTCAACGACCTTCAACACATTCAGTTATACAAATTTACTTTAATAGTAATATGAGTCGTTTAGCAATTAAATTAATTGGACCATATAATATTATAAATCTATGTCAAATTAAATTATTTTGATAAATTTAAACCTTTTGGTATTTCATTAAAGTTGAATTTCCTTCACAATCAAACGACCAACAAACCATGTTGATATTCTCTGTATATATCTCAGACAATATCCTGTCCGGGACAAGAGGCTTTATCCCATCTTCATTGTAACCCTGGGAACACACGTGAGACAGAGCGCCACTGTTGCGTATTCCGTGTACACAAGCCTTTATCAGGGCTCGACAAACATGTACACAGCGGCTAGTTTTGTTGACGGGATAAATAAGATCATGAGGTCTAAAGCTATAGAAAAGTCGATAAATCTAATAGATTTTGGTTAGGTTACTGAACTCTACTTTATGTTACAAAATTCTAAAATCTTTAACTACCTCTTTAGTGAGGGTGTTCCCAGGACGCACTGTCAAATGTCCCAAAATAAGGATTGACAAATTGACCCAAAGCTCTGGTTCACCCCGGAGACTGGTAAATCATTCTTTGTTTTCTTACCTTAATAAATAATAAACCCAAAGGAATTTTATATTATTTAATATACTAGCTTTTTAAGATTATGTTTTAGGAAGCTTTTAATAACAATTTAGTTGAACTTTCATAATTTATCTTACGATTATTAAAATAGGTCACAATTTTCTTTAAATGTTCTTCAATAGTTATCTTGATAAAAGCTATAAAATTAAATCTAAAATTCCTTTAACATGTGTTATTGAGAATATGCTATTGCTAATTTTGTTATTGGCTAAACGGTAATACTATAGACAAGCCGGCTATTAGCTATAATCGAGGCTATTAGGGCGGATTCGTGTGAAATAACCCTCAACCACTGCGTTGGAAATAATTTAACCGGGTATTAATTCCCTAGCAAATGATACGGTACAAACGCAGGGTATTGTAGTACCGACGGCATAATTAACGGGCCTAGTTGGTATGTAAATATCTAAGCAGGGTTAGGCTGATAGACAGGAATTTTGAATCATTCTCGTCTAAGAGATTAAAAAATATACGAAAGCACAAAAATCATATAGGTAGGTACATATAACACAGCAAATAATTTGCTTACTTAGGGGTTAGATCAATGTGTGATTTGTCCTGTATTATTATGAATATATATTTATTATATTACTCTTAAACAAGACAATGTTTATTATTAAGTTTATTTAAAAGACCGCTAGGAAAGATAGACAAAGCAATTAATAGTTAATAGATACTGATATTGTTACAAGGGTTGGCTAAAGTAGGTTAGATAGAGGACGCTGCGACGGGACTTCAGTTAAGTCACTAAAACTTGATATATTAGTGCACTGGTTACTGGAAGTTTAATCATTTTGGGATTAGATTATATCTTTTTATATTCTTATATATATATAACCTTTTTTGTAATTATTTTTATATAAATAGTGTTTCCGATTTCCTTCCCAAGAGACGTAACAGAATTTTAATTAACTAGGCGTGAGCTATTGGCCGGGAAAAGAACTGATTCAGATATATATATTATATATAAAAATATGGGAAAGATTATATTTTTAAACTAGTTATGTAGGTTAAATGTTATTGATTACAGTTATGTTTTAATTATTTGAATTATAATATTTTCGAGTGTTCTTACTTTTATTCTATTTCATGACACAATAACAGTTTATCTTTTTATCACTTCTCAATAAAAACCCTATCTTTAATGTTATAAACATGAAAATCAAATTAAATCATACGTTATTGATTTGGTAAAAACTTTACTAATTGTAGATATTTATTTAATGCTATATAAAGTTTTAAGATGAATAACTCATATTATTGACCAGTTTCAGTATGAAATTAATTGGTAACATTACTAATATAACCAAAATCCAAAGTTTTTAATCGTAATTTAAAATTATTTTAATTATTGGAAAACGAAATATTATTTCAGTTGATTTATCTTTTATACGATTATTGTAGACTTTCTCGACTTAAATAAAGTCATACTAGCGACAACTTGTCGGTTAACTACTTGGAAGTCATACTTCATCCCATACGAAGCTAAAACATAAATGTGCGATCGAGTTGTCCCAAATGACTTTTCCGATAGTTGAGTGGATTCGATACAAACGAATATCGTCCGCGGATAAAAGTAACATAATTCAGATGTCTATTGATAAGTGTGTTCAATTTTGAATATAATTGAACATTCCGGTTAAATACACGAGATGAACTTCGAATGACTTAATAGATTTGATTAAATGTTTAGAACCAACTTGATAAAGCTAGCTTCCCAAACCAATTCAGATGTCCATCTATTTGGGAGTTACTATGCCACAGACAAACTAAGTAGGTAACTATATCTTCTTCAACTTCCCTGTCTTGTAGCGTCGGATTAATAAAATAGGGCAAAACATATTTTAATGAGAAAAAGCAGTCACAGCAGCAGTGTGGTTTTATTTATAATTCGATCGTTTACCTACACGATAAGTTAGTACCATAACTTCCTTATTAAATATTGTATATAACTGCTGTTATTTACTAGGTACATTTAATAAAATCGGTACATTACTGACAGGATTAGCGAATGTGTGCGTGTGTGTGTGTGTGTGTGTGTGATAGAACAATGAAATGCGAAATCCTTGTTTCTATAACGCTAATGTATGAGGCGAAATAGGATTCATTGATAACATTGCCCGCCACGATCGTGGGAAAAATATTATTATATAGCATTTTATTAACATGGTTTTTATTTAGGTATATTTATATATGAAGGCACGTGGAAACTATGCTAAAAGGGAAAGCGGTGCGACACGTTTCTAGAAGCTTCGCCTTCATTAATTTCGTAGGTTCGTAGTTGTGATGCTTATCGCATTTATGAACGAGAAAAATGTTTTGTAACATTAGTTGCGCAACGAACCGGGCATAGCAATAGAATATGATTTAATGAACTAAACTTTTTAACTAACTTATTATAAAACCAGTTATGCTACTGTCGGGGCTCTGAGAGCTCTTACCCTTTATGTAGATATCTATATTTAGAAAGTTATTTGTTTTAAGTTCCCTCAACATTTATTAAGTCTACTTATGAATATGTACCTCAAAGCACCTATCTTTTTATAGGTTACGGTAACAAAAGGTTCATAAATCGTCATTAATATTCCAGGACCCACCTAACACGCAATGAACAGCCATTTTAAATATAAAAACTCAACGAAGTGGCAAAACCACAGATGCAAGCTTTTTACGATGATTGCCGTCAATGAACAATACCCACTTACTGTTTTATAGGGGGCTATTTGAGACAAAGACCTTGTATAACTATATGGGGCATTTCAGGCTGAACAATAAATTAATAATTGAACGTCACTTTCTGCCCTAAATTGTCTGGTGAGCGGTGTTAACTGAAATCAAGAATTAATTTAATTTTACATATTTGTTTCATTTTGTTTTGAAGTGATCAGAACTTATTAGACAAATTCGCATTTAAACGGGAAAATAAATAGCTCTTCTAGGCTTATTTACGAATGAATAAATTAAACTGGTATTGTTCAATCTAATTTGAGGATCCAGTATGTTAGTCACGTCGAAGGCTTCATGCTCGTCAGATTAATGGCCGCGATGGGAGCTACTCGCTAATTGATAATTTGATAAGGAATATCGTTTGGATGTAATAAAACATTATTTGTATTGTACTGTACACATTGTATTAAGCCATACTTTCGACATTATTGTATTAGTAGGCTTACAATATATATAACATATATATAGGCTTACAGTAAATTACACACACACACACACACACACACACACACACACACACAACTGAAACAGGAATGAGATAAATTTACTATTAATTCAAATTCAGCGCAGCATTCAATCCACGAGCTACAAGCACTTATGAAGATCACTAGAATTTATCAACAAATAGATAATTTTTATTCGCATCACGGCTAACCCGAGCTTATTGACGAGAACCCGAGCCTCTGGAGCGAATGAAATCTGCGGCGGTAATGTTATACTTGCCAATGATGAGGGGACAGATGAGACTTACATATTTTCATGTTAATTTTTAATAACCACTTGGGTATTGTAAATTATATTTGTACCATACTTGAAAAAGGGTGAATTATACCTTTTTAAATAAACTTGTAAAATATTTAAATTGTATTTATATTGTGTATCGCGAATTACTAATAAAAATGTTTATGTATTGGTTTTAATTTTAGCGTATACTTTGTATGTCGTAAATCAGATACAATTAAAGCAAACGGTTCAGGTTTATCCACTTTCTTGTTAATAAGTTTAAACATCTTTTCCAATATAGTCTTTGGGTCGTCGTGAAAGCAGCGGTGCGGCGCCATAGCGTCGTTGACAGTCCGTATTATGTTACGATGAAGTGTACCAACTACCGACTCTTTTCAATACAAATATCTCTGCAGTTCTTAGCAGAAAAATCTGGTTGAATAGATATTATATATTCATTATTGTATATACTTTTATATTAATTAAATAAATCTCTAAAGCAAACGTTATTATATAACGAAAGGGACTAAAATAATTATAATTCATATGAAATTTAAGAACCTATTAATGTTATATTTCGGGTTTATGCGAAACGGACGGGAAGCCTTTAAAATTTGAAGTAATTAAACACTTCATCTTGGAGTCGTAATTTATACAGCTTTTAGCTATAAAAGAGCAATATATGTTCCCAACAAGTCCTGTGTTCTGTGAATAGACTACAGAATTTATATGAAGGAAATACGCTTACACTTGGCCGTCAAAAGCATCCTAAGATATTTGTAGTGACTTCAAAGGTAAAAGAAATACACGGCAATCGCGTCCTTAAACACATTAGCATTAACGTCATTGTAGAATACACATAAATTTGCTAGCGTATATTCAATTTCCAAAGATAATCGTAACCGTCACGTCAAGTTCGATTAAGCCACGTAACCTGTGAGTACACAGTTCCAGGCCATCCATTACTCGCTGGAGTGGCGACGCGTCTGCAGCGCCCTGCAGCCGAAGATCGATAGTTATGACGGTTTGATAGCGTCCGCACTTGAATTATGTACACTCGCGGCGACAGCTTCCACTGAAAAATAATTGAACGCCCAAGGTTTTGTGGAGTTTAAAATTGAGCGTATCAATACCATGGAATTTCATTATCTACTAGATCAAATAATAGCTACATTACTATTTACAATTATATACACATATATATATATCCTTATATTATAGATTCAAGTGAAATAAAATAGAAAATGATAATCGCCTTTCAAAGCTAATTCATTGCATAAATTTTTCAACAGTGTACTCCAGCTAAATGAAGTTATAAAAATCTGGCCTCGTTAAACTTTCATTTGAATAGCTTCCAACGTCATCAGTCGTACTGCCCCGTAAGCTTTGAGGGTTTAAAATGGAGACCTATTTTTAGTTACCCAGTTTTTAGTGAAGTCTGTTGTAAAGCAGAAACTAAGTTTTCGTTAAATTCATTCCTCCAACACGTGCAAGCTTAAACTTTTTAATTGTTACTTACATTGAGTACTTGCATTTTAGGAGTATTGATTAAAGCACTTTAAAGTGTTGGCTTTGGCGCTCTATAAATTATCAGTTTTAACTATTTACTTGGTATCAATTACTACGAATACTATTTTATTCACGATACAAAAAGAATGTATACTTCTTATTTAATCCACTTTTCCTCTCGCCTGTCATAGTAAGACGCGACGGTACATTCATGTGTCTGAAAGCTCCGCTCTTACATGAATGAGGAGGCTTTACAACTTTTTTGATATGTACAAAGAAATTGGATTCAATGGAAAACCCACTTAGGATGCCCTAAGCGAAGACTGCTTTCAATCTAACGTATAAATATTTATTTGTTCGCAGGTGAGGCTTTCATTATCTGATTTTCATCTCAGTGAGTATTCCGTTTTAAAAAATATTTTTGCACCTGAATTTTACTTATCCTCGCATCTCTTTGGATTTTCATTTGTATTCGTAAACAAATTTAAGATTCAACACAAAACCGAACGCAATGTAAAGTTCATTTCGGTAATGGCATTTCGGTTTTTGCATCACATTTTATCAAAGACATTATTAACATTTAGGGTTTTACGAGTCATTCCATCGATTGCATGAGTTGTGACAGATTTTTTAACTTCATCTGAAATAGGTAGACTAAAAACGAACAATATTTTATATATATCAATACTAATGCAGCTAGTTATTGATCAAGGTAGAAATCAAATTTGGATTTAGATCTCAGAAGACTTCTCAAATCCAAATATTCATAACTTCCATGTGGATGCTAAAGGTAAACAAAGAGGTATTTACATAGCATCCATTTTTAAACTCTAAGTGGTCTCGAGACGCCCATTGTAGCTTTTTACGACTTTGTTATCAAGCAAAGTTTCAAGTAGTTTAAGACAAAACTGTCTTATATCTTCAAAGAAATATAGCCAGGCCGAAATCTTCGTAACAGGTGTTTACTGATATTAAACATATAAATTATGAGCCAAATAGAAGGCATTTAGGTAATATTTTTATTAATATTAATTTACACAAAGCTTTTGAAAAAACGCCTTATTATTTAGGTATCCCACAAACCAGGGTACACACTAATTGTCGGATTTGCGTAAAACTTTAAAATCCGACGTTGCGCAACCGAACTTTCACAATTCAACTTTGGCATTAAATTCACAAAATGTTCATAATCTGGCCACTTGAAAATCGACTCTATATCATTGGGAAAGCGGCAACTGAAACGTATTTTTAGGATAGCGTAATGAAATCCTTGTTTTGACAACTCATTATCGGGGCGTCCCTAATTGGCTTGTTCGTTTGCTACCGCGCAGATCGGGCGTGTTCGGTTGCGTTCGTGTAAACTCGTGTATCGGCATCGGTTTGTTTGTTGAACATATTTTCACGTTTACACAAGTGATTGCGTTAGATGAGGTCGTGTTAAGTATTCAAAATAGGAACGCGAATTGAATTTAGTGTCGTCGATAAAAATCACAGTTGATTGAAGAGTTTTAAATTGTATTTGCTATCTGACTCAACTAACGCATGTGTATAAAAGTTTCAGAGACATGTTTATATGACATATATGAATTCTACGTACAGCAAATGAAACATTTATTATTTAAAGAACTGTTTAGAGGTTCATCCAATCAAGTGCGTCTGTACTGTAAATGGAGTGAAATTACTATCGGGTATAAATAACGTTCTCGGATTAATTTGAGACAGACAATCCGATTTGATATATACCATCGCAATAGGAATAATAAATAGAAACGTTCAACGAATCCTGATTAGGCTGAGGCAGCACCTGTTAGCGTTATTTATTATTACAATACTTCTTATTTGGCTTATTGAATAAATGATTCTCAATAACAGATCAATTATTTTTGTTGATATGAATGTTGTGATGATTAAAAATGGAATAAGTTTACTCTTTGTATTTAATTTGATATTTTTTTATATTCAGAACTTTGTCACATAATCAAAGCATGAAAGTAATAACATATATTTGAGTTCGTATTTACATATATTAAACGGAAAATCTTATTTACTGGAGATTAAATATGTTGTATGACTATAAATAAATTTGTTATTTACTGTGAATTTATATTAAAAGTTTGTTGTATATTTTATGACATGTAAAGGAATATGCTTTGAAGGCAATTTTATTTCAATCTACTAACAGACAAACGAGACGATAGTTACTTAAGCCGTTATGAGACCATAGAATATTTAAACGTCATAAAACAGCTACACTAAAACGGATACAGTACATGGAAACATTTTGTAAACTACACTTTAAACGACTGTACTTACGGTTAACTTAGTAAAACATTTTATTTAGTATTAACTAAATTCGAAATTTAAAAATATAACAATTAAAAACATCTGACAGCTATTTCCTTAAGTCGTTCTTAGTTTTCACAGACACGTACATCTTAATTTGATGCAGTTCATCTGCTTTGTTCTTATAATTTCCAGCCTCCGGCCTGTGACGGATGCGTGAACAAATTAACTATAAAGACGTCGTCACTTTAAACCGACATGGATGCGTCTGTATGTTTGTCTTTGTTCTATAATCACCTCTATTCATTAAGTGGATATTTAAATTGGATACTTTATAACCATTTGTTTGGAAAGTTGACTTACTTTATTTTAAGCCTTGACTACAAAATTAAGTTTCTAACACAAAAGAAAAATTCTTAATAAGAACCTGTTTTATAATAAAAGTCTATATTTGCATACCTCCAGTGTTATAATAGTTTTATTGTAGAAAGTCCAAAGTTTAATCAGCGTAGGCGCGGCCTTACCAAGAATCCGTTTAACGAGATAATATCACTGATTATTCAATTTAAAAGAGTATTATTCAATAAAGCTCGTGTTAATTGTATTTTCACTTTGTGTTTTGTGGTTTACTATTAAATTATATAATTAACTTATGTGCATAGAATATGATGATGACGGACTTTTGTTTTAGTGATTGTGTTTCCAATGGACTTTGGACTCTGGACTTAGGATAGGTCCTACTTCAACGTTTGAAATATTCTATAATAATAATAATAATAATAATATCGGGACAAATTACACATTGATCTAACCCCTAAGTAAGCAAATTATTTGCTTGTGTTAAGGGTGTTAGACAACGATACTAATACATAGAAATACACATATAAATACTGAGAATATATTTAATAAACGACCAAACCCAGAAACACAGACACCTATGCTCATCACATAAATGCCTGTGCTCTGCCGGGAATCGAACCCGAGCCCCGTTGCGCCGTGACACGTTAGGCGTCTGCGCTAACCACTCGACCAACGGGGCGGTTTCTATAAATGTGATAAGCTACTTTTAGCTGATTTAAATTTTTATTGTGTAGGACTCGAACCCACGACCTCTACGGAACCGTCCCGTCTCTGCTATTTGGGCTATCGTGTTGCTGATCCTGCCTCGATGAACATAGCCTTTTATAAATAATAGTCTTTGGTGTTGGAGGTGACATCTATAGGGTTTCTCTTTAAAAATACTTAAATAATACTTCTAACTTTGTAATATAATAACTAAATAACATTGAAAAGATTCATAGATATATAGAACAACATAGATAAAATATAAAATTCATAAATAGTACTTATTTTAAATAACAATCAAGGAAGACCAAATTTGGTTCGATTTGGTTTGTACAGATAGTCCATCTATGAATAAAATATGTATCTTGAAATTTTTCTAAAATATTTCTATGAATGAAGCACTAAATATAAATACATTACATACAATACATGGTTCTTTCATATAAAATAGACTATTTAGTAAAATACAATATTTGTTTACGCTCCGTGTTGACCCAAAAAGCCAAAACTTTGTCAACGAATATCCAGGCCAAGAGGAAGCCGTATTGTGACTACAAAGAAATACTATCTCACAAAACCTTATAATTTTTAATATGGTGGAACACGTTTCTAGTAAAATATGTTGCTTTGTGAAAGAGAATAGAGTTGACTTTTAATAAATAATTTACTACTATTTTACAATGTACAATTATAACTTCGTCTCTGTAACAAAAAATAAACTAAGTTCGCTGCTTTTTGTGGTTTAATAAGATGTACTTGCTTACAGATGTGCACACATGCATATTGGTTTCTATGTGTATATATGAATGTATTCTGTTCTCATTTTAATCTGCCAAGGTTCCAGCAGTAACATTTAATTCTCGGTGCAGATAACACGTCACATAATCCTCGCACAGAACACTGAGCTTAACTCTCAGATGTTCTAGGTTAATTGCTCTACAAAATGACCTTTATTTCATCTGCTATAGAATTCCAATTAGTTTTACGATTTCAAACGACAACTACCCGAGTATTAGGTTATGACCTAATCTTTACTCGAGTATATAAATTGAGGACAATAAAAAGTATCGATTTATATGATTATATGCTTTATTTGTTACAAACTAAGAATGACTTATAATCGTTTATAGCTATGCAAATTTCAATTGACCTGACCTAAAAAAAACCCGGAACAATATTACAGTTTCTAAATTAGGCGTATTATAATTTGTTTAACGCCCTTACATTTTTCAGCTGAATTTCCCGGAAGACGAGATTACGCAAATTTCCAAAGTAATTAATCCCGTCGCTAATTGACAGAATATCCGATTTAAGGATAAGCTTCATTTCACCCTTTGCTAAAATAAAATTTTCAACGTTTTTAGATGAATCTAAAACATAAACAGAAATTCAATCTTTGATTACGTTAAAATAACACTGCGTTTTTTACGACATAAAGGGTTTTAATATTATTAATTAATTTAATACTATGTGTCTATAAAATCTAGAAGTGACATTTTAAAATCAAAACAATTAAAGATGCTGAATTGTAACCATATGTCTTCTAGCATGTTTCTTAACAACCGATCTGAAGTAAAACATTGGCCTTGATATATAATGCATTATTGGACTAGTGCCCAGTGACGTGGCATTCAGCGCACTCAAAATACCATTTCCATTTCAATGAAGATGGAGACATATAAAATGGTTTTGAGCTCTATCTGAAAATAAATATATATTCATATAACTTTTAAGATGTACCTAAAGATATGTTTTATTTTTTATATATTTTTTTTATTGCATTCATATGTAAAATACTATTATTAAGAAATATATTAACATTCTTAAAAGTTTTAATCACACTAAGATTTCGTCGAATTGATTACCTTTTTTTTTCTTGAAATTTCTGAATTTAATTTTAAGTAAAATATTATGTCGGTTTCGAAGATCTATTTACAAAATCGTATTTTAATATTTATTTTTACGAACTAGACGTGGGTTTATTTTTAGTAATTCTATTTCAAAGTTATATAAGCGATTTTAATTAAAATTTGCTTCGCAGAAAGTTTCAGTCCTATTTGTAGTGTACCACTTGTTTTAATATATACAAGACGAAAGTTGATAACACAAAAAATATTATATTCATCTCAACGCGTTGTCTTTACTCTTCAAGTTGAGACACATGTGCGGCAAATGGAAGTCATTTTTAATTTATTGAAAGGTCATTGATCTTATCATGCTAAAAGATAAAGAAGGAGTAATTCTTTAATATTTTTTTTCAATTTGGTATTACTATTAAAACCAGTAGACTAAATGTAATGTTTCACAAGCTCATAATAAGATACAACAATATAAAATGGCGGGATGACTACAGCTAATATAAATAATAAAATTACATTAAAAAACAATAATTTACTTTGAATAATAAACCGCGTAGGTGAAGTATTAATCATAGTCGTTAGTGTACAATGACCATATATCGTTAGCATAACTTTAAATGTTAATACTTGAAGAGTCTAATAAAATTGGACATTACATTAGATATAAATCATGGTCATAATAGAAGTCGTGTAAACACATTCACATGATGTTATAAAGAAAGTATGTATTGTTGTGATAAAATACCTGAACAGACATTACTTTAGAAGCGAAGCCGTTATTAAATATTATTTCCGATATCATTTAAATGTATCAAAAAAAATAATGATGAGTATAGAAATACATTCTGTATTAATGTTACAAGGCTTATAATTTTACTAATTTATCTAAAAACTACTGCCGCATTAAATAATTTAGAAGCATGACGAAGCGTTTTATTCAATAAATAATAATGAAAGTCATGATATCTCCATAACAAAAGAAGTTAATTAAAGTTATGTTAAAGGAAGAAGTAATTTAAAGTTACTGTAGATAATTGTGTTAGTTGTGATAGTATAGTTTTTTAGTATTAAGTTAAAACGATCTCAGTGCTCCCGTTTTTAAATCATACTTTTTATTATTTCAGTTACAGTTCAGATATGAAAAAAATTTGGAGCCAGCGTATAGTCGTTAATTAAAAAACGCAATCCAAGCTTCATTTTCGGTTGAAAGTGTATTATTTTATCGTAATAGAAAATTCCAAAATAAGAATAAACGATAACCCCGATAACCCTTCAAAGCGAACTGTGGAAGCGACTGCAGTGAATCTTTTAAAGGTTTTAATTACGGTAAGTGAGAGCCCTAGCCGCGGGTTTGCCGTCAATCTATTTAATGCGTTGAGATACCTGTTCGAAAACAAAACCTAACTTTTTTCCACGTCATTCATCACGGACGAAATCTGCGAAACCAACCGTGAAGGCACTGCAACTTCTATAGTTTCCGAGCCAATGTTTTTTTCGCCTATTTAACTCTGAAACGTATGTACATTTTGACTGCGAACATTTCCACAATTTAAAAGTTTTGTATGCGAACACTCAAACAACACTGATTTGAGTGAATTTCAAATATCATCCATTTAAAACAATTCTTCCTCCTTTGTTTTGGATATGACATAACAATTATGAATACATAAAAAAAATTATAGATACATCAAGTTTTGCTAATTTAATTTCCTGGTAACATTTTTAAAAAGGCTTATGATTAAAGAGGCAATGCTTCTATTAAAAATGTATTCAAAGAGGTGAATATTTAAATAGGACGGTCAATGCACCCTCACGTGCTCTCAAGACTTTACCCTGTACATTTTACTAGTGCCTCTCTCGACCTTCTCCTTCTAAAATAAGCCGAACTTTTTAAATTGGCTGGATATATTTTAAATTGGATTAAGCCCCGGGCTGGTCGTGACACCGCAAAGAATATGAGTGATGACTCCGATATAGCTCTCCATACAATTTGACCAGCTTAAATTGATCTCCATTACTTCGTATGTAGCGAACAGTGCAGTGAAATGGTCCTTGCTATTATAGTGTACAATGATTATGGAATTAAAGCAATCTCTATGTTCCGGCTCTAATATAATTGAGTGTATGTGAATGTACCTAGTACCGTTACGCATAGTGATGCAACTGCAACGGTATCTACTTTGAGTGACGGATTTCCTGGATTCGATTCCCAGGCAACATTGGAATGTTTAGCGATACATCACTTCAAAATACAACTTTTTGTTTAATATAATTTTTCTTAGAATGATTATCACTGCACATAAGAACACGACTTCTAAGAAATATCATAAGTAACAATTAGATACATTCATTCAACAAATCTGTAAGAATCTTAGTTCAAACAATAATCATTGTAGACATCAATGTAAACACAGTTATACAATATACAATTATAATATAATCTTTGGGTCCCAAACCCACAGGGTCCTATCGCTCTTCCTCAGCGGTCCATTCATTTAATTCGCCCATTAAACGGCCCGTATACCAGATTACAAACATCCGCCGCTCGGTATGAGAAGTAACTAATACCAATTATGGTGGAGACATTTAAGGGGGTGGGCCGTGGTCAAGTGAACGGGACTTGTTGAGTTTTGAAAAGGTCTAGCATTTTCGTACCACTTTAATTAATTAATTAATTTTAATTAATCAAAGTTCTACGTATTTCTTTTATATATTTTTTACTTATTTTTTTTTAATGAATCATAAAATAGCAGATAGCCTTAATGCCTTACAGATTTTGTATAATTTGAAGTACCAGGGGTGCATAATAAAACAAGAGTAAACAACATTTAGTTAATCAAAGCGTCTCTAATCCAACGGACTATTTGTCCTAGCGGCCGCGACATTAGTCCCGTGTCCGGCTCGGATCCCTGGGATATCTGGGATTGACCGGGATTTATCAAGGATCGCGAAGTTTAGTTTCTTGTGGCTTCCCTAATGAAGGATTTCTCTCTCAGGAATTATAATTATAATTTTAGAATACGATTTTATACAGATATTATGTTTAAATAGCTTTTATGTACAGTCTAATATTTCGTGGATTCTTGAAGTTCCTTTTTGCGTTTTGCCCTTAGAACTAAGCAAGTCAAATAATTTCTCAAGGATTCAATATCAGCTCCACCAGTAAGTATGTTAATCTTCGTTTTTATTTCAGTAATTCTATTACCAAAGATAATAAATTTCGTATTAAATATTATTAATTAAATTTTAGTTAATTGCGTTTCAGTTTTGTAATCCCAAAAAGATTAGATTTGCCCTTTCAACTGACCGTATCTAACATTCCTCTAGGGAGTCCCTAATCTGCCCAACAGGTGACTCGGTCGGCTCATTCGTTTGCGGTGATTTCGTGCAATCAACATGCAGATGGCAACAATTTCACAGATAATTAACTAGCAAATGACTTGAAAATACGAAGTCATTTCCACGAAGTAGTTTTTGATTGTAGGACATTGTGTATTAAAACACTCTTAGAGTTCACACTTTGAGCAATATACACTTCATAATAACCCTGCTAAGTATTTTGTTATACCTTGTATATTTATTTAGAGTTTGTAAGTGTGAGTCTTATCGTATAAATATATTATTGTAATAAGTGTTTGATTTAGATAACCTTTTCAAAGTCATCAAGTCATGTTGACAATATTAGTTTCACAATATGAGTTCAAAGAACTTGCTAACATAACAGACAGTTATCGCGAATCTCACGGAAACATCAGCGGAATCACGATTTGAAATTCTACCATTGTGTCATAGTTCTTGATTACATTAAAGTTAGATCGAGACTTATTCCTTACCTAATATGTATAACAAAGCCTTTGAAATAGCTGACACATAAATATGATATCATCATCTTAATCGTTGTATAAAGGTGTGATCACATTAAACTTAGACACAATGCATGCACAAGTTAGGCTATAAAATAAAGATAAGGTGACGTCATAACAATAACTGAGTCTAGACGTTACCTACACTTAAAATCTTAATAACAATACAATCTTTATTAGTCGCTGTTTTCAGCTCTTGGATGTACATTTATAATTAAAATGTAATACTTAAAAATCAAACACAATCTAGTGTTAATGTTTTGGCAATAGTGTACGTTTCTTTATAAGTATTTTCTGTTGTGTCACAGTCTTTTAAATACTTGGGACGCACTGCGAAACTCATTATGCATCCTTTGTAACATAGAAGGCAATGTAATCTAGATAATTCGCGTTGTACCTCGCATTCCCACGCGTTCGCGGCCCAGGGATATTGTCGGGGAAATTGAAAAGGTTGTTCAACTTAAGACGGAGAAAGATATACATTTAAATATATAAACAATTTAATTCATTTCGGTAATAAGAATGCTTGGAAATGTTTAATGTGTTGTTCATTAAAATTAGGTATATTTTTCTTTGTACTTTTTGTGTACATTAAATTATAGAATTAATTATTTATTTTTAGAATTATCATCAACTATTACCTTTTAACTGTTCCCGTCACTTAAATGTATGATATTGTATCTCCCGAACATTAAATGTGGGAAAGTAACCTGTCTACATTTATTATACCTACTGTTCTTGTATGTGTAGTCACTAGCGCTATCTCTTATTGCCGTTATAATCTTATCTTACTTCTTATTAATATATACGTGCGAATGTTTGGATGTTTGTTACTCAATCACGCCAAAACTACTGACCGGATTTTGATAAAACTTGACAATATTGTAGCTTAGGTACCAGAATAACACATGGGCTATATATAACTAACTTTTGCACGTGATTTTGTCTGTGACTGTGTGTTTTGTAGCGCGGTTAAGTAGTTGCCACGGGAGATTCTGTTTTTAATTGTTTGATTCACTGAATTTTATGTGAGTATTTGTGAAAATCCTTCTTATTACCCGATGACTTTAGAAGGAGTGTTATTTTATTTAAAGATATGTATGTAAATAGAAATATATCCAATTATGCTATTTGCATGTTCCCTTCCACAGCCAAAACGGCTTAAAGGTTTTTGACGTATGAGATAACGTTAGATACGTTTTGAAGTCGCAAGTGACACTGGGTATTTTAAAAAAAGTAAAATGGTGGATTTTAGACGAAATATTGTGAGGTTTAAAAATAATGTTTACAAGCAAACCCATCCAGCAGCCTATCAAAATAAATGGCTTTAGATAGCGATTTTATAAAATAAAAATTATGACTAGCTGTTGTCCGTGACTCCGGCTACAAAGACTGAAAAAATAATATTTTTATGGCTAGGAACAAAAGCCATATAAATATTATTTTTACAATATACGTGAACGGAGTCACGGGAACAGATAGTTAATATATATGTGAGATATATATTGTTAATTATTTTGACTTTTACATAAAGGTAGAAATTAAAATTTAATATTCATCTTTCATGTAGGTACCCCTTGTTATAATACTTATATCTAATTTAAGACTTAAATATCACAATGTGTACGACTACAAGACCTTTAGCTATTGACCTTTTTGGCAAAATTAATTAATAATGTTCTACAAGAAATAAGGAACACCGTGAGACCTCTTTTAATTAAAACTTCGCAATAATTTCTTGTTTTTCTTTTCAGATAGTGGGATGACAATCTTGTTGCTGAGCTAATATTTACCCCGGTATGTTTATTTATTTATTAATATTGTCACAGGCGGTACATGAAACTAAAGAATCATTAATTGATTGCTTATCGTTATTTAATTAATAATAAATGTGTTAAAATTAATATAATATCTAAAATATTATCATACAGGTAATTAATTAATACCAAACCAATTGCTAGTACACTAATCGAATCTTTAGACGAATCTGAAGCTGAACTACAAGGTGCCTAGTGAACGACAATCTTCGATGCACATAAAACGCTCGTCGAAGGCATTTTCGTTATCTCTCGGTGCAAACGATTCGGAAAATCGAACCGAGTCTTCTCGATTCAAAACCGAATCTTTCCCCGTGTCTTTGCCATTACCGGTATTAGAGCCGTGATCGCTATCAAAGCCTCTAAGGTTTTTCTATTTACAAAATTGATATTGACCCGAGTGAAAACTTTAACATATTTTAGAGAGATTACACTTTTATATACTCTTGGGACTATCTTTATATTAATAACTTAAATATAAAAGGGTTCTTGCTTTATAAAAAACATAATATACTAACATAAATACTTTTTATTTAGGTATATAAAAGTCAAATACTGTATTGCATACATGACTGTATCAACTTCTAATAAACTTCACATTTCTGAGTCGTTGTTTCAGAAGTTTATCCCTTATCTTTTTCTTTCAGTTGGGTCGGAGTTGTTAGTTATTTTTGTTAATAATCATCAATGGCGTGTGTCCCAAAGTTTCGAATGTTTCTGTCCCTAACTTCACTAAAGCTTGTATCTAACATAAATATATTGTATGAAAATGCTTTGACGTCCGTCTATTTCCTGATAGAATTTGTTGTTCACCAAAACGTTTCCGATGGGGGAGCTAGACGCATTGTTTGTGATATTTCGACCAGAAATTATTGAGTTAAATTTGTCCGGAACCAATTCGCGGAGATGTAAGGATATAAGCCGACCGCTTTATTTCATTTCATCTTTATTGTTCGTAAAATAATATTTATTTTCCTCGTTTAAAAGATATTTTCTGTTCTTTTTTCGTTTAATTATTAACTTGTAGGCCTATGATTAATGCTGTTTTCTTTGAGGAAGTTCTATATTGTGAAATGTTTGAAGAGGAGTCTAACGTTTGTAGGTATAAAGGATGTTTGCTTCTAGAAGATAGACAGAGAAGACAGATAGAAGATGGTATATAAAATAATAGGTGTCTGAGAGTAATCAGAAGTAATATTCTTTATGCATATAATAAAAATGTTTTGTATATGACTAAATATATAAACTCATATTCAACTTTTGACATTTATTATATAGACAGAGTAGTTTAAGTAATTGCTTGCTGAAATGTTTCAGGTCAATCATTCCATTGTCCTTTACATAAATTAGTAAGTCATGCAGTTATTGTTTCATTACAGATAGTAATCACGATTACTGAAATTACGATCGTATATTTTTCCTTTGACTTTATCTCTGAGATTTATTTAAATGGCAATTCGGCGGAACGTTCACTTGACATTTCAAATTTTATTGCAAAACGATTGACTCGATCGAATTAAACTCGATGTGATTCTGACTTGCATACTTAATATAGTTTTATCAATACACTTTGACAATATACCGCCTCAATATAAAACCGATACACACTATTTTATAACGGTTTTGCTTAAGAAAATATAAAAAAAATACTTGGTACTAAACAAATTTAAATCATAACCAATAATTATTTGTTAATATAAACGAATTGCCATTACCCGATAACATTTGAAATATATTTAAAGATAATTGTTTCTTCATCTTCGATATATATTTATTAAAACCCCGAGGCGACTCGAAAAAGCTACAAGATCTGTTTAACTTCTCAATCAACTACAAAAAAGGTATCCATTCCGATCGCCTTTCTTAATTGGACGTGTTATTTTCCCATTCTCTGAATTAAGCCGCGTTGTAATTGTTTTTGTGTTTCTTTCATCTTTTAAATGAGATATTGCGGTACACTTTTCGAATCGTATGACATCGTTATTTATCTTTTGGTATCAATTAAAATTATCGGAAATCGAAGTTAAAAATATTGTATATAGTAGCAGCTTATTTTGGGTTTGACTTATTTATGTATTTGATAAAGTTAACATAAATTATTAAAGATTTTTTTATAGTCGTATATTATTAATGTCTCCCCGGAACAGGTGAGCATGTGGCAAATACGAAAAATCATTTGTTAATAATGAACGCACGGCACATGTTCCTCGCGTGCTGGTTTAAGGTCTATCGGATCACGCACGCGAGACCTTAAATATATTTTATGATGTTTCAGTGTTGCTACTTCAGTCTTTTCTGGCTACCGTTTAATAGCTTCTATTCTATATTCTTTATTGTACACCACAAAAAATGCAAATAAAAAATAAACATTTATTTATTTATTTATATCTTTTCCACTTAGAATCATAATCAGTGATCACTTGTGTAAGTCAACATGGAAGTGTCAGGAGGGCCTATTTCGATACTAGATTTATCGTAATAAGCCCTTTTGTAAAAGCACTTTCCATCTAAATGTTAAAGCTATGAGGGTTCCAAACGCCTCCTGGTCTGAGAAGAACCACACAACAAACTCAGCCGGATATATATATTTTTACTATGGTCACTGTTTCACAAACGTCTATCTTAAATGCAATTTTGGAACAACTAGAACCGTCGCATTACATAGACAATTACATATGTTATACACATAGGTTGTTGTAGATATTGTATCTTGTCGTTAAGTTACTATTCGGTTTTGTTTTACACTAAACTTTAAGTTTTATATTTATTTCATTTAATAGTGTAACGTCCCTTACTGTTTTGTAGGACTTTCAAAGCTTACAACTGATATGACAAAAGTGCAAAACTTCTTCGTCCGAGTTACGTAATCTTAATCGCGTGTTACCTTCAGATACTTTCGTCACAGAATTTATCTCGAAAGTCTTTCGTTTCGAGACTAAGTACTTAGTCGCCTCACGTTCGAGAAACTTCTTTCGGCGCGTATCGCTTCGAAACTTCTGAAACTATCAAACCGCTGGATTGCTTCCCTTCTACAATGTCTTTAAATGGCGTTAAATACCGGGAAATGTATTTAGTTTCCAGTGAAACTTTAATATGATTTTAGATGTTGTAATTACTACAATTTAATGCTTTTTATTATTACAAAATGAAATTAATAATTATAAAATGAAATCCACATTTCTTATATCGAATCAATGATTTGACATGTACTACGTCGACACCGTACATAATATATAAGTGAAACTATTACAATGTATTCATAGCAACATAGCATCAGTCATTAATGAGGCGCAAGGCTGGTACGTAATTAGTTTAAGCTTAATTAATTCCTAGTGCCGACGTCTTTCACATGCATCTAATGAAGAATGCCACACCCTTCTGTCGTATCCTTATATATTTAATGTCCCAGTGATTGATGACGTCACATGCTTGTATGATGTGGGTGAGATCCGTGACGTAATTATGTGCAACGCCATCGCTGATAATAGAGGTAGATTAGTAAGCTATGTAAGATGATGTATAGGAAATATTATTGGTACACCTTAATTAATAATACTTTGCACTAAATTCAAGAATTTAAAAAAAGAGATTTCCAAACCTTAAATATCTGATTAATTATTTTCCAATATAAACAATTACCAAAAAAATGTTGAAATGACGCCCAGGAACTCAAACGCGTTGAATGGGACAAATATTATAAAGACAAAAGCGCGCCGAACGCCCATGTCGTTTTGATTAATAAGTGCCGTTGACATTCTAATTAACCCGCCTAAAAGTCAGCCAGCGAAGCCTCTTTGTTTACTCCCTGAATGAAACGCTCAAATACCAACTGATACAGGGCTCATAGATTGTAGGGATGTGAAACATGTATGTTTTTAGGCTGTAATTTATTCGTTCAATCAATCGTATCTTAGGATGAGTTTGAATGCGATGTCGATATCGAAATAGGCTTTTGATTTGCTTTTTATTGAAGCCATCAATGTTGAATGTTGAGTTCGGGTAGCGTACTGTTTTTGTTGGCAATTCAGCTATTCAAATGTAGTATTTCTGGAATTCTGTTTTTTTAAATTGCTTTTTATTTTCCCTTGAATATATTAATGTAGATGATGTGATCACTCACACACACAGATATAAGCTAACAAATTAATGCGTATGTTCAATATGAAAATATTTTTAAATTGAGTTGTAGGGAGTACCCTCCAGGAATATTTTCATCCTTTTGAACAAAATTATCTTAATAGGTCAGTGGATTTTACTCAGAATTTCTCTTTTACTTTTAAAACAGTATTATTTTTGGCTTCATCATACTTCACTATAATCTCCTACTGGTTAAGACGAGGTTTAATAAAGATCTTACATTTATCGTAACTCCGGCGTTTGTAATGTAAATTTACATATTAAAACAAAAGCATTACAGCGAAAAGCTAAGGTTAAACCTCTTAAACAATGCCCCGGTTGGATAGAGACGAACCTAACCCCATTTTGCGGACAAAAATATTTAAAAGCTGGCAACACCATTAGTGCTGTGCAACGTAATGTATTTTTTGCATCTAATTTAAATTTTTACGCTGGCTATCTCCGGTGATATTACTACTGCTTTTTGTTTAAAGTTTTTGTTGTCATTTCGGAATATTGCCACTTATCCCTGCTGTGCTAATTCCTGGATGGTTTTATGTTTTGTTTATGTAACTGGCTATTAGCGTTACTTATATCAAAGATTAAAACTAACTTTTATAATTTTAACATGAAAGCGGTTTTATATTTTTATTCCTTTAGATGTAAATTTTAATGTTTCTTTTATAAACTTTTTTCATTATAAGTATTATTTATATTATTCCATCGGTCGTCCTTGTAAGCTGATGTCACCGCGTTTGCCATTTAATAGCTTCCTAACAAAAAACTGGTAGCGTCATCGAGATACGAACAAATGAACAGTGACAGAATATAAATTAGATTAAGGATAACATAGATAAACATTTAGAAAATATGTTTCCTCTCTAGTTTATTGGTCTTATGTGTTTGTGTCGTCCACAATCTGTTCATATTTGCCAACTTATATATAAAATGTGAATTATTCGTCTAGGTCAAGTGATGTATAATATGGTAACGAAACAAATATTTGGATATTATTTACACTTAAGTATGTCATTTACTTACAAAATAGCCTCATTTGTATGAATATTACCAAAAGCCATAAATAACTTTAAAAGGTATACATAAATGCAATAAAGCCGACGTCAACGGGATCGCTTGTAACTAACCGGGAACGAGACAAATTCCCATTATTTACTATGAATTGTGTTCATTAAACACGCGAACGAAACTCGCTGTTCATTCAGTGTAGTACCAATACATATTAAACTGTTACCAAGGAAGTGTGCTGTGACGTCACATGAGTGGGCGGGACATTCGAAATTCGAATTTAGATGTGATTTCGTTTTTTTTTTGTTATTAAATTCTTGTTACCATATTAGGAGAATTGATTATAAATCGATTTGCTATTCAAAAACTAAGAGACATAAATTGTTTCTGACTTAAAATTTTTTATCTGAAGTGCCTATACTTGTTGCAAATAAGACGTAAATAATCGAGTCACATGGTTTGCCCAACATAGCTTAAGACCACGATGACGTCATGACGAGAATGCACCTGCCTTTAATTATATATACATATATATATATATATATATATATATATATATATATATATATATATATATATATATATATATATATATATATATATATATATATATATATATATACTACGTATCAAATTAGGGTACAGTAAAAGTGGCTTTATTATATTGCAATTATTCTCGCTTGACTCATGATTAATGGTCGTACCATACTGATGTTAAATAATAAACACACTAGCCACTTTTTTATTCTGCCCTTGAAGATATTGTAGGCATTAATAAGGTTTTGCAATTACTAAGGGACAAAAGGTATTATCACTGTGATACACACACATAGATATTGTAAATTCGGAGAAACACAACCATTTTGGCAATCTGTGAATGCTCATCGCCTTCGTATTTATTGGGTAAAATAGGCCAAACAAAATTAGATGTATTGTATTTCGGTTTTCACGCATTTCCCCAACTATCTTGAGCGTCTTTCGCCGACTTGCTTCCTTCCTCGGTGGTTTCCTGTTTCGACGTCTGTGGTATAAGTTATTGTTGACAAGCGAAAGAGCAAATTAAACTTGACTCGTGTTTGTCTGTGACTTTACCGGTATAGTTTTGTGGTCTACTAAAACAAAGCCAATATTCATTTAAATATTTCACTTATAATGGTGTGAAGTTTTATTTAATATTCTAAGGTGCTCTTTTATTTTTGTTTATAAAGGTTGATATGCGTATTAACACCCCAAATAATAATAGTACAAGCAGCAAGATAATAATTTATTGGTTACTTTATTTTTAGAACTTGCAAGTTTTTTAAATATATATATATATATATATTTATGTACATAAAAATTTGCATCCATAAAAGTCATTATAAAATGTAAATCGAAAAGCAATTTTTGATTCATTAGTGCAAAACATTAATAAATCAACCGGTCAGTCCCGCGATGCTGCGACAAGATTGCTTCGAAGTACCCGAAATAACCCGATTAAGCGAATGAAAGGGCCAAAACGAACAAAGCAAATGTGATTACCGCGTTGTCGACTAAAAGAAATAAGTAATATTTCTTCTGAAACCCGCTTTTCCCTTTATATATTTGTATTGGCCTGCTCACGAAGCCGTAAGATTACATACCCTTACGAAGTAGAAACATAAATTAATCCAAAATAAAATCTCAATTAGGTAGTTACATTCAATACATATATACATAGGTGAATTATGTTTATTACTATCGCAACGAAATCTTCTATCTACAATAAATTATAATTAAAGAGATACCAGTGGAGGTAAATCATTAGATCCAAAACTAAATCCAAAACTGATTACGAAACTCAGATATAATGAAGCGACTAGCGAGAGGAAGGCATATATATATATATATATATATATATGTGTGTGTGTGTGTGTGTGTGTGTGTGTGTGTGTGTGTGTGTGTGTGTAAAATAAATAAGTGACATATCGTAATAAAGTATTTCTGGTACACATTTCATTCAGTTTGCAGTCATTTTTGACTTGAATAAAGATAATATTAGCGTAAAATCAAATATATAACCTAGTTACGTCAGTGGGTAGCCGCGGGGTAACCGCAGACTATCGTACAAAAGTCGCCATAACCATGTTCCTTTTATAACAAAAATAGTCGAAACTCGATCGCCGGCAGCGGAAAGCTGACAAATTGTCGTCTGCGAAGTTGTCACCCCTGGGACATCACAGTTAGCGAGAGCAAACAGCGTAAGTTTATATTTAATCTCGGTCACACATTTGAAATGGCATACCATTTTAACAGCAAAAAGTATCGAATAAACCTTTAGAAATAATATATTTATGAGAATTATTAATGTATATAAAGTATATATTTGTTTATTGAAGTAAAAGAAATGGTATACAATTCTTTTCCTTATTTCTTCCAGTTGTTATTGCCTCACATAAATTATTTTTCCTTGTAATTAAACAAATACATTGTGATCAAAGCGAATTTATAAAAGGATCTTAATTTTTTCAGAGTACCCAAAACTCTACAGAAATAACATTCGATATTCATGAGTGATCGTGAAAGGTTCAATTGAATAAACAAATTGGTTTTGGCTTGTTCAACAAAATTATAATAAAGTAGAAAAACTAAGTTAAAAAATTTAATCATATACTTAATATGCAAAATGCTAAAATATTATAATATTTTTAAGTATAAAGCTCGGTACGAAACCAAATAGAATTATGTTGGAGTATTAAAAATAATAATTTCTCAGCTGTTAAAGTTGTGTTTGTAGTGAAATCAATTAATCTGAAAGATTTACTGAGTGTACAAATCTTTTCATTGGAACGCATGACTGGTTATTCCTTAACGGCACAGTGATTTGCGAAATTAACATCTTCAAGAGATAGAATCAATGATTCATGATTCATGATTCAACTTCACTAATAAAGCTTATAAGTAAAACGATAATTCCATACTCAAAGTAATATTGCTTTTAAGAGAGAAGCAAATGGAGGTCAGTGTCTAATCGCGTGGGATATTTTGTTTACTAAATCAAATAAAGCTACATTTTATTTTTAAATAAAATATATACGAATTATTTACGTTTCACCAAAAGGCTCCGTCTAAAGACTGTTTAAATACAGTTCAGTAGACTGTATATAAAGGAAATATGTATCTTTGAGACTTTATTAAAGTGACTCATTTCTTATTGTCCAGGAACATAAAAAGCTGAATACTAACCGCTTATTATATTAATTGCGCAGTCTCATCTATCCGCCGCTTCATCCTCAAGGATAAAACGACTTTTGACAGGGCCGGACTTATTATCACAATATCTCTAAATTGCCGCATAAGAGGATGAACGAGAGATACCAACGTATCTAACCCTCGATAGTACCGCAGCGGAGGCGGAGATACCGCGATTTGCATGAAATGAGTTCCGCACAAGGTGATGGGCGAGATGTCGTCTGGAAATATTACCAACAAGAATCCAGCCGGCGTATCGCTCTAAAATATTTTATTTCCTCTAAAACGCTCGGAGCGATGGAATAAAATATATCCGTCACGGATATAGTCAAATAATTCATTTTTACAAAAAGAGAACAAGCTAGGCGTTCGAACGTCCAGCACTATACCAACACTGCCTTTTTAACAATAAATAATTGTTGTAGAATTAAATATTAAATCGGATACTAGTTTTATCTTATATTAAATATTCTAGTGAGCTAAATTAGCCGCAATAAATTAATCGTGTGGTTGGATACCCGCTAATCAAAAACATTATTCGCAACATAACAGCTGGTCGCTGTTATTCTGAGAATAATAGCGTCGAAGATTTATCGGTTTCGAGTAAAAAGCACCCAAAACATTCCTGATTGACATTGGGATGTAGCAGTAATTAAAAGTTGGCGTGCTACACGCCTGGGACTGTACCTACGAATGCATTAACTTATACTAATTAGATAAGAATTCTTTTCAAGATTCGGAACTTGTCGCTTCGGAGAACTCCAGACTGTCGCACGTTTAATTGGGAATCTTGGGGAATTCACTTTGTTAAGAAATTTGTTTTAGCGAACAAACTGTGTTTGTTAAACTTAGTTTCGGTTCTCGAACGTGCATGTACTCGTATCATTACGGGGATATCAGTAATTAAAATTTACAAGGAGCGTACGTGGCTATAATACTAAATACGGCTAGGCCCACGGCTTACGTAAACTTATGTGACTCCCAACTCAATCACAGAAACGCTACGAATTGAATACCGAATTGATAAAGCTGGCTCTAAAACGGATCATTAATTTTGTCTAGAGTTTAGGATGGATGGATTTAGACGGTTTAGCTTTGATTATACCTGTTTCCCAATCGTGTATTAACTGAAATTACTTAGTGCGCCACATTAATTAATATTCAAATGTTTCATTAAAATTAATAGTCGACGTTACATATAATGATTAATGTTATATTTTGTTTATATATGTGTACAAACATAGAAACAAATATATTATGTATATATGACAATTTTGATGTACTAACTTAACCTCAAGGAATCGTCTTTGGTCTTCCAAGGCGCGTTAATTAAGCAAGTAGGTAGTATATTCGAACGCGAAGCCTCTACAAACTTTAAGTCAAAACCCTAAAACTTGGAAATTTGTTTTGCGTCTTCACGGATCTTCATTAGCTCCAAGTCCAAACTTATTACGTATGTTTGAGGGGGGTATATTAGTGTTGCGGTTCCTTGACACTTCTAATCTGGCCGTGTTCGAATATGTACTCATTCTGTGGCTCATGCAGACTAAATCCGACCAATTATAAAGCCGGGTCGTCTCGAATTTGGACCAATTAGATGAGCCAACGAACTGTATCGTACTCGGAAGCAGTTTTGTCGGCAATATAATTTATTAGGGAGGCTCAAAGTTGCCGGTTTTAACCCTTAAAGACTGGAGTGAAATTTGATTACGGATGCTTTAAGCGTGTCCCCTCACCGCACTTCAAGTCGGAAATGGATGAGTCCGTTTGCAGCTTACCCGATACACTGAGTGTCTCTTTACTCGTTAGGTGATTGTGCATATTGTCTTTGGATTTGACGGACCTTTCAACCCTAAAAACCCTCCTCTTGTAATATATTTTCACTGCCTGTATTTGTAAAAAAAAATTTTAATATATATATATTTCACTACTAGTTGAGGTAACAAGAAGTGAAAAAAATCATTAGAAAAACGTTTCCCGGTAAAACTATTCCAATAATAGAGATATACAAAGGCTGGAGATTCCGTCTTGAAAAGACATTCTTTTCTGGAATCAATTAAATTCTTTGTCCTACCTTTTCCTCCATTTTCTTAAATCGCAAGGGAGGTACATCAAAAAGCCTTTACTGGGAAGGGCCAATTAAAGGTTTTGATATTGATTCACCAAATTTCAGTGCCTTTGTAAACGATGTTATTGACATTGGCCATTGATGCCGATTCCCGTTTGAAGTCACAATTTAGATTCAATTCTGCTTTCAGCGAGAAAAATAATTTCCACTCCATAAACCGACCGCTTTCATAAACGGTGAGGTCAAAAGTTAGCTAATTACAAATATTATATTAGAACCATCAAAGTATGTTAAGTACATTAAAGGTTAATTAAACATCCATATAACGTCTAATTCTTGTTCATTGAAAGTCTACTTGGTATGAAAACAAATTAATTTTCTTTTATATGATTATATTTCATCAAATTTCTTACACGCGCCATTTACTACGTCATCACGTATACCCTTTGCTCCGGTTAATTAATTCAATTTAAAAGCTCCTTTTACTGCTTAATTACTTTCACCATTGTAGGTGTATTTAAAAACCGACGAAGTGGAAATTTGCTTGCTTGATTTTTGGCTTCCGATATGTAACCGCTGCGCTAATACTTAAAGTTACCAAATAAATCATGGAAATTACTTACAAACGAACCTCTGGCTAATCAATTAATCACTTGGGATTGGCTGCTCATGTAGTCTCTGTGATAGGACCGCGGTGACCCGAGAACGGGTTGATTTATGGGAAAATAATACTTTGTGGGAAAACAGCTTCCGTTAAATTATTGAAAGTGGAACTCGCCAGTGACACCATTTTTTAATTTTGTTGTATATAAAAACAGTCATTAATTATTACATCTCAAACAACTGCAATTTAATCTCTCATGCGTTGAATATCAATGGCTTTTATATTTTTAACTTTACTCGCTAAATTTGCAAACTTTTGTAGTTTAAGCCATCAGTAAATCAGGTAACTTTAAGAGTTATCTTCCAAGGACTCCATCAGACTACGGATTTCCTGAAACCTGACGGTACGATCTATTCAGACCGCTACCTCTATAAAGATCCTTTTCCCTCTCAATATTGTTACCTCTCATAACTTATCAACAATGGGCTATTAGGGCAGAGGAAAAAACTACACGTAGTGAGCAGCAATAAAAGTACTGAATGTTACTGTTAACCTATTTCGAGTTTTTAGGTCAGTCAAAATGCTCTGTTACTGTACATATATATCAACCATTTCACATACCTTCGATGTTATGAAACTAATCGAATTGTAGATATTTTCAGGCAATAAATATAACCGGGTTCGTTTTTGATTATTTTTTGTTGATCATTTAGTTGCTCTTAAGTTATGAAATTAAACGAAACCGTAAAATGGAAATCAGAAAGATAAATATATCTGTAAACATTCCAACCGCAAGGCCAATAAACTTATTACCTAATGTTACATAATATTATTAATTTGTTTGCCCTTTAGGAATAAAAACGATTATAAAAATTGTCTACTAAACTACTTTCTCTTCCATACAATTTTAAACCGCTACCACGAAATCGTTTTAAAGAAACCGCTTTCCAATAAATGAAGTATGAACAGTATCAAATATTAAAAGTATGACACCAATTTACGTTAACGACACTTACAAGACGAAGTTTGGTAAACGGTGCGTGACTAAGCAAGAGGTGGAGATTCAAATTTTTATCAAATTTATTCCCTAAATTGTTTTACGTCGCTTCAAAGTGTCAAATCTGATTTATTTATGACGGATTTGCTCCCTACAACACCTGCTGTAGGGTGACTATTACAGTACAGTTATTAAATTAAAAGTGTTTCACAATTCACTTTTATATTAGAGAACGGTAATTTGTCAGACATATTTTTAGAAGAATTAAACATTAAAGTTGTAAAGAGAATGTTTTATGGGGGATAAAAACACCCGAAAAGATCCTACAACCGCATGCAGTGTCATGATTAATAACAATTTTTTAATCCCGACAATAAAATTATTATCTAACATCCTTAGAAATGTTTATCTGAACTTTCGACACTGTCAACCCTTAATAAGGCAAACTGAGGCGGACGTGTGAACTTTATCCCATAAACAAAGTATTAATCATTGTCACCCTGGTTGCAGACGTCATAATCCGCTTACCGTTGGCGAGACATTAAGCTGTAATTATCGTCTGCAATACCCACTGACCCTTTTTTATCAGATAAACTGTTATCAAGTATACAGTTACGTCTCTACGCTAGAACCCTTGCGCGCCCTGTGAGGGCTTAAAGCTTTTGATATGAAATAGCTTTACTTACTGTAATAATTTTAGGTAGATTGGTATTACGGCTTATGTCCAGCTGCTCTTTACCTTTTCCCCGCTTCTTTGCTTACTTGTTTGTATATTCCTCGGGATGATATTTTTCCGGCCATAAAAATATGTTAATCCGGTTCTCTGTTTAGAACAAACATACTTTCATGTTATATTACTTAAAATATAATAAAATGTATAAATCCTTATCAAATATTTTAGTTACGAGTGTTACGTAGCAAACAACTTAAACTTGTTTTAAGCAATATAATTCGTTTTTAACTACAATATAGTAACTATAAGTAAGACACACAGAAAAACAATGATTTGGTTGAATTGGGAATATAGAATGACTGAGTTTCTTATTATCTAAGCTTATATAGTAAAGAGTTTTGGGATAGTTAAACATGATTAGTTAATGGCGGTAAACAATATCAGTAAACAATAATAAGCAAAAGTAAACAATAATTAGTAAATGGGGAGTAAATACAGTGATTACTGTTGCTATAATTATCTATATAATAACAACTACTTAGTCTAAGTGAATACACCAATGTATCACATAAATAACAGGAATATATATCTAAACAATAGAGAGTACAAAGGGTAATATATAACACCTCCCCCCTTAGAATAAAGATTGGGTGTTTGCACCTGATCTTTGAGAATTAGAAGTTGTTGATGTGGTGTCGCCATCGTCTTCATCTCCGGAGATGTGGGAAGTTGGTTCTATGTTCCGCATTGGGATGGCAACTTGTGTTGTACGTCGTCTTGAAGAGTTGTCAAAACAATTGTTGAATATTTGAATGCAACGTCTGTTGTTGCGTCGGTGACGATGTATGAATCCAGTAGGACATTTGTTACAGAGTTTAATTAGGAAAAATGTTAGAAGAAGGATGCCCATAACAAAGTAGAACCACATAAAGGTGGGTTGGTTTTTCTGAAGGAAAGATTGTGTTGCTGTTTGTCTGATTTTTGTTAATTCTTCCGAGTATTTATTTAAATGGTTTTGGATGCTCTTTAGTGAATCCAGTGGGGTCTCGTTGATGGTGATCGGGATCAAATTCGGAGTTTCTACCTCTTTGGTCTTCTCGAAACAATCGTCTGTGCTGATGTCGGGAACTATGATAGGCAGTGTGATGTTCTCCTCGGCTGAGTGGTATGCTGCTAAGGTGCTATATCCTGTGTGTAACTTACATCCTGGAGGTAGTGAAATGACTCCCGAGCCCTGAAGTTTTTGATTAGTGATATCGTTGTTGCACTGAAGGACACAACTAATCTCGTGGTCGACGATGTACAGCCATCTGTTATTATTCAAGGGTTGGAACGTTTGGATTTCGGCTGGAAATGTTGACACGGTGCAAGTTTTTGGGAGTTTTGTAGTTTTGCTGATCAGGATTTCTATGTCGCAAATTGGGCGTGACTCGGTGTTGTAGACGACGAGGTTTTTGCAGACACTTCTTCTTGTTGCGAAGGCGTTGCAGGTTTCTAGTGAGCTCGTAGACACATACTGTTGTCCACTAGGGTTCGTGGCTAGATACATGTGCTCAGGAAGGATGGTGGAATGGTAAGAGGAATTGGGATGCTTGGTAGGTATCGAATAGAGATGATATAAGGTGAAGATCTCGTTTTGTATTAATGGAAATTCTAATATATAAACCAAACGATTAGAATAGACATAAGCTGATAGAGAAGATGAATCTAATAGTGTGTGGATATTTTTATTAATAATTTGTTCATCAAAAGATATTTTAAAAATAGTTTCATTAAAATTTTTAATCACAGAAGAAATGATTTGAATTTGTTCTTGCATGAGCTCAGTTAAGTCTAATTCTTGTTTCTCAAGCCGATTGATACAATCGTCGTACCGCATGGCGTCTTTAGCGTCTGGTGTGCCAATTAGCCATTTAAGAACAGAGCCTAGACCGTCTAACAATTCTCTTTTAGTACGTGAGTTTTTGTCTAGATACATACTGAGTTCTGAAAGTCTGTTTTCGATCTTATTAAGGTTAATATTTACAAATGATTTTGTTGATTGAACGCTTGGAAGATTATTATATTGAGAAGACATAGCTTGAAAGTTATTCGATAGACGTAAAAGAGAATCATGTGATAGGAAAAGAGGCTTTAAATCTCTATATATTATTAGTTTCCACGATTCATTAGTATTAAATATAAAGGTAAATTAGTAGTTTAACTAATTATAATTATGTACTAGAATTATTCATTATTATTTACCATATATGGTCGTAAACGATTAGCATGCACTAGTTGATTTTTGCCAGCCTTTTTAATAAGGTAATTTTCATTAAATCCCACACGTATTACATCATAAGGACCTTCCCATTTAGAACCTAGGTTATTGGGGTTAGGGACTCGCAACATAACTTTACTACCGACTTTGTATTCGACAAAATTTTTAATTTGATTATCATAACGTTCTTTGGCTTTCTCTTTCATTTTTTCGAGATTTTGTAAAGCAGCATCTCGAGAAACTTTAAGGCGTTCATTTAGATCCTTTAGATAGTCACATGTAGAATAATCAGAGGATGGTTTTAATGAATATAATGGACGAGGTTTGAACCCGAAAAGAAGTTCGTAAGGAGTATACCCTGTGGAACTATTTACTGACGTATTATGACACATTACCGCGAATGGAATGATTGAATCCCAATTTCTTTGTTTTCGACTGTGGTACATACGTATATGATCACGTAATGTAGCGTGAAATCTCTCTAGAGCGCCGTTTGTTTGTGGATGATATGCTGTATTGACGGTATGTTTAGAACCAAAGAATTTAATTAGCTGTTTCATTACACGATTAATAAATTCGGTGCCTTGATCCGAATGAAATCGTTTGGGGATCCCAAAATGTTGGCAAAAATGAAGTATTTGCGGAGCTACAGTTAATGCTTCTTTATCAGGTATTGGATAAGCTTGAACATAACGTGTTAAATCGTCCTGTAATGTTAAAACATATTTATTGTTATTGTCGCTAACTTCGGAATAAGAGACTAAATCAATTGAGACTCGTTCAAAAGGTTCGGTTGACTGAGATGTTATGACCATAGGAGCTTGGAAAGTTTTCCTCTGAATTTTATTACGTTGGCATACAAGGCAAGAGTCGATGTAATTTTTGATGTCATTTGTCATTCCTTTCCAGAAATATTCATAGCGGATTTTCCTATATGTTTCAACTATACCACGGTGTCCAAAAAGTGGTTCATTATGATATGATTTCAAGATATTTGGGATTTCTTCTGTTGTGGGGTATTTTACTCTATTTTCACAAATGTTAATTTCGCATTTATAGATTTCAGCTAGATAGGCTGTTATACGATGTTGTTCGTTTGGTAATAATTTACAAGTGTGATCGCTTTTAAGGTCGGGGACGAAAAGTGTGGTTATGTTATGTTTCTGAAGGCAAGACAAAAGGGATTTAAAATAACTTTCACTATCCCAAGGATCGCAGTGGTTAGGTTTAGAATAAGAAAAATAAAGGTTTTGTTTTTTGTCTGAGACTAGAAGGTCTACATCGTAGAGTAACTTGGACTTTGCTAGGTAAGATTCTACTTGTGAACACGATGATATGGCTTCGTTGAACAAGTTGTCTTGATCATGATGAATGCAAGGGGTTGGAATATAGATGTCTTTATGTCGATGATCCAGTAGTTGATCAGAAGAGGTTTTTAAATGGGAATAATTGATACTTAGATGCTCTGACGATTTTAGAGATACGTAATGTTCATAATTTAATTGAAGGTAGTCGGATTCAATAGAGGTAGAAGCATCTTCCGTTAGGTTGATTACATTAGAATTCATTATTGGTGGACGAGAAAGTGCGTCTGCATTGGTATTAGCTTTGCCGGCTTTGTAAACGATTTCGTAATCGTACTCTTCTAGTTTCAAACGCCAACGAATCAGACGACTACCGGGGTCTTTGATGGAAAATATCCATGTCAAAGGCTTATGATCTGTAATGATTTTGAATTTTTGTCCAAACAGATATGGTCGAAAATGATTTACGGCCCACACTATGGCTAATAGTTCACGTTCTATAGTCGAATAATTTTGTTCTGCACTATTTAACGTTCGTGAAGCATATGCAATTGGTAAGTCTTTGCCGATTGGACCTTGAGACAGGATAGCTCCGATTGCGTAAAGAGAAGCGTCAGTGGTTAAAACGAATTCTTTGGTAAAATCAGGATATTGTAAGATAGGGGCTTTAGTAAGGATGTCCTTACAAGTGTCAAGAGCTTGTTGTTGGGCACTTTCCCAAACGAATGGAACGTCCTTTTTCAAGAGCCCTGTTAGAGGTTTTGTGATTTTACTAAAGTTTGGAATGAACCTTCGATAATAGCCTGCAAGGCCTAAAAATGATTTTATGTCTCTAAAATTTTTAGGAATTGGAAATTCTTGAACAGCTTTAACTTTATCGGGATTTGGTTTTACACCTTCACTTGAAATAATATGTCCTAGGTAAGCTACTTCTTTTCTCATAAATTCGCACTTATCGGGCTGAATTTTTAGACCATGTTGTCGTAGTCGTTTGAAGACTTCATTTAGTTTTTGTTCATGTTCCTGAAGGCTCGATGCGAATACTACTATATCATCTAAGTAAACAAAACAACGTTCTCCTTGTAGACCTTGTAAGACACTGTCCATAGCACGCTGAAACGTAGCGGGTGCGTTTTTCAAACCAAATGGCATTCTAAGAAACTCATAGTGTCCGTATGGTGTATTAAAAGCTGTTTTTGGAATGTCTTTGGGATCGAGTTCGATTTGATGAAATCCCGAGGTAAGATCTAATGTAGTGAAATAAATTGAATGGCCTAACTTATCTAGGATGTCGGTAATATTAGGTAAAGGGTAACTATCTCCTATTGTAACGTCGTTAAGCTTACGATAGTCGATTACTACGCGCCATTTCTGTTTTCCTGATGCATCTTGTTTTTTAGGAACTACCCAAATGGGGCTGCTCCAAGGTGATGTACTAGGTTGAATAATATTTTGATCTAGCATCTTTTGTACTTGCGATTTCACTTCTTTTTGATGAACGTAGGGAAATCGGTAGGTTTTTGTATTGATAGGCACATCCGTTGTAGTAGGAATTGTGTGTTTGGTGTGGTTCGTAAATGTAAGAGGTTCTTCTTCGGTGTAAAAGATGTCTGGAAACTGCGTAACTATTTTATTAAGAGATTTACCTTCTTCTTCATTGAGGTGGTCTCTACGGATAAGTTTATCTATTTTATCTTGAATTTCCTTTGATGTCAATGAATTTGTTAAACTAATTGGAATGTTATCTGTGGATTCAAACGTCGTTAGCTCACTTGCTTGGACTTTGGGTATTGATAAAAGTTTATCTTCGTTACTGGAATTTACACAAGTAATTAGAAATATGTTGTCTTTTACTGTAACTAATGCATTAGGAATAGTGATATCGTCGCTAATAGTTTGTTTGTTGATTATGGCGGATCCGTTTTGAATATCTTTAGTAAAACATGTAATAACAGTTTCAGATCGTTGTCCTACGAATTGTTTGTTATCCATGGATTCCATAGGTTTCTCTTTAATAAAGAATAATTTGTAGGTGCGATCCCGTATACTCATGGTTTTTGATTGTACGAAAATATTGACATTGAATTGGCTCATGAAGTCGTTGCCTAAGATACCGTCCGCTTTGATGTTAAGGTTAGCTACATGGAAATTGAATTTAGGAAAATGGTCTAGAGATATTTTGGCTGTGCCGAAGCTTTGAATAGAGGATTGGTTTCCTGATATACCTATGATCGATACGATTCTCGATTGATCTAGAGGTGCATTACCTATATGTTCTTTATTAAGGACAGATATAGCGGCTCCTGTATCGATCAGTAAGGTTACTGGTTTACCTTCAATGTGGAATTTGCAATTCAGTAGATTTTCTGGAGGCACATCTAGTGCTGAAATAGTAACAGACCTAGTAGATATAAGATTTGATGTAGTAGATTTAGTAGAGGTAGAATTTGATATAATAGATTTAGTATATTTAGGATTTGATTTAGTAGATTTAGGCTTAGATTTAGATTTAGGCTTAGATTTAGATTTAGGCTTTGAATTTGTTTGAGTTGGAGTTGATATAAGACTTATTTGAATATCAGTTTGAGTACATGCATCACGAAATTGTCCTCGATGGACTGGTTGATTTGCGTGTAAGTACTCCTTACTGTTTTTAGAAATAATTCCTTGTCCCCGATGGACTGGATAAGAGGAATTATTTATTGAATTAATAAAATTAGGATTTGGATGAGTTGCTAGTTTATTTGAAGTGATTCTAGATCCATTTTCAGTGTTTGGACACTGTAAAAGTGGGCTGAAGCGGTTTCCGAAGGCGTGTCCGTGGTTTCGGCCGCTTCGAAGTTTAAATTATTTACTCCTTTTACAGTAGTTGTGGATGTCGTGGGAGTTTGCTGTCCTGAATTTGGTTGTTTCAAGTTATTGTTATAAGCGCGTTTACGACATTCAGAGATTAAATGACCAGGTTTTTTACAGTAATTACAAGTTTTGTTAGGCTGTTGCTGTCGCGAGAAATTTCTAAGTTGTTGATGGTTTATTGATTGATGGAATGAAGGATTTTTTGGAAAGCCTGTTGAGACTGTATTTTTATATAATGTTTGTCTAGCCCGGTTCATATTTCTAATTTTTTCTTCTTGGATAGCAAAATGTCCTGCGTCCGACAGAGTTTGAAAACCATGAACACGGAGCATCATACCTATATCAGAGCTAAGACCGTTTACAAATACATTAAGAGCCGTTTCTTCGGTAGTCGCTTTGCGGCCTTCTAATGTGGAATCGGTTATCTCTGCTGTTAGCTTTTCCAGAATTTTGCTCCTACACAGATCGACTCTAAGGAAGAAATCGGTAATGCTTTCTAGTGGTTTTTGAAAGTATGATTGCAATTCTAAATTCAGATGCGCAAGAGTTTTGGTTTGTGAAAATTTTTGAATTAGAAATTGTTTTAGGTCATTCCATTTAAGGAATTGTTTGGAGTGAACGTCGGATGAACCTGGACCCGTGAGTTTGTTTAACGCGTACGTCAAGAGAACTGTTGTCTGATTTACTGATGTTAGTTGGAATGCGGAGTCACACGACCGAATGAATCTATAGACTTGAGAGTTTTGCGAGGTGTCGAAATCAGGAATTAGCTTTAATAGAGTTCCTAAGTCTAACTCTGAGTTGGAAAATATTTTAGTATCTGGCATTGTGATTTTGGAGTTTGAAATTAATGGATTTAGAAAAAAAAAATAGATTTAGAGAAAAGTGATGAGGAATAGGGAGTTGAGCAATATGTATGTTTAAGCCACTTACCACAGTAGAACAATCAATATGCGGATAGACATCGCTGGTTCGGCAGGGAGTTTCAAAACCCTTCAGGTACCGTACTTGCTGTTTCACAACCTAATAGGTACGTTATCCCTGTCTGACTGCCCTAGGCTATCCTACCGACTGCGCCAAAATTGTTACGTAGCAAACAACTTAAACTTGTTTTAAGCAATATAATTCGTTTTTAACTACAATATAGTAACTATAAGTAAGACACACAGAAAAACAATGATTTGGTTGAATTGGGAATATAGAATGACTGAGTTTCTTATTATCTAAGCTTATATAGTAAAGAGTTTTGGGATAGTTAAACATGATTAGTTAATGGCGGTAAACAATATCAGTAAACAATAATAAGCAAAAGTAAACAATAATTAGTAAATGGGGAGTAAATACAGTGATTACTGTTGCTATAATTATCTATATAATAACAACTACTTAGTCTAAGTGAATACACCAATGTATCACATAAATAACAGGAATATATATCTAAACAATAGAGAGTACAAAGGGTAATATATAACACGAGTAACATTATGTTTTAAAAACTTTCACAAATTACTTTTGAACACAAATTAATTATCTTCATTAAACTTGGGTCATTCCCCAAATTTATTTAATTGAGTCTTTTACTTTCGTCTAGACAAAAGGTGTTAAAAATTAGTGAACTTAATAATATAATTTTTATAACATTATATATTTTTTATAACTTCTAAAATAAAGCGTTGTATGTAAATAAGTTATTTACTTAGTTATACAATACTATACTTGATTTTTTTTCAATTATCTCGAAAATTACCTTAGAACGTAAAAAAATATAATTCGTCTTATTTTTTAAATGTTGACATTTCAAAGAACACCTAAATAACTTTATATATCTTAATATACTGTCTTTACGATAAAATATATTTAAGTACATAAAACATCAACAAATTGTATTTATTATTATTCTCCCCTCAATTCCTGGTGCCTACGATCCTTGGCAATATTTTCCTCGAGATTTGTTCTTGAATTATTGTTTTTTCTTCACGCTCTCTCTATTACATTCTTCACGGATATTTCTGACTCCTGGGAACTTTCCCAAGATATAAAAAGTAGCGCTCTATAGGGAACTGTTCGATTGATGCGGTGAGGCATTTTGATAAAGAATTTTATGTCGTATTTTATCTATCGGAAGAAATTATGTACTGCCTTTGTTTTTACTTTCCTGCTCGATGGTGAGCTATAAACGGAAGTAAGATCAGTATTGTGCTTCATCAACTTATTATGACTAAAGGTCGGGATGAAATCATAAAAAGTTAAGATTTCTAATAGTAATAATGAATACATAAAATACTATATTTTCCTGTTTCTAATTATTTTTTAAGCCATCTTTGAATAAATAACCATTAAGCAATAAGGGCTCGTCTTCACTGAATAAACAATGTTCCAATTATGTTATATTTGTAGTCAGTCAGGTTAGAGACTAAATAAAGGATCGTTTTCACTTGTCACGTGAATAGAGTGCGACCCGCGGGACTTCATCTTACATGTACCCAAAAAATATTCATGGCGACAGGGTCTTACGGGAATAGAAATCATATATTCCTGCCTGATACAGCTCAAGAATTATTATAATCAAAAAAATATAAAGATGAAAGAGATAACTCATTTTATTACATTCTTTTAATTATACCTAAAAAAATATTTGATACAAAAACAATATTCATTTATAAAGAGAAAATTAAGTCCATTAAATATATTATACCAAAACGCCCACTAAATATTCAAACCTTTTAAAAACCTCAGTATATTTTATCATTTGATATGTTCGTATGCAATCTTGGCATTCGTAAGATGAGATGAATTTTTCGAATATCTCCATGAGGCTGCGTTCTCGTGTTTTCGAGGCGTGTCTATGCAAATGTAATATAGTGTTGTGTATCGACATCCCGCTCTCACTGTAAAGCTGTTTATATCTGGCGTAAAGACGAACACTTTGAAGTGTAAATAGTACTTCTGACATACTCACTGGAATATATTAAACGTATAGAAAAATATTCAACAATCAACAATCGCGGGCGAGAGATAATAATTACTATAGATCTAAGAATGTATAGAGGACTTGTGTAAATAAAAAAACATGAAATCAAAATCGATATATCCTGGTACCAATAATAATAACATTTTATTGGTATATTGTACAATTATGAATAGCAAACTAGATTGTTAAATACATTAAATATTTATTTATAAATTATACATGTTTTTAATATTAATAATTATCAAATCGAAGTCCCAATATAATGTCCAAATCATTAATAATATATAATAGTACGATGCCTAATAAATAAATATTAATAAATTGTATGTATGTATTAATTTCATATATCGTCGAAAAGTTATAGAAATATACCAGTATCGAAGCCCCAATGAGCTGATTATGAGAATTGTTTGATATCCAGTAAGCATATTCATCGATTCATCGATTGCAGATTCAATTAGCATCGGCTTGTTATGGATCAGATTTTGCATGATTATGGATGTATCGATGTTTTGTATCGTATGTGGTTCTTTCCTATTAATTAATTCCTATGAATAACGTTTTTAAAGTCAATTTATAAGACTAAATTTTAATATTAGTCCTAGTCCAGGATACAAACAAATCTCAGCGAAATTGAAACGTCTCAGTACAAAACAAGTTCTATAACATGGCAGTGCGCATGAATGGAATTTAATTTATACATTTAAAAAAACTCACCGAACAAGTTGCCGGCGTTATTTAGTAAATACATGAATACGCCAGGTGCATGCAGCGACCGGTTTGATGGTCAGAGCACAAGAATTAGCGTATGGAGGCTCTTATATCTGTAAATAGTAAGATCATTACTAAACACACTGCACTTGTACTATAATGGAAAGTATTATACTGAATTATTTTTTTTTTATTATTCCAAGAAATACAGCCAGTTATCAAACTACCCGCAAAATGAATCTTATTCGTAAATTATCTATCAATATTGTTGCATTGTTATTCAAAGCTGCCAGAAGCATCGTTCTGGTTATTGTGAAATGGAATATTGTTTTATGTTATTTAGTTGGTTATTGAGCTTGTAACTTGGAGAACCGTCCAGATGTCTCTGAAGCCGAGATCAAGATAAAACAAAGAATGATTTGTGGCATTTACTACATACTTCATGGTACAACGTATTTTTGTACATCGGCTATTATTATTTATTGATTCAATGATGACTGTGTCATTGATACTGATCAATGTATGTACTTGTATGTACTTTTACATCGGTAATAAATTAATTAAACAAGTAGTAAAAAATCATTTGAGCATAAAATTATAAATGAAATTGCCAATCAGACTATCATGAAGGCTTTAATTGTGGGGGAAGAGCTTATAATTTGTGTTTTCGTTTATTAATGAATGTTTATTATTTTGGTATAATAAATATTTTAATGTCGAAAATCTATATTATTATACAATATATACTAACAATAGACAACGTTGCCTAAGTTTAATTCAATAATCTTATTTCATAATATCGAAGTTTTTACAGCCATATAAATAGTTGTATAATCTGTGCCACGTCGATGTCAAGAAGACAGACAAGATTCGCAATTTACAAAAAGCTGTCAACACCACGTGCTAGTTATTGACAGGCGAAATGCGGCCATGTTTGTGTGGTATAAAATTATTTCAATTACCACTTCAGTCTCGTAAGTTAAAAACTAGTTTTTAGTAGCTTTCTCAGACAGAAATACCTATATATTAAAAAGTTTAAAAATAATTAAAGATATTTTGATCTATTTTATTTATTTAGTAAATAGTTATTAATAAGAATTGAAGGAAAATTATCAAAACGGCGTCTAATAAAACATGTTCAAATTGAAAATAATTAGTAAAACTAAACAATACAAAATGTACAAGTCCTCGGTAAATAACCCGACCGCATTGAATTTGTAAAATATAAAACAACACTGTACTAACAAGTTGGACTGAATTAAGTTCGTGTAGCTGTTATTGTGAACTAGTTTGAACATGTTATTAATTGAATTTTGTCGATCACTTTCAAAGGCGTCCTAATAACAAGCCGTGTGAGCTTCTGATGATATTAGGGGTTTATTATTGTCTTTGGTATTACGAAGTCTGCACGTTTTTCGGAGATAATTTTCTGTACAAAAATGTTTGTTTTGTAAAAAAAAAAAACAGTTATATGTGCTTGTCTTTTTTTATTCTACAAAGCCAGCAGCAGTGTTATAAATGTTTTATTACGAAAAGACTCATGAATGATAAAGCTCTTTTCGGCTAATGTTTTGGGAGTATGTTCTGTATGTTTGCTCAAATACACATAATAGTTTTTGCTATGGGGTCCCTTAAAGTTTCGAGCAGTATTACTGTTAAGAACTTATTTACCATACAGACCGTACTGAAGGGTATTCTAAAGGGCGCCGTAATTATAGGTCATCATTGGCGCGCAAACTTCGTGCAAAGTTGGACAGGCCCTTTGCGTGTGAAATGAGACTTAATACACTTTGCAAGAATGTGCGGTCGCGGTCAGCCCTTTGCCCTTCCCTAATGTTTTAGCTACTCATTCCTTAGTTTGCAACATTGTTTGCACTATTTCCCCTTCAGGCATTTGTTTTTTGATTGTAATTAATTTGTTTTAAAAATGTATGTAGGTAATTAAAATTATACTTTATAGATAGTGAAATAAACAGAATATGGAACAAGTCTCTCGTTCATTTTTAATTTGCAAGGACTAGCACTCGTATTTAAATATGTTACCAGCTCGTTACAGGAGACCTAGTTTTCTGCAGGTCAATGTACTTCAAGTCCCCGTGGATAGGAAAGTATTAATTATTGCGAAAAATGTTTGCATGTGAAATTTAAAAATGCACTCCCAGAGATTTGATGATATGGCAAAGTGCTAGGATAATAATATTTTAGATACTTTCACTCTATAATAAATATAGATATTATAATGAAATATTTACCAAGAATAAAACAATAAACTTTTAGAATATTTTAGAATAACAGAATTTATAATAATAACTTTTTCTTAAATGTTTTAAGTGTCTCTTAATAGATAAAAACCAGAAAACAGTTAAAGTAGAGCTTTAGTAATTAAAACTAGCATTTATAATATTCTAGATTTTACACATATATCACAGTGCAAACATTAAAGTAGGGTACAAGAGTTGTATACAGTCTCCAAGTGGGTATGTTTACGTGTTAACGGTTCACGCTATTCACGTCCTTATGTCTTGTGACCAAGGTTCATATTGATGGATAAGTGAAGAGTAATTAACTGGGGAGTGTTTTACCCAACATAATTTTCACAGTGACTTCATATTTTCAAACGACCCTCGTTCCTAGCTTAGGTCGCTGACAAACGTAACGATGTATTAAAATACGCTTTAATATTTAACTTTTGAATAATTTCAAATCTGTACATACATTTCCTGCAATATATTCCTACAATTTAATTTAGTATTTCTTAAATGTAATAAAATCAAGTGTTCATATCTAATTTTGAATATTACCTTACAAAATACGCAAACAAGTATTACTTTTGACCCTTGCCGACTGCGCAAGGCGTCAAAGATAGCTAGCTTATACGGTATTTAGATATTGAAAACCATTATTTTGCAGAATAGTTAACCAAAACGCTGATTTACTCTGGTTTAATTCACGAAGGTACGGAACCGTTTTGAGTATAGTGACAAAAACTAACCCATGGTACTGGCTGATAATATAGCTGTCGACATGCAAAATATTTTTTAATCGATATATTTGATATTAAACACACTCGCTTCTGACAAACAGACAAAAGTTTCTTCTTTATAATAATATTAGTAATTTATTAGTAGTGTAGATAACAAACAACGAACAAGTGTTACATGAGTGTGGAACTAGTGTCTACCGTGACTAATAATGAATCAAAGAAACAAAATCATTGTGAAGTAAGTGCTTCCAAAAATTCGTTTCATTCAGTATTAGTAAAAAAAAATTTCACCTGTTTCTTCTCTTTGACTGTCAGCAGCCTTTTAGAAAATAAAAGCTGCTTAAACCCCCAGGTTGTCTTTGCAGACATCATTTTGCGTGTAAAAGCTCAAGGGTTAGCCATTAGACGCGATCTCATTAGCGCAAAAATAACACTAGCAATATAAAAGAATGACGCGGCAACTCCCGGCCTATTCATCACCCACGCTTAATGTTACCCGAAAAATGCGTAACTCCCGTTATATAGTGGAAAATTCTTAATTAATGCTGCTAAATGTGTTTTGCGAGTCTTTTTACGGTTGAACGGTATCTTTTTTCAACTTTTATAACTGATGAGTCACGGAAATAATTTATAGCAATGCTAATTATATTCAAATAGATTTGTTTTTATATCTATTATTTTTTTGTTACAGATTTATGTATTCACTGGATTCTCATTGGATTAGAGCATATGACGGATATGTAAGGTAGAGTCGATTTTTTTTTTATTAAAATAATACAAATAATGTTGTATATAGGATGGTAATAAAAATGCTGTGAAGGAACACATTTTTTTTGTTCTGAAAAAAAAAAACATTTATAAAGAAATGCATTTTCTTGTCAATTATAAAGAATATAAAGAATTCGCTTCTATTTTACGACTTTATAGTTAGGTCTTAACATTTCTTTTAAAGGGCAAAACTTGAATTGATAACAAAAACTTAAACTATGAAAGTTGAAAAGAGAAAAGGTATATTGAAATCCTTTGAGAGCACTTGGTATAATGTTATTCAACGTTTATTTTATCCATTGATACATTGAATGTTCTACCCAGTACGTTTAAATATAAACTACGTATTTGTAAGAAATCTGGCAGTCCTTATTCCGGTAGCATAAATATTTTATTCATGTTTCCTTTCACATTTAAATATAAGTAATGTTCATTTCCATAAAGTTTTGTATTTTTAAAACGCTTTTATAATACGGTGATAACATAAACAATATAAAATTAAATTGCTATTAAATACCTAATTACTTATTCATTATGGCACCACCCTACTGTTTCATAAAAGCGCGTGCGAGGATTCAAGTCCTCCGATTCGCGTCGGCCACGAGCACGCTTTATCTGCGTACGCGCATTCCAGAACACGTCTTGAATAAAGATGCCATATTGTTTTTGTTTACTATTAACTTAAGTGCACTTTCCTGTTGCAGTAACACGTGGGTGTTTTGTAATATAGGTATCAATAATAAATAGTATTTTCAAAACCATATATGAACACGGGCAGGATCAGGTTTGGCTTAGTAAAAATAAATGTATGAAGATACATTTTAATTCACAGATGATCTTTTATTTACAAATATATTTTAAACAAAGTTATATTTCGGATCCTAAACAAAAATAAATAATCTATCTTATTATAATATAAAACCTCTAATCGGTTCGTATATATTATTATCATGAGGCTATCATGAACTTAACATCAAAAAGCAACTACTTTTACTTCGCTTTCTTAATCTAAACAATCAATAACAACTTATCTTCAATAAGAAAATAAAGCCAACGGGTTCCATAAAAGACTAAACACGGTCTGATGATAGTAATCTAGATAATTCTTATTTATTCCTACCATTTGCTTATCTTAGTTTATTTTTACTTTTAAATATACGAGAGTGGATTCTGCGGCTACATGCGCTGCCGGATTCTATACACCTGTGTATTAAGTTACGGGTTTGTATGTATGTAGTGGTCTGAAGTTAAAGCTTACAGCGATTTTATACTGGTAATGTATATGTTCATTTTCGTTTGTTAAACTTGTAAGTTTTACCATAAAATTAGTCGTAAAATATTTATCTTGTGTCAGTCATTTGCGTGTTTATAGTTTTTATAACTTAACGTTTAAACTGTGTTTTCATAGGATTTAATAGGATTACTGATTACTAATCAGTAATTAAATATTAAAAAATATATCCTTTTATAATCGCTACACCTTGTATTTTATATCTTATAGGAGTCGCAAAGCGCCCGACGTCTCCGTTTACATAAAGTGCGGAGTGCACACTAGCGACCTTTCACGTGGTGAATGCGCCGGCGCATTCCATTCAAATATCCAATGTGCACGACGCCTTACACGTGTTAATATTTCATGAAGTAGAATTTTAACTTCAACTCCAATAGACCGCTGACGGTGTCTTTGTTTCGAATTAAGTTAAAGATCTAATACTCTGTAAGAACTCTATTAGAAAATATTTATATTGTTTTCTTGGTAGGTACTTTATACTAATAATCTTTGAGAATCAACCAAATATTCAATAACAAATAAGATTCCATTTAAGTAACATGTATCATCAGAATTTGCATTACTTTAATACCTATAGCTAAATGACGAGTCATACCACATACCTTCGCCATATTACATATTGCTAGATACGCTCTGATTTTATCTACAAACCATCCGCAACTTAAAGAGAATAAATGACGTACTCTTTGTCAATAATTTTCATCGATAACCGCAAATTCGATGATATCAACCGCATTCCTATTGGATCATGCGATAAAGCCCCATTGAAAGTCTAGAATAATATTATATTAATTGTAAATAATTGTGGTGCGTCGATAATAAACGACTGGTTGTTTTTGGATTTACAACATGTATTTATAAATCGACGCAATAAATTAGAGCAATTTGTAATCAGTTACTTATTAGGGTTGCCAATTGTTTCTTTTAAATATATTTTAAAGAACCTAAAACGTGGGAAGCCGGGCGACTCGATAGTATTATATAATATTGACTTAATGTGCAAATACTCATATTAATTGAGGAGATAGTTCAGTACAGCATTTAGATTGTACTGATGATAATGTTGTTTATACAACACCGGGCATGATGTTAATAAATTGATTTTACAATATGATTTTAGATGATTGCACCCTGATTGGTTCACGGTCTCCTCCCACTCGGAAGTTGTTCTATTTATACAGTTGAATCAAACATATATATATATATATATTACTTCATATAATACCTTTGCGTAGGCTTTAGTTCTTGTGGGAATAATGATTCAAGGATTCATATCTGTTTTATTTACTGACTCATTTCGTTATCTGATTTAATATAGAGAAATTGCTTACTGAAATATATTTTAATAAAGCTTAGTAATCATATTTCATTAATCCCAATATTCTTGGCTGTTGAATAAAAAAATGCTAGAGGCGGTCTTTAATAGAAACTTTATAAAAATTTAAATAATTAATTTAATCAAATTGAACTAACAAAGAAAAACATTCTTACTCCATAATAAATCCATTATGCAAATGAAGAATTAATTACGAAGAAACTTTTCACATTTTCCGCTGAGTGGTAGTTCACAAACAATCAAATACCAAACAAACTACGAACATAAAGTATCCATAATTAATAGAACTAAACAGTGTTCTAGACAAGTGACCTACTTAAAACTGCGAATCGATTGAGTCGATACCTTCAATTAATCAGTTGGGATATTACCTATTACGAGTTCAATTGAGGTCACGAAATGCGCTCACAAAGAACCATTGTGCCCTTTCACCTCGCAAATATAACAGTTATCCATATGTAGGTCAAGATCAGCTACAATTTTATGTCACTTTTGATACCTAAATGATCTTAATTAGGATAATTATATTACTAATTTCTTCAGTATCTATTACTACAAAATGTTGGTTTATAAAAAAAATCACATAGGATTTATCAATTGAAGTTATTAATTTATATTAAAAAACGTATATAATATGTTACCTATACATATAATAAAACTGACACTGATCGATTTCTGTACATGGAAAAGAAAAATGGGTGAGAGGGGAGGGGCTTTTATAAGAGTTAGAGAACCCGAAACAATAGTTTTTCAATTTGTCTGTATGTTTATGCACGCTAATCTCAGGAAAAGCTTATCAAATAATATTGTAATATTCTTCACTTAATATTTAGTGGATTTTTTCATTTAAATCGGTTAAGAAATAGAAAAGTTATGTCCATTTCTGTCAATCACGTAAAAGCATGCAAATCTACTTCTATACATGGAATCAATCTGTAGAGTAGTCTTTGTACATGGAAAATATTAAAAAAATATATAGCCAGGATGTGAACGGATAATCAACAGAATCCATTTCTGACATTTGGAAAATTTTGTTTATTTATATGTTTCTCTTTTAGTTGTGCACGCAACAAGAAAAAAATATATAGCCCATGTAAATATCTTTTATACATAAGAATTGAGCGTCACTCTGAAAAACATGGGGGACCTTTGTATAAAAAAACCCAAAATATTGTTTTTTTAATTTTGTCTGTTCGTCTGTATATCTATGTCTGTATGTTTGTGCACTCTAATCTCAGAAATGGATTAACCGGTTTGAATGATGTCTTCGGGAATATATTGTCATTAGCTTCACTTTACAGCTAGTGTGTTTTTTCTTAATTTAAATCGGTTAACAAATAAAGAAATTTATAATACCCTTTCCAATAAAAATAAAATACGAAATTGGACTACTCTGTAAAAAGATGTCTGTGATTAAAAATAAAAAATATAAAAATAAACTAGAAATACTCCTACACGCAAAAACTACTTGCCGGATTTCGATTCGACTTTGAGCGTGTACGTTTTCTCGAAATGCAAATCTATGTGTACGAAGTCGCAGGCACAGCTAGTTTTAGATAAAATATTAAGTTATATTGTCTTACCTCATTCATTTTTCTGTTCCCTTAGAGGTATTATTACTGATGAGGAAGCTGTTAATAATGGTTCATATGATGTCAAGTGCCCTGTGATTCATGTTACATACGTGATACCTACACTTTAAAATGGGGAAATGAATGATTTGTGGGAATAAAGATTATACGTAAGGAAGTATAAGTTGACAGTGTTAATGTTTTTGCAATTCAGATAACTCTGATAAAATCGTGGTGATATTTACCCTAAAACTTAACTTTATCCTCATCTTAAAAGTAAATATTCTTTAATTTGTTTTATTTGTTTGTCCATGTATCGATAAATAGTTCCGAGAAAAAATTTAAACGTCTTTAAAAAAATATATAAAAATCAATATTCTAATGTCTTGTGAAAATGTAACACACATTTTAAGATTTTCATTGTTTTTGTATACATTAATGAAGAAGTTTTATAATGTATGTTTCTAATGAGGATATTTGGAAAATTAACATAGCTTGTCTACTAAGACAATTAAACAACTATTGCAGTGTAGTTCGTAATAATATTCTTTCGTAACCAAATTTGCACGTAGAGTTTGTACAGCAGACAATAGCAGATGCATTTCTTCGTATGAATTTTAATGTGCGTGCAAATTTAATCCCTATGACAATAGACGAAAGATCTAAAATAAAGATATGCCATGTTGCCATTCTAAACAGGAAATAACTACGAAATGTAAAGCGTAACGACGTGTGCTTTTGTTACGAACAAACATACAAAGCTGTATTTAAATTCAAAAAATCCTGGTTTATTAAAAAGCGTCTTTTGTTTTCTTATATTTAATGTTGCGACACGAGGTCGTTCTATATTTAATAATATAACTATTAACAACAATATAATATGTCCTTATCATTTTATAAGATTTATCTTTACAATTACATAGTTCTAAAATTGTTTATTTATGTACAGTAGTCGTGTGATAGACGCTCTATAAACATTATTAAGACCTCTTTTCCATATGTATATATGTACATACATTTTGCCAATGAACGGACGGTTTTAACAGCTTTATTATTTAGATACCTATAGTTAAGTTAACTATACCTACTTGTATCGTAACAGCGTTTACTGCACAACGGGTAAAATTAAAAATTTATATTTTATTATAAATAATAATTATTTGCTCTTCATGGTAATTTACGTCTCTTAAAACGAAGTATTAATAAAAAAATATTGTATCTATCAATGTGACCAACGAAATCAAATGACATTTTTTTAATGATGTCTATTTTAAAACAAATCATTCAGAAACATGAAGAAAGATCGAACAACATGAAGAAAGATGAAGATGGATGAACAACATGAAGAAAGTTTAATAAAATCTAGTTACTTCCAATCCGGGATTTGGCGAGATAGTGACAGTTAAAAGTGTTCGCTTCGATCTCAAGCTACAGTTCACTTTGAGGTCGAAAAATAATTTTAGGAAGAAGTGAAATATTTGAAAATATTTAGAAATATAGTTAGGCTGTTTCAAAAAATAGCACAGAGTAATTGTAAAATGTTTAATTCCTTTAATAAAGTAATATAGTAATTTACCGCCCCGTTGGTCGATTGGTTAGCGCAGACGCCTAAATATAGCTCCTATAGCGACGCAATGGGGCTTGGGTTCGATTTCCGACAGGGACAGGCATGTATGTGATGAGCAATAGATGTCTGTATTTATAGATTTAGTCGTTTATTAAATATGTTATCAGTATTTATAATGTGCATTTCTATGCATTTGTATCGTTATCTAACACCCTTAACACAAGCAAATAATTTGCTTGCTTAGGGGTTAGATCAATGTGTGTAATTTGTCTTTTATTAAAAAAAAAGTAATTCTTAAGTAAGCTTTTCAAAGAGTTAGAGTTCAGGAAGGTTCACGCCCTATTCATAATAATCAAGTTATTCTATCGATGCCGCAAAGTTTGTTCTGAGTTTGTCCTGAATCACACCATGTGGATGCGATTTTATTAAACTTATAACACAATATATTCATATTTTTTTTAAACTCAATAACAAGTGTAGTTTGATAATTATTGATGGTTTCGGAAGATTGAGTTTTTTGTTTATAGAAACTTTCGACCTTTCTCACCAAATATAAAACTTATGATTATTTTTTTTTATAAAATTAAGAGAATTTAAATACCTCTACACTTTAATCCTTGAAGGTTTATTGATAAAAAAAATGTAAATCCGTCTAAAAACACCTGAGAAATCGCGTAACATACACACAAGCAACATACAGACGAATTGAGAACCTCCTCCTTTTTGAAGTCGGTTAAAAAAATGCTAATTCGCTTTCAAATTAAATGTCAATCTAATTAATTGTAAGACAGTCCATCACAACTCTTGACGGTCCTGTCAAATACTGTGTACATTAACGTTCTAAAACTTATAATAATCAAATGCACTAATGAATTCAGACAGCCTAAATCATAATAACCGCCTAAAGATGGTTTTCAATCACTCACTTTGAATGTTCAAACGCGTCTACACATTGATTGTAACCGATCAAGCGATTTCACGTTCCCCGCGCAGGCTGTGTGCTGGCACGCCGCCAATTATCATGTTTTTTTTTTTTAATATTCGACGTACGATGGTGTGGAAACAACAACTTTTATTGGTACATTTTATCAGACAGCTGAATATTTCTATTTTGTATTGCACCATTCTAGCTCATATACGGTTGCTTTAAGAACTGCATTTGTGTGTACAATAAAAGCTATTTCTAAGAATTATGCGTGTCTTATTGCGAACTTACGATCGTCTAGACCAAATTTTAAAACCGTCATAAATGTTTATATACTGCTGTCGTTTTCTCTGTTGATATCTTGATATAATTATTGGATTTTAAATTAAACAACAATAAATTTTAAAAATCTAATAATGATCTTACATGTCTAGTCTTTTTTTAATAATTAACCACTTTTCTAAGAAAGTGATGTGGTGGAAACAATTGGAACATCATAATGAGCAAGCAGGTTCTCAACTCTTAACTCAACCTTATCACCTCATCTGCTAATCACTAGTCTCTACTTTCATCTGTTGTTTTCACATACTTTCTATTTAATCTTAGTTATATTAGCTGTGGTATTATATAGATAACGTACTTATGAATTCTAACCTTTTACTTTTAACAGTATATATTTATAAAAGTCAAACCATTAATTATGTCTAAACATAGGCCCGTTTTATCTAACTATTGTTATAATACACAATTCAATATGATTTCAACACATTTAAAATCCAAACTCACCAAATAAAATCAGTAATAACTAAAATAACCATAATTAGCATTCGAGAACTAAGACGGCACATCATTCGTAAAAACCTGGTTACACAGCAAATGATCCTGCACCGAGAGTACTGCCAAGTGTCATAAATGTTTGATTCTGTGCCACCGATTAATATATCTCATGAACTTCTCAATTCGCTAATTTCGCGGTTGAAAATTAATACTCAGTTCTAAAATAATAAGCTAATATGCACATCAAGCATTTTTTATTTAGACTCATAATGAATGACTCGATTCATTGATATTGAACATATTATTAAAGAAAAGCTCTCAGTTTTTATTGCCGCCATAAATAAAGGGTCGTTTACACTTAACATGATATCACTATTGGATACCATGATACGCATAAATTGAGTGAAATCGTCGAGATTTATAAAACAACATTAAAATATTCTGTTATATGAACATTATCATAAATAAACTTCACTTTCCAAAGAGTTTACGAGTCCCTTAAGAAAATCCATTTGACTCTACACATACAAACATACATTCTACACACACTCATGAGAGCACGTGCAATTGTTATGATAATTGAGGTGATAAAGTATTTGTATAAAAATATGTCAGCGCAAGAAATAACAAATACGCTCGGAATATCCGCACTTGAGTTGTTATAGGAAATACATAACTTACATGAAGTATTCTACCACAAACTACTGATTTTAATATTTTACTTATTACAGGTATTCGAACACCTCTTAGCACGTCTGAATAATAATCGTTTTACATTTGCTATACGATACGATATCGTTATAATTAGTTACTGTTGGGTACTATCAGACACACTCCCTCTGTCAAATAAACCTAGTCAATGAACAAATCGACTTAGATTAGAATATTTATCGAGTATCTTGTTAGCGTACGTGGGCATCACTATCTACCAGAGACCCTTGATTTATAGTGACGCTCGCACTGAGTTATCGATATCGACGCTTTGTTCGATTGCGTGTCGGATTTGTTTCAGCACCGTAAATATTTTAACTTATTATTCGCATTTAAATTATCGTATAAATAACCAATTTACAGGATGTGTGTTACTTAAATTATAGTATGTTGTTCAAAATAATTGTATTTATTCCAGCGTTACTTTAAATTATCCTCGTTTTGTATATGATAATTAAATAGGTGTAAGCATAATAAGTAGAATATGTTGATATCAAAATCAGTTTAAAATATAATGTTACTGGATAACAGTACTATATAACTCGTAGCTACAATATATAAACAAAGAATAAAACCAGACGCAGGTGCTACGGAATGAATTCCGTTGCAGTCATACAGTTCTTGGTGAACACGTAAAATACATTATATATCAAGAAACATGTCTATTACTACTATTACTACAGATTCCTTACCAAAGTACCAATAATTAACGGGATTATTATGATACAAATAAATACAATTAAATATAGATATTATAAATAACTTCTTATACACTTCTAATGCCCTGGTTATACACAATTGAACATGCCTTAAAAAATAAATAGCTTTGAATTTGGCAACCGAATTGAATAAGAATATAAAAAGACACTTTGATGGCCTTAATAAAAAATATGTATATTTACTTACAATAAAATAGTACTTAAGAATCGCAACACGATTTCCCAAATACATCACAAGAAATAATTTCATACGAACGATTGAATAGATCAATAAAGGACGGGCGAAGGAAACGAAATATTACGGTCTCAAGGAAACTGTGAAATAAACTGGTTTTAGACTCCACCGAATGTTTCTTTCAAACGAAAATAAACTACCAAATCAAAAGGATTTACAAAAAACATTCTTTGGAATTGAGATCAAAAAGTCCATATATTGTTTCTTTAGATACTTTATTATCATCATGGATATTATTGTATCCAAATTATATATAAATTCGTGTATATTGCTATGATAATTCTAGTAAAATATAAATTAAAGTTTACAATATAAGATTTATATGAACATGGTAAATCAAATTATAATTATCGTTTTTCGGAATAATTACATTATATTTGTTTTCCGATATTTCAGCGGTCACTGAATAAGTTTACATTAAATATACTGTAAAATAATAAATTCATATTTTATAATGCTAAGTTTTTAAATTAAAAGTAGTATTCGATTCTGTATGAGCGAGTCTTTTATCAAGAAAAATATCGTAAAACTGAACAAGGAACTGACTATAATCGATTATAATAAAACTACCATTTAGAGCTTTTTAAATTTTAGATCGAAAAGATTATCAATCGGTTGATCGAAATTGTTTTATTTACTTCTAATTTATATTAACCTGGAAGCCTCATCCAAAACCCCGAAATACACTATATCCTAAAAGACAATTCCAATACAATTAATTTCAAATCACAGACAAAGTGCACGGGACAATATATTTGAGACAACGAAATAACGCAACTATCTCGTCTCAATCTGCATACTGTCATCGAATATCTCGCTATTATGCCATCCCTCCTGTCAAAACCGTTTCACAACAACGCTCGCTGAATGCATAACGATATTTTGACGTGGCGGTGGCCTCTGCATTAGACAGTTGGGAATACCTACGGGATGGGTAATGCATAAAATTTTGAACAACTGCGACCCGCCCGCCATTTTAAATGGTGAATGATATGAGCTATAATGCCCGAGGATAGGGTTCGAGATAATAGAATCACTGAATGATCTCGGAGCGTACAGTGAAAGGAGGCTCGATTTAAAAGTCGAGATGGAATATGTAAAACAGTAGGCCATAATACAGCGCGGATATGCAAGTCGCATGCAAATGACGCTTTGTTTGATATAACCCACAATTACTACCACGCAGAAATGTTTCTGTTGCTAATTAAAAACATTTGTATCACCCCTTAATTTGTTTTTTTTTTAGTGATTTTTCAGTCTTGTATTATTTCAGCGGATCCGGACCGAGTTATTTCCTGGATATTGGAACGTCGTGTTCGCGCGTAAATTAAAAATTCCGGAAGAGTCTCTATTATTTTTGTGTTTTGTTTTGTGCACTTTGGTTGAAAAGAGAACAGCGAGCTTACACTAGGTAATAGTGTTGTTCTACTGAACGATACAGTATCAACAAAACCGGATGTTTATTAATGTAAAGAATCCTTGTTTACATGGCAGGAAACCGGAAATAGTTATAAGATTTTTTTTTTTGATGTACATAGTTAAATTTATGTAATATTAAATATTATATGGAATCAACTATATATACATACTACTAAATATTCTCGCTATTGCTCACTGAACCCTCGGGCAAATTATTGTACCAACTATTTTAACACTCATATTATAAACATTATTTGTTTGTGGCGTAGAATTTAAATATTACATATGGATTACGAGATCACCTACTCTTTTTTTACCAAATACGGTGATATAACCCTTAATTTCTCTATAAAGTCTAAAATTTTTAGCACTTGAATAGGAAAATTTAAAATTCTGACAGATTTTAAAATTTTCAATTATTTCCTTATAACTTTTCAGTATGGTTGTGCAGAGTACATATTTGTAATAGCATAAAACTAGGTATACGTCTTTTTTATATTTTTATCCAGCTTCTAAAAACTGTAGCAGAAATATTTTGAATATTTGACGGGAAATATCGTAACAAATACTTTAACGGTAGTATCGGTTATACTTGGATCTTGGCAGGCACTCATCCACGGTTCTTGGCAAACGCAATATTTCTATGTCAGCCGCATTAGTGTAGTATGTATTTATAGATCGATTGCAAATCCGCGGCGGACACGCGGACGGCGCCTAATGTCCGAACTATACATTTTGAACGCATTGATATGCTAAAAGCATATTGGCAATGTGTACATCAAATTATATCTTTCAAATTCAAGAGGTTAGTATAAAATGTATACAGAATTCCTTTTATTTCTTAAGTTCGAAACGAAGTTTAATACAGTAGTATCTTCAATCGTTAAATTTATCTACAGTTTATTTAAAACTAGAATGAATTGCAAGTTGAATAAAATTATGAGATCTATTTCGGATTTTATCCAGCGCTGTTATCCTTTATCCTTTGGCAGTGTCTTAGGAGGGAAGGAAAATGCCTCAGCTTCAACTATAAACCGTTCTGTAAAGATGTCTTCGGCTCCATTAGACGGGTCGCATACAGCTTTGTCTGGGTGCCTTTGTTCGCCGCCAATTAGTCGTGAGTTAGAACACCCCGCCGCACCTTGCTTCTACTACTCCTATTATTGCTTAATAGATTATGGCTTACCAGTTCCCGCTTAGCCTCGTCCTTTGTCTGCTTCGAAACTTGTGAATATCTGAGTGGTTTTGAATATCATTATAACGTAAGTATTAAGACAATTCCATTCAAATATTCGAAATCGTTTCTGCTATAAACACTTCAATTGTCGCTTCTAGATCATAGAGGCCATTATCTGTCGCTATTTACTTAATATGTAACAATATTTACGTTACCATCGTCTGAATGATCAAAGACACCACAGCTAAGTCTCAAAGCTTTGTATACTTTATAATTAATTACGCATGTGATTATGTGTGTGCAGGATATGTTACAGTCTTTATTTACAGCTGCGGCTTCTCTTTTACTCTGGGAAAGATCATTTTTCACTCGCGTCCGCATTAGGATAGGTGTATATTTGTTTGAAGTGACGGCTTAAAATATATAAATCAGACTGTTAAATGTATGAAGCATAAAATGCTTCGTATTTACTGTTATGACGCTAAAGCGTAATGTTATGTGAAGCGAGGTGATTAGTGAAGAAATTGTTCTTTAAATGCGGTCTTCACACGCTCAATACCTCATTTGTGTTTACATTCAAAGGTGGCAACGTGACATTTTTAATATGAGCCAAGAAATGTACTGTTACTGTAAATATATTTGCTTACTTATTTATTTGTTAATAATAAAAGAATATTATTATTAATATATTTATTTACATAGAGTAAGTACAGACATTTTATTTTAGATAAATAATTCCTAATATTCCGAAAATATTGCAGTTTAATGTTAGTTAGGTAATTATAGTTGAAATCTAGAGACCTCGCTTGTAAATTGCATCGCAGTGAAAACTACACCTCACTTAAGCTGTCCAGCTTACTTTGTAATGCAAACGCTATGTGAGCTAATAGAAACTTAAGACAGCCAGCTGAATACGATGTGACCTGTCTCTTTGCATTCATTACTCTTTAAGAACTTTATACTCTTCTATTTTATTTAGAATAAATTACATTACGAAATCTTATTATCTATTTCATATAATGAAAACAATTCAGAATAATATGATGTTAATAATGTCAAACAATTACTCCCTTTCATTTGTATAATATTAAATTAGGAAGGTACACAATTTTAGATGGAAATTCTATTGACTAAACACGCTAGAATACCAAACTCATATAGTATTAAAAGCCTAAAACCACAGGCATCTCTGTCCACGAGGAAATGTAACAAAAAGGTGTGGACACGTCCGAGTGGGGCCGCTCCGTAAATTACGACCGCAGTGTGCTCTTACCCTTATATATTTATAACGCGACTCGTAACTGCAATTTATGTTTTTGTGAATGGAACGTCATAAAGGTGCCGTTAAAGCCGTTTGATGAATTATCAAATTGGTTTATATTTTAGTATGTTCAGTCGTTCTTCCTCTGTATTTCAGACGTATCTAATAATATAATTGATGTGGATTGAATTGATTCTTCAGGATTTGTCGATGTCAATAGAGTTGACGGGTCATCGCTAGTTCTCTTTCGTACGACTTTTAGTTTCTCGTTTACGAAATGTTATTTTTAATGTTACTTAAGCAGAACATTGTAGAATATTATTATGTTTTTTAAAAAGTAATTTAAATTAAGAGTATAAATATAGCAATGATTGTTGCCAGTAATTAAAAAAAATACGAAAGTATTAGTACAATTTACCTTGCTGTAGGACAATGACATAGCTTTTGTAGCTAAAATTACTGTTCTCGATCCCAAACAATATAGTTCAGTGAGATCCCGGGGGAATCTATTGTTGTCTCGTAACCCGCATCCAATTGAATTAGAAGAAAAATAAAACCTGTAAAGAAATAGACTTAGAAACATAAACTTCTTTAGAGTTACTAAACTACCGGTGTCCACTTAAGAAAACTATATTGCTAGAAGTTACATTAGAGTACGTCGTAACAGCTATTTCATTCCTTCTCTTAAAAACCCTCAATAATTATTGTCATATAGCATCCAATATACTGCTGAATAATATAGTTGTCAAATGTTCTAATAATCAATAAAAATAACTCCTTTTTACATAACTAATAGCTTCTATAATTAATGTTATATGTAATTGTTCCCTTCAAAATCTAATGTATATGGTCCTTATTTATTTTTTCCTAATTTTTCTGACTTGAATATATCACCTCATATGTTCATGTCACTTACAAAGACCAGGTGCTGCTATTACAAGGGATTGCGCTGACAAAGCGTTTCCGGTATTGACAAAATAGAACAATTTAGAAAAATATTACTTTATAAAATAAATAGTTTTAGATAGCTAATTGTACAAACCTATAGATAAACCTAGCTTTTGTTTAATGATTTTTCATATTGTTACAGAAATCTGATGTCGATTTCCAGCACTGGTTGCCCCACAGCCTAATTACTTCAATGGTAAGTTAAATAAATATTATTCATAAAATTTACTACTCAAGAAGCCTTTTTATGGGATCTTATCTGATATTAACTTTTAAAACCCTTGGGTCGTAGCAAAGGTTGGCGTTTTACTTTTTACGATTCGGCAAGCCTGCAAGGACCTGCTCATAAAACTAGAATCGTCAATAACGTACCATCTGCCCACGGATCTCACAAACAATCACAAAGGTAATTAAAAAAAAATGTACGCACAATTTTATAAGAAACATCGACATTCCTAAGAATAAATTCCCTTCTTTACGATACGCTTAAAATCCATCGAAACGCCTGCCATTCGAAATCGAACCAACTAATTATTCGACGAGATTTCATTCCGCTGGGACGGGAAAACTTTTGGTATTCCCTAAAATTTGTCAATTACAAAAGGACCTTGCCATTTCGAAACAGTCTAAAGTAGAATACGTAAATTAAAAGAGCCTCTTTTGTTCTCTTATATCGAACGGCCGAAGTTTCGGAATCTTGTTTTAGTCTCATTATTGTTTCAAAATTTTCAGCTCCATCCAAATAGCTGCCCTTTCGCTAGGTGATTTCTTTTATTATTCCCGCGCAATCTTAAGTCACGCACCTCGGAGGTAGGCTGCGAATAATAAACTCTAAAACAAAAGGAACGAGAGGAAACTCGGAATAATATTTACGCCGGACCCTCGACCGGCGGAAACCGAACCGACGGCTTTAATTTTCGAGCTTTTCCGGTTTTTTTCGAACAAACTTTGGGGTTTTCCTTCCTGACTTGCTAACGCGAGTTTTGGACCTTGACGCGTATCTAAGTTCAAGGCGGTTTTCGTGGCCTCCTGTTTGAATTTATTACAACAATTTACATAGCGGATTACGAACGAAAAGAGATACTGGTCTCAGACTTACGGACTTTTGTGTTACAAAGATTTTTATTTTTATGTTAGTTTTGAATATGTTCACAAATTTCTTTTTAAATCTTCAAATAAACAGAATGAAGTAATAAATGTTTACAGTATCAGAGATGTTATCAAAAACTAGAATTAGCCGACAACAAAGGACTAAACGAACAAATAACTGAAAAGCATTCTTAACTCCGTGTTTGTTTCGGCACTCCGGCACCCCATCTACCCCTCGGCCTACCCTACCTACATTCCATTGCTTCAAACCCCATCCACAGAAGCTACCAGGCCTTATGTCGGACGTTATCTCGGGAAGGAAATTGCGATTTATAATTTTGTAACTTTTATTTTAATCTCAATTAAAATTATGTAAATGCTTTATCGTTCCGGTGAGCGGGACTCGATTTAACAGCCCTATGGTAATTAGGACATAATTTATTTTACTTAAAGTTCGGAAGTGTGTTCTTAAAAATAATTTCTTAATTTTGATTAATATCAAAACCCACTTTCTAATATCGTATCATACTCTTTAATGATAAGTGTACCTTTTGGGGGTTATTTTAGGGCAGTACAGGTTTTTAGTAATTCCTTATCGGGTTGATGAATGATGCGGTTTAGGGTTAACAAATATATTCATATACCATCACCCGAATAATTTGTCTGAGTAATTTATTGCTTCATAGTTAGTTTTAAGTTGCCGTAAAATGCAACATTTTTTACAAAAAACTGGACTTCAATATCGCAAGCAATATATTAATTATGTAACACGATAATGAAAATAAATTTATTGCTACCTTATATATAAGATACAGATAATATCAATATTTAAACCAATTTGTTGAGTATATATTTCAACTATGCCAATTTCAAATGAGATGTCAAAAATCTTAAACGGCTGAGATAAATGAACCCTGTTTATTTGATTGCGATATTGAAGGGAGACTAATAATGTCTGTCAACCTGTGTTAAACCTGTTATCTCTTAAATAAATTGAGCTCTGTACAATACAAGAATATGATTTATTATTTGTAGCTTGTAAAATACATTTACTTCATAGGATTATTCCATTTGGTAAACTACAAAATAAATAAAATTTTATTTTATGTAAGAAAATATAAATCTTTTAAAAAGATAATAAATTATCTTATTCTTATGTTATCTTTTACTGAATATGAAAATAAAATCTAAAATGTACAAACAGCATTTTCGTGTACAAAACATTACAAATGAGCACTAGATGAAAATCCTCCTGTAACACAAGCCTACTTTCTATTGTCTAAGTAATATTGTCCAAAGAACACTTAAATTCACAAACAACCCCCCCCTTCTCCCCCCCCCCGCACATCCCACTGTTTACTGCACTCAGATACTCGCATTGTTAACTTTTGTAGAACAAATGAAGCTTTACAGCTTTTAAAACGAAAACAGTAATTTCAATTCCAGAAAATAAGACAGTATTCTTCGTCTGTTTAACTTTTAAAAAAGGAATATAATTTTACTTTTGTTTGCTCTAGAAATCTTTTTTTTTTTCCTATTTGGACTCCTTGTTTGCAACAACTTCTTCTTTTGGAACGATGACTTCTAATTAACGAATATATTATTATTGTGTAACTTTCCCAATTAATAGCCTTATATCACCATTCTTCTTACACAAAATAACTTCGTACATCTGAGATGGCGTTGAACTATCGGTTGGTGCCATCAAATTGTCCATAAAAAGTCTCATCCCTTCATTAAGGACCCTCCACTCTTTCACTGAAATCGTCCCCTTGCCACAATAGTCGTAAGTAACGTCAAGCGAATCGATGTTTAAATGAAGCTTAGGAATCTTAGGATTGGGTAAAGAGTAGATAATACGTAGAATGGGCACTACGAAACGAGTTTGAGATATCAGTTAATACTTATCTTAATAATTTGAAAGGAAACTTTATTTTCACACTCCTTTTGTAAATTATTGTAACTAGCTTTTAATGCTATTCGATTCGATTCGATTTTAATAATAATTCGATAAAGAAACCAGCTCATTTAAGCTTATAAACAAGTATTGTGAAAATTGTATTAAATTTGTTAATATCCACTTAATTAATATTTTTAAGGATATTTATTAGATGGACGAGTCTCACGTGCATTAGTCTGTGGTCGTACTCTAGGGAGCCCACATCTGCCAAAATAGCGCTCCCCAAGTTGCAACTCTTCAGCCCTTATGTGCTCCTGGTAGTATTACCCGATAATTTTAACTATGGGTGCAATAAAATAATGAGAGAGTGTGTGTGCGTTCGTGGAAACTGAATCGTCTGTTCCTATAAAATTTATAATTTACTACTTTTAACCAACCGGTTTTTTAACCAATTAAGTTTTTTTTATATTCCGGAAGATTATAGGTGCCTGTATTATTTCCATTTCAAGAATATTCTTGCAAAAATAACAATTTTTTACTCGCCCCAGAGATTACTTTCTAAAGAAATAAATTGTACCTTTTTATAATATTAGACAGGTATTATGATAAAAATTCGTTATTTTCCTGCTTATAAAATCATATTTGAAATATTTTTGGCCCACCGCAACATCGAATAATAAAAATTATCTTAAATAAATAAGGTTATAATTGTCTACAAATAGAGCTGTTACGCTTTCTCCGGTGCTAAATTTGTAAAAAGTTAAAATAATTACAAACAATATATTCCTACGATACCCCTCCTATATTGGATAAGGTCTATTCCTACTAACACAAAACATTCATATTTTATTTATAAATTTATTTCAAATTTCCGTATATCGATTCTCCTCACTGTACGTGACTCGTGCTGCTCGGCAGCTGATGTGACCGGCGAGCAATAAAGTATCGAAAAAACATATTTGTACATAATAAATGTAAATATGGATGTTTTGTGCAAACTACGTATTCTCGAGGGAACTAAATGCAAGGGTCATGGGTTCGCTGCGTTTCGTGATTCCCCTTTTTGTTGTCCCCAGCGCTGTGCTCTACCTGACACATAGCGTGATTGTACGCAACTATGGCGTCATTTAGGTTTAATGTTCTTACTGGGGTTAAATTATTTTATTTAAATCTTTATTTAGTATAAAAACTTTTATATGGGTCCTGGTGTTATAACTCTCTATCCATCAAAGCTATGTTAGTATTACTGAAACAAACTATTATAAAACCTGAAATTATGATGCACTAATAAACTAAACTAAAATAATGATTATAAAACCTGAAATAAATGCACTTTTCTACCAAAAACATTGCTAATCGTTCCTTTGGGGCATAATTTTAGAGAAACATTTTATAGTTGGCAACATTACTCAACCCATATTTGATCAAACTCTTATTTATTTAGTTGGGGGTTTGTGAGTAACCTAAGACGAGTGAGCAAAGTTCGTTTAAGTGCATCTTAAATCTCACCCTCTTTTATTTGATGCATTAAAGAATTCTATACATTTTTCTTTTCAGTCTTTCGAAGATATAAAATCCGAACAATATGTATTTTAAAAATAATGGGAACAATTTCGAAGTCTTTTGTACAGACGCATATAACAGCATGATTTAGCCAAAACTAGTTACATGCCAATAGCATATAAATCAACACCATCCAACGGATTGTAATTTAATCAAAGTTTAGACAGCGCATCAGACAAGGTCTTTGATCGCGTTGTTATTGTAATATCAACACGTGCATAAACGATACACACGCGCATCCCTACGAGTAAACATTACTCGATAAACAACCCACCGATGCGGTGTATCAAACCTCGTTTGTAGTTAATTGAATAAAGAATCGAAAGCTGGCTGAATGACTCGAAACACATTAAAAAATGGAGGGATTTTAAAGTGCAACGTTACGGCTCGATTTACATGAAAGGTTTTTTTATCGAACGCATCGGTGAATCCTTTTGAATGTTTTATTGAGGTAAACTGTGTTATTCGTGTAATAACCAGTACGGCGATATTGAAAGTAACTTTGAGTTTTTACGCCATTTTTCCGATACATGAAGGGCAATATTCTTTTTCGTTTGAAAATTTATAAATATAAAAATAAACCTGGACTGAAACAGAAGGGTTTCTCTACTTTTCTAAGTTTCACAAAACAAAAATAAATTATATCTTCTAAAGTCAATGACTGGAAGATTTCCAGACGATGAACAGATGTGAACACAAGGTGCCAGTTGGATTTCATTCAAACTTCATAATACCATAATCGAACCCATTCATCAAATCGCCCTAATTTCATCACCATAGAGAACCGGAAAAAAAGACCTAGTAAAGAGTACATAAATTTTATCAATTTAATTTTTTATTTGTAAAAGCTAGATAGATACTCATAAGTAAACCACTAAAGCAGAATTAGTACAAAGCAAATAATGCGAATTCAGTGTACAATTAAGATTCAGTTATAGATAGACGGTTTAATCACAAAAACAATAGTTGAAATTCCGATAAAATTTACGATCGATTTGTTTGGATCAGTACAACAATGGAAAGCAATGTAGGTGAACTTTCGCGAAGTGTAGGGTCGTGAGATCGATATCTTTACAAAGTTAATCATAAAACAAATTATATTGTACAAAAAGAAAGTTTGGCATTCAGGTCGTGTCGAAATTCAATTGTTACATGGCCCAATAATTAGTGTAATTTTTAATCACAGAATCGTTTCTATACAATACTTACTCAGTGCTTTAGAACACAAATTAATTAAAAACGCTATAAAAGTTCGTTCACATGCTACATAAGATAATAAAATAAATAGAAACAAGAGTCTGGCCGAATTCCAATTACTATGGAAAGCATTGACCACAGTCCTATTCATCACGGGCCAGGACAAGTTTCTGTTCCAATGAACTGAGAAAGATTTCTTTTTCTCTTTTGTTACCCCTCTGAACTGCAAGGATCCCCCGTTCAGCCGCACTCCCAATTCGCGAGATTAAACTGTCAATTCGAATACTTTTTATCTCTTGCCGATATAAAGGAGGAAATTCAATAATTAATTCGAAATAGATTTTCATTTCGCTTATACACTTCTGCATTTTTCAAATAATTGAAAACCTTTTGATGAGAACTCCTTTGTGAGAAAAACAAATGTGTTTTGTATTTTTATATTTATTTTACGTTGGGATTTTTGTACTATCAGAACTGATATGGTATCAATACACTAAAGTTGTTGCATAAGTCATGAATACGTTTAAATGTAATAATGATATCGGTTTTCTGAAAGATATTCTTTTTCTTCGAGAGTTTTTACACACTCGAATTGATACAATCCATTTGTTGTTCCTACGGCTCCCTTCGTTACATCTAAGCTGCTCGTAATTTAGGGTTCCGCAGCTGCTTCGCGTGTAATGTTGATTGTATTGGGGACAACACTTGCCTTTTTTATCGAAATTGCAATACGGATTTCGCTTAATTGAGATGCCATATCGTTAGACCGAAATCACTCGCCATTATGGCTGGTGTTTAAGGCTTTTTAAAGGTGTAGGTATTTTGTATTGAGTTTTTTTGATGTCTTGTAAATATATCATTTACATGTATATGATAAAATGGTTTACTTGACTTGCAAAGTATTCTATAAAAATATGGTAATTTAAACATTCTCGTCAACGTACATGTATAGCGATAGCAAAGATTGGACATAAAAATACCTTACCCGCTTTTAAACGTAGAACCGCTTCTTGTAATTCATTCTCCTTTATAGTTGACGACGGGGCAACAAAAGCGAAATTATGAGTCAGGTATTAGCTCCATTCATTCAGAGTAACAGATGAATCACAATACATTTAAAAGCAACCCATTCGAAGTTCTCTCAGCATTCCATCTCAAGATAAACGCTTGGATGCCTTTATATTTAGACAATTGAGGGGCTATTACTTGTGTACTATTAAATTAATTTGCCAAATAAATTAGCAATGTGAATTTATTTCCAGTTTTATGTCGGCATTAGTAACATTCTGAGCGAGGTCTCCTTTTCTATTTATAGGTGTATAATTATTTAGCCGGTACTTGGTTTAAACTGGAATACTGTACCAATCACAGGTTCGCCAATATTTATTACTAGCCACATACTATCATTAAATTAAAATCAAAACGACTGAAAATACCGTAGGTTTAATTAACTCCTGACCTTGGCAAACATTTACTATTCCACCCTGGCTATTATACTGCTAGTTAGAATTAACTGACGCTTAATTGAAACTAAGAGGAATAAAAAACCTCCGGCCGCAGCTGATAAGCACAGCGTAATCCCTCCTAAACAATGGCTTAAACTTTAGTTAAGGTAACTCCGGTTCGTTTTTAACGCTTTACACAAGTTGTGACGTAATCTTCGCTTGTTTTAAGATGAAATGTCTTCGACTAAAAGGATTTCTGTTTCCGTTGGGAGCAGGAGATTATGAAACAGAGTACTTTTTATATTAAATGTGGAATAAAAAGAATCGTAAAGTAATCTTCTTTGATATGTCAGAAAAAATAATTATTTCACTGTTTATTTTTATTTATTCATTCGGAATTGTCGGAAAATTATTTAAGTTGTTTTTTTAGGATATAAATTGTGTTTAGGCGAGGATTTGTATAAATTAGACAATACTGAGCTGTTCTCAAATCAAACGGAAATTTCTATTAAATAGCCGCGTGGACCATACATGATAATAGCATCTATTACAGTCCCATACCCACGAGACCCTAACAGGGGATTGATCCACGTGCAAGTATTGTGTGTTGTGAACACTTCGCACGATCTGTCAAATGCCTTTGTGTGTTCCGTATTGACTGAAAGATAAATAATTGCACAATTATAACACAGTTTGTGATTTGAGGAGAACAAGCAGAAAAATCAATCAAAAGAGTCGCTGATAATTACCCAATTATCAACAAATATTACATATATAATAAAATTTCTTATATCTATTAAAAAACGGGCAAACTGTACAAAAATTAATGGCTCGAAATCAACTTTAAAACTTAAAATGAAGAAAGAGTTTAATCTAATTCACTTACGCGACGAGACTAGGTCTTCGTTGTCGGTTAAATGGGATTCCTGTGTTTGTCCCCTAGATCGTTTAACTTAATTGTCGGCACATTTTATCTTAACATTTACTTCCTTTATTTTATATGGCTATTTGGCTATTATCTAACGAGATCAAGCTCCTTTAGTTTTTTATAGGGTTCTCGTAAATAGACGTAGAGAAAGCTGTATTATTAAGAATTTATATCTACGATGCAGACCAAATATATATGTATAGATTCATTCACGATCGGGATATAGAGATAAGATAGCATTATACCTATAACTAAGATAAAATACCCGTACCTACATTATCAGTACTAAATATGACCTACAGCGTTGAAGATTCCCAAGTTTAAGTATAATAAATTTAACATGAGCGTTAAAAAACGTTCAAAGATTTATGTCTTGATCTAGTAAATAAAATTCTCTTATCTATAATACAATACGAATTCAAAATACTTTAAAACAGACACCATTAAAGCCATATTTGCGTTGTACTCCGACTAAAACGCAAGTTGTAAGGGAACGCTTCTGTCAATACATTTGAATCCTTTTTGTATCGAGTATACAAACAGTTTATTTATTGCAAATATTGAATATTCGCTTTGAGACGTTTTACGTAGAATCGTACAATATATAATACAAATATCAAAAAGACTAAAGGCGGCAGGGTTGTGTCTGGTAAGTTTAATTCATCTGTTACTAAACTTAAATAAACCTCAAGATAGTATGTAAATTCGTTTGTCTTGCTAGATTTAATGGTAATCTTACGAGACACGTTCCTTTCCACTTATTGCTTTAAAAACTCGTTAAAACGATTCGTTCACGGTTTTTATAATATCGTATAGAGACGCACGTGCTAGCGTGTATTTATTATTCGATTATTTATTATTCGATTATTTATTATTCGATTATTACCACGAAATGTTTTCATATCACAATGGTAGCCCTCGAATATGTGATTACATAGTTAGAACTCCCCTCGACTATTACACTTTAATACTCTCATTTGTATTCTAAATTGTTTTATATTTATTTTCTTTAATTACTTTGAAATCAATTATATCGTTGTATTTAAAACTCGTTTGATGTTTTCTTGGCACATGTAGTTATAATTTTAAATATAATATTAATAAAATCTAAATTACACCTAATATTTAATTGTATTATTAATTTAGATTTCATTCAAATGAAATTAACTTTTATTTATAATATTTTTAGTAAACAGGCTTAAAATTGAATAGAGATTACTTCGACCAATCGCCCAACCCCTAGGTAAATTATAAACCGAGCAGGTGTGGTTTGCAATTAGCTCAGAGTGCCACTTGTGAGAACATACGACATTCTATTTTGGTTGCACTATCATTTTATAAATAAATAATAACATTGAGTTTATTATCTCTACGTTTTCTCTTCTATTATTAGAAGTACTTATTTGCTTTAACTAGAATAAACTAAAACATGTTTCTTTATATAAGGATAGCTGGCTTTCGCTAACTTGTTAACTTAGGATCCTAACTCCAGTACTTCCTAATTCAAGTTAAACAATTTAAAACAAAAACTTTCATAATACGTTTTATTCTTTAAACGTTATTATGCTATACGTATATTCTTTTCTGGTGTGAATATTTTTGAATAAATTCCTGGATTATCACAAACAAGAATGTAGGATTTTAGGCCTTTTTTCTGAATTTAAAATCATATCTACAATTTATTTCAATTAGCTCAGCTAAAAGTTAAAAGGTTTTAAGATACTGTCATTTACAAAACCGGTTTTCCGTACATCTGTCATGGTACCCTTAACTTATTTTGAATGTTAATTATTTTAAAAAGCATAGCAGAAAAGTTGAGTACATAATTTTCAGAATATGAAACAGTAGGTTGATATTGCGTTATTATTTAGTTCGTATAACTGATTGTATGTAGGTCAGGAGTTAATATTTTTCTCAGTGATTAAAATAAATGAGAACACAGTATATTATGATTTTGCTTTAAATATTAAATGTTTCTGTTGTTGTTGTCAATATCATAGAGGAATTTATTAATAGTGGATTTTTTTGTGTATATATTACGTTTTATTAAAAAACTTTTTAAAAATGTTGTAATTTAAGTTATTATGAGTAAGTTCTTACATTGATAGTTCTACGATATACAGGCTACAAGCAAATTTGAATTTTACGTAGGTAATAAAAAAACCTATAATTAGTTGCATCATCGTTTCTAAAGAAATCAATTGATAGATTTTTCAATCAATGAACTTCAAATTAAAAGCTCTCTTTTGACATCGTAATCTAAGGAAATATCGTTTTTCAAACTGGCCCATCGGAGACCTATAGACCTATAGTCCATTTAGAGACCGCAGCATCCCGACTATCAGGTTTCGGGACGTCTTCTTTTGAATTCCAATGATATTTTAATGGCCACTATCGGTCTCGATTTCTTTCTTTTTCAAACTTTGGCACTTGTGCTTTGACAGCGCTCAATATTGCTTCGCCTCGACTTTTTATTTACGGTCTGAATGGTAAATAGAGTGAGTGTTTACTCCCAATGAGGTTTTAATTATATTTTTTTAGTGCTTTCAATGTTTTTCTAATGTCAAATGTTTCGTCCGAGTTTTTAAACGATGTTTGAAACACTTTTAATTATTACTACATTTATATATCCCAAGCATTATCCTTCGAACAAATTTGGATTTTTAATAAAAAAAAATAACTCAGCCAAATGTGATACTTGCAGATTAAAAAAAAAAGATATTAATGCTTTATATTCAAAGGATTCTCGGAACAGTAGAATCATGTGATAAGTTTATAAATGTATTAAAGAGTTCTTTACAGTGTGGATACTAAAAGTAGTCAATATAAGAAAAAATATATATGTAATCCTCCCAATTTGAGAATGTTTTAGGTTTCTATTTATCTCACCATTATAATAAGAAAATACACGTTGCATAATAAATAATATTACCATCACTAAATATTATATTGAAATACTTGAATCTTCTTCTGATATATTAAAAAAAGTCTTAAATTACTAAACTATATATAACTATGTTAGTGAAACAATTATTTGTACGAGTATTGAGCGAGTTACTACATTACGTGCTTTATTCAGCGAACGTTAAATGTATTTCGGCTTTAATTCCAATTGTATCATTAAACAGTTGTAACATTTCGTCCAAATTATCGAGACCTACATTCGTTAATGTTTATTTCGACTGTCTGCAGATTCGAATATCATCAACACTGGTCATGTAATACATACTCAATATTTCTACCATTGAATAGACTACAGCCTGTCACCAGCACGCCACCTGTCTGTACAATGTTAATTGAATCGCAATTCGAGTAGGTTTTGGATTATTTTCAAATTTAGAACAAAGTACAAGCAACCTTTATCAGAAAATAAGAGAGTAAGTCCTTTTAAAAATGTACTATATATTTTGTTGTTTCTGATTTTTGTATGTGTGAGTAACGCAAACGTAGAACAGTGTTTATTTTACGATTTCAATCCAAAACAGCGAATGTCAATTAATATTGATTGTATTGCTTAATGGTTTGAACTTGTGAACACACAAACACGCCACGTCGATTTCATTAAAGTAGTCAATACAAACAACTCGGTTCCCCAATCATACTATTTCAATATTTGTGGAGACAACACCCTCATTGTACTACACAAATGGTTTCGACTCCTTTACAAACATTTACACATTTGGATTAACTTTCTTTGATATATTGCTCTCTAACTGCCACACAAGTCAACTTCAAATTATGTACTAATGTTACTTTGTTTAACCTAACTTTATACAGTATAGTTTCCGACTGGGGCTTGATAAAATAAGTTAAACGTTTAAAATCCGCTAAGTAAGAGCAGAACTGCGCTTTCATAAACAGTAAGCACATTAATCATTTAGAAATACCGAACATTCGATCCAAGTTTCGAGTTTCGCTAACGACTCTGCGAGAGACTCCGTGGCCAGTCCATTATTTTCGAAAAGGGGAATTCTATTTTTCATTTTCGCCTCACTTTGGCCATAAAGGCTGATGTATGATTAAAGTTCTCGTCTACGAGTTTGCGTATCGGTGTAATGGTGTGTGTTTGTTTTTTTATATAGTGAAAGTTATTACTTAATTATTATATAAAACTTATTATATTTGATGTTATTGAAATAACACCTACAGATGCTATAACTATGTGGATTTTTTTAACATAAATCATTTTTTATGTAATTATACCCATAATGTAATATACTTAATATTTTATAAAACATTATATAACATTTATATGTATTACATTTACAAAAAATCAATAAAAACACCAAAGCTAAGCTCAATATCACAGCTATTGTGTATCTATTGAGTTATTTAACACTAGAACCTTTCATAAAACAGTCATAAAAATCATCACTATGCTGTCATCAAAGGAGAAACATTCGATTTATGATATAAAAACATTATCTGAACCGTCCACAAAACCCGAGAAGCGTTTTACTGTTCTGGCTGTAGGCCATAAACTAATGTCATTCGGTCTGTTATGCGCCTCCCTGGAAACGCTACGGTCCCCGCTCTATAAATTTTTCATGAAGTGGCCATTTCTTCGCAAGTGTACCGGAGAAGTGATTGAAAAAACGCGTTCAGCTATATTGCGCGTTGATTGGGCGGGGCTCCTTAAGAATCAAAGCGATCCGATACTCTATTGGTGTTTGAGTGCGGGACGACGGTTGACAATTTGAATTTGAAATTAGAATCGAAATGATTATTGTTTTCCCTTGATCTGGTGCAGAAGTATTGATTGAGATTGTGGGATTTAAATATTCAAAATGAAAACTAAACTAAAATTGTTTGTAATAAATCTAATGCAAGAAAAATACTCTTAACGGAAATACCTAGAATAAATATAGCCGGTTAACATTCTACATTTTCTAAAGAGTGTTTACTGGAGCAATCTACGTCTCTCCTCCTAATTAAACGAGACTCAGACTCAGACTGCAGTTGGTCTAGGTAAAACTAAAGTTTTTCTTCACTATGTTAATAAGCACATCCGTCTAGACGGTAACAAAATTAAAGAAAATAAAGTTAAGCGTGAAAAAGAAGATTCTTTATATACTTACGTTATATACTTTTAAAAGCTATATATAACGTTACACTAGAACCATCCTATTTCAAATAAATCCCGGGATTTCGAAGTCTCGCGTCAAACTTCAGATTTGCCAAATCAAACTGTAATGACTCGGAATAAAATAGAATTTTGCGCTCCACGATACGAGATTTACTCAATAAAGGAAATAGATATTTTTAGTTAATTGAATACTCCGTTCCACGTCGTGTTTAGTTAAAGTTTAAACATGTTAACAATATTTGCTAGTAATAATATAAATAATAAAAATTTGAAGCCGTCAGAGTATATTACTTTCCTATTAAAAATTATCGGATCCATTCTCCATTTCATAAATACGAATAACATCACCATCCAATTTTAACAGACAAACATAAATACAGGCATAGTATGGTAACAAATATATTTTAATCAATTTTCCTTGTAACGCACCTTCCATTTCCTGAGATGAGATTCCTGCAACGGTAATAACTGCTTAAAGCTAATTCGTTAAAAGGATCCGCTTGGGCATTCGGTACTCGTTGAGATAATCTGGAGAGACGCCGTCCTTTCGGATATAAATTAATAGAGGACACCTGCACTTAAAGAAAAACTAAGAAACTTGGATAAAATGGAAAAAGAAAACTGTATTTCGCTTTATTGTAAGAGTGATGAACTACGTCATGAACGAATGGCAAATAAGGCCATGTGCACACGAATGGCAAATAAGGCCATGTGCACCATGCTGCTATTCGAATTGAAATCACTTAGAAGTCTGTATATTAAGATATATATTATCGGTATTTTAGAATAATTTTTAAAATACATAGTGGGTACGATTGCTGGTTCAGATCCATAACATGGTATGTTTTTCCACATCAAAGGTTGTGCTCATCCAGTTATAGTGTAGGAAGATGAAGGCGTATTATAATTTCCATTAGCATTGGAATCAATTCCACTATGTCCACTTGCGCAGTTGGCGGTGCTGATTGAATAATCAATGGGCATGCAAATGAGGGCGGCAACAGGCTGTACCACCCTGTTTTTGGACCTTGGGACTGGGAGACTGCAACTGAGAACAAACGGAATATTTAAATGGTGGAATTAATGATGTACACTATACGAGTATGGCTTATGACGTGTTATATTAAAGTATTGCTCGAACAGTATTTTTGTTAATAATTCGTTTACCCCAAAACGTTTATGCTAATTCTGAAACAATTTAATATCTTATTCATACACAGGCACAAAGTTTGTTTTGTATTCCCGGTTTGAAAACAAAAAATTAAATGAAAACATTGCCACTAATGAAGATTTTATGCAAAAGTTTCTTGAAACGGGAAGTGCGATTCAATTTCTTTTTAAACCTTTTTCGTTCACAATGACCAGCGGACCTCGCTCTAATTGAAACAAAACCATTATTAGCGGGACCGGAAAAAACGACTCCTATTTTCTGGAGCGTTTACAATAAACCTGTTAGGACTCGTTCGTTGAGATTAAAAACCAGTTCCAAGAGGATTTTGAGTGAGATTACGAGTTGACAAGTGCTAGTGAGTATTGTTACCAAGTTGATCCTTGCGATTCCTGCTCGGCTACCCTCCGCGCGACTGCCTCAGATCATTTTACTCCTGGGATTAAACAATTTCCTATTGCCTACTCCATGGATTACTGTTTGCTTTATTGCCACTGCTAATATATTTATACGGTTTGTGTGTAATAAGAGCTATGCTTAAAAAGATAATGATTTAAACTAGATAATTGGTTTGGATTTTTTTTTTTAATATTTATTGATAACCTCGAATTTGATAAACAAAAATCAATATCATCAGTGCACCTTTACCCAGTTACCTAGAACGGTACTAAAACAATATCAACAGAATATATTTCTTGGAGCATTCATAATGCAGGGGCAAAGCACCGACCGGAAGAACTGTAACTGCCGTTTTCTTTTACGTCTCGCTGATCTTTTCTAGGCGGTATTTGTTGTTCCGTATTTGAGGCGAACTTAAAATTTCATTCAGTACCTTCTTCATTTGTTACTTTTTACATTCGTTTCAATAGGTATGTTCCAGTTGTCAGTATAGTTAGTAGCTACAATTATTTTAATTGATATCACGAAAAGTTTGGACATAGTACAATTAATTCGTATGTAAAAGTTAAATTTTGCTTTGTGGTTTTCAATCAGCCGTGAACCCCACAACTAGGTCAGCGTTAAAGTATTTACCTCCACGAATTGATTTCCATTATCAACTTAAATACAAACATTCATGAAAAACCAGTGTTCGATTTAAAAACGGGTAAATGATTAATAATTAAATATGTGATATCTGAAGTTTTATATTATGACGTTCTTATTATCAAAGTAAAGTAACTATTTGTTTTAATCTTTCTAATATTCTTTATAAATTTAAATGTTAGTAATTTCGGATGTGTTTGTCCGTCGATCACGCTGGACATACCAGATGGATTTATATAGTATTTGAATATAGATAGATAATAATCTGAAAAAAGAAATACGTTACTATTATCTTAAAAAAGTATGTTTGAAAAAAACTTGCATTCGTCATTAAAAAGTGCAAAGAATGTGTATAAGTTTTTTTTATCTATTCTTGCAAACGAGCGAAGTAGCTGGTAAAATATAACTCGTAAGTACGTTCGTTGATGCGTTTCTTTCTTATCTTGGAACTTCTGAACGTCTAGAGCGATAGAAATTCTAATAACACAAGTTTTTTTTCTGAAAAAGCTTTAAAGTATGTGCAGGATCTATTTTTTATTTTTTTGTTCAAAGCTTTTAAAAATAAATACTAATATCCTAAAAAAAATGATAGATTCAAAATGATATATAAACAACATTCTATAACTTTCCAAAGCAGATTACATCTATTTCGTACTTTATAACTGTAGAAATTAATTAACTATAATTTATTAGATACATAAAGACAATCCTTGACTAGTAAATCGAGCGTAATTGCGCGAGATAACACTATCGATCCACTTATCTCATGTATCCAATGAATAATGTACGTTTGAGAGTATTTGGTAATGTGTATTAAGTGCCATATTAGTACGCTACATGACATACAACTAAACTTATTCATCACGTTTTGCACATTTTCTTGTCTTTTCCCCATACTTCCAAATCTATTTACATCATAAACGTTCTGAGGGGAGATTGTTGAGTAAAACGATTCTTGACGGGATCAAAACCCACTAACTAATGTAATACATCAGCCGAATCGCATTTCGGAAGCAGGCTTACTTATTCGTAACAATGTTTTAAAAATAGCCCAGTTTTATTCAGTAAATGTATTTCACCCGCGACACCTGCTGGTCCCGACATTCTAGAGCTATCTAGCTGTCGCCGACACTCCATTGGCCTGTACTGTTGCCTAAACTTTTACCGGCTTGCCCCTTGCACGAATTTATTGCGGAACGAAGTTTTCTTTTTGTTAGAAACTAAAAAATATATATGATGATATAAATGTCCATAACAGTATAATAAAATACACTAAATCTAAAATAATGAAAAATATTTTTATTTGCTAACTAACATTCAAATAACGAAAATTATTTTGTTTGTTTAGATTTATTTGTATTTATAAATTTTGTTAAATAACGCCAAAATAAAAGATAAAAAAAAGTAATAAATCGTTTTATGATAAACAACCGACCATAAAACGTTCATTGCGTGATATTTATTATAACTCACAGATTAAAAAACATTGTCAGACATTTGCGAAATAATAACAAACTTCTCAAAATAATCTTTATATCATCCAATTTGGAGATGACAAAGCGTGCCGAAGGATGTCGCAGGTACGTTGTAGGTATAACGTGCAAATCTTGGTAAAGAGCAAACACGCCATGCCCGCAGGCCGGCTCAAATATTTGACCTTCCATTATTGACCCCACACCTTGTGGGGATGATGTGGGGCAAGGGTTAAGCGATTATTTCAATATCAATTTTATTAGATTAAATGTACATTAGACAGTAATATATTTTGTATTATAATTCACTTGTACAATGACAAATATCTGTCGTGAAATACTTACCTACTTCAAAGAGCAATTCCACTTTATAATAATACTTTTAAAATATTTTCTATAAACAAAGTTTTCTTTCTCTACTCCTTTCACAAGCTACTGCGCACAAGTTGGACTATTTGCAATAAGTAAAGGAATTAAGAAAGTTGGAAGAAACTTAGTTACATTTATGTATAACAACTTATCCCGTGGATAATCGGTTTAAAAATACTCACTAATGCATCATGGCGTTGGCTGCTTTTCCCTAAATTGGTCACCACATTTAATGAAACAAAATCAAAGAATAATAACATCTATCATTAAGAAGCTAAGAATCCAAATCGAATAATAGTGTGCCTGAATTTATAGGTGTATGTCCTCCAAGTTACCAGTAAGTTGGACAAAGTTGTGATGCTCTTGATTTAGAACGTGTCCTAAGCTGTTGAAAGCTTGTAGCATCTGGGATGACCACAAAACTTTGTTTGTTAACTTAAGGTGAACACGGGGCCATTAACAATCCTGTTAGCAAAAATTAGTTTGCTGAAACTAACAATACCAAGCGATGTTAATTATCTACATTGGTTATTTAGTTAAAACGTATAACCTTTTTAGACCAATTAAGAACTCTAACAATAATTTACCATTCTTGTTTTGGATACATGGGTTTGTGATGACACATACCATAAACCTTCCGTGTCTTTTTACGAGGTGTCGGAGTAACATTTTATGTGTCAGAGTAATTGAAAAGCAGTGAAGGTTTTATTATCTAGCCTCTATTATATTATCTGTAATCACATTAGCTGTTCACACCTCTCAAAATTATATTTCTCAGAAATATTTTAAATCTAAAATATTTTAAGTTAATGGTAACTAAATTTTCACCAACCTTAATTTAATTAAGTAGTTAGAATCATAAATAATTTTAGATTTAATCTTAAACCCTATCTTATTCATTTAATTACGGGGCAAATAAGTATCTTTATTTACCTGATCCTCTTTCTTAACGATAATTCTTCAATCCTGAGACACAATCCGAGAATTCAATTCTGACTAATTTCAATGTTTGTTCTGAGTATTATCAAGAAGCTTTATTTGTTTTGCTCGATTCTATTTCAATGAAACGACTTACACTTACGGCTTACTTACACATTACAGTAGTACAGGATCTCCGTAAATTCGATATGAATCCCCCAATTCAGTTTATAGTAAGGCTTTATGCGAACTATTTGTAGAATTTTAGTAGTGGCTTATAATCAAATCTCACTGATTAGAAACCTTGATTGCAATATCTCAGACTTTGATTAATTTGTTCAATTAACGACCAAGCACATTAGGGGATAGATGGGCTTTATCGAGTTGTAATTGAATGCGAGTATTTTGTAGTAAGGGTATTAGGGATCAGGTTTATGACCGTCTCGATGTCGGCTAGCGATCGTCACGCGATACCACCGAGGGACCAAGGGTTGACTTTTAATGAGGTATCCCAGGACAAGTATTCCGTGAAGATGCTATTTTAAGGACAAAAGCTTTCGTGAATATATTTATGTAACCGAGGATTAGAATATACGGAAAAATACAAATATATTTTTTTACTCGAAAAGTTAGAATTTTGTATTCTCATTTTCTTTGAAAAACATCCTTCTTAACAAATGGCCCTTTCTTAATTTCCTGGTCTGATATAATTGCCTTGCGCTCTTCGTGTTTCATTGTGCCACGAAAAATAAAAACATAATACACAGTTAGCTTTATTAGAGAACATGTTTTAATAACGAAGTCTTCAGAAAAAGGAATTAGAACTTAACGTACATTTTAAAACAGAAAAATCTAAGTATTTAGTAAGTTTCTTAACAATATAGTATGGATTATTAATTAACACTACACTTTAGCTCAAGCTGCACCGCGGCGGAACTATAACTAACTGTGACAAACTTTCAGACCAGAACTAACTAAGTTACGCTGTTCTGCGACCAAACAATATGACGATGACGTTATATCATATTATGTGGGTTCCCGTTCGTTGCCAATTTTAATTAGATGCTCTATGTCTTACTACGAATGTCATGACCTCTTCGAAGTTCTTATTGACGCAGGACATGCTTCAAAAGTTTTGTCTTTGTAACTTATGAAATATTTTTTTTTTAATCTTAATAAAACTTCAATTGTAAAGACACAAAATGACATTATTGAAGGTGAATGGCAACTGGGTCAAAGCCAACTTCTGTTGCGAATACCCCACATAATAGATGGATTAGATTTTGGCAAGTATTTACTAGATTTTGAGGTGACTTACACTCATAAGTTAAAGTAGTAAAATCGTGCCAGCAATTTGTCTTTTCATTCAAAGTCCGAAATTTGATTCTTTGTCAAGATAAATATGTTAGGGAAAAGCTATTTGTTGTTTATTTGATCCAACTATTCAAGATTGCGTAAACATTTCTACCATGTTAATAAAATGTTTCATACATTATATTAATATGGTAAGAATATTCCATAAAGTTTAATGTATGATGAAAGTGTATTAAAAACATGTTGCTAAAATAACAATGGAATTAAGTTAGTGTTTTACGCAAACCAAATTCTAGCAGTAAATCAAGTGTTCCCAAAGTTTAGCGAGTCCCGTGCCGATTTATATCGTAGTTAGACATCGTATCTCCGCGTATCTCTATCGCTTAATGAAACTTAAGAGAATACTTCCCGAATCCAATATGGCGTCAGCAAAGTCTCCGGATTTATTTCCGTCTAGATACAATCGCGATACGCTCTCACCACACGTAATTTAACTTCCCCGATGTGGATTTATTCGGGTATCAAAAAGAAATTATAAGGATATCGGCGCAAGAATCGGTCGCCCGGTGTTCCCTGGTATTACCTTAATAGTGGTTCGGATTTCCTTATGTACGATTTGTCGGTCAGTTTGTTGAGATTCTTTTTCGTTTTTACATTGCAAAAACACCAAATAGGAACGGCGTTTTTCGGTGTTTTTTATGCAATTAGAAATCAAAAAGCAATTTCTTTTAATACTTTTTAATAGAGAACTAATGATCGATTTAATGAATGAATTGATTACATTTTATTCGTTTTCTTCCATTTATTTCAATGTCTTATATACCTAGAAAAAGCCATAAAACACTAAAAACACTGATCTAAGCTCATTTTAAATCTTATAATTTTTATTGTTTTTTTTTAAAGAAATATTAAAATTAACGACAAACTCGTTAGCGATATGAGACTCAAAATCTACTAAGTGTCACTAATTAAATCTTTTTGGTTCCATTATTCTATATATCAATATATAAGCTAATCTCTTTATTTTCTATAACATGTTAGCCATATTATCCATATCTATTAAGGTAGTTTACATGTATCTGTAAGCATATCTTTTCATATATTTTTTTACATTAAGCATGTAACATGTAAGTTCATGTTACATGCTATATAAAACAAATCAATACAATCTAATTATCATAAATAATAGTAATAACCACAGAATATCAATTTGATAAAGTGCATTTTATGGTGTGATAAATATTAAATAAGGTGACATTTTCCTTTATCTCTATATAATGATCAAAAACCACACTTCCAAAAAAAATACAATTGAGCAATAATTAAGTAATCACAGCATGATAACGAATAATCAATGTATCTTTTTAATGTATTTATATTAATACAAATTATGAAAACAAATTGATTATGAAATAATAGTATTTATGATTAAAAAGATAAACCATTTATGTTGCAGCTTTGAAAGTGTAATCATCCGGAAAATATTATTATGTAAACAATAAACTGTAACCTTTATTAACGCTATAAGCCTAATAGGAAATACTTGGAAAATATAAATTATTAAAATAACTACACTCTACAATTAATAACATCTGGACCCTCTTTTATTGAGATCATTCTCTCGGTTTTGTAAATTTTAGTGCGAATATAAACAAAAAATAATAATAATCTTAACTACAATTCCTACACTACAATTTAACATAATATTTTAGCCAAGGTTCTTAAACGCACTATAAAATGCAGCGCAATATCAGTAACTTGGAGCGTTTTAAAATTCTTAAGAAAACTCGCTTTAGTTTTAAGATTTAAACTTTTTCCTAGCTCTGGCAATGCTAACAGCATACATGAATGATGAGGTAGGGTGAAACGGTGAAAAATTGTCTACGAACAGACTGACAAGCTTTATAACGTCTTATAAAATACTATTTGAATTCTACAATGTGGAGTTTATTCAGGAAATAATATTGTGGTTATTATTGTAATTTTTGTTTCTTCTTTATGATTTTATATCTTATTTAGATCTCTTCTAAACTTACACATAGAACTTAAGTAAACTAAGACATATAATTTATGTACATTAAATTATTTAAATTCAATTAAATATTATTGAATATAAAGTCTCCAAAGTCTTCAAAGTCCAAAGTCGTCTCCGTCCACGTGTTTAGTGACAAACAATCTTTTTCTTTCTACATTTTTTTAACTTCCCGCATTTTTTTTTAAGTATCCTATGTTACTTCTAATACCTCCAAAAGTATGTGTACAAAGTTTCATAATGATCAGTTAAGTAGTTTTCGCGTGAAAGCGTAACAAACAAACATATCATTTATAATATTAGTAGGATTATGTTTCATATATCCAAAAGACTTTATCCAGAAATGATCATATTAAATAACATAATCGAATGCACACGAACAAAGCACATGTCCAATAATTCTACAAGCCGGAGTTCCAATGGTAAGCCAACGGAAAATAGCTTCAGAGGATCTGAAATGTACGTTAAATGTACGTAAGACTGGTTTTCATGAACTCTTGGCGAAGATTCAAGACAGGGGGCTTTAAAACTTCGCAAGTTATTGTAAGACGTTAATCGAATCTATTATTGGATGTACAATACACTATGGTAAGGAGTGAATGAATTATTTTGAGAACTTTCTCTTTAATTCTAGGCGATTCCTGTAATAGTAATAGTAACACCCGGTTTAATATATTAAATAGTGCTTACTAGTTTACTAAGTAGGTTTGCGTTTTAGAATTCGCACCAATTTGTAGGTAAACTAAGCCAAATAATTTCTTACTCTAAGAATATATTTTTTAAATATGGTAATAAATGACCTCACTGCATGTATCCACGCTACATTAACATGCAATTTCATTAGATGCGCCTCAGTCAGGATGATTAATCGAAGTGCGAAGATCCAGGGTAATGGAGGCTGTAGTGACTCAGAGGGATTTGGAATAAAAAGCGAAGTACCCTCAAACACAACAAAAATACATTAGTGTATTGTAGATATTTTTGTGTGTTAATATATATTAATAGAATGGAATATTAATTGTATTGATGTACCGTGTATGTGAATATAATTGATTCTGATTGTGAATTACTCAACGGGCATAATGACGACTATAAATGCAAAGGTCTTACAGGATATTGGGCAGTCGTAAAAGGTAATTTTCCGACTCCTGTCTGATGCGCAATTATCTGCAATCAATCGGACAAAGGGAATGAACGACGTTATTTCTCTTTCTGCTAGTAATTTATCACTCGAATCATTTATTTTCTCTGCATTGTTTACGATTCTATCGATACAATGTCGCCAAGAATTACTTATTATTCTTCTTCCATAATAGCTTAGTTACAAAATTACTTTTTATAAACTTATAATATTCGTAATTTAATGTTTTACTAATTTAGTTACTAAATAATTAAATTTATTAAATATTATTAAAGACAGAACAGAAGAACAAAAGAACCTCAGATTTAGGTGAAAGTAAACTCAACACTATACATTCGTAAGCTTGGCTTTGACCCAAAATTTTATACAATTATTTACACCATGCTACTGCGCTTGTTATTCGACTAACTTTTGTCAATTATTTAATTAAAAATGTGCAGAAAGTATTCTATTTTAATAATATAATATTAAACAAACGCCACGGCCATCTTTAAATGCTTTGATTATTTTATATACTGATATATAACGGTATTCAGTTTTATTTTAAATCAAAATGTAAAACCGTAATATCATACTCTTTACAAGAAATGCTTTAAACTTGAAAGTTCAGTTCAGAAATGCTTCTTAAAATCTCCTCGAGGTCAACATATCTAGGTTTATTTTCAGTTGGCTTGTAAAGCAAAGGCAACTTTAGTAACACACCATTACTCATACTTTTCGAGATAATATTTAGTAGAAAATAATTTCAATACTAACTTTAAATTTAATATAAAATAGCATACATTAAACTATTTGTTAACGATTGTTTAATTACTGTTCCAGTCAATAGATATTTTCCCATTTAGTAATTAATAGTATAATATTAATTTTGTCGGTTTACACTAGCGCTGTATGAATAATGAACCACAGTTTAGTGTTTGTTCATATTAAAATAAAGTTTATTATTACATATAATAATACTAAAATATAATTATTGGTCGAGTATCAATAAGCTTTGGTATCTAAACAAACTTTCAAAGCTATAAAGAGTATATACATTTCTACATTTAATTTAAAATGATATTTCTCTCAAACCCTGAAACGTAATTAAATTTAAAGATAACATTAAAATATCTCTGAATACATGAATTTAAATTTAACTTATAAAAGGGACGCAATTGATATGAGAGATTTATAGGCAGAGGGTATCGGGCTAGACACGTTTAATTAAAACTATCTGACGACCAACGATTTAAAAACACCATTCATGTTTTCACATTTGACTTTAAAACTATAAATTATATTTAGTTCAATATAAATTATAAGTTAGAAATTAGTAAATGTGTTTCATATTCACTTTACTTTATAATAGTAAGGTTAAGTCCTTACAGTTTCGAAATGCAGACGATATAGCATTTGCTTCTTTTTGGTGCTGAACGACACCGGTAACGACTTCCTTGCAAACGCACATCGAAATGCAACGGTTCCGAAACACGTGCGAATATCCCTCCGTTGCCGCGTCGCTTAGTCGCACTCACCCTTTGTTACGAAGATACGAACAAAATGTACGCTGATTGTCCCAATGTAAACGGAAATATTTCAGCACGTGTGAAAAATGAATATTTTTACAGTCGAACGTCCGCCATTTTAGCTTTCAGAATACTGACGCTGCGAAACATTGGCCTTTAAACATTTTATTTGACGCCATATCAAATACAAAAAAATGCTGTCGAATTTTTTTGCATTCAGAGGGAGTTTAAAAAGTTTCGTCAGTAAACTCGTTTAAAGCGGTAGCCTGTCCGCGGAGCAGTTTTCTGCGAAAAATTATTGAGTGAATAGAAACTACTAAGCGGTGCTTTTAGCCCAGTTTCGGAACGGACGCAGTCACGGCACGACCTGGCGATTTCCTCAGACCGCCGTCCAATTTACCAGAACGCATCTGCCAACTGAATAGCTTGGCTTCTGCTACTAGCTCTAAACGAGCGCCTCCTAATAAACTGCCAGCCTAAATGGTACCGACTTATTTGATAGAACTATGAGAGGAAGTGAAACAATTGTAATAGCGTTACTCTAATCAAAGGGTACTAATTATCCAGAGTAGGTACTCCAACAAAAGTGGTTTTATTGCTCGCGGAGAGAATGGAAGGCGAGTAATTTGGTGGTGTGACCGCAAGAGCGCATGTTTATTAGAGACATGGACCTCGCCTCGGCCTCCGATTTGCATAACGGTCTCCGTCGTAATTAGAAACCATCTCGGACGTCCCCCCTTTGTCCCGTCAAGTCTGCCGGGGGGGGGGCGGGTGACGGGAACGCCTTGTATTTATCCACTCGAGGATCAACTGTATAATCCGAATTAGAACAAAACTTAGCGCGTTTCTGTTTAGCGAACTGCAATGTTAAACAGTATAAGTGCATTAAAGTAAATTGTACATGTTTCCCGCTTTTAATAACAGCGAGCTCTCCAACTTAAACTAATGTTGACAACTTACATCCCGAACATCCTCTCACTCGTTATGGTTTACAGCTTCTGCCCGTGTATCTTTCGTTTAAATACATTTTGCTTCCTCGTGAAATAAAATAACATTGTTAGCTACACCTGGAGTAATTAAAGTCGAAAATAACTTATAAGTTGAACTGAGGGTGAATGCAATAATAAATCACACATCAAGTTGGCAGCGTACTGCGTATCTCATTAAGAGAGGCGTATTTACGAGGGCCTCTGTATCGCGGATAATAGCGCTAAACCGATATCCTTATTTACTGCAAATTGCGTTGCTCTCACGTCTACCTAGATTGTATCGCGACCCCAATGTATCCCTTATTGCTCTTTATAGCTTTCATTTTGATTCCAATAAAAAAAATGGGCTAAATTTTTTTGCTATCCTTCCATCCCAAAAATACTTAGAAAAGTCTCATAACCATATTTATTCAACATTTTATTAAATGCAACTTTATGTTTACATTCCACAAATGCCTTATAAAGGTTTATATTTTAATATCTGTGTAAATACAGTTTGCAAACTACTCGGCAAGCTCATAAGTTACAATCAACATACGTTCTTTGTCTACGGTTTGCGAGACTTGGGTGTGTGTTGGAGGCGCATGCCCTCGTATTAATTAATACAGTTTTAACAAGTTACAACACTATTGCGAGGAAAAACTCCGTTTTGCTGAGCCTTAGGTATACATGTATATGAACTAACAGGATGGTTTCCTTTGGGAGCGAATTCGGTCTATTAAAATTTAGTTCCTCAACCATTGTTATATTTCGTTTAAAAATATTCATGTAGGTAAAAGAAAGCAATTTTTTATCACAATATATATTTCTTTAAACCTTTCAAAATAACAACAATTATTAAATATCCCGAATTATGAAATATCTCTCTGAAAATATTATTAAATATCCTGTTAATTTTAAATAAGTCTTATCAAGAAACCCATTGTGAAAATTGTTCAAAGAATGTTCCAATTTTTGTAGAAACAAGCCATTTCTGATATTATTTGTCTTTTGTTTCAGGATACAATAAGGAGCTCGCAGAACCAGTACAGCACGAGCTATAGAATACCAGCGGTGAGTGAAACACTTTATTTCGCGTTCATTTAAATTACGACTTCACTAACTCGCTCACTAATTAGCAATTACGACTACTCTAACTAATAACACGATTAAATCAAATAAAAATGACTTTCAATCGTCTTCCATTTCATAAAATGGAAGCAAAATATATTGAAGTAAAACAATTTTTGTTAGAACATTGGTTTGAAATAAGTAGAGTTTCTAAATTATAAAGATGCTGATATAAGGTGATACTGTAACCTTAAATCTGTATTCATAGTTGGCAACGCTTTAAAAATTGTACAAAACGATAGCACTCTATTGGAGTCGATTGCTGCGAGCGGTCACTTGCAACTTTTTTTATCACTTTTGTTCTAATTGCACCTCTATGTGGGTCTGGCCTCTAACGAACTTTACAAATGGCCGCCGTTGTTTTTTAAGTTCCAACTCTTGCGTTCGAAAAACGTCGCATTGTGTACCGACTTTTTTAGTGCTAAGTTTCAGATTCTATATGTTTAAGACAATATTGTATATTCTTAAATTAAATTATATTTTATTAGGCTGCAATTGAGAGTTCATAAAATATAATTAATACCAAGGGTAGATGTTCATGTACTCAGCCCAAAATAATATTAGCTCACTTAATAAATCCCTTTATAATCTACTTACCTCGGGTTGAGGCTCAGTAACTAACATAAAGACAAAACTACTGCATTAACATTTACGTTTACTCAAACCAATTACGAGTAACTACTAACTACCAGGAAACTAATTGGCTAAAGCTACGTTCCAAGAGAAATCGCAAAGTAGGAGTGAAAAATAAAAATTTACGACAGCCGTCAGGGGCAGACGGAATATTGAAGTGCTCGAGAAACAACTCATTACTCATAATTAGCTCGCGTAAACTTAATTTGCCCGAGGTGATGTACCCGGTACGGTTTGCAATTCCGTTTAATTACAGCAATGAATTATTGGGGCCTGCGAGCTGTCCTGAAGTGCCTTCGAGCTACTAGTGCGACATTGCATCTACAAACTAACAAGACAATATTAAATCCATCCACTATGAATGACTAAAACGTAATTTGTATTAACTAATATTACTCATATATAAATATATAAATTTAGTTTGAAATGTTATATTAACTTGGTTTTGTTTATTAAATATTTCAAATTAGTAAACATAAAATATTGAAACAGTAGGGCAGTATGCCAAAACACCACGCCCTAAATACTGAGAAAACAAACACTCATCGTGATGTGATAAATTACCGGCACGAAATCCAAACCCGCTGCGAAACTTCGATCAGAGTCACATTGGAGTTTATCAGCTCGGGACATAACGAAGCGTTAATAGCTATGTAATGTGACAGCTAATTTCCTGGAAGAACCGCCCCACCTTCAAGGTTTTTATTGTCTTCATCAAGAGTCCCGTCACGATTTCACCCCTTGGGGCGTGGACTCACTAGGAGGCACTCATCAGACGAAAACTTACGAATTAAAACGTGCTTAGATTCTTAGTGCAAAAGTTTACCTCAAAGAAATTGGCACTACTGACTTTGAAATTCATTAATTTTTTGAAAACACTTTTAACTGAGTTTCAAATCTTAAGTTTTGATTAATATTTTATTCGCATTATTTTTTGTAGAATAAATTATAAATATATTTTTTGTTCAATTTTTGCAACTAAGCTCGTACCAGTATTTACAATATTTTAATTTATCGATAAATAATATTTTATTTATTTAGCATAAGAGTGTTTTGCTGAATAATTATTTGAATAGTGTTAAAATGTTTTCAATGATGTCTAAAGTCTCACAGCAATCTGGTATAGTGGCTGGCTGACTCGTTAGTGAATCGCCCCACTATCAGGCTAACAAACCCAAGTGATTTTGAATACTCTCAACCGCTCACCAAACAGTTGGGAGCACTAGTTAAGTTCTCTTCGAGTCTCCCATCTAAACAGAACCTATCTCAACTAATTGGCTTCGGACCGAGAGATACCGCAGTTGCGCTCCATAAGATTAGGGGTACGGTCAAGAACTCTACAAGTTTCTAAGATTCAGAGCTGTATTCTTGAATTTGCCCTTTATTAAATACCAAATACAAAAGGAAATATTATCAACTATTAAAACGATGTTAGAGAGTTTGAAAATTCAATATACATTTTATCAGCTCTTGTCAAAAGTGTTATTCTGATAAATGGCTACCCGTGTTTCGTCAGAATATTTTGTTTGGTTCATAAAGCAAGCCAGAATGGTATTCGATAATCTGACATCTGTAAAAGTAAATTCGAAGTTGCCTATCAATAATCATTTTGACGTTTAAACTGTCATTATTCATTTGATTCGCAATGTTCAAAAGTAGAATTGCGCGAATCGCGCAGTCAGAAGTCGCATTCAAAACAAAAAATCAGCCGGATACCGAGATGCCGGCAAACATATAAAATCGTCTGCGGGGAATCTGCTTTAATCCCCTTTTATTGCGGCTTTTATATGACGATGGGGACTTATATGCGTAACCGATGTAGCAGTGGATACGTGGAATGAAAATTTGCACTTCTAACGCGAGTTTTCCAATGAATGATACTGTAGATCAACTTCCGAGCCATTTATTCGCAAATCGAGTTATTGCACCTCCCGTAGATCGCTTTACACAGGTCATTTGTGGGAATTGCAAATATCTAAATGTTAGATAAAAAGATTTATTACTCACTTTGAATTTTACTCACGTCTTTGCGTTTTGGGGACGAAGCTATGCACTTGAGGTACTCGATCACATTAACCGTCACTCTTCATTGTGTTCAGGCGCCTGCGAAGCTCTTAGGTCATGTTCTTATTTTAAAAACAGTGACAGAATATTTTAAGTAAGAGTAGTTGAACCTTTCATATATTATGTCATTCAAATATTATAATTCCATTCTTCAAGACCAAATATACACCAGGCACCTAATTTATTTACTTAAACTCACGTTCCGTTGAAGTGTTTGTTTGTTTACAAAAGCAAATCAAATTATTTACCAAGCGTCCATTCGGTGATCCATTTATTTCACTACGTACAGCCTGTCACAAAAACATTACCATTAAATCCTTAAGATGCACCACACAAGGGATGTTATGGCATGTGAACATTACGTACCTTACAACACCCTGTACAATTTCCTCGTAACGCAAATTAAATAAAGTGTTCCGACTATGAATAATAGCGACCGGTATTCTAAACATGTTTCCAGAATTAACAACTTTAAATCATAATAGCAATCTTTTACGCACTGTCGAGTAAACTTAAAATCTACATACTACCTTTTATATTTACAAAAATGTATGTTCTGTTAAAATATGTCATTATTCTGATAGGGAGAATTACTGACAATTTATGGGAATTATGCTAAATAAGCACATTAATTCAATTGGGCATACGTGTCGACTATAACACTATAATTAAAATTTCTTGTCACTGTTGGGCGGGGACGTATTGTGGAATATCGTGAGGAGCGGTTATTAAATCCGATCTTGTAGGCACGCCACTACGTGACGTTCTAATTGCGGTCGGATACAAACACGAAATATGAGTATGCTTATTATAATGAGCTGTGGGCCCTCCGACTAGTTGACTACTTTATTAAAAAGGCTAATTGAAAACTGCCAGCTCGTCATATATTCTTGGCCCATTCCTATTTTTTAATTTTTCAATATTATAAATCTGAAGTAATCTTTTTAGGATATTTATCCTATAAAAAAAATACCTAAAAAAATGAATTTTTAATAAAGTAAAAACAAATATACTAAAAAATTAAACTTGCAACGTTTTAGATTAAACAAAAGCGTGACGAGTTTAGAAGCCCCCCTCCTCTCCCCCCTAGGTTCCAGTGCGGCCGTGTGTACTGGGTAGAGCGTGAACAAAATGGCTGCTTAGTGTGCTTTGCTTATTCACTTTATTTGCAACAAACATTCATTGTGCAGGGAGTGGGTTGGCAATGTTTCATCGTTTAAAATTGTCGAAATTTAATGTCTCCGTGCTGCAGCATAGCGTAGCGAATTAAGGAAGCGAACACAGCGTAACCATTTATAATTTTACCATCGAGTATTCGCAGCTCTAACTTAACCAACAATAATATTTACTCTGTTTTCGAAACCAAAACTTTTGCAGTCTTTTGACCCATGACTCATTATCATTAACATATATTAAAGAGTTAAATAAACGTTAAAATATAGGCCAGCATTCCTATTTGGCGTGACGTCTCTAGTTTGAAAGGTGGTTATTAATAATGTTACCAAATAAAAACGAACTGTTTCCACACGCAAGGGTCTTGCCATCGAATTAATTTTTAAAAGTCGGGATATTATGGTGGGTAGTATTTATTTTGTAATATTTGGTAACTGACAATAAATAAACGTAAATATGTTAACGGCAATGTTTGTATCATTATTGATATATTTTGTTGAAATTTTCGGACATGTTTACATTACGTTAGCTGGGCTACGAGGCCAAAGTAATCGTGAGTGAAACGGAATAATTTAAATGTTTACATAATTAAATGACTTCAACTGCAAACAAATATATATATATATACATATAGTCGCTCACTTTTACCAACTTTAAAACGTACAAGTCCTAAAAAGGAACCTTTAGTTAGAACTACTTAATCGAATGAATTAGATATTGAAAATATGTGTGAAAGGAAACCGATGGACTTTTAGGATAAGATTATCAGACGAGCAAAGGAAGGACGTGTATTCCAATTCCTCTTCAAGGATTCAAGGAGGTCTGTAATTGAACAGAACAGAGGAGAGATATGAGTAATCGTTAGAACGATTTACGCTTCAGCTTTGTGCCAAATCCGGTAATAGGCGCCCCTATTTGAGAAGACTTGAAATAATTTTAATAGTTTTTTTTAAATCTTAATGATTTCTCGATAAATATGTTTAAGATAGTTTTAAATAGTTAAAGGATTTTTTGAGAACATGTTTTTTCTTATATTTTTTTTATATCTTTAAGTTTATTAATATGGAAAGAAATATAGTATCTGTATATACGAAAAACATATTATTGCGTTCATCCATCGAAACGTGACCTTATCTGAAGCTATAAAAATGCTATAAATCAAACTAATGACCTCCATCGATGTGTACTAGCTTTATATTCCGACATTTCGACACTACCGATGACTCAACTATAAATAAGAGATTTATAACTTTTTAAAATTTTATATTTCGATAAATCGTTATTTATCACTTTATTGAGAGATAAATTGATAACAGCACTTTTTATTAAATTAAATCAAAGTATACAAATCAATTAAGGCTCCATTGTTGTAGGTTATATAATTGTTACGCCCGTGTGGTAATTCTAATTTGCTTGCCGCCATGGAACATTCCGTTTAGAAATGGGTGTTGTTATAACTAGATACCGGAGCCTGAGTTTGTGACGTGAGATGCAAAGGAATAAGAAAATTTAAATATTGTGTACTTATTAAATTTAGTAATTAAATTAAATAAAAAAAATCCACTTCATTTCAATATAAATAACATGTGACATACATATTCAATAGAATGAAAAGATTATTTTAGACGCATCATTGGTTGCGCAATTAGGCTCGTGTGAGTCGGTTTTATGTGATTTTTTACCAAACGCTGCCGTATCAGACGTCAAATTACGTTCTTTTATTATTTTCTCATGCTAAGTAGGCATCTTAAATTCATTTGGAGCACTCTTGCCGAGACGATAAAATGGCAAGTTATTATATTGTCATTCCAAAATTTTCTTCAAATATTTCCATATAATTTCATGTACATTTCGGTGTGAATTGTAAGTAGGAAATGTTATTATTTTTTTTTTATTTATTAAAATGTATTAATTATTATTTCTTTAAACATTTATATCATGACCGGACACACTTATTGTTAGAACATATATAATCTTAACTTCATCGTAATTAATTACTTTACCGAGAATTTCAAATTCAGTAAGTATCTGTGATATTGTCTGTGTGTGTGTGGGCACTAAAGAGTTCAGTCGTCGTACACTATGTACCTATTTCTAGGCATCTCGTCGTTTCATTTGTAAACATTGTCTTTGGAGTCCTCCAACGTTTTGTGTAGAGAAAGCAAACTGATGCTAGCTGTAAGAACAAACGTTTGTTGTCTGTCCGTGCATTGTACCCAGAATCACTGTTCATTGTGTGAAAATATCACAAATGGATTTGATAAAATAATAGTCTAGTTAAATTCATATTATGTAATTAAAAGTGTATATTTAAATAGAATTAATGTTATAAATATGATTTAAATTACTTATTAAATTATACATAATATACTACATTTATATAAAGAAAAATAGAGAAAATATTTCTTGACCGGAACCGAAATAATACGTTTTTACTTTAAAATATTTGATTTTACACTACATGAATTGGAACATGTGTAAAGTCTGAAACCGGAAACTGCCGATGCATGCTGGCGAATGCCAAATTATGTAGCTTGACCGATGTGGCCAAGCCAGAAATGCCAGGAACCAATGGCATATTGTTCTAGCCGACGTCGTGACTCGTGAGGAACTGCAAGTAACTTCCGTTACGTGCATCATAAAGATCCCTTTATTGCTTAGCTTGCGTGTATTCGTGTAATTTATGCGTTTAAAACGGAATAAAGAAAACTTTTTTTTTCTGTTTATATTTAACCCCTTGTTCGTAATAAACGCGTTCAGAAAGGGGCGCTCGGATTCCTTTAAGTCCTTTTTTTTTATTATTTACAGTATTAGGGCGACATCTGTCATGATCCCGGTAATTATATGTCAAAGGTAAAAGGATAAAAGATACTTGTTTGTTTTTTTAATTTGTTATCTACTGACAAATATTTTTGTAAATATAAATATGAACCGGTTGAACTTAATCTGTTGAAAGATTTAACTGTCAATATATGTTGGTTATGTCATTCACACAATAGGCAGTAAATATAATATTACAATTATTTACTCACTATGGTTTCATATTAATCATTTTCCGGCTGATATGTAAAAGTACTATATACAGCCAATCTTTCCTTAACGGCAAATATATATATATATTAATAATTATGTTTCGTTATCTTTTTCAAACCAATTTTATGAAAATTCAAAGCAATGTTATTTTAACAACTGACTTGAACAATGTCTATTTGCATTGTGCTGAAATGGTTAGAGCATTACGACGATATGAATCCGCAAAAATGTTCACGTAAAAGCACTAGTATTAAGCTAACAAGAGTAAACCATTGTAAATATTGCTAGGTCAGAACTTAATGAAGTTAAATTTACTAAAATTATAAAAAAAAAAAACATATTACATTCACTTGACGGTATCAAAATATAATTAAAATGTTTATTTGTAACAATATTTTTCAAACTGAATATGATCTATTTTTTTTAAATATGTTTAATTAAACAAGAATACACGAACATAATAATAGCCGATAAAGGCTCGGGATAAAATAATAAATTACTCCAGCATATCGAGTAATCTGGCAGACAAGGCAAGACGGTGACTTTTCAATTAAGCTATCCGGTCCCGACAAGTTCTATTAATCAATCCCAGGGCTCCAGTCGATAACTGAGGGGTAGTGTAGCGTGTACGCAATTAGGTGAGCCAATCCTAACCAACGGATATGGCGTCAAGACACGTTCAAAAATGGAACAAATACAATTGTATTTGGTTCTTTAAGAGTTAAAGTTGTATATATGAATATCATCAAAACGATTTAGTCCAGAAATGGAACCAGTAATCAAATGCTATTTAAATTGCAATAAACCTGGCCGGCTAATCAACAAAATATTATCAGAGGGGTATTAATAGAAAAGCGGTTGGCCGCTAGAGCTGTAGTTGCGGTCCTCGGATTGTTGGTTTCATTCGAGCTAGCTGTGGCTTCCAATCATTAGCCAAGCCGATATTTAACCTTTAAGTATAGGTTACTAGTTTTATATAGACTATTTCTTTTACATGTTAGAGTAGAATAAAATGGCGTTCCGTTGTATCAGATTGTGCACTTCCTGTGCAATGTTAAGAGACAATTAATGAGTTATATATTAAAACCGATTAAACTGAACGCATTGGTTTAAATAAAAATCATATCTTGTTGAGTATATAATCGCTGTAAGCTTCAGGCAGAACTCAGTGCACCATGATTGATAATCACTTTGTTGGAAATAATTATATATGTACCATATATATTGAAATAATTATTTTTGTATTTTGATAAATTAAAAAATACAGCAAAACACATTAATATTAATATATATCTCATGTAATAAATTTTAATAATTTCGTGTAATTAATAAATGCTCAGCGCAGATCTTAATTCATACAATTTAAGAGGACTGTTCTTGACATTTGCTGCTGGTAAAGTTACTTTAATTTGAAATGAAAATGTTTGTTAATAATTATTTCTTAGTCCTAATAAAGTAAGCTTAATTTTCATTGAAGTGACGGACAAGTGTAAGTAAGTTTAATAATCGCCGCACTGCTAATGACCGAATAAAGGGTCACACACACCATACGATTTTTATAATCAAATTATTTCATTTCTAATTGGTCATCATTAGTGGTTTCAATCTAGATTACGAGGTTAAATTAATTTAAATCAGAGTTACTGGCATCCCTTCGTCCCAATTTGTAAATTAAACTGATTTTCTAGAATCAAAAGTTAAAATCTAATAAAGTTGTATTATTAGAATCGAGTTCAAACTTTAAATATAATGAAAGGAATCATAAATTAAGACCTCAATCCATTTGTGGTCTTCGCAACAAATGAATTTCGTATTTACTTATAATTTTATTTACTGAAACTTGAAAATTTGGGTTTTTATAATGAGGAAGCATACGTACTTGTATACGATGTTAATATTTGGTAGAAATTGCGATATAATTATTTATACAATACGACATCCTATCTTAACCGCAGGATCTAAAGCATCTTCAATATTTACTAAAGCAATCAAACCTATTTTCTATGTATCAAGCTGGTCCGATTGCGGTTGTGGTTAGCAATGTATACGATTTGATTAATAGCTCAGCGTGTTAGTACCACTTACACTATACGATACGACAAAACAGTTACATAGTTTATTTGGCATCAGTATACAATATCGAGAATTGAAAATAGCTTTGAAATATCGTTTAAGTATAATTATTTCGAGATACTATCATTAATTTAAATTAACGGTGTTCATACATTCCATCTCCAAAGAGGTTCTTTATATCTAAAAGGTCAGCTTGTCTTAGAATATTAAAAAGCAAAACGCTATTGAAAATCAATAAAAGACATTAAAATATGAAAACATCAATTCTATGGAGAATCAATGTATCGTTAAGATGCAATCGACTTGTAGTCGATACTCGCTAATATATAAACATCCGATACTGTGGGAAATTTCTTATTAGGAATGTGTCTATCTTGACAAATTATGAAGATAGTAAATGAGTCTTATATTGATAGTGATAAGGGTGATGACATTCATAAAACAAGCCCGTTATCAGCTGGAGGTAATAAATCCCTCTTGGCCTCATACATGTGTCCGGAATCGTATAAACAGTTCACACGACTTTTCTCCTTATCTTTTTTGAATCTTAATTATTAGAAGCAACTAATTAGTCACATTCCCGTGAACGTTAACTACAAAATATTAAACTTTTAATTAAACTACAAAATATTTTACAAAAGTTCAATAACCAAAACAAATAAATCAACGAGGCAATTAATGAATTTGATTATTCTAAACAAATAAATACCGAACGTATAAAACTCAGCAATAACAAAAAAAAAAAAAAAAAATAGAAATAATTTTGTGCTTTGCTAAATTGTTCAATGTAATACGTGATAAAAAGGCGGCAATTTCCCGGTAATATATGTCCAAGTTACAGTAAATATAATATTACGTTCATTTTTCAAAGCTACTTATGTCAATATAATATGGCGTGAAACAGTAAGCCTGAAAATTGGGTCAATCCTAAGGGCACGAATGGGTTCGGCCACAAAACACGCCAGCCCTTATCGTCGCGACAAATGTGCGTGTTTAAGGCAGCAATGAATTATATCAACTAGTTACATAAATCAGCTGATCACATTACAATGTTTTGTTGTGCCCTTTTCAAACTGGGAGAATTGTGTCGTTCTTTGTTACGAGATTGTTAAAGACTCGGGATAACATCGGATGCTTGGAGTAGGTGTAAGGTCAATGAGATTCGCAACCTTGTATTGTTATCAACCCGACCTCCTGTCGAAAGCTTTTGTCGTTTAGAAACTTTTTAGGAGAAAAGTTCAAGTAATCCATTGAACAAGATCTTTTTAAAGATATTATTATTTTTAACGAGTTGTGTTACAATATTTTGAACTTTTTAATGATATAAATAAAGTATCAGAATAGCTACCTACTATAATATTATCTTTTATAATGCATGTTTTCGTGTGCTATTTTGAATACCCTATAATAACTTAAACAATCATTTGTTTTTTACTTTAAAGGAAGCTTTAATTTTCTAATCAAGACAATAAAACTATCCTTATCTAAATTACAATCATAATGAGCTTTTTACTATTCAGATAACTTAATTGTTTCGCGGCGAACATATCCACCATATGTTTCCGAATCTGTGCCCGAAGGACGGTAAATCTACCCGCCATTCTATTAAGATAACATCAGTAATTCGCAAACATAACATAACCGCATACAAAATGCCCATAACTAATCCCTTACGTAGGACCGCGGATTTTTGGCGGATTAATTAGAATACTACGGCACATAACATTTGGGAATTAAGCAGTTTTATCAGATAAGGCGCAGCAACACGAATGTAAATATTTAAATCGCCCCATTTTATTTAATGTGAACACAATATCTGGATTGAATCGCGAATATTACAAAAATATTGCGTACTTTTCACAAACAGCAGAACATCTCATATAAATTCATTTTACGTTGTCAAATAAAAGTACTCTAGATGTCGCGTTGGCTGCTACATAAATTTATACTACAAGTATACATGAAGCTACTTAAAAATAACGACAAACACACAGCATTAATATTTCAATGACAAACAATATTTAAATACATTGATCGACTATAAAAATATAACTTCGATACGCGCTGTAAATACAAAACAATATTTTGTTGGGTAATGTCCCATAAAGTTTGCGCCATGTTAATTTCCAATGTCTTAACATTTCTCGAGATACTACAGCCATAATCGTTATCAACAGTACTGGCCAATGTGGCCGTAATTTACGAATTAATACAGTTAGCAAAAAATACATTTTATTTTTAGTTAACTAACCATCAATTCTAAGTAAACTCTCTAAGTAAACAAGTTTTTTTTGCGTACAAAGTTAAAGAAAAAAAACAGGTAAACTTTCAAATTTCGAACATTAATCCTACTATTGTTGACGCTACTTTAAAATATTTTAATTTTATATATTTATTTACTTTATATATTTATTTATTTTAAAGTACCGTCAAGAATACATATTAGTGTTCGAAGTTTGAAACTTTACCTGTTTTTTGCTATAACTATGAATGGATCGTAAATGTCATGTAAAGATGTAGAAGCCGTTATTATTTTAATTTTAATAACTTGATGCCACTGCAAGATGTTGAAGAACTTATCATGTATTGTGCTGTCACACAAGCATCGTAACGAAGTTTTCTCATTTTCTCTACAGATTATATAAAGTAATATAATATTACTTTATATAATCTGTATAATATCTTTAAAGTCCATACAGGTATAAACCTGTATGGACTTAGAAAATTAACCCGTCTCGTAAAATATTTTCCGTTTTCTATACGTGAAAGTAATGTAAAATTATAAATTTGTATAGAATGTGCTATTGATCAATAGGACTGGGAATCGAGCCTGTGACCTCTATGATATAGTTCCGCCGATCGCCAATTGCTCTATTGCATCGTTATCCGCCCTTAATCAAGCATTCTTATCTACCCTTCTTTACCGTGAATGCGGCCACATTTGTTAGACTCGAAATTTTTCATATCTTTTTAATTTTCCAAAATCTTGAAGTATATAATAATGCATGAATAATTAAAATTCTAAGACATGCATACGATCTCTTGACTTGTAAGAACCGTGCTTCTAGAGACACTTGCGCTTTTTCCTGAGATCGTATGCGCTGCTATGCATTAATACTGACGAAACTTGGTCACGAAGATGCTGTCTTTCCATCCCTCTTTTTCAATATTCTATGACAAATTGATAACATAATATCTAATCTAAAACATGCATGAATGTTTAAACTAATACAAGAACGAAGGTAAATATGACTCATTGATATATATAGCTGTTAGTGGTAAAATGACGAAGCCGGTGGCTATCAAGTAAATCCAGCGAAGAGATCCCTTCTTCCACAACAACGCTAATAATGGCGTTGCGAATTATCGTTAACGTTCCCGGACGCACTTACTCCTCAAGTGCTACACATAAATAAACTAAATTAAGCCTTATTTAAATGTATTAAAGTAGAATTTCTATTGTCAGCCAATGATTATCTGATTGCTAAAATTCCAAGAACAGCAAATCGTCTACCGTCAGTAAGGAAGCGATTTATATTGAAATAGTAAAATAATATATCATTCTGAGCCTCAATAATATGTCTGTGATTAGAGGCGTTTTTACGAATTATTTACGTTATTATTCTAAAAAGTACAAAACCACAGAGTATATAATTTTGTCAAGCCATACAAGCGAGTACAATCAATTGACCGCACATTTGTGACTATTGTAAACACATGTACAACAGTTTGTCCAGATTTTATATAAACATTAAACCACAAGGTGTCATCAGCATTTGAATGTGCATCTATTTTCGACTACATACAGTTAATTAATGTGCGATAGTAAATAAATTTAATGTATTATGGAATCTTAGAGTGACGAAATGGAATACTCCAAGCAGTATCCATCAGTGTAATCCATTAGCAAGTCAATATAGGCAGCTCGCTTCTTCACTCCTCGCGTTCTTGGTGTGCTTATCGGCGCCACCACGCGGCAAATCCGCCTCAACGGAACGCTATTTATTCCTCATACTCGAACGTACTCGGATTATTGCCCGTTATCGGAAGTGGATAAATTACTTTATTACAATCTCCCAGGAACCCTTTGGCGTTGTAAACGCGGCACCCCCGATGCTATTTCGCGACTTGATGAAATTCAACGCTCGCAAAATTTCTTTTTAGAGTGCTATTATTTCGTGAGCTAAATTGGCATCCTGCAAAAATGATAAATAAGTTTGAGGTTGTTTAAGAACTCTTGCCAGCAACGTAATATTCTTAATAAATAATTCACTTCTAACGTTAGGAAAGGTTTTGAGCTACATTTATTTTATGGTCTTTTATTTTAGAATATTATGATATGAAAACACTAATTTTATAATCATTTATTTGTTCTAAATTGCTGTTATGTAAATATTTTATTGTCACGATTACAATTCGTGACAGTGATAATTTACCGATCTTTGCAATGTTTTTTTAATATAGAGTTAGATCAACAGTTGTCCAAGCGAGCAATTAAAGCCAGTACCACTTGTGGGCTTTCTTAGGAGATCAAAGAGCATGGTAATTGAGCTGGAGATTTGCTTCTCGTAATATCTATCGGCCGACGTCAATCAATAATAGTTTATTACCTCGATATCTGGTAGATACTCGCCCGACATAAGGAAATTGTGACTGAATCATTGTCAACCACACTCAGTGGTTGGTTAATAGTCAAATTACGTTTTCGTCCGTGACGTCGCTGTACGTTTCATTATAACTAAAGAGATTAATTAGCCTTAGTATTGCTCCATTAAAGTAAATTTAGCTTGCAAATACTTATCATCATTAAACTCTGCCGACAAAATACAACCTTATTCCCTAAAATGGACACCCCAATTAATTATTGCTCTAAAAACCCTTTTAACCTCATTCTAGAGAATCGTACCGCCAAAATGGGAGTGGTCATCTGTCTTTATAAGTAAGGGCTACTCGTACATGAGTGGGTACTGGCACTTTATTATAAATAATCTACTTACTCATAGAAATAATAATTGGACAAGACAATTGAGAATGTATTGACAAGGAAATTCCGTTCGTTTATATTCTACAAGAATAATAGGATAATAATAATGAAATATAATCAGTTCTTTAGATGTGGCGATTGGCATCGTTTACTTAGAAACTTAGTGCTCTTACTATAGACTACTCATTCTACTATAGAAATATTTTTTATTATATATTAGTTATGATATTGTAAAGTACAATTGCAAATATTTTTATGCACTAAACATTTTCTAAAAGCAATGGAACTGGATTTGTCAGAAAACAAAATTTTATATTAATATAAGAACAAATAACAAGTTAGGTAACAAAGGATAAGAACTCAGGCAATAGCCAAAGCCCTTTGTCCTCTGTACAATGCAATCTGATAACAATGACATCAAACGGCTCTCCATCATATGAGGACTCCCAATGATCTGTGCCATAACCCACTTGAAGTCAGTTTCTTGTTCTGTCTTGACCAGTCGTTCCACATTTGTTAAATTCACTCGGTCATCTCATGGTTTCTATGCACTCATACTTCTATAGCTTCTCTCCTCATTATATTAGAAATATTTTTCCTAGTCGCAAATTACAATAATAATAATAATACAGGACAAATTACACACATTGATTTAACCCAAAGTAAGCAAATTATTTGCTTGTGTTAAGGGTGTTAGACAACGATACAAATACATAGAAATAAACATTATAAATACTGAGAATATATTTAACAAACTACCAAACCTAGAAACACAGACATATATGTTCACCACATACATGCCTGTCCCTGTCAGGGATCGAACCCGAGCCCAATTGCGTCGCTATACGTTAGACACTTGACCAACGGGGCGGTTAAATTATGATGATACGTCAATAATTGTGACTTGATGAAACGAAGATTCAGAATAGGTGTGCTATTTTTAATATAATATACTAAAGCTATATGCAATTAAATTAAACTTATTAAGGATAATCGTGAAAAGTCAGAAAGGAAATAGAGATGTCATATTTACAGAGTTGGAAATTTCCATTGAAGTAGGATAAAATAATAAATTTAATTAATATTAAACTGAAATATGAGGCTTTTATTTATCTTACATACATATAATAGCCCTAATGAAAATGAAATGGGAATAAGTACTTCCATAATAATATTTATTTTATGTAAACATTGACTTTAAAAATAATCTAAGCTTCAATACAAACATTTCTAAAACAATGACCTTCAAACATTAATCTCGGGAATTTAAAATTTCAACTGCCAGAAAGCCTGGCATCAAAATGCACTAGGGTTTAGACCAATCCGTGTAAATACCCCGCTGTAGACCCGTTGGCTATAGACAGATGAAACACACCGACATGCACTTCGCACGAATTGGCCTTCATTCACCTAATATTATAATACGATTAAATTGTTTTGTACAAATATTCAAGAGCAACAAAGTATTTGTTGTAATGTAATATAAGTTCTGCTACATACTAACAACAATTCCAAATTAAAATATCTTATCCATTTACACTTTAAAACAGGGAAATGCACTAAGCTTTTACGTCCACAGGTCAATTCAAATAACCTTAAAGTTTACAACAGTATTCAAGGAACACGGACAGTAATGTTCAAAGTCAGTTTAACTGAGTTCATAGCTTTAAAACTTGGTTCGGCATTTACATAAATACAAGCTTGTAATCTCAATTTGTAACGGACAGATGCTTAAACGTCGAATGTTTGTTATAGTTTTTATTTCTCCCTTGTATTTATCTGGAGATTAATTTATTTGCATGAAGAGCTATTTTTACTCCGCGTTCACTGTTTTATAAAAATTAAAGGTATTTTACGTGATTTATACAAAGTCGTCCTCTTTGTCTATTGCCCTCGTCATTAATGGCCTCGATCTATCTTAGTCGAGTGCATTTCCTGCAGCGATGTCAGCTCATTTTAATAGACTAATATACCACCCCGGGAATTTAAACTTTATTTATTATCTTGAATACATACCGCCATGTTTATTTGCGAGATAAGTGATAAAGTGAAATTTCCTTTTGCAGCTTCGTTAAAGCGAGGAATTTTATTTTATATTTACTTATGCAGCACAATGCTGGGATAATTTTGAAATGTTAAATAAAAGAATATTTGAGAAACTATGATCACAATTACTGGCTCTGTTCCATGCTCCAATGTGTACACAATTATTTGATAACTACGAATTCAGGTAAGGTTTCCCAAACTCTTAATAATCCATTAAGTGAAGCTTTGTTTCCGTTCACTTCGCTCAAGGCGACTGACTCGCCAAGATATCTCGAAATAATTAAAACACATCAAGTTATTTATTCGCTCGTATGAGGCGACGAGAGAACCATTCACAATTTTAATATCATTCAATACTATGAATTAACTGGCAGAATAATCACTGTAAGAAAGTATTATTTTATACTACAACTATCTACGATAGGTTCTGTAAAACTAAACTTTTTATTAAAATCCTTGGTAAGCTAAAAGCATATAAAAAGTGACACTGCAGAAAAACTTTTAAATCGCACGCTAAACCTATGCTTCTTATAAAGAATATCCATTTAAATGCCAGTAATAAATGGTACCAAAATAAACAGAAAACTAGCATTGTTACAGTTCTTGTAATGGTAGCAGTGCACCCAAATTGCCATGTAAATATATCAAGCTGTCGGTTTATCTCGCCGCTCTCAGATTTTGCCCGACTTTTATGTGCTAAGACCTTTTATAAGTTAAGGGTTGTATGCACTTCTTATTACAGTAATCTGGTTTTTTGTTTATATTTCTTTTAGTGTTATATATTTATTTAAAATAATTTATAGTTCTTCTTTAATTCTTCCAGTCGAGTTTTTATTTTCTAATGCGATTAAGGCTATTTTTATTCAAAAAAATTAATGAATAATATCACATTTGTACGATGTACATTTTCATAAGTTTTAATTTTGTCGTCTTACCCAAATATCTAGATATTCATTATAGCCCCCAGTCATACTAGTTGTTAACCGCTATTTTATCTGCACCTATCTATTTCTGAATAGGATTGCACTCAAAAATAAAAAAAAAATTAAATGAATCGCCAACATTTTTATAATAACGTGCATAAAAAGAGAACTGTTTTTACAACCTCAGCAAATGCTTAATGTTGGCAACACAAATTAAGTTCTGTTTACGTGCAAGGTGGATTTTTTGTAACAAACGTTAATTTCTGTCAAAGTAGGCGACGTTCTGGTAAAGAAGCGTAGACTTCAAAGCAAATACACGCCAAGCTCAGCCGTATACCCTCCTCCCTATTTGATTTACTTTTTTAGGGTTTTTTAATCACTGACATTTCCGTGACTGCATCACTTACCGTTGTTACATCGTTGCACGAAACCGACCTACCTATTTCATTATAATTTCAAGCTATTGTTATTCGCTCCGTTAAACTTTATCCCCATTACCGTCGCACACGCTACAATATGCAATATCCAAACAACATAATTTATGTTTTATGAATTGAATAATATCGATTTCCGTTAAACGAATTTTTGTGTAACGATCCCGCAACAACGGACTGGTTCATGTATTTATAATATGGTTACCTACTTCATTGAGCTTGTATGGCTTAAAACAATATTGTTCGACATTTACACGTCACTGTTTTATTCAAATATAGCAACTTTTTGAGCTAAAACATTTGTGTAAGAATATTTATTTATACTGGTAATAAGGCAAACTGTTTAGTTGCACCTCCTTTTCAAATAAAGAAAGATGATTTTCGCGCCATCGATCAGCGAGGACCGCGTCAATGGCAACACCTAACTAGTGCTTAATGTACTTATTCCGGGTGATCGATCACCGCCCGCTGACATCTGAATCCATTAAACCATGTCTAATTGATCGCTTGAATTGAAACTGGAAAAAATATCCGCTTGACGTGAAAGAAATTGACCGGAATGATCAACCAAATGGATTTACTTTAGCTGGGAACATTGAATACTTGGAATTTTCGTTATTATTTAGAACGGCACAGTGTAGACAAGTGTAGATTTTTTTTTTTTGCGACGGTAGAATTCAAACTTTTTTTTTATTTTTCTTTTGTGTGAGTGGCTTGTTTATTATGTTGTATAGATACTTTACTGTAACTAACCAGTGTGTTATTTAATTATTTTATTCCAATTTATTTTACAGGAATGAATCCTTTATAATTCCAATTCTGTCTTATTTCATAAATTGTTGGTATTCGGTTCGCTAAGGGAAAAAGAATTTAATTCCTCTATAGCAGTTGAAATTCAAATTGCTCAGGAATTGAAATGTTTCAAATTACAATCCTTCATTCTTTAGAATAATAAAGCAATAGGGTCCACTCGAATAGAATCTTTTATTTTAAAGAGTTCTAGAATACTAGTTTAGTGTTGCTGTTATTTAAAAATATATATTCTCTACGAAAATATTTACGATAAATATAATTGTTAAAAGGGCAAGTATGGGGATAGATATCTGTAGGTGACGTATGTGACCGCAACGCTCGGCGCGCCTGCGGTGCTGACGTCACGACTGACCATTCATGTGTAATGTCACATAATATACCCAACTCGCTAACTAGATACACATACATACATTTACCTTAAAATATAATACATATTCAAACTTCATTATTCAATAAACAGTTTCGTATTGTAAACCCAATCAAATATATCAAATAATAAAAGATTAGTAGTGGTTTATAATCAATAGAGTGTATTTCGTATATAAAATAAGGTAATGGTATAATCGGATAGCAGTAATCCCTCACGGTATCTTACGGCCGCTACAATGGCGCGTGATTGCGGCTTGCACCCGCATAAATCACGCTCGTTACCCGATGCCACAATACACGAACTTAGCGAAAGATATATATAATCTTTTTATCGTGTGCTCTTGGTACCTAACATTAACGAGGCTGTGAATAGCATCTAGATTGGGTCTTACCGATCTAGATACGAAATACGTTACACTTTATAATAAGATTATAATTTTATTCTAAAATTCTAATTTATTTTAGTGATGTAGAGTCTTTCTATTCATATCATTTATTAAAATTCATGGCATTCTATTTTAAAACAGTTCATTTTAGAGAATTTTATTAAGGTATTCATTAAAAGTAAAAACGTGTTTAGAAACTAAATTAATTTTACCAGTTATAAAAAAAAATAAAACTTTTTTATATTCAGAATAAATTAAACAAATGTATTAAATGGCGTATTTAACCGTTACCGCTTATGACTTACGAGTGCATTATTCGGAACGGGATTGGTTCAAGAAAGATAATGCGTTACGAACTTCCTAGCCTGCAGGGCTCGTTTGTTTTGTCCGGCGTTTGATCGATCGAAGGTAGCCCACTATCAGCATTTCCCTTACTACCATCAGACTATAATTTTGTAGCGGAAACAAAAGGTTATTTTTTATGTATTGAAGTATATTTCGATATATTAAGAAGAAAATGTGAAGACGAAATCAAGAAATAGGCACATGTTTATACTTTTGTATACAACAATATTGATATTTACTTGGAAGTAAAGAGCTCTTAAGCTTTCAAGTGGTCTTTTGTTCTCTTCTGAGGGGTGAGAGGCGAGGCTTGTTGAATTGAAATGCGGCTTCGATGGAAGCCGAAAAGAAAATTGATAAAAACTATCGAGAGATTGGAAATCATTCCGAGTGACATGTAAAAGCACTTAGATATCTTTATCAAGATTGTATACTTTCGACTTATGTAAATGGTAGGTATATGGGTAGCTTACTATTTATGTATTGACTAGATACATAGCAGCTCTCTAATAGTAACATTAAAAAAATAAAATGTTAGTTTTATTAAAATTTTAAATAAAATTAATATTTAATGGTCTATTAACATAAGATCGAGAAATACCAGTTTGGTTTGAACACGCTGGCCATTGTTTCTAATGATGACAAGTCTTCTAAAAGTAACGAGTTTATTAGATGATGTAAATCATTTCATCGAGGTGGTCCGACCACCCAGCGTCATTGATGGCAACAGCACTGGAGATAACAGCTCTGATATCGATATTATTACGTTATTTACAATGACTTACTTTAATTATCGGCTATCATTATTTATAACGGTAGCCGATAATGTCTCTTAATTGGACCACTGATAATTTTATTTTTTGTGATGTAAAGATTTTAAAACTAAATCTCAGTAAGACAAACAAACTCATCATACGTCAATTATTAGACAACATTGGCAAAGAATACCGCCATTTCCTTACGAAGCGTCTTAATTGCGGCTAATTGCAAGAAAAGCTCCCATTAGTGCGCTCCTCGCAGAGAGTAAACGAATTAACAGACACGTAGCTAACAAAGAGGCGGTAAATTCGTTTTAAAACGCCCGGTTCAGGTGCGAAAAAGCCAGCTATTAAGTAAAATTTATTAAAGTGTTACAGAACGCAAAAAGCCGATGCAGTTTTCGCGCGGATTCTAAAATAGAATGGTGTTGGGAGAGGATTAACCATTTTCGATTATTGGCCGCCATTGTCGTGTGGCGATTTATTTGAAATATCACGTGCCGGATTAACGATTTATTTTTAATTAAACAGACTTATGTAGGATTTTATTGTTTATGATTAATAAATTAATGTTATGTTTAACTAATTTTTAATTAATGTTTTTAATACATCAGTTTTCATTATTGAATATTCCTCGATAGTTTAATATCGAATAACGTTAATAGTCCTTTGTTGAAAATCTAAACGGACGCTTAATATGAAGTAATTGACCAACTCATTAGCGGAACTACAGAACGCGGCGTTCGTTTGACGACATATTACAAGGAATTTAACTCTTATATCCTTACAATAATGTGGATTATAAGAAAATATTGAATAAACGTGCGAACTTTGAAAGCTCTGTGGCGCGAGTTGAATGCTACCATTACTGCAGGTACAAGAGATAGTATTACGAGAACTGATATGAAACAACGGTACCTCCTACCATGGTATCGATGGTCTGAATAGTCCTAGCATGTTTTGAATAACTGACCGCTGTTATCTGATAATGTAGTAAGTGCTTTGACCAGTAATTTTATAAAATATACTCAAAGAACAGAATACCCGATATTTGGTAAGTTGGTAATAAGCACTTTGTTCATAAAATTTAGAGAATTTAAAGCTTTTAAAACTATGGAACTGTTTGAAATGAGTTTTATATTAACCTCTTCTTATAATTGTAAAGTTTAATCTGTAAAATGATTTTGTAGTGCATACTTAGTTACGCTAAGTTCAAGTTATTTTTTTGGTATAATATAATCCATACAACTTAACCTCTAATGTATGTCAACCGCTGTATGTAAGTTGCGAGCTAAGTATTAGTGAAGTCCTATTTACTGTATTCACTTTAATAATTCATACATCTATAATGCATACGTTTATTTTACTTGACATTGTAACGTTATTTTAAAAATTATTAAATAATTAAATTAATATACATAATTATATGAATGTCTTAAATATTTTTTTATATAAAATGTAATCACTTATGCAGCGTGTCTTAAAATAAAAAGGACCTAAAACTTTTAATGTCAGACATCAGCGTATATTTCGTGAGGAGTAACGATCACATTATATTGTAGGCGCAGAAAAGTTCTCAAATAAATATGAAAATTCCTTATTACATGGCCGTAAGGTTCAAATTAAGCGTGTAAATTTATATTTATGAGTTCTATTACAAAGATATCAAACATTCTAGAATATCTCGAGCAAGTTTCTCTAAATTGGAATGTTCTGGCGTCAGATGCACTACAATTTTCGGTCAATGTTAGCATACATAATATATTAACCCGTCTTCAGAACACTGCATATTGTTTTAATAATTTATCTATAATATTTATATAATGTTATTTTTTATAATTTTTTTTTATTTTGAAAACAAACCGCATCAATTTACAAAGATATAAAAAAATTAAATCACTGACATGCCAGAAAAGTATCTACTAGTAATTGTATATATATGTCAGTTTGTTTTTCATTGTATCAGACAGAGAGAGAGAGAGAGAGAGAGACATGTAAGGCGACCATATTTGGCACCGAAACATTTAAAAGAAGTACACAAGCAAACGAATCCGTTGACAAGAAATAGTGAAAAATGACGTCACTTATAATACACGAGTATATTCAAAACGGCTCAACAAAATATATTTTCTCTGATGCTTCATAGTAACCACCTCTACAAGAGAGATATATGTGTTGGAAGCTGTCTGTATTCATTTTCTATGTGTCCTGCTATCCTGTTATGTAGAATTTATTTCGAGAGTCATGTATCTATAAATTCTAATATTTTAAATGTGAAAGTTTGTATGTATGTACGTATATTTGAAATTAAATATCAAATATACACACAGCTAGACCACAACCTGAAAAAGATTATAGACTGGTTTTTATTCGGACAAAATACAAGGTTCCCGTTGGGAAAAACGAACAGACACTATTTGTCATCGGAGGGTGCTAGGACCCTGCCAGTACTATTACTTTAGTTATACGTTATTTTTATGTCATTCCTCTGATCCCCGTGCCCACTGAAGTATTTTTTTAATTATTCATCTGCTCTCTATCTTGGCCCTAATCTAATACTATATAAAAGTATGATTAAACGTATATCAGTTCAATTATGAGATTTGCTAAAATATCTAAGCATCTAAGCAAACTTATTAAACTTGATCAATGTTGTAAATATAAATAAGTATTATTTTAAAACCTATGTTTCTAGAAGTGTAGCTAACTAATTAATTTCTTTTAATCATTATTAATAATATTATGAATATGATATTAAATTGCGTCTAAAAATATGACGGCATTTCCAGAATATTTTATTAATCTGTTATGTAACTTTGGTGAGAAAATTAAGCGCCCGAAAATGGAAAACTTTTCCGCGGTTTTGATGAATTGCCGCTGTTGTGAGTTTGGGAGAATGTCAGCACTTACACATTACGAAAAAAAAAAACAAGCTTACTTATTTTCATTTAAAAGCTTTTAGCAATATTTTACCGGAAACGAACTTTAATATTTTGGTGAAATATTTAATAGTTTCAATATATTCCGGAAGGCTAATGCATATGCGATCCTTAGTGCTGGTAAACAACAAATAAAGTAGGAACAACATTTATCTCGTGTAAACCTGCCCAGAAAGCCTTCGAAATAAATAGCGCCACATGTGAATCTAAACTAAGAATAGACATCTTACTTTTAAAATACTCGCTCTTTTACATTTCTACATCGACATTTATTGCTTGACACAATAAAATAAACATTTTCTATTTATTTAATATATTAAAGCTTTTAAAAATAAATTATTTTATTTCTATATATCATAAAATATATTGTATTACGTAAGATAAAGAAAAAATAGCCAGCTGCAGGTAAATATCACACACTCGAGTCTTACAAGTCACATATTAATTTGAATACTTTAAACATATATGTAAATCGGAAATTAAATCACCTCGTCTCATTTCATATCGCCAAGGCGTTATCTGACCTCTAATTTAGTTCCAGAATATGTATGCATCTGGTCTAAATTACCATTTTATCTCTTAGGCAATTTAGTATTCATGTATACGAAGCAAGCGCATATCCAGTGTTGCACGTGGAATTAATTATAACTGGACCGGTTTAAATATACCCTCATAAGTATTGTAATATAGGTATGTTATAGACATTTAAATTAACAGTCTAATTAAATTGTATTTAAATATGTGCTCTTAATGTTGTCGGTGTTTATGTCATTAACAGAGAATTTGTTTTCACAAACTAGTACTACTTTCTTGAACAAAGAAATTGATTATACCTACTTAGTAATAATAATACATAATTCGTTATATAATCGATGAATGTTTTTTATATTACATTGTCTGTTTTCTGACTTGATCTTTATTATTTACGCGGATAACATAGCACCGACCAAATAATATAAGATTCTCTCTTATTTTGAATATTATTTTCTTCGCCCGGCTCATATTAATTTTGGAGTTTGGTAAATATTAAATTACTTATCCAATATACATTTGAGGAAAATCGACAAAATATCGCATTAGAACAAATAAGTTTTGTTTACAGAGAAAGAAAATATTTTTGATCGTTAGCTTTAGTGAGAAATAATGAAATTGTAATCATAAAACTGACCTTATAAAAAAGCCTAAAGTGTCTATAGGTTTTTTGTCGTCTGTTACGGGGCTATAATCATAATTATAAAGCGCTTTTGTTGCTGACGCGAGCATCTCAAAGAGCAATCCATTAACGGATACACTTATATTTCAGAGAATAATCTTAAAAGCCGCGAACAAAATCCGCCAAATCCATAGCGAACTTAAGTACCCAGCCGAGAGCGGTAAATATTAATTTTAAAACCGCTAGCTTTTGCCAGAATGCCGAACGCCGAATACCGAAAACCACTAAATAACCAAATTCGGACAAATATTACTTCGGATCCCGGTATTGTCTTTGCGGAATTCGGCCATTAATAACATTAACAATGCGGTTACCCGTCGGTCGGGTAATTGAACGCGTTGCTCTGTCTGTTATCTTACCTTAGCCTAATGAAATTGCCTGTGAACTAATTAATTGTTAAGACTTGTATTTAACACTACATTATATACCGATTATATACTATCTTATAAGAGTAAATAATATTATATTCATAAATACATAAGACTATGCAAATTCACTTTAAACACATTTTATCAGAGGATATTGCAATGCCATAAAATGTAAATAAAAAGCAATTCCTTCAGCATTCTCAAAAGAAGTGTTCTGAATGGAGATATAGGAATATTTCGGTATCATATACCCATTCATCGGAATTGGCAGACACAGACAAGCGGCCAGTGTTTGTATCGAGGCAATAACTTTTTGCGCAGTGGGCTCAATTGGGTACATATGACGAAATAAGAAAATGTTATTTTGCACATTCTCTCAAATTCTCGACGCTCAGCGTAATCTCATACATTCAGTAAATTGTCTCCATCAAGACGCAATAATTTAAAAAAGGCAAAGCCCGGAATGAAGTTGTGATTTCGTTTGTCCTTGTGTAACATTTGGGTAATAAAAATGAATTAGTTTGTATGTTTTAGCTCCGGATGTTTCTCTGATGGTTTATTGAACTCGCGTGTGTATCCGGCCCTAAAATTAATAATAAGTATTCTGATTTTATATCAACACTTTAAATATGGAGGTCGGAGAAAATCAAATCCAAATATTGATTGATGGTTTGTAGAAAGTGTCTTGAATACTTTCTGCTATAAACTAAATTAAATTAGTAATCTTCTAGTAAATAACAATATTATAACTAATATTTTTTTCTCTTGTTGTACCTTCTAACAAATGTTCGTCAGTTTTTCTTCGCAATGAAACTCAATGGGTCATTTCGTTCGACGCTCCGACGAAATCCTTTACTTCTATTTACCTTATTGCTTACGTAATAGAGATTATATTCCCCTGCAACAAAAACTTACAAAATTAAGATTTCTCACCTTTGATTTCCCTGAGGAGAAGTAAAACATTTTAAGAAATTTCCCTTCAACCACCGAGAAAAAATACTTCAATGTTAAAAATATGTATTTTGTTATTTTTTATTGTTGACGATACGTCTTTACTTTTCTTATATAAGAAAAATATCAGTTATCTTTACATTATAAGTATGAAGAGGACACCTTTTTTTTATATATTTAAAAGATAATGTACCAAAAAATAACAATAAAAAATTGAGGGATGTAACAAAACGATACAAATATTTTAAACAAGCCGTCCAGTAAACAGATTTGCATACGAATTGGAAAATTCAACCGAACTGATATCAGTTATCAGTGATAACATCACTACAACCCCGACGATTTAAAACCAGCGTAAAATGTATGTACTCAATTACAATAAAAACTGAACACTTCAATTCTTTTTATGGGTCTCTATCTATAGTCCTATATCTATTTTAAAATGTACGTATCTATAGAGCAATAAGGACAAAAAATAAATGATACCTAAACGTTGGTTTAAATTTTCAGATATAAATATCTAACATAATCAACATAAATAATAATTCGTTCAATATGCATTTGCTGAATAAATACTGATCACTAATAGTTAGGTTTTAACTCGTTAATACTAAAACATATTTGCATATGCGGTTAGGGAAATTAGGAGCTTGTAATAGTCATTAGGGTTGGATATATATTATACATTTTAACATATCGATTTATATAAATCCCAATATTTGATTAAAATTATGAATCCTTTAAAAATATTCTATAATTATTTGTATGCTAAATAGTTTGAGACGCAATATTAAGAAAACTAGTAACTGTTATTTTAAATGGTTAAAATTGTTTTAAACAGAAATCGCAATTATATATATATATAATATATTCATTATATTATATTGCTTTTCTCAGTATTTTCACCTGTGCCATAATTTCAAGTATAAACAGCCAAATTATTTAGCAATTCTTTAAAATATTTTCTTATCCCTTTAAAAACCCATTTCATTTTACAACAATACGGACATCACCGACAACAGATAGGAAACTGAAATCTTGTGTTCAAAAATAAAGAATATAAAAAGACTATATAAATAACGAATATAAATAAACCTACAGGCACTTCAAACCCTTCAGAGATAGAATATATATATCTATTTTTATAGCTTAAAAAGCTATAATAATAATTTGTTATTTAAATAATATGTCACCATAAAATTTTTCATCCATAAACGTCAAATGATGAAATTTTCCCCATCATACATCCTGGTTATGTAACTAAAACGGTTAATGTAACTAAACTAAATAAACACAACGAATAGATAATTTTTAGATAAAAGCATATAACTTAAAATTGCAAGCCTTTGATTACAAGCATAATAAAAAAGCAATAGTATTGAGAAATTTCCTCTAAATCCGTTTAGTAGTTATAAGCGAAAGAGCAACAAACATTCTTCCATCTAAAAGTTTCGTATTTATAATAGTAGGATGTTGCTAATACATCTGAAATATAACTTCCCAGCACTAGTTAGTTCCTCGGAGCTAAGACAATATCAATATGGCTGATTGTTTGCTTAGTTTGAAACTTCTATTGAAATAAGGTATAGTGTATTGATTGGCCTATATATTATAATCCACCGCACTATCAAAATAATAAACAGTACAGAACCCTTTCATGGAAAACCATACGCGGAATCCTAAAAGCACATAAGAATTTATAAAAGTATGAATTATACACATTTTTCCATGAATGTACATCATCAAGGCACTTAACCCGTTTCACGTCATTCGACCTACATGTTACCTCATTGAAATGTTTCAGTTTATATTTAAGTGTACCTTCAAAAGACTCGCAGCTTAGTAATACGATGCTATACTTAAGAGCTGACGGGACATTTTAAAATATAAACGTTTAAATAAATATCATATTATGTTTAGTAACATGAAATTGCATTAATTATAATTATTCTATATATGTTTATTTATTTTAGTAATTATTATATTATATCTATTTATTTGTAACCAAATATAAACATTAATCACGTCATAAAATTACGTGCATATTTAATGAAAATTAGCTAAAGCCTTCTCATTAATAATAAATTACCTGAAATCCCGTATTTATTCGGATAATGATGTAAATAGGATTTTCAAAGACTTATGTCAAGTTCTAATTTAAAGGTCGGGATTACCTAAATACCAGACCTGTAATTTATGCTGTATCTAGGAATATAAATCGATTATTATCCTACAATTATATATAATCTTAGCAATAAGCCTATCATTACAAAACAACCTTATATAACTCAAAGGCAATTCTTTTTAGTGCAACTAACAATTAAATTATGCAACTCTAGCAAGTAAAGTTACGCTTAGAACTCCGACACGGTAATGCATCGATTCTTTGCGGAAAACAAATACGTTATCGTTCAAAGACATTCATTTCGAAAAGCCATTCTCATATGACTTTACCCACTTGTAACGTAAAGGTTCTGAAGCCATTAAAGCCGTCTGCCATTACATGGAGTCGGATAAGAGGCGATTTATCACAATTATTGAGTTTAGCCTACAATTCGATAACATATATCCAAGGTTAAAAGAAGTAACCTTCAGAAAATAGTTTTTATCATTTGATATTTATTACACTCCTACTTCATATATCTTTTGAACTCTGTCATATTTATTAATTAAATTTACAATAGCTTTATAATTAAAAGGAAACAGTATCTTAAAACTATTAACTATGCAAGAACGCAACATTATACTTTACTTAAGAAAAGCTTTTATCTATAAAATACAAATATTGAAAATAAAGACTATGTACAGAGTCCATAAAGTATACTGAAGGCGTACTGGCCGTTGCCTCAGGGGAGTCCGGGTATAAACTTGGAATATACAAGACCTGCAGTGCATTATGGGTCAAGAGGTTTTCTTTACAAAATGTATATTATAATGATGTTTTAGTGAATGTATGTTTAACGATATTTTTAAAAATAATTTGCTCGTCATACTCGCATTGATAGAGTAATGTATTATTGTATACTGTAAATGGAAATTGTAGTCAGTCTCAAGAGAACGTCTTATATCACAGCTTTTCCGACGTTCGGTAGCTACAGTAGTGTAACCCACACTTTATTTAGCGTAGCAAATACTTTGTAAACGAAACTAAAGATTGTTGTTTTGTACACTATTTTAACACCAGACCATACATTGTTAAATCACACATACATTCTTTCACACCGGGATATAGTACATGAATCCTGTATGAGCTCAATACAAGATATATTTTGAACAAAGGTTGAGTCAAGAACGTCGCCCTAACACTTAGTAATCACTTAAGACCCTCCAAAGTACCCTTATAGAGGGAGGTACGTGATGGCATGTGTCAAAACAATCGATATTTCTCTATTTGCTATATACAGTAAAGATAAACATATACACTTTGTAAACTCATTCAATTTAATAATAAATAAGGGATGTCACATTTATCACTCTTTTTCCTATATATATAATCCTTACACTTGGTTTTTTAGAACGTCTAATACTAATTATAAATAATAAATTCTTAATATGCCTCGCAGACAATGAGATAATAATATTGCTAAAATAAACTCGGGTACCACCCCTATTATTTCTGACCATTCCACTTAAAGGGTCACTGACCCAAAGTACTCGACAAAGACGACAACTAACAAAAGTGTCCTACTCAACTTTGTAAGAGTTCTAAGGCAAGCATCCACGCGAAACAATTAAGGGGTGAAGGGCGGTAAATACAATTAAAAGTTACAAAATTCTAAACGATTCCAAGCATCCATTTGGAACGTTTTCCGCTTCAAATCAGAGCCTCCTTTGGGAATGAAATATAGACTTAAATATCCCCAATAGCTTCGTGCTAATTTCTCTTCGTTTGCGTTTATAATTCAATTTCAGGCAAATTAATTGCTAAATAGAATAGAGTTTCTCTTATTTTACTTAATAAGTCTCGAAATCTATATTTTTATATTCAAATTTATATTTTTATCATAATTCTAATACTTGCATCGGAACAACAGGTTTTATAGAGCTATTTTTTCATACCGCTTTCGCTACCAAGCCGCACCACACCTAGGTATATGCCTCTATGTCGGACGATTTCATATCGGATAAGCTCCTTACGGAATTTTCTATTTAAGAATTTTTGCCGTAGCATATCTAACCTTAGTTTTATTACAACATACGAAGTTATCTTTTTGACATCTATCGAACTAACATCTGATGGATGTCAGAGTGTATGTTAATAAAGGAATACCAAAATATTATTTTTCTATTCTTCGATGAAATAACATTATTATTTATATTATTGCGTGGGCTTTTCATTTACTTTATTTTATATTTAAAGCATATTGTCATTTAATAAAAAAATGATATCCTAAGCTATTTAATATGCAAACATAATATGTACGCGAAACTTAAATAAACTTTTACACTGTCGTCACAAAAGACACCTTATAATAATAAAGTTTCGCATCAACTTTATTATGAGTTTTTCGTTAAAGTCGGGGTTAACTTTCCCCTGAGGCGCAAACTTCACAGACAATGGACAATCTGCGCGCACGCACTTAGCATTACAGCCAAAGGGCCCTTTGTTTTAACCGAACGACGTATCTATGTCATGTGAGAATTAGTTGTAGAGGTTTCTGTACTTTAAATAAGATTTGTTCGTGTAATATAATTTTGTATAATGTAAACCTTGCATTAACATAACATTAGAATACATTATACATCTTATTACAACTAACTGATTTAATAACAGCGGGTCAAAATCGCTTGCGCTTGTAAATTAAAGAGATGTAAGAATCCCGCTAAGGGCAATTTCACTAGGCTTCTTATCTCGGGGCCTAGTACTAGCGGTGCCGTGACGCAGGGATATTTACGAACCGCCCCTAAGCCCCTATTTATTTCCAACAATGTATCCGAAAATTAGGGATCATTCCAACCGGGATCCGGCCTTAATTTTCGGATTCTCGGGCGCGAAGTAAAACGCGAATGGCTCGATAAAATAAGTAGAATGTTGATATGTCACGTGATTTCGTGATTACGCCCAAAACCACGAGTCTTCCTTTGTTTCCAAATTATGGGTTAAACCAGAATAGGTAAAAGAAATAGTTTCCCGTAAGCCCTTATGACAAAATGTTCCTTTCTTCCGTACGCTCGAATTAAGATTGGAATGATATATTAAGAACTCCGGAACTACACATTTTATACATGCTTTGAAAACTTCTAGTTTCCATTGTTTTATAATAAACAATAATTATATTTTATTACATGGTTTTAAAAAAATATGTCTATTATTATAAATTAAACTACTACAAGCAAACTAAAGGAATCTAAAATACATGTTCAACCTTATATCATTACCTATAAGTGAGACCATAAAAACTCTCTCGAGCCCTGAGTACGGCTGAGAGCCTAAGGGCAGCTGAACTTATTTTATATGACGCTAGAGTCGTCGAGGGAGTTTTTAGAGTATTAGGTTTATCTACCTCTAACCTTAAAGAAGGTTTATTTACAACCCTCTGATCAAAGACAGGGGTTTATTTATTTCATTAAAATGTAAAAAATATACATATAATGACTATTAACTTAAATCCTTTCATTCATTACATAATAGGTGGATATATTGCTCAAGATGTCTCTAAATTTAAAAATTTCCATTTTATTTCCAAGCTATATATTGAAAACTCTCAATTTACGTCTCAAAGAGCGGTCTTCTAAAACGTTATTTCTACACACTTTAAATTCTCAGTGTATATTTTTATTAGAATGGAGTTGTTTGTTCGCCACCGCTTGGAAGTTCCACGTGTCCTAAAACTTTTGTTGTACGAGATAAAATGCAGCTTCGATTTTATCAGACAAACGGACAAATGTACTGTGTTGACAATAGCGTCGCGAACCTTCCTTCGGGCACAATCTTTGCGACGGTACAGTTCAGGACATCGACCCGCAAACATCAAGACCTTTTTTTCTAATACGTGTCATGTAACAAAAAAAGAAAGAAGTAGTATTTCGTCAAAAATATTCCTCAAAAATTCCACTGGTTTCCACTGTATGAAACAATATAAAAATAGTTTTCGACGTATTATATTGTATATATTTTTTTAATTCCATCTAACAATAAAAAGCATTAGTCATTTACATTGTCAGAAAGCTGAATATTTTTCCGATAAGTCGTCTTTAGGGACAATCGAGCTTTTTTGGCGTTATTTACAAAAATCCATGGGGAAAATGACTCTACATTACCATGTTTTAACGTCGCCTGAGACAGACAACTGTTTTCCTCATAAATGTTAAGTTATAATTTCGTGACCTCGGCAGTCATTGTGTAGAGAAAATAATAAAATAAAACGAAAGCGTCACTTTTAGTAGAACTAGCATCGTCATTACCAGCTTTTTGTTTCGCATTTGTAAATACCGTCTGCAGGAATACCAGAGCGACATCACAAATTACTTTTGGGGTAGAATGCCACGTAACGACCACGGTCGGTCGCAGCCGCCCGCAAACAAACCAAACTACTAAAAGTTTCGACTCTAAAAGTTGTTCAGCTAAATTTGACCGCCTCAGTTTACAATAAACAATAGTATTCAAACGTTTTGTGAGTGATAAGCGGCTTTTTAATAATCTGAAAATATCTACAAACATGTATAGCCATGTTAAGCTTATTTAAATTTATATAAATATAGAATGAAAAATAAACCGATACGGGCCCCTGCCCGTATCGGTATCCCTACTCAAAATCGCGACTACTGGGAAACCGTCCCGTCGCTCTATCAACTGAGCTACCGTATCGCTGTCCGTCTCGGTGATTTTTTTAATATTGGATAACGCTTTTTAATATTTATAATATTGGATAACGTTCGTTTAACTAAAAATTTCCTGAATTTATTATATTTCTAAAATAAATCTACGTAACAAATGGTTATTAATAAAATCGCTTAATCCATATGATAGATAAGAAAATATAATGGTCGTTGGTTTGCTCAGTGGGTTATTACCTGAATACCCTAGCTAATGAAATTGTTATAAACACACCGTATAGCCTAATAGCCGGCTCGCTGGGAACTTGACACGTGTCTACTGACAGACAACTATGGGAAATTCTGTCTATTCAAGCGCCTTAATACATTTTTCAAGCAAATAACATACCGATTATGTAAAATGACTTATATGAAAATGACTGATTATACGCTTTTAATACCGAGTTGATCTTTATTTATTCTGATTTTACAATGAGAAATATAATATTTATCCACACTCAAATATTATAAAGACAATGAAAAAATATAAACAAAAAAACAATAAAAATATATAAGGAGTTAATTGTTCTAAAAAAATCTTTAATAAAATCCCCGACAAAAGCTTGACAAAGACATAGAGTGGCATTTGAATATAAAATTATTAGGTATCTTTTAAAGTAAATTACACACTGACAGCAAGCATTGACGATTCAAACGTGACTAGCAATTTGTGGGAATTATCGAGTGCATGTGTACTTAGACTTTATATATTATAAATTGTTCTCTTTTATAATCATTTAGTATTATTTTTTCAAAATGTTTCAACTAGGGTTTATATAATTTTAACAATATTATATTTTGTTTTACAGATGGCGCCACAGCGGTTTGGGAGACGGATCACTGGTTGTGTAACCTACAATGTTTTTATGGTAGGTTTGATTATTATTATTCATAAATAGTATCATAAGTCACTCATGATATTATGCTAATTACTTACAATATGTGTTTCCTTATAAAAAATATATTTTATAAATAAATAATATTTATAGGTATTGATTCTCATACAATGTGTAGGTATATAAAAACTAATGGTCTATTTATTTATTTTATAATAATTGCGAAGTATTATTTACTTTGTAAATTATTTGATAATTTGTTTATAGTTCATTTATTTATTTAAATAAGTTTAGGTTCAGAATCATATTATAAACAATATTTGAAGATCCTTCAAAAGTTATAAACAGTATTGTATGGTTCTCGCCCCGCCAGTAATAATGTATACCAAGATCAGTTAACAAAAGAAAACAAAAATGAAAAAATGAGAAGCAAAAATAAAATTAGAAGTAAATTTGTTAGGAGTTAGGTTAAGTTAAACGAACAAAGAACTCGGTAACTGTGTGTGTATGTGTGTGTATGAAAGAGATAATGTGCATGTATCAGTACCATGAAGTAGTAGTTACCATATAAAATTGACAATGGTACCGTCCCGATAAAGACGATCACATATAGAATGCTTAATTCACCAAGACAGACGATACGGTAGCTCAGTTGGTAGAGCGACGGGACGGTTTCCCAGAGGTCGCGGAATCCCAGGCCGTATCGGTTTATTTTTCATTCTATATTTATATAAATAGTGTTATGGTTAAATAGTTTTCTATGAAATGATAATGGAAAAATAGTCATCTATACAAAAATGGGGCCAACAGTATATACTTAGACTTAGAAGAAGTAAAGTTCTGAAGTAGATTAAAAATGGACAACTATACACTAAAACAATCCAGATTGTACTAATAAACAGTACACAGTCATTAAGTAGTGGAAATCAATAACAAAACTTCTTTTTCTAAACATTAGCTTTCTCACTCTCGAGTTACAGACTTAATATGCTGCATCCAAGATACAGAACCAAGCACTAGAACCCCACATACTCAATACATGTATGTTATGTCAATAGAAGTACAGTTGACATATCATTATTTTTTATTAATTAAACCTTTATTGTACAAGGAAATTTAAGCAATTGGCGAACTTAATTCTATAGCACTTTCTACCAGTCAACATGTAAACCGTTAATTTAACAGAAAACACAAATGAGGGGTATGATAGAGAAAAAAATAATAATAATAATATTCATAATAAATCCAGGTTGCTTCAAAGTTAACTAACTATTTTTTTACGTACTTTACGTATAAAATGTTTCGCAAATTCGTTTCAACTTTATCAAATAACCAGACATAAACTGTAAATTACAAGGGAAAATATTTTTACAAATAATGTTTCCTCTTTAAATATTCATGAATTTCATAGAGTACTTTATACTAATAACATTATTAATAAAAACATTAAATATTGTGTTAGGTTTTATTATATAATAAATCTTTATTTACCTGAAAACAATTTGCTTATTGAAAATGAGTATCGTAATAAATTTTATAATAGATTAAAAATAGGAAAAAAGTTTATTTACCTCCAGACATTCGTGTTACCCATTTCGTATTATGTTATAAGAATTAAAGATACCTATTCTGTTTGCGTCTGTTTCTTTCTGCTCTGTGCCAGCACGTTTACCAATTACCATACAGCAGCAATAAATCTCGATGAAAATATTGATAACGTTATGTATGTAGTCTCGGATACCGGTCGCTACAATTTGTCTCGCAGTCGTTATTAAATCCACATCCGCTCACAGAATTTGTCTATTTACGGCGACAAATCATGCAGACAATTAACAGCTGCTATTAACCGACGCGGAGTTGCGCATCGACGCATCCAGGTATGGAATCTGCATAATGCCACTCATTTTACGAGCGTTTGTCGCCGCTAAATCCATCGACTAAACTAACTTGACCCCCGTCTTCCTGACCGCTGTGGATAAATAAATACCATGTTGTGTGGACGGCTATTGCGCAAATATTCGCAAAGCGTACCAACTGTAATAGCGCGTGAAACCGTGGCTGTACGCTTCAGTTGCTTTCATACTGTGATGCAAACGTATCGATAAAAATTGATTTTGTTTTTTTGGCCCGGGTTTAGATATTGAAAACTGCAATATTTTCAGCTAGGTTTTGTCCCAAAATCATAGATGTATAAGCCTAACAAAACAATTTAATATTACATTTGGCAATGTTATATTGATTTATTAAACATCCGACAGGTAACGCATTCAATAGTAGTATCAACTTCCGCCATTATCTGAGGCGGGAAGCTTCCAACTAATTAATACATTATCGGTTTACATACCTTCGACGAGTTTCCCTTACATTTCCAAGACTTGTGTTCATTGTCTATCGTCTGATTTGGTTACTATTTATTAATAATTACATTTAATAATAATTAATTGGAAATTGTGAAACGAAAAACGCAGACCCGATCTTAATCATGTATTAGTTTTTTTTAATTATGTATCCATGACAATAAATATTCTAAAGCCATTTCTCGTTAAGGCGACGGTTTAAACCTTAGTCCGGATCTACTAATTTCCGAAATTTGTAATTCAGAAGTCTGTCCGTTCAACAGCCGCTTCTCGCATTTTTAATCAACACAGCCATAGAATTTACGCTAATTTGAATAACGGACTTTTTACAATAAAAGATTCCTTCATCAGAAAGTGAATCTGTTTTTAGAAATTAAACATAACGCCCGCAACTTTTCGTCGTTTAATTATTTATTCTTAATGATTAGTAACTTTTATCAAAAACAGCGGTGTAACATAAGTTTCACTTACTGAATCCTAGAGCTGGTTACAATTAAAAACTCTACACATTGATGATTTTATCGGAATGCAACATCTATCGGGAGCGTTGAAAAATCAGAAATAAAAGTACTTCCTCATAGAATATCATTATAAAATTGGAAAAATCGAATTTAATATTTCATGAAGACTGTTAGACAAGACTATATATACCCAGAGATAATTTATAGTCCTTAAACCTTTTCACTCCGTATTATATCTTTTATTTGATAAATTCATTATATATTATTCAACAAATCGAATGTCCTATGTTAAATGTACTACTAATCATTTCACTTATGAGCTCTCCTTTCTATTCTTATATGCTTCTTTCTCTAAGTTTTTCCTTCCCGCCCAGCCTCAATTATGTGATTTGCATAGCTATCACACTCTGGTATTTCACGCTACGTCATAAACACCGACTGATTTTATTTTTTTGCATACATTGTGATGTTACATATAAAACGTGATTGGTTTTCACAGCGGTATTTTTATTGCCAATCAGCATGAATAAACAAAAATATGACGTAGAAATATATAATTTATATTAAAAATATATAATTTTAAATGTGTTATAAAATATTTATTTATATTTGTATGTTTTAAATTATATAGTATTAATATTCTATCTGCAATATACTATACATCGATGTAACGCGAGAACAATCTATAGCTAGGCGTTTTGTCAAAAAAAACATTGCACCATTTACAAAACAAGACAAAATCCATGCACAACGCTTCGAACATACCCGTTTATTGGATTTTAGCGGAAATTTCACCGGGACATAGCAAAACGAACAGCACTGTTTCTGAATGACCTGCATATCTAGTTTTGATTATGATTTGTACCCGAAGCCTAAAACGCCTGCCGTTCCTACAATTTGATATTCGTTTCAATGCAGAAATTCAAAAGCGCTGAATAGGAAAATTTCAAGAAAGAAAACTTAAAAAAAAGAATCCTGATATGGAAGCTGTTTGTGCTTTCACAAAGCATTAATCTTAATTAAAATTACAATTGTTCAATGGGATTATTTTTTTTTATATAACATATTAGAACTTGCAAACATTACCTGCATCATAAAATCACAAATTAATTACTCTCAGAAATACTTACACGACACTAAAATGTTTAAGAACGAAACAATTTAATTAGTTCTTCTCGTGTATTTTAATGTTGTTTTACTCTACAAAGAGACTGTTGATATTGTATCTAGCAGAAATCACATCGTAATAGAGTTAAAGTCTTTCGTGAAACTCGAGATGAATCTCAGACCCGCTCGGCTCTCTTTGCTAATTGTTGCAAAAGAGGAAACGTAATAAAAGAGCTAGTCTTTGAAGCAAAGAAGTTGCCCTAGGCGTCACGGTGAAGAGCATTTTAATAAATTAAAACTTAACAAAATCTCAATACTATTCAAATTACACTTTTCGTTCAAACAAGCCTTACCACACGTTTTTTTATATATGTTGCATCTGTCGATTTATTTTCACATCATTATAGACCACTACTTAAAATAAATAAGAAGCTTCGTTTCTATGTGAAAGACCTTATTGTATATATTTTTTTTTACATACCTTAAAAAAAAGATTTATTCGTTATTAATCAAATTAAACCTGTATGACAAGGAAAATGTGTATTCGATATTATAATAAGATTTTTCTCAACTTCAGATCCTGCTGATTTGTCTCCAACTGCTAATGTGGGGCAGCGGTGCCTCTGCCCTTGCCAACTGCCCTGGAGGCTGCAGCTGCAATGATGACACGCTGGTCGTGGTCTGCGAGGAGAGCCGACTCGATGTCCTTCCCATCGCACTTAACCCCTCCATACAACGACTCATCATTCGGAACAACAAAATCAAAACGATCGACAGCTCTATGCAATTTTACACAGAACTCCAACACTTAGATCTGTCACAAAATCATCTCGTTAGTATACCGAAGAAAAATTTTCAATACCAACGAAAATTACAAGAGCTTCATCTCAATCATAACAAAATATCATCGGTCACTAACACGACGTTTCAAGGACTCAATTCATTGACTGTTCTCAATCTAAAACGCAACTTTTTAGAAGAACTTACAAATGGTGTATTTTCTACTTTACCAAGATTGGAGGAGTTAAACTTAGGACAGAATAGAATATCAAAAATAGAACCAAAAGCCTTTGCCGGTCTTTCTGCTTTGAGAATTTTGTATTTGGATGACAACGAATTGAGTTCAGTGCCAACCACTTCCTTTAGTCTTTTAGGAAGTCTCGCCGAGTTGCATGTTGGCCTTAACGCGTTTTCTTTTTTGCCTGACGATGCTTTTGCTGGTCTCAATAGACTGGCAGTTTTAGACCTCAATGGAGCAGGACTCTTCAACATAAGCGACCTTGCATTTAGGGGTCTACCAGGATTGAGAAGCCTTAACCTTTTCGGAAACCGATTAAGTGTTGTTCCTACTCAACAATTATCCGGTTTAACGAGACTAGAAGAATTGTATATAGGTCAAAATGACTTTCTTGTTTTGGAAAGTCATTCATTCAAAGGATTAAAGAATCTTAAACTTATAGACATAACTGGTGCGACGCAACTTAAACGTGTAGAAAAAGGCGCTTTTGAAGATAATATTAACTTAGAATCTGTTGTATTGACTAATAATAAAGAATTATCGACCATAGAAGATTGTACTCTTTTAGGTCTACCTAAACTCCGGCATGTATCATTAAGAGATAACGCGATTAAAGGACTGAGTGAGAGTGTATTTGTAGGCAAAGAATTAAAACAACTAGATTTGACTGATAATCCAATCGTTTGCAACTGCCAAATCTTGTGGCTACAACAACTTTTAAATGATAAGAGTAATTTCACCCAACTGCAATGTGCCAGCCCCGAGAATTTGAAAGACAAGTATCTGAAAACTTTAACGGCCGAAGACTTAGAATGCGTTTTATATGATACGCGACAACAAACAATAATTTATATAGTAGTCTTCGCATGTGTAGCTTTTATTGCGGCGCTAATCCTGATATTGTACAGATATCGCAAGAGCATGCAAGAGAAGCTCAAAGATTACAAGTGGAACAAGGGTCGCAAAAATTTAGAATATCACAAACCTATTTCTACAGAGGAAGATTGCATCGTGCGGGGCATCCACCCGTCACAGTATCCGGCACCGCCGCACGCGCCCGGCCTCAGGCCAATTCCGGTGACGGAACTGTAGCTAGAGCTTTACGCCTCCCCTAGCGTATTCTTCATGTCAGGCGGCCAGGGCTCCACTCGGCGGCCGCAGCAACGCTCGGGAGGCGGCGGCACGATGCCCGCCAACGGCTTCACCTACATCGGAGGCGACGGACGCCCGCACCAACCCCTGACCCTAAACAACGGAGCGCCTGCTCATCACCTTAATAACGGCTCCTTACGCTCCTTACCAGACAAAAAGAACAATCGTAACGGACTCGTCTGTCATCCTGAGAATTTTCAACGTAATCTAGACACTCGCTACTCAAGGAAGCAGGAGAACGGTTACATGCGCAATTCCGAAACCGTAATAGGTTTCCCTCGAGACCGAGACCGGGAACGAGAACGGGAGTATGAGCGTGACGTTCCGGATTACAGCGAGCCCGAATACTCCATCATACCGGAGAGCTACGGACGACCGGAGGACTTCCCTCGCTCGTGCAGTCGTTCCAACACGTTTAACTGTTGAGTGAGGTGAACGAACTCTTTCAACTGTTTGTGATCTTGTAATTCTAGCAATAAATCTTCATTCCATTATTTTTCCTATGGATTGACTTATGTGATGGACGTAGTGCTCTAGAACATTAGTGTTTCGGGTCCGGTGTAAGTACGACCAGTGAGAACTATCCAGTAACGCATTCGGTTTAAGAGAGTACCTTATTTGTAAATTAATATAGTTAAGTAGTTATGGATCTATTTTTCAATGAAATGGGAGGTGGAGAGTTTGAAAGTGAGACTTTCGTATTATGTAAGGTTGAATCGTATCATCGTTACTTGTATCTTAATCTAGTTATCAAATCGTTGTAAACGTCGAGCATAGTCCCGGAATTATGTAATTAATTTCCATGTATTTAACAACGAACTGGCCTTTCATGTTATGATGATGCGAACGACCACAACTCGTACAATGTACAGACTAGTCGAGATAAGTTTTAAAGAGGGAGATTGCGAAGATCACTCCCCGGTTATATCACGAGATTGTATATCACGGGATTCACGATCTCCTCCACCAATGCGGTGGAGTTGTATTTGATTTTGTACAAAAAAAACCATTCCATAAGAAATCTTTTTAATGTCTTATTTTATTTATAAGTAACTAAATTAAGTGTGCGTTGAATAAGACACCAATATAAGAAGAATATTTAGTGATTAACCAGTGTAAATATATTTATATTATATTGAGATATTTATAAAATTTATTACAATCTTGTTCTTCTAAAATTATCACGATTATTTCTTACTTCCCGGTCAATATGTTATTTCATATGAACTTATATCCCATACATCAGATTTCATTCTATAAATTAATAATATTAAATATTATTACTTACAATAAATTCGTATATGTAGGTACGAAGCACATTTTCAAATATCGACACAAAATATTTTATAATGCTCAATTTGTATTTTATTTTATTAATAACAGTTCAATTTTATTGTTTTTTTTTTAACATTTTGAACATTAAGATGTGCGAAAGCAACATAAATAACAAATTGATGTTATTATGATTTATCATATATATCTAAACCAATTTTGAAATTGTCATTATTTTTCTAACAACGAAATGTTAATGTAACATTACTAAGTCAGTGTACATACAACTTTACACTTCGAATCACATAATCGTGTTCTTAACCTTACATGTTTTATATTTTATACCAAAATTCTTATCATACTTTAAATATTGATATCATAATTCGATATTTAAATATAGTCATTATAATCATCTCATCTCTATTAAAATCGCCTGTTTTGTAGTGAACATATAAGAAAAATAATGTATAAAACCTATAAATATTTTTTTTTATATAAATTGCTTTTGGTATACATGCAACACTAAATGAGGGGTAATATAATTTTCCTAAACCATACTAGGGCCCAAGGACAAACCAGTTATACATAATTTTTGTCCCATAAATTCGTTAAAACATGGGGTGTTATAACAAACTACACTAGATCCTAGAAACCTACATAAAGCTTATAATCGATTAATTATTTCAGTTTCCTTAAAATGTCTTGTCTAGTATATACATACATAAATGGAATTAAACATACATATTATATAGGTAGTCTAACTTTATCAATACATAATCTATAAGTGATATTTAATAAATAAATAAGATGTTACATTATTGTATGGAGTTTATGCTTTTAATAACAATCCTTATTGAGCAGCGACCTCTGGTGAGTTGTATTACCCCTCAATGGTTTTCAAGTAAAGTGTTTCTCCTACTTTTTTTCCAATTAGAGGTGTTTAGTTTGTAAATACGAATGGAGAATTTAAAGACTAAAGCAATATGGCATGTGTTAGTGCCTAGGGAATGCCTAAAGAGTATACAAAAATAATTAATACATATGAGAAATTGTGATTAGGATATTCACATTGTAATAGATCATCAGTCACTTCTATACTTTATTGTAGTTATTATCTACATACAAACTCGATAAATAAAACATACCTTAAAAGCTGTGTTTTCATAACCTTGTCTCTCCCTAAATGATTAATAGAAAATTGTCTATCGCAATAAGTTATAAATATATAGTTGTTCTTTCTCGAATCAAACGAGTCTTATAAAACAAAAGAAAACTAGGTTTTTAGTTTTTTTCATAGCTGTAAAAATCTTTATTCGCAAGAGCAAAGCAGCGGCTACACGCTAAGAGTTTAAACAATATTTAAAAAATATTTACCAACTTATTTGCTACTGCGTAATAACTCGGACGAGATTACCTCGAGAACACGTGGCCACGCCCACGCGTGAATCATAATAAAAGGAATAGTTATTCGAGTCACGGGCAATGAAATAATTCAAACTGTGTTACACTGATTATTAAATTTGTTGCAAGATTGACAGTAAAAAGCAATATTTTGTTAGTATTCTTTATATATTCTTTTTAGGATACATTATTACAGCATTGAGATTACAAATTTAAGCCAATATTGATGGAGTATTATCGTTTCTCTTTGAGATATTTTAAGCTCTTACCAAAATTCATACTGATGTAAACATTTTTTTTATTTATTTATCCAAATAAAAAGGCTTTTGATTAAAACAATTGACTAAAATGTAAGTCAAGTAAGTAGTGAATTATAAAAATAATAAGACATGGAATCGGTTGTTCATTAAATTATTTATTTTAATAATATGCAACATTCATCTTTTACAAAAGTTCAGCCTTTGATGGGGAATAGCCGAAGCCAATAACTGCTGAGCGGACATGATTTGTGTAAATAAATAAAAAAAGTAATTAGGCTCTGGTGTTGTAATGAGTGGTATCACTTATAAAATTAGAACTTCTCTTCCTCAAGACCATGTTTGAAGAACATCATGATGGGAGTGGAAACGTCATTGATATCCCGGTATTCCAGCATGGCCACCATGCCATCACAGTCCATGGACTCTCCAGTGAAGAACTGTAAATCCTTAAACCTACTGAGAATGTCTTTCATTACTTTGTTCATGTTAGTCTTAAAAACATCTACTTGGTCTGGGGATTTCTCTTCTAATTTTGCTACTAATCTGAAATAAGAAAAAAACACTTGTTAATCTCTTTTTGATTAATTAATGATTATTATTGTAAATGTAATAATTTAATAATTATTTACTGTTAGCTCCCTTTCATGAACAAACACTATATTAATGAATATTTTTTCATAAAAGCTTTTTATTATAGCATCAATCGCTCCACAGCTTGATATTAGAAAATCAGTCTCTGGTATTAGATGATGCATCTATATTAACAATTGATTACATGTCTAATAATTAAGTTACTGTAGAATCCATGACCAACTTAAACCTGTAGTTTTGTCAATAATATTTAGTCTTATAACAATTTATACTCCTTGCACACTTATGTACCATATTGATTGTATGCAGATTTGATGATGGCTTATAGAATCTTCAACTCTAATTTGCCACCATATGGCATCTATCTGTACCCTAATATATTTAAATATAAATGCATACATTTTAAAATTTATAACTTATGTATATGTGTAATTGACCTACTTTAATATGGTTAGGTTAAATAATTACTTCATATCTAAATTCCATAATCATTAACCTTAACTACTTGTATGACTTTGACATTGCCATAGAATAGATAAGAAAATAGTAAACAATGTTATGGAGGGTTAAATTAATTTTAAGTTGTGGTGAGAAGATATTGGAACAAAGATTTGATAATATAACTTTTAAACATAGCTTACAAAATGGTTTAAAATCAAATATGAGATTATCATTTATAATTTGTGTAATAATATTCTTAATATTCAAGAAAAAACAACAATGAATGGCTACAAAGCTACATAAGGTGAATATCTTAGAAATTTAAGTGATTTAAAAATAAGAATGTATATGTAATACCGTTATTCTGAATCACCATATATAAAATCTGAATTAGTCAATCACTCAAAATTAAGTTAAATTGCCACGTTATTTGTTTAAATCACTGCACTCACTTTTTCATGTAGTCTTTAAGGTAAAGAGTGTAAGACTTTTTGTCTCCGAAAGCGTAAGTTTCGCAAAGCCTGTGGTTCAAGACAATGTCTACACCACTCGTGACGGCAGAGTCTGTGCCATCGTCAGCTTCTTCGGCCGAAGGATTGAAACCATCCAGTTTGATGTCGCCCTCTGTTCTTGTCTCCAATTTACCGGTGACTTCGTAAATCACTTCATCAACCAGTTTCATTCTGTATGTGTCCGAGAACATCTCGTCACCTGTAAGATTATATTTAAATACTTACACATTGTTTCATATAACATGATTAACTTCACTGTCGATGTGGCATAAGTTAGTAAGAAAAAATACATAAGAAACATAGGTTCCAGAAATGTCAAAATCACAACTACGATGTATGATAGTTTAATGAAATAAATGAGTATTAAAACTGAAATTAATATAATAAACACAATTACCGGTAATAATATCCTTATAGATTCTCATTTTGTAGGATTACAGGCGATTAAAAATAATAAAAACCGAAACAACGGCTCCTAGCCCCAGGAACTAAACCGGAAAAGCCTTAAAAAGAAAGAAAGGAAAAAGTGTTGCCACATGCTTGATAAAAAATTGTGTTGCTATTCTAATTTCTAAAGAGGTACTCACAGTATTATTGTGTTATTTAAAAGGATTGTTAAAAATATTCCTATATGCAGACATTGTAGCTTGTTAAAAAAAAGAGTATTGGGAACAATTTGTGTGTCTAATTTCATTTTACATAATTAAGTATTTGTATGCAGTATATGGATGTTACGAGAATTAATTTTTACAGTAAAGTATGGGATTGAAAAAGTAACAATCATAGAGTACTTAATATGAATTTGAAGTAGGCATTTGTAGACAAGGTGTAGACTGATACAATAAAAAACACAACTTTTCCCTTAGTTAGTTAAAATTAGTTAGTCATGTAAGTCTTATTTCCAAGGCAATGGAGAACGACTTGTTTGGGACTTTTTTTTATCATACTTTTATGAAATAATAGCACTAAGATTTTTATGCTTTTTGAAACTATTTAGTATACTAAATTACTTTAGACTGAAGATTGACCGATATTGTTGTTTTTTTCCGTGTTCTATTACAATTCTACTTATTTTTAATAAATATAGTTTTTTAAAGAATATCTTGTAGAAGAATATTCTTGCCTCTATGTTTTTGATCCAAAATGTATATATTTATAGCTTTTAAAACACTGGTAATCTAAATCGTCTAAATATGTATGGATTGAATATGTACAATGTTTCATTCTATCCTTACCAGGATGCTACATAAACAAACATTATTTACTTTAAAAAAAATATATTTTTTGAAATGTTATAGTTAATTATAATTTCTTTTGAAATTCTTCAGTAACTAAGAAATTTAGGATAAATGTCCTTATTATAATTACTATCTTATCTAACAATTTTTAAAAGTTGCATAGTTTATTTGATACCAGCAATACATATTTCCTAACGCTATTTGTTAGAAATGAAGACATACTTTTTGTGAAAATGGAAAAATACTTTAGATAGGCAGAATGGTATCTGATCTTTGTAAGCTGCGAGTTATCGTCGATAAATGTATTAACGACATAATACACTTTGTGTCAACTGTCATTATTGCGGAAATAGATGGCGCTCAATATTGTATGATGTAAAGATGGAAGTGTTTCTTTATAATTCTACCGTGTGTAGATTATGTGGTGAAGAAAATGATAATGGGACATTATTATATTCATGTGAAGAAAATAACCAAAGCTTATGTGAAATAATAAACGCCTATTTGCCAATAAAGGTAAGGTTTTTCCAAATAATTTGTGGTTGTTTTGACTTCCAATTTTACCAATATGGCTGACGTCTTTTATAAACTAATAACATTTCATTTCTTATTTTTTTGTGACTACACATATGTTTTCTGACATATAGACAGATATTTTATAAAACCGGATTTTTTTAAAAGAACATGTCGCCTAAATAATAGTCCTACAATTTAAGTTAATAACAATTTACTTGTGTTATTGGAATCATATAAATGTTAAAATGGTTAGACTTGATTTCTCGCGCCAGTATTTGACATTTATTTGTTATATATTCCAATTGTAATTTGTAGTTATTTGGATCAATATACATGAAGTTAAAGTGCGTTTATTCAAATGTAGTAATTACCTAAAAAATTTTGAAATGTTCATATTCTTAATAATTAACAGGTATCTGATGATGGTGAACTACCACGAACTATTTGTCCTGGATGTACCATTCAGCTCGAAGCCACTGTCGAGTTTTTAAATTTAATTATAAGTGGACAGGTCAGTAAAATAACATATAACAATTTGCAATCACAATTTACATCTGTAAAGATATATAAAAGATTTAATCTGTGTAAGATAAATAAAAGATTTAATCGAAAAGAGATCATACGATCATTTATTCGAATAATTGATACCTTACGATGTTGTTATATAAAAGTTTTATAATTCAGCCAAGTCTTTGAATTATTCATTAAAGTTATAACTTAAATAAATGTACTCAACACAGATTTTATTAAAAAAAATAATTTATTTTTTAGAAAATTTTAAGAGAGCTCTACCAACGAGAAAAAGAATATAAGAAGAGTGTTCTCAGCAGTTCTAATAAACAAGTTCCTGAAGTTATATCAGAAAAAATAATTTATGAAAGTAAGTAAAAAGTGAAACATATTCCTTTTCATTCTCAAATTTCATATCTATCTCTGAGAGTGAAATCATACATAAATGTTTTTTTTTTTTTCAGTAAACACTAGCAATGGAGTGTATCAAGTTGAGCATCCCATATCGTTACAAGTCAGTGGTCTTGATAAACCCAAACGCAAGCGGGGCCGCCCCCCTAAGAAACAAAAGAGTCCTGAAGAACTTGCCCAGGAAACTGAAAAGCCTAAAGCAGAAGCGAGATATGAGAAGGAGGATGAAGAAAGATCAGGAAAAAGAAGACGGAAGACACCTACTAGATTTAGAGAGGCTGTTCAGGTATTAAAAATGATATTGTATTGTATTGCAGAGTATATTTGCTTTGTAACTTAATACATAATAAAGATCTCACCAAAAACTAGTATGTTCTTCAAGAACAGAAAATGTGGCTAATTATTAGAACTAAATGTAAAATTACATCATACTTAATTTTTTTTATAGTTTAACATGTTTTTGCAAATATAGTAAACATTATTTGTTACCTTATACTTATTATGTTTATCTAAAATAGCAAACAATGCAAATAAAATAATAATATAAACAAATAAACAGAATTACAATAATAAATAACACACAAAAAGATTTACTATATAAATGTTAATTTAAACATAGTAAAACATTTGAAACAAGAGGAAATGCTATATTATAATTAATATAAAAGTATTTTTAGGGTAAAGAATTAGAAAGAATATTTATAGAAGAAGGAGTTATAGATGATGCTGAGAGTGACCAAAATTCAAAGGCTGATATGACCCAAGAAAATAAGCTACCAGTAAATAAAGAACCACAGGTCATAGGACACTTGGAGGCATCTGGAGAGCTTGTTGTAGTTGTCAAGGGAAAGGGGAGAGGAAGACCTAAAGGTAAGGTAGTTGGAAGAAGAAAAACCAATTTAGGTCTTAAAATAATACATCAAAACTACTAGACAAATTTTAATCAAATCTGCTGCAAAGCTTAATATCTGATAGATATTATATTATCTTATATTATATATGTTGGGAGCAGAAGAAGTTGCTGTTGAAATAATAATTTACCAAAAAGTTGAATATGTCAAAGGTCGAATGCGGCAAAGGCGAGAAGAGTGTGCTATTTGTGGCATGGAGTTTTCTTCAACTGGTCGCTACATGTCGCACATCGCACAACACGGGCCGGTACTGTACAAGTGCGACTGTGGAGAGGCTTTTACTACTAAGCTCCTATTCTCCGAGCATCAGAAGTCCAGTGAACATACAGGTCGGACCATTGTGCCTTACCGGAATGATGTTGAATTGTCAAAAAATATGGTTAGTGACATAATTAAATATTTTGTTGTTTTTGAGTTTTTCTGAATTAAAAGTTAAAAAATATTCCAATAAGTTTTGTATTATATACATTTTAAAGAATATATATATTTTTTCAGTCAGTTATTAAAGAAACAAAATTTGAAATCACTCCAGAAAATTCATGTGATAGATTGGATCAGACAAACGGTCTACAAATTTCCCAAGCATTGCCGGATTTAAGTGATATTGACCCATTAAAGGTTGATGAGAATGAGATAAGCATTGTAAAGAATGAAGAAGTGGTAAAACTCAGTGACACCGATGGAAAAGATCTGGAAAACAGTGGTAAGTTATAGTATGTGTCTTAATATGTACTTTGGATCTTCCAAACTAAGAGCTACATAATAACTAGATGCATGATATAAAAGCATTTATCGCGATTTTTGGGTTTTTGGTAAAAGTTGTACTTTTTCTAACACTCAAATCTTACCATAACAGCATTTATCAATTTTTATAGAAAATATTGCTGGCTAATTATAATATCTCAGAGCAAAATCAGATTTATAGAACAATATCCGAATTTAGACCAGATAACATTGATAATTTTACTTTTAGCGTCACTTTAAATTTTCTATTAATTACCTCATTAAATATTAAACAAAAAAAAAATTACAATATCCTTATAAAAATATTTACCGATTATTTTTTTAAAGTTTTAAAAATCGCTTCATTGAAAGCTTTAAAAATCGTATCAACATTTAAATTAGATTTTTTCCACAATATATATTTTTTTAAAAGATATACAGGTTTAATGTTTATAAAATAACATATTCTTTACAATGTAAACGTAAAAAAAATATAAAAAATTCCAAACTACATGTTCAAGTCAATTAAAATCAGACCGTAGTAAAGGCTTCAAGAGAGTGAAGTGGCGGAGATGGTGTGTACTGTACACCTCCATCGAGCGGATAGGACTAACGGTTCAATATGTGCCCCGAAGACTGTTAATACTTTAAAAAAATATATACATATATATACATATATATAAAAATATATACGTAATTTATATTTAAACAGTAAATATTTTCATTTTTACTTACTGTACTAAAATATATTTTATGGTAATCGTATAATTCACATAATGGTAATTTTATTAAATAAAAAATGGATTATAAATACATTAATAAATTACATAGGTATGTTCTATTGTATAAAACTTTAGTTTTAATATTACCTAGCTCCGAAATAAACAATATAGGAGTGAAAACTATTGAAATTAACAAAAAGCAACCATTATAAAATATTATGTTTGCAAAATTTAAAAAATACATCATTTAGTACCTATTCTTAGTTTTTTTTTCATTCGAAATTCAAAGAATACTAAATGATGATTTAATGATTCCTTCAAAATTAAAGAAATACCATAAAGTTAAGACATACGGTTCAACTTAAAAGTTGAGTAATTAACTCAATGTCGTTATTACAATATACAATACAATAGTATTTTACATTTTGTTATACAACGAAGCTAACCAGAAAAATATAAACGTGCAAATTTATTAAATATCATATTTTTACGTTACTTCAGTCAAATATCAGTGATGTCGATTATAAAACCATTGTGTGATTTTGTAAATGCATCTAGCGTTGACTTGATGACGTGCAATAAAAAGAATAACATTCATTCGAATTAGATTTTTATCAATCGTCCAAAAAAACTAATTAAAATATTTTTTTAACAAAGAGACGTGTCTGACTTCGTATCTTCCACAATCGATTAACATAATTTTATATCGTCTTCGAAGCTTCGGTGGAGGCGGGCGACAACTTAACGGACAACGAGGAACTCCACAACACAAAGGGAAAAGTTAAAATAAAGTGCAACCACTGCGACAAAATGTTCAGCAACCGACAGAGCAAGTCCCTTCACATAAAGGTACGCCGTCGTCGGCCCATAGCTATTAACTAATTTCCGGCGCTTCATGGTGGTCTCTTTTAGGCGGTGCACCTCGGCGAGAAGGCGTACGCGTGCGTGGAGTGCGGTGCGAGGTTCGCGTACCCGCGCTCGCTGGCGCTGCACCGGCACAAGCACCGCCGCGCCGCAGCGCACCACGGGTACGCCTGCGACCTCTGCGGGAAGGTACGAGTGCGCAGGAGACGCCGCAGGCACGGTCGCGACGACGTACTGTATCGTGTACTGTGGCTCAGGTGCTGAACCACCCGTCATCGGTGGTGTACCATAAGCAGGCTGAGCACGCGGCCCAGCGCTACGTGTGCGGCGCCTGCGGAAAACACTTCAGGCACAAGCAGCTGCTGCAGCGCCACCAGCTCGTGCACTCGCAGGCGCGACCGTTCACGTGCAAGGTTCGTCGCTCGATCGTTCGTCAGCTTGAAGGAGATTTCAAACCGTCTCGCTCGTGCGGTCGCAAAAAGTCGCATTGCTAGAGCGAATAGTCAATTTTAAAATCGATTTTAATTTCAGGTGTGCAACGCGACGTTCAAGACCAAGGCGAACCTTCTCAACCATCAACTTCTACATTCCGGCGTCAAGAAGTTCTCTTGCGAAATATGCAAGCACAAGTTCGCCCACAAGACCAGCCTCACCCTGCACATGCGATGGCACACCGGTGAGTACGTGACGAGACGACCCTCCGCCTCGTCCCCGATCTATCTGACGCCCAGCCTCGTCGCAGGAGTGAAGCCGTTCACGTGCGGAGTCTGCGGCAAGAGCTTCAGTCAGAAGGGCAACCTGTCGGAGCACGAGCGCATCCACACGGGCGAGAAGCCGTACCAGTGCTCGCTGTGCCCGCGCCGCTTCACCACGTCCTCGCAGCACCGCCTGCACGCCAGGCGACACTACGAGCGCGCGCACGCCTGCGGCCGCTGCGGGAAGCGGTACGACATACACGAAGCAAGACGACCGGTGTCCCTAGCATTTGTGGCCCGTCGGACCTCTCCGTCATCACTTAAGTCATATTTTATTAGGAGACAGATCGTTCGGTTGTCGGCTAAAAAACTCCTCATTCATCTATTTTCATGGCACCAGAATTTGTATGCTTACATTTGTACCTCATACATTTTTTTGTATATTTCCAGCATGTCCTCCCGCAGCGTGTGGGCGGCCCACGTGCGCCGCGACGACTGTCTGCCGAGACGACACACCAGGCATAAGGTACTACGAGGACCAGGCACAACTTTCGATACAGACAGACATAACTTTAGATAAAAACATATACGTTTATTATACTGGTTATTGCGAAAATAAACAAGACTCGGTGCATATTGCTACAAAATTAAACATAACGTAATGAATGATAAAATATTTCTTTATCCTTAATTTCTTGATTTTTTTTTCAAATATTGTAGTTGTTAAAACAAATTCTATATTTTTAGGAGTAAATATTAAAATAAGACAATACCGTGGGTATATGTATCTTTTTTATTATATATATACCGTGGGTATATATATAATAAAAAAGACATACTCAACCAAAAACGTGTATAAAAAAAAAACAAACACTTCACACAATATCTTAAAAAATAAATTAAAATGTTTCTAATTCAAAAGAAATTTCGTAAAAACGCATTTGTTGTTAAACATGAATGTTAAGATATTTTAATAGATTTATTTTATTTGCTATTATAGTTGATATTTTTTAAATTCAAATATACCACCATATTGACTTCAATCGTTGTGAGAGGTCGTCGTAAGTGGTCTCATTATCGGTTGTTGGCAAAAGTTTTTGTTGATAAAGATTGTTGTACCAAAACAGAACAAACTTGATACTTTAGAACTTATCCCTGCGGACTTACACTTAGCTTAGGGTGCTTAGAACATCCCTAGAGCTTAGATATTGGTGTTTGTATTCAACTATAACAATTTTAACTTATCGTTTGAACATACCCCATTGTGACTTCAGGTCCACAAACAAATCAGCCTGCTCGTGAACGACAAGAACCAACAACAGTTACAAATAGAAGATACCAAGCTCTCCGAAGACGAGACGACGGAAGAGAGGGTAATATACGTCGCCTATGACACAGAAGATTCCAACTCTCCCGCGTTTCATATATTAGATCCGGAGCGGGTAATTCACCAATATCACTTAGTATACGACTTCATTATTAAAAATAAAATTTTGTTTTTAACTACTTTTTATTATACATTTCTAGACGGTAGATATAGAAGATAACAAAGTAGTAACCACATGTGAGCTGTACACCAGACCGTCCCTGTTAGTTCCACAACCATTGCAACACCTTCAGCTGGAGCCGGTCTCGGAGTGCCCTCAGCTTGAGGACGAGGCGCTGGAGATACAAGACCAGGTGCTGGAATTGGATGATGAACAGGTTAAACTAGAAAATCAATTGGACCTCGTACAGGAGGAGATACAGGAGATTGAAGAGGAAGAAACCGAGCAGGTGATCGGTGGACAGAGTATACCTGTAAGTGAAGAATTTAATATTGATGTAATGACCATAATAATGATTTTATTTTTATATAAACATTTTGTTTGAAGTGTTATTATATAATCAATCAATAATTTTAATGATCTTATCACTGTACTTGTCAGGTGACAGACGAGCGAGGCAACCCTCTGCACTTCACAATGGCGGACGGAACTAAGTTGGCCATCACCTCCATTGACGGGAAGTCACTACAGGTATTTAATTATATTTTGACTTGCTAGTCCAGAATAAATCTTTTGAGGTTTTCAATATTATTCTATTTTATAATTTTAGGTGATAACGCAAGATGGACAGACTATTCCCGTGGAGATAAATGGATATGACGATGAAGAGGTCAGTTAATACTTTATTTTTTTATATATTTATTATATGAATGTGTTTTTAATTGATTTGTTGAATAAAATGTAATTATTATTTGTAGGATTCGTCCGGGAGCAACACTGTAGTGCATCAACTGAACCTACAGAAGACTGTGGAATCAACCAGTACTACTCCAGTCACCCACTACTTTACTATTGTCTGACACTCGATAAGATTTGTTTATAAGTGTGAATTTGCACACAACTTTGTCACAACTTCAACTACAATTCCCATACTAGAATAATTGATGGCAGTTATGTATTGTATCTAAAGATATCTAAAGATGTATGTAATACTGAATGAAAAGTAATTATTTAATATTTTTATAGTAATGGCTAACAATGAGTGACAAAATTTCTTTTTTTATAATTACGGTTCATTTTATTGCTGCGGGTTATAATTATTAGAATATAAAGGATAATGTGTCATTTTCATAACTGTCAGCTCTCGCCTATTATTTTTTTTTAATCTCAATAAATAACTGATAGCATAGTCTGTCGTTTCATATTTTTAAGTAGAACTAAGTATTATTGATTGATATTTCGAATGATTGTAATTTTGATCTCGGGAGTTTTGCAATACGACTTTCCCGTCCTTTTTAATAAATTTAAATTTATTTTTATTTTAACTTTAAATGCAAAGTCTCAAAATTCATTCAACATTAATATAACCGTGACCATTAATGTTTTCCTTTAACACATATTGCTCAAACAATAGATATAAAGGATAAATGCATAATTAATTATTAAGGTATATTTTATTACAACGATGATTACCATAAGTATTATAAATACTCTGTGTTTTGTTGATTGATGCGAAATTATTTTCAATGCATAGTTAATAATGTTTTAGTTAGCTGATTGAACAAATATATGTGAATAATTTATTGTTATAAAAATAAGAAGTTATTATAATTTTTATCATCGTTTTATTGTTCCTTTCTCATTTGAACCTTTATGTAATGTTGAATATGCCTAGCGTAGTGTTTCTCGCTACAACAGAAATTTTGCCTGCAAATACTGAACACCACAGAGTGCATCTCTTAAAACCCGTCATTTACAAATGTTGAAAGGTATAAATAGCATCGTATGAAATCGAATCAAATTTGAAATATATAAAATATATATAATCATATAAATACATATTATACAATAAACATTTTGCAATATTATGTTACAGCGAAAAGTTTTTTTACATGTTTAGATAAAATGTCTTTATCATTTGAATTAAAATATTTTTATATTGCAAATAAATAGCCGCAGTTGAGAATATTACGGTATATTGGGCTGCAGCTGGGGTTGCCAACCATACCTTATAATAAAGTATGCTACTTTATTATTGGTAATTATACTTTTTGCATACAAATAAAGTATGTGAAAATACATGATTTAGGATTTAAGGAGATTTTTGAGAAAAACAAATTTCAGTGAAAATCATATAACTGGCATTATAAATTAAAAATTCATATGATAACTTACCAAATAAAAAAAATAAAAATCGTATTTACTATCGTTGCAAAAAATATAGCGTCAATCAGTTTAATTAGAAACGAATTGTTTGTTTATTTAAATATTTACAATACTTTTTTTCTTTCAAATACTTTTCTTTTCCCTATTAACAAAAGTTGGCATCCCTAGCCGCAGCCAAAGTGTTTTAACTTTTACTTGTCATGACGGCTGACGGAATTGGTTTGGAAGCATAGAGGATATATATTATCATACTATTTACACTAGAGATTCGCCTAGATATATTCTACATATTACATTAAACTTGAGAGGATAACTTTTTTCTAGATTTAAGATGGTTAGTAGCAATGGTCACTTTTTATGTACAGGCTCGCCATAAAGGTAAGTGTACACAATAGGATTACTATGTATATAACACACTATAATGTCTCATAACTAAACTATTACATATAATGCGAAATGTTGTTAGGTATATACCAATTTAGGAATCCGTAATTTTTTCTGAAAAATGTGGCTTAGACCTAGAAATTCGGGCAAACAAGTCTGTCTGGGTCACTTCATGAAGCGATCACCGCCGCCCACGGTCTTAGGATTTTATATGAGGTAGATGACAAAAAAATGATGCGGAGAGATCTCCGCAAAGTCAAAATAGCAAAGTCTCTGGATCTTTAACATCTCGAGTGGTCCGTTTGTAGCCATACACTAGCTTTGCCTGCGACTTCTTACGCGTAGATTTCCATTTTGATAAAACGTACCCTTTGTACATATCAATGCATAAACTATAATCCTTCAAAGTTTCATCAAACTCCGTCAAGCAGTTTTGCGTGCAGTGATAGGTAGGTGTATTTCTAGCTTATTTTTGTATATGTTTTTATGTTTAATCACACTTATTTTTTTACAGAGTAGGTAGTCCGATTTCGTAATTTTTTATTGAAATGACAAACATACAAAAAAAAAACATACACAATAAACATACAGAAATAGATATACAGACGAACAGAGACAATGAAAAACCATTGTTTTAGGTTCTCTTGCTCAAAATGATCCCGGGGATCATTTTACCTCCTTGTGTTGAATTTGTTTAAATATTTGAAACGTCACCGCCAACTAAATAAAAAAGGCAAAATATTTATTTAAAATGTTGCTTTATTACGTACAATGCCAAGGAACTATAATAGAAAGCATTACGGCAGAACTGGAATGAAAATTCCATGGTAAATCCTTTAAATGCTGTGAAAAGTGGTTATATATGACCGCTAGCAGAAATTATTCAGTGCTTGTTATGGCTCTCAAAGGGAGAAAACGTTCGTGCTGTGGGGGTATGGAAGTAATGGAAAATTTCGTGAAAACATTTACCGAAGAGCAAGGACAAGAACTTCTTCAGCATATTTTTAATAATGAAGAAACTATGCATAGATTTTCGGCTGATGACATATTTTAATTCGTGTAGGTACAAGTTGGCTGAAAGAAACAGTATAATACAAGCGTTTTCTTCTAAAAAGTGCAAGGCTGGTAAAGCTTTGCTTCGGCAAAGGCATCTTAGCCTCACTTTACGAGCCCCAGAATCAACTTCAGCTGCTAAGGCTAGAGCATTTAATTTAATAAGGGATTGGACCTTTGATTTTATTAAGACTGTATTATGTAATAATTAAGAATTTTCTTTCTATTCTACTATACTTAACCATTTGTATTTGGAGGGGTAAAATGATCCTTGGCAATCATTTTTCCCTTCTGCTATAAACCAGCTTATTTCATATTTTTGCCGTAACAACTTTTTTCCCTTAGGGGGATCTTTATGTACCACTTTCCCCTATGTGTTAAGTGAAGAATATTACAATATATTCCCGAAAACTGCATTCAAATTGTTTAACCCGTTTCTCGTGCACAACGTAACGTGCGTGAGTAACATACAAACAAACAGCCAAAATGAAAAACCATTATTTTGCATGGGTTCTCTTGCTCTTATAAAGGCCCCCCATTATGATTTTTAATTTTTTTTCCATGTACACTTTTCGATCAGTGACAGTTTTATTATATGTTTTAAAATCAAATATTTTCCATGTACAGTTTAAAATCAGTGGCAGTTGTATTATATGTATAGATAACAAAGGAAAGTAAGTCGTTTAAGTAAATGAGGAACTATAAAAGCTCTAATACAGAGCATTGTAGTACGCATAACTTTACGAATTAACGGGAGCAACGCTTTTCATTCCATAGGAAATGAACTAATCAAATCTAGGGCCTTTTATCTAATTCTTTAATGATTTATTTATCTCATCAGCTTAATGTAATGCTTTATTTGCTGCACGTATTCGACCGCTTTTGATAAATCACAGAAAATGCCTAACTCATATTGTGAATCTTCCCATACTTCAAAGATACGAGGATTAAACTAAAAGTTATTAGAACTGGCCACTTGTAAATCATATAATAGAAGAATATGTTTAAATTTTGAAAATCGAACTGCCAATATTATTGAATATGTGTTACAACATAGAGACTGTACATTCTATGGTTTCAAATGTTTGTCATTTGTTTTAAGATTTACAGGCAAATTTAAAATTTTCTGTTGGTCATGTCAGCATGAATTTAACGCAAGAAATTTTCATTCAATGATTTTTTTAACATTGAATGTCATTTAAGTCAACAAGTTAAGGCCTTTCACAATGAAACCCCGTCTCGTGTCGCTGTTTACAACAGGTTTAATGAGTTTAAACGTGGTCGTACTAATCTCACCGACAGCCTTCAACACTACTGAAGATAACATTAATGTTGTGCGGCATATGATAGACACTGACAAAAGTGTGCGGTGAAACGATTTAAAGGTGACTCAAATTATGTGTTCGACATACTTACAGGTGGCGAAAGCTGGAATTACTGTTATGGTCCGGGATTCAAAAGACAGTCAGCTCAGCGGGTGCTTCCTGCCGAGGAGTTATCAACTAAAGTGAAAAGAGCCTCTTTCTTCGGCAGGAGGGGGGTTGTTTTTTGTTGAGTGACCAGGAGTCAAAGTTAAAACTGTTCTTAATAACACTTATAATCGTAAAATAAAACAACCGTTTAATATGAAATTCAATATTATTTCGTTATGCTTTTTAATAATACAATATATTTGCATACCATACACTATCGGTAGTATATAATTGATGACCAATCATTGAACAATGAATAATGATATACATCAATTTTTGTTTAACATCGTTTTAATAAATAGCTGTATACAAAAAGAAAACAATTATTTACAGAATAAGGCAGTACAATTACCACGTAAAGTGTGCCTCGTCTTATTATAGCTATACAAGCAGTAAAAATTGGATTCGAATCAACATAAATGAAGGTCAATTAATCATACTCATTATCTTAATCATATCTCCAGTCAATTGATATAATCACTAACGAGTTAAATATTACGAGTAAGCAAAGATTAGTTTGTGAATTTGTTATTCCTTACTACATAGAGCCCGCTGTCCCCACTACCACTCGCGCACGCGCCCGGGCACGTTATGACGTTAGATTCGTATTCATCGCTATTGTATTTGGTTGTTTGATAGTCTTATATACAACTTGGGGTGTCTCTAACGATGTTAAAAGGAGTGTAATGTGGTAGATTCCTTCGACATCGAGTTACCCAATAGCTTCTAAAACAATAATATAAAACTGCATGTTAACTATTTTGAGTATTAATAAAGTGGCAGTGAATGAAGCGCGTAAATGTCAAACTGGACACCAGTGACGGGTGCGAGAGTGGTAAGAGATCTAGGAGCAACAATCAAACTTCGATCAATTGTTTTTATTTGAGACATAACTTGGAACGTATCGACCATCTCACTAATACATATGGCAATCATTGCGTAATCATCGTGTCGTATCGAACTAAACGCATGCATACTTTGAAGCATCTTTTCACACTAGTGTACAAATCTAGACAATAGTATTATTATAAGAAATACATCACATCCATTGAAAACATAAATTAAATATAAATTTGATAATCATTGTTCATAACATAGGAGGAAAAATATAGGATTAGATATAAAAACAAATATTATTTGTACATCAGTGTGAACAGCTAATACACGATTGGCCACTGCCGAGTGAAAACGATTTTAACAATAATAGCTAGTTTCGAAAGTCTCTAAAAATCCCAAAATTAAGAACATAACATTATAGAAGTGCTAAGATATTTTGGTTATCAGCTTCATATCACAATTATTCTGTATTAATATTTATATTTGAGACTTTCGGAATTAGTCGGATTTTACATGATGAGATGCAAATATATAAAATAGGTCAAAAGTTGCTCTCATTGATAACGGAATAGAAACTTTTCGGACCAATCGAGACATGAGACCGACCGTACCCGCAACCTAACTAGAATGTATTCGCATATAGATACGTTTATTAAAGCCAAATTTACTTAAGCAATGATTACGCTAAAACACGTTAAAATCGATAAAGGACGCCTTAAAGCCAATATATATTTAGTTTTTTCTATAACATTCCAGTTAGGTCACACGGCCGTTGAATTATTTATAAGATTCGAGTTTCCGTCCCTCCTAACCTCACCTGTACACGACGCACACCTCAAACTTGTCAAACTTTCGATTCAAAAGCGTCGCAAATATTGACTCGCAACATTCCATGCGACGTTTCTGAACGACGACACGCTGCATTCGTCTTAGTGGCATAGATTAAAATCAGCTTCGAATCTTTTTAATCTGTGTGCATTAAGACTAAGGTAAATGCAGCTTACAACCTCAATTAAAAATAAAATAAACGATTCCCGCCTCGAGAAACGCACTAACCGTTAAAACACTGGCTTCACTTCCTACCGAAGCGTTTAAATAAAGAGTAATAAGGCTTGACTCGACTACCGCCGGCGACTAGATAACGTGGATTCTTTATTTAAAATTTAGTTACGTCATCCAAACTCGACTGTATGGACCGAACGCGCTCTGCTTCGCAACGGGTAAAGGCATCTGCGACGCGACCGGCCAAGCGGGCGACTTGGACGATGGGTAGCGACTTGGCGTGGAGCGCCCCTACTCTATATAACGAGCGCCATGTCCTTCTTGCTGGGCAGCTGCACTTTTTTCCCCTGCCACAGCGAGTTGTGTATCGTGAACGCGTCGATGGTCACGGTGAGGTGCTTCGTGTGCACTTGAGAGAAGCATTTACTGCCCGAATTGTATCTGCGATGAAAATGTTATCATTGTAAACCTTGCAGAATAAAATATTGCTATATAGAAATAAAAGTATTTGAGAACAATATCGAAACGACAAAAATAATATCAAAAATACTAACTTAAAGAATTTATCGAACATCCTATCGTTGACGTGCTTGGGTCCGGTGCCGTACAGCTTGGCGACGGTGTCGGTGTCGGGACAGTAGCTGTAGAGAGCGCGGAACTGGCAGCCCGCGTCCCGGAACAGCACCAGGAAGTGCTTGCTCTCGCTGCGGGCGATCTCCTCCAGCACGCGCCGCTTGGCCTCAGCGTTCACCGCGCCCGGGAACACGCAGTACTCCACCGCATTCAGCATTATACCGCGATTCGACTTGGTCGCTGGCTGCTTGTATAACCGTGGACCTGTGGCAGTGAGAGAGTTAATTGCTGCCGCTGATATATTTTTAATCCGTGAGGCGGTTTTAGGTTGCTCATATATATTTTTAAACAGTAAGTTAGTAAAAGTGCTATTCGGTGTCTCACTTTCAATTCTATTGTCTGACTAAATCTTGCGAATGGATAATATATACTGAAAGTTATTTCTACGACGATGCACACTCGTAATGGACCGGACATGTTACATTAATGGCGTGCCGTGATGGTGTTAAATCGAATCGTTGTGAGAAAGCGAACGTTAAGCGGAGACGATCTCTGTTAGAACAAATACTCTCAAACTCGAATCAAAGCATGCCTTAAAAAGATTCGGTAGTCGGCATGACATCGCTAACGTACTGTGGCGGTGTCGAACATTCGTGAACATAACTACCCAAGAAATAACGAAAACGTAAACCTCTGCGTCGTTCTCGGCAGGCGGCTTGGGGAGAATGGTTCGATAAATAATCATATCTTAAAGCAGAGAGATCGACGGACGGGTCTCGCTCTACGGCAATACTGACCGGAGTAGTCGACGATGGAGGAGTGCGTGGAGGATACGTCGGAGGCGTCGTCGTGGTGGCGGCGGCGGCCGATGGCGCCGGGCAGCGCGCCGGGCAGCGATCCGGGCCCCGACGCGGGCGAGCCCAGAGCACGCGCGCCCGGGGACGCCGCGCGACGAGGGGGCGTAGCGCGCCCCAGTCCCGAGTCTGTACACGCGGGGCTTGAGTGGACCGCCCGTATTTTGGGGCTCTTTTGATCTAGCCCCGGATAATATTCGAAGGCGGATCTGTTCGATGTTTTATGTGGATCCGGGCCGGAACGGCTCGGGTTTCAACCCGTCTCTAATTTATTCTATGTATTTTATCGTATTTTATGGTTTTGACAGTTCTGTCTCACTTGCCAAACTTGGATTATTTCATTAAGATGAATACTGTTATTATTAATAATTAATATTTAAAAACCAATGGTATAGCAATTGATTTTTTTAAATAAAGGTGACAAAGTATAGATAATTAATAATCTATAAAAGATTTTTTTATTTTCACATGATGATGATTTCACAGATATTTATCTAGGGCTTGACATATTTTTAGAACAATTGAAGAAACTTGAGAAAATTAGAAAGATTTGCATCCAAAGAGAAATCGAAGACCAAATGTTAGTTTCCCTGTTAGTGTATGTTTAAGACTAAGACTAGCATACGTTAAGATTAGCTAAAATAGTTAATTAAAATATTTTAAATTCTAACAATATCATGTCTAATATTTTTGGGCTGCAAAAAATTATTAACCTATATGCCTCTAACATTATTTAAACCAAAATAAAATGAAGCATTTATCAAAATACATTTTTGAACACTTTACATTGTCTACAAACATTCATCTATGACAAAAGCGTTTAGATACTAGGCTAGACATTCTTGCTGAATACAATTCGCGAATAAAAAAATAAAGAGGCACTACCAAAAAAAGCAAGTACACAACTACTACTTTAATCATATAAAAATACACTTAGATAAAGAAATGTAATAAATTATAATTATTATTACAATCAACCAACACACGAGAAAAAGTGGATGTACTTATCATACAAATGAGGTACAAAGTCTAAGATTGGATTTTTTTGTCTCTCTAATTATTATTTTTTAACAAATACGTAATATATTGAATAATTTTTTTTTTTTAAATAGCCAGTTTTATTATTTTTTAGACAAAATATGACCCACATAAAACGACATAAATAAAACGATGTCATACCAACACCAGGAAATTATAATACGAACATGCATCACATAAATAAAATAAATATATTACCTGCGTAAAATAAACCACAACCTCATAGCGACGACAAATAGGACATACTAAGACCCAAATAAAAATAATGTGCACAAGACAGAGTTCGCTATAGATGGATCTTTGCCACTTATCTTTATAACAGATGGCAACACTAGCAAAATATATTACAAATAAATATTGCCCGTTATAAATTAAAACATGTCAGTGAAAAAGATTCTCTATTAGCTGCAACGGAAAAGAACCCAACGCCAGAAGCGGGAACCGGCTACCGTGAGAAGCCTGTACATAGTACATCGGTGTTTATTCAAACGTGTCTTACCGCACAAGTTCATAAGAGAGCTAGATTTCCTCCCCGCCTTAAAGTTATTCTGGTAAGTGGAATATTTAGACCTTCCACGAGTCGACTGTGGTTCATCACTCACACGCTCTGAAATGTTTCCTAATGTCATCATGCGAGCGAACACGCGCACGTAACATGCGTCGGTCAAGCAGGCTCCGATGTATTGATATAGCAAAACAAAATTAACTTCTCACTCGCGAATACGCATTAATCGCACGATTAACCGTCAATGTATGAACTATGATATACTATACATTACTGGAACCAATTCTGTTATATACGCGGAAGGTCTAGAGGGAATTTTAATTTGGACAAAAGCTAATGAAAACCTCTCTGTCATTTTAGTTCAGGTTTGCAATCTAACTAATTAATATGGCCAAAAAAAAGGTTTATGAAGCATAATTTTGCATCGGAGTGTATCTAGCCAATCTATGCAATCATACACATATAAAAATCATTAAATACTAAATAAATAAAGGTCCAAGCGTCTACAAATAAAATCAAAGAAGCTTTACCGACTAGGGATTTTGAGCCATATGACCATCCTCAACACGTGTTCATTCAAATAAAAAAAAACATATTGTTTAACAAAGTTTTATGTAGTTTCTTGTTAAAAAAAATATATCAAAAAACTACATTTAAAAACGGAGGACAGAAAATAATCTCATTATTTTATGCTTACATTATACTTGTATATTATGTAAGTATATATTTTATCTCTCTATTTTATATTTTTCGTCCTCAAAACATAATAATCATTAATTTAGTACATCGTTTCTATATTTATTATAAATGAATTTGCAAAAAAAAAAGTCATGAAACGATTTACTAATAATTAAGCAATAATCGCGATTTAAATAAAGTATTTTAAATCGAGATAATCACAGGTGGAGCCGCAAAGCGAAGCGCATTAGTGTTAGTTGCAACGCGAGGGGCCACGAGGGTACCGGGGGAGGGCCCAGAGGCCAAGGGCGGGGCACTGACCTCGCGACGTCTTGCAGGAGCCGCGCCGGCCCAGGGCGCCGCTGGACGCGCTGCTCGGGGACATGCCGCCGCGCTCCTCCACCGGGGAGTCTGAGGGTTACGGCCTCCACGTGAGACTTGACACTGTATCCTTATACTACATTGTGCGTTTTCGCATGAGGATTATATTACAGGATGATGATGGGTTCGTTAAATTTGAACATCAGAAAAAATATGAAGCGGTCGAAGTCTAAATGGAACTGCATTTTAGTGTTGTGTTATGACTCTGCCCTAATTGATTTTGGTAAATTAAAAACAGTCAAGTTTGTATGAAACGTCATTCTAATTGAGTAGTGTACAGTGTGTAAATGTTTAAATAAAAAAAGCGAACAACGACAAAAACGGTAAACTTCATAACCATACATTATAATACTAAAGTGCAAAATGGCGTGAAATGCATAAATTTGGGATAAAACTGATAATACACACATGAAATTAAATAAAGCCGTCTTCACATACTCTGGGAAACTAGATAGATTTGTATAATAAAGTTTCTCCTCAAGCTCTGGAGTATGTGGAGCGGTCTGTTTAAACTAAACGTACCTCTATACAACGTGGCCCTCTCGAGATGGTCCTGCGAGCCGCGGTAGTAGTCGCGCCGCATGGTGCCTGCACACACACACACACACGCGTACACGTATACTGTACTGTTTGAGTTGTTTTGAATTTGAGCCTTATTGCTATTAAAACAAGACGCTTTTTCATTGTTCCATTTAGTACAGTATAAGTGTATAGCACAGGGTAACGGGGATACAGCAGCAAATAAAAAGTACGCAGTGCTTATATAACTTAGCAAATTAATGTGTAAATTACGTAAAGCGATTAAATTTATCATAAGCTCCACATTTTGTGCAGAACATTTTACAGGTCAAATTATTACTACTAACAAATATTCTTGTTACTTAGATAACAGTTTGAGCTGTATTTTTATAAGACTAATTATAAACATTAAGTGCATCGTGCGATTTATCTTAGAACCTAAAAAAATAAATGCAGCATTTAACAGGATATTTTGTTATAAAAAAAGGATAGCCTGTAACCACATCGCATGCCAAGTTAGCTCTTTTGTGCCTGTGTATTGTTCATCGAGTGTAATGTTGATTGTTTATTAATTAAATGTTGTCATCTACGAATTTTTAAACAATATTTATTTTTTTGTTGTCTTCAAGAAATTATATTTATTAATAAGGTCTGAGATCTGAGTATACTTAGTTATGTAATAAAGATAGTTTAGTTAAGATAGTAGTTCTGTAAAAGTGGCTTATATACCGGTGAGATTAGTAGACGAGGGTTGTTTAGACCCCAGCATGCCTTCGGCGGCTTGTAGCGCTCCGCTATCCACGTGTATGGTCTTGGGTCGGGCCCGGGAGCCCTGCTTGCCTCGTAATCTGGGACCGGTCGGCGTGGGCGCTCCGCTTCCATGCTTGATTACGTCCATGAACTCTGACCTGTCGAGGACTTTGCCCTGAAATATTTTGTAAAAATGTTAATAAGTCTACAATATAGGAATAAAGTATCCAAATCAAACATATTCACCACCAGTCCAACATACCTCTCGTTCGGCTTCCTCGATGGCCTTCTTGAGCTTGTACTGCTGCAGGATGGCCTCCCGGCGGCGCGCCTGCTCTTCCTTACGCGCCGCCTTGCGCTCGGCCTCCGCCTCGTCCCTCGCGCGCCTCGCCGCCGCCGCCGCCTCAGACCGAGCGCGCGCCTCGTCCGCGCGCTGCCGCCGCTGCAGAGACAGCAACATGATACGCTCCTTCTTGCGCTCCATCTCCTCCGCGGAGTTCTGGAACGGACGAGAACACGTGTTCGACCTATCTCATACTCGACTTACATTATCGAATGATCGAGGTGGGTGATGCTCACGGGGTCGGGGTTCATCTCTCCGATGACGAGCGCGGCGGGCTCGGCACTAGGCGCGCGCACCGGCGACAGTCGCCGCGCCTCGCCCGCCATGACGCCCGCCACGCCACCCGGTGCGCGCTCCGGGCGCTCCGACACACGCTCGCTCCACGTGTCATCAGGACTCCGCTCCGGACTGGGATACTCGTTTCGTTCCTTTCGGGGAGAGCCCCGCTTCACTCTCAGCGGTGGTTTTGGTCTCTTCGGTTGCTCGTTGTCGAAGGATATGTAGAAGCCCTTCTCGTTGGGCTCCTCTCGCTCGAGCCGTCGGAATGAGTTTCGACCGATGGAGGGCCTCGTTGGTGACGGGATGCGGTAGGTTCGAGTGCCGGATGAGATGTTCAGTCGGTTGATGCCCTGACGGAGCGCGTCGTCCTCGGCGTTGCCGATGAAGGAGATGTTCTGCGGCTCCATGTCGGCGGGAGGAGGCGCGGCTACGGGCGACGGCGGGGGGTGCGCGTGGAGCTGCTGCAGTTGCTGCAGCGCAACGGGCTCGGCGCGTCGAGCGTCCGGCAGCGACCCCTGGCGCTGAGGAGTGCGCGCACGCCGCGGGCTGGCGGGTGGAGGGGATGCCGACGCAAACTGCGAGCCTACCACCGTATAGCTGAGGTGGTTGCTCTCACGCGCGGGCTCGTTGCCGTTCTGGTACCGGTCGGAGTTGTAGTGCACCTGGAAGGGCTCGCGCTCGTGCGCCGCCGAGCCCTGAGGCGTCCAGGTCCGCTCGGGGACCTGCGCAGCTTGGGGAGGTTGCGGCGAGGGGGATTTCCACGTTCTCGTCGCCGGTTCAGGCGGCTGCTGGTATTGCGCCTGTTGATTATTCTGCTGATGGAGCTGAAATTTCAAACATTGCATTTCATAATCAAATTCTTTAAATTATAGTTCACGGTGTTCACCCACTTTAAATTTAAAAAACTGGCCGGGAGCGGCACTATATTATCTCGCTATTCAACATTTTAGTTAAATTAAATAATTTGTTTAGGTCACGATCATTAAATAAAACAAAAGCCTGTTTCCAACTCTCGTACGGCGGCCCGCTCAGTACTTGTGTGAGTACCTGCCAGCCCCTCAGCTCGCCGGCCTCGTGCTGCAGCTGTGCGTGCTGCGCCCACGTGCGTCGCTGCGGCGGTGGCGGACTATCGTGCAGGTAGAACTGCTGTCTTCCGAAGTCTTGATCGATATCCCTAAACTGATACTGGAACGGCTGCGGCGACTGGTTGCCTAGCTGGTTGCCCAGCTGGTTGTTCAAGATGTTGGTCAACTGATTGCCCATCTGGTTGGTCATCTGGTTGGGCGGGTAGAAGTCTCTCGGTATGTGCGGTGTGGAGCCGAAGGTGTTGATCGGCCGCGACACATTGTGCTGTGAGCTGAATTGGCTGTGCTGCAATCCAGTGCGTGCGTGGCTTATGTATGTGTTGTGTCGTCATTGATTGTATTTTAAGATATTTGTTAAACTTATTATTTCTTTAAGCATAATTATCTATATTATATACTTTTATTTGGTTCATATTAGCTGCAGTTTTATATTGGTTATTTAATAAACAGGCGTCGATATCGATTAAGAATGAATATATTCAGCATAGAGAGTGTAAAGCTTGCCTGGTTAAAAGCTTATCCCTCACCTTTTTAACCAATATAATTTGAATATTTAATTTATAATAATTACCAATAGTGGAATGTTTTGCTGGATATGATGCTGGAATGGCGAGGGTGGTGGCTGATGCTGTTGAAATAATTGCTTCGCTTGTTGCTGTTGCTGTATCAACTGCTGCTGTTGTTGTTGCAGCTGCTGTTGTTGCTGCTGGAGCTGCTGTTGTAATTGCTGTTGCTGCTGCTGCTGCTGTTGTTGTAACTGCTGCTGGTGTTGTTGTTGCTGCTGCTGTACTTGCTGTTGTTGTTGCTGCTGCAGCTGTGTCTGCTGGCTGGCTAACCGCGCGATGTCACTTTGTATTTCCTGCAGGCTGGAGTTCATTCTGTAAATTTTAGTCACTGGCTTTTTCGCGCCGCTTCATTCAACATCAAGGTTTTCAAAAAAAATAGAACAATATTTTATCTTATGCAAATTGAAATTTTGTGGTAGACAGAAGGGCCGCACATCAAATAAAAAAAAGGAGAATACAGAGCAAAACAAATATTGTTAATAAATTTGATAATCTTACTTAGCGATCGATTGTTGATACTGCTCCAACGCCACGTTGTCCACAGTTGTGTTTGGTGCTTCCACTACCATTTCCTGTATAATATTAACAGGGTGTTATTACATGTTTCATAAGATATTTTAAGTTAAAACAATAATTTATTAAAATGGTGGTAGAACTACAAAAACTCTTACATGCCATGAAGGTTACATTCATGCTAAGAAGATAAAATAAACTATTGTTCTCTGTCTTCGGCAAACATTTTAAAATAGCGAAATTTCGACTAATTCACTTTTTAAGTTTAAAATAAAGGTTTTTTTATATAATTCCTAAAATCCGATGACTCATTTAGTATTACAGTGTTTACATGCAGTGATTAAAGTAGTCATGCGCAAATATTATAAAATTAAATTTACAAAATAGCAATTCCCAAGAATGTCAATGGCACTCATGTGTCAATAATTTAAGATTCATATATTTTCACGGCCAAATCCTACGCACGGAGCTAACAGATTCTTCCACCTACAGATTTGCTAAGTTAGGTACTCATCTAGCTCAGCAGTAATTTATTATCTAATGGGAATTTTGGGCATAGACTTAAATATTCATAATCTATTATGTAACATTCTATCGATATAAATATATAATTCTAAAACAAACTAGATCAGTAACTACTTTAACTAGCTAATTAATTACATACCATACCATACCATACAACACAACACAACACAAGCACACACTACCCGTCGTGTCCTCACCTGGTGCGTGTCTGCGGGCGCGTCGTCTGCGGGTGTGCGCGCGCCCTTGCCCTGCAACACGTGCGCCTCCACCGTTACCATGCGTGTGGCTACTGGCTGTGTTGGTACTTTAGTGACAGGGTGTACGTGTACTACAGCGTATTCATGTACTCGATTTTTTTTAAATCTTACTATGTTATAAGGGTGGTTGATTCATGATTGTAATTAGTTAACGTGTTTTTGTTTACCCTATTAATTAATGAAATGTTTAAAGACTACCTGATTGTTTCTAGTATTTGTATTATGATTTCAGGTAGTTGGTATGATGTACAAAATACTATTAATTACTTGCATGATGTCTAATATTATATAACATGATGTGAACTACAACACAGTGTATGGTTTGTGAAATTAACATTTACAACACAATTATTATATATTTTAGTGTATATTTAATTTAAAACATGCAGTTATGTTAAATATTGTATTGTGTTAGTGCGGTAAGTTACAAGTGACGTAATTCACATATGACTCGGAAAAGTATTGAAATAAACTTATGATATAATACAGGGTGTTTGCGTCGCAAATTATTTATGCATAAAATATTGTTATGAACTGTACCTATCTACATGATTAACGCATATTGTTTCTTCTATTAAAGCATATATTAGGAAACTGTTACAAATTTGTTTACTTACACCTGACAAAAAATCCTTTATGACTGAATGCGATAGAAAAACGATTGCAATATCCGAATGAAAGCCGTATAAGCGTGATTTTAACTAAACCTGTACTCAAATACTGCATTAACAAAATGTAGAATAAAAATCTATGTCTAAATAATATCTGCAAATACGCCACTCACCAAGGAGGACAACTGGTATTGCAAAAATGTATCCTAATGAAATAGAAAAATATATTTTACCTCACCTTAACATGTTCATTGATATTTTATGTTGTTTTTTAATTTAATTTTTAAGTTTAAAGTGTCCAGTGTGTTAAGAGATATTAACCACATTTTGTCAGTGTTATTTATAAATTATTTATTCTAATTTATTTATTTTATAATAGGGATAGTGTAAAATAAATGGTATATGTATTATAACTACCACACATACTATTACCCCAAGTCAAACACTCACTTCTAACTAAAAATAATAATACAAAAAAACACCACATTTTTTTCCACGAAACAAACATATTGTGAATATTCATTTTTCATATTTTTTATGGTCTAACAAAATCGAACAGACAAATCAACAAAAACATAGATGTCATCCCACACATTCAAACACTCACCCTGGTGACGGCCTGCAGGAAGGCCTGCTGACCCAACTGCTGTCTCTGTCTATTAACCGCCAACTCCATACGTCTTTTATCCTGTTCTATTCTCCGTCTCTTTTCCTCCAGCTTCAGTCGTATGTTGTTAAGCTGTACCGCCATCGCGCCTCCGCTGGGTGAGGTCGCGTCGTCGGATACGTCGTCGCCATCTTTATTTTATTTATTAGGTACAATAAAGTATGAAATTTACAGGAAACGCACCGTCGAGTGAGTAAAGATTTTGTAACGCTTTTAAGTAATTTTATATACTACCATTATTATTGTTCACATAGCAAACCAAACACCATTTTCGTTCCGTATAGATGGCACATATAATAAATAAAAAAATATTTAGAAAAGATCACATTTACAATACACAATAAAGGCAACTTATTAAAAAGTAACAAATACTTAGTGATATTAAATAATAATAAACCAAACCCAACAATAACAAGCGATACTAACTAGGCTGGTCGTGTTGCATGAAGTGTTGCTGCCACGTGGTGGTGGTAGCGGTGGTGGCGGACGGCGGGGAGCTGAACGACGACTTGCGACCCCCGACCCCGGCTGCTACTGGGGATAGGGATTGATATGAGACTGGGGTTGATTAATAATATCCGTCCCTTCCAAAATCATTTATGACAGACATTTTTTTTACTAACTAAACTAACTGATACTAGTTTAAGCATGTTCATTCATAAGGTATTATGCTTTTCATATTTTCTTTTCCAATTGTTTTAATGGGAATATGTGGTCCAATAGAAGCACAGTGTGCGTACATACAAAGCGTGTGAAACATTGCATGAAGTGGTAACACTAATTTCATTGACCTCGTTTTCTTTTCTGGCTATTGGTCCATTTATAGCTTAAATATTAAAAAAAAACTCAACACTAGAAGCAAATTATGCAAGATATTTATACATACGCACATTTAAAAGCATATTACTGATATCAATATAAACATTGATCAAACAATGACTGAATTATTAAATCAGTCGGCTAGAAAATTCTACAGTAGCAACACATATTTCCATAAATATTATGATAAATATTGATATCAATACTGATAATATTCCTACCTGGTTGATCACCATTACTTCTAATTTTACTGACATCCGCGAAGCTCGTTTTCGAGACATCACCGTCGGGAGCGTCCCTCTCGTTTAAATAAAACCCATCGCCGCCCCCTTTATACGTGAATCCCAAGTTTTTCGATAACGATATGGCATCGCTGCTGAGCTGTCGTTTGATAGGTTGGTAGGCTTGCGTGTGTTCGGTTGGTTGTGAGTGTTGTCGCGCCGTGCTCCTCTCGTCCTGTCCGTTGGTGTAGTCGTCTTGGAAGAACTGTATGGAGCCACGAATGTCCTGGCGAGAGGAACGGAGGGGAGGGTTGTGGTCTATCGGACCTGGAAGATAAACGATTACACAGATAATTATAAAAATATGAAGCATATTTGTAGTCGCGACAGTTATTTAGTTTTTTTTTATCTATGATCCTTCCAATTCGAAACGCTCAACTAGATGCCGTCACATGTCGGTCTTTTATTATTTTATCTATACGTCTATTTCGAAACGAACTTTGCACTATTATTATAATATAGTAGTATAAAAAGAGAAAAAAAACAATACACACACGAATAGCACTAAAAATCTATCCGGACGGGGTTGGAACCCGTGACAATTTAAATGACATGCTTAACAATGAGCACCGACCGGCGGGCGCAGATATCTTCCTGAGCGCGACGGGTCCGACAGTGGCGAGCTCCTTCTCGGGGTTCCGTCCTGCGAAGTGCAGTCGGTCCTGCGAGCCGCCGAAGTTTTCGACCGTCAGCTGCGAATCGTCCGTTACGGACGAGCGCCGCGACCGACGACCTGCGAAGCTGCCCTCGCGACACGCGCGGGACGGACGACCCGCCGCGGACACAGCCTCCGGAGACACTGAGGGTGGGGGGGGACTATTGTAACACGTGCACATAGGCCGGCGACCACTTTAGCGATTTTCTTAATTTAATAATAGTTTTTCTTACTAGTTTGTTTGATTTATTATTCAGACGGCTATTTAAACTAAATTTACATTGGTTATAAATGTTGTAATAATAAACGAGAATTGACTCACTGGCGTCCTCATCCCTCCTCGCCATGGCTGATAGTGTGGTGATGGCTTTCCTACTGTGCACGACGAACTCTTCCCTCTGCGGACTGCAGCTGCGGCGCTCCGGCGTAGAGCACGACGACCGCGCGCTCGCACGGGGCCGCGCGGACGGGGAGCGAGGGACTGTCGACCGTATGAGGTTACAATAAGACTTAGTTTTATATACATTCATTTGATACGTTTTTACTGTTTAATTAAATTATTATATTCATTAGTTCCAAGCTTAATCTTTTAAAAAATTCAGTCAAGTTTAAATGGAATTGATAAAAAATATTTAAATATTGTAAAATTAAAAGGTATTTGATCTTACTTCTGATGACATTTCTATTAACTAAAATAAAATGATTAATACAAAAAAAAATGGTGGAAAGAAACAACGAAACAGCTATGTATCAGATAACATCTACATCTATTACTACATTTATTATTAATAAAATAAATAATAACTGCGGCCTACACTATTGACTGATCAACATCAAAATATAATAATATCTATTATTCGTGTCAACTAACCCCAGTACATTATTAATTACATATGAGGAAAAATGATTCGGGAGCCCTGGGGACATAACGTCAACGACTCCAAGCCTATGAGCGAGTACTATAAGAAACAAAGCTTTTAGCATGCAAAGCAACCGCGTCACCAGAAGCATTAGTAGTTTATGCGAAGTATTGAAGCATTCGTATATAAACATACTATTGATATATAAACCGAAAGAGGTACAAAGACATTTAATTAAGCAATAGAAAATAAAAAATGTATACAATATTAAATATATTCAAATAAAAACACACACACATAACACAAACTAATATTTTTATTGATGATTGTTAAAAAATAAATAAAAATTCTAAGGATTTAGAAACACAAACTTCATGTGAGAATGTATATATACAAAAACAAAACAAACATTGTGTTCATTTTAATGATGCACGATAAGGAAAAAATAAACAAAACGTAAACGATATCCAAAAAAGCCCTTCCGGTGTGAGTGGTGTATCCGTGGTACCTGCGAAGGGCGCGTGTTGCCTGGTCGGCTCGTCGTCGCGCAGGTTCGGGATGGCGACTGGAGGCGGCGCCGGCAGCCCGCGACGCACGCGCACGCCCAGCGAGTTGCACTCCCGCGCCGCTACACCAGACACTACCCGTCAGACACCCGCACTGGCCTACCCCGCTCGGCGCTACCCGTACTGACCTCCCCGATACGTAACACTACCCGCATTCACCCGTCAACGCACTAACGGCACTCGATGCGATCCTACATCACAGGTTTCTAGTGCGTTCGACAAACACACACAAACAAACTTTCACAAAGTGCTGCGAGATATAGAACGCTCTGACTATAGGATAATGATTTTCCAAGAAACACTTAGTGCTGTACGAATATCACTACGCAGTTAGCATACGTCCTAGTTAAGATCATCATTCATTGATGGACAAACAATAAAACACTTCTGCATTTTAATATCAGTGAAGCGAATTTATAATAATAAAAAGATATTTAATAAAATAAGATTGATACAGACAGACAGACAGACAAAAACATAATAAACAGTCTATATAGAGGCGTCCCAGGCCAGTGCTGGTAACTAATAACAAACTCACACATGCCTATCAATGAAATTGTTATTTATCTATTAAACACACACGCGTACATTATATTCATCAATAAATAGGAAAACATTTGCAAACAATATTTATGTCCATCGTCTCGTAACCTATTCTAGATAAACTCAATAGAAAACATATAACTCTAATGTTGAATAATTTTGAAAAAGTTAGTTTTTTGCACAGCACTTATAATTTTACAGCCAATCAATAAAAAATGTAAAAAGCACAACATTCCGTTAATTAAGTTCTTCACATCTTGGTAAAGAATAATAAAATAAATAATACACAGTAAATAAATCTCAGACTTACCTCTAACACATTAAACAGGACAAATTGTGAACATAATAATGATTTCAAATAAGTTTACATCATATGTGGCATTTAATCCCATTAATATATACTATAAGTCCCATTACGATCTAAATATTTGCGTTACAAAAGCATTACTTCACCGCATCAGCGTATATGTATCTTAAAATTAATTAGTGGGCATAGTACTTTGATATTATGACCACATACTCCCATTAGAATTCTAGCATGCAATATTGATTCATGTTGAAATAGGAATAGAGGTTACTGTCCCGTACTCACCACTTCCAGGATATTTAACAGATTTCACTGGGTGTACTTCGAGCATGTTGAACAAATCCGCCAGCAACGCTATTAAATTTTGACGCATTGATCTGAAATATAGATTTACAAAATATATAAAATAAATGTTGTAATATATAATGACTTCATCTTAGCAATCGAGTCTTATAATTATAATATTTTAAACTTAATTAATTTTTTTTTCTTTTCAACTTTTATGACAAAATTAATGGCATATCGTATAACGTATCACAATTTTTAAAATACCCGCATTATTAAAATTTAAAATCGTCAATTGAATTAAATACAAGAACCACCTCAATGGCAGCAAAGAAAGAACCGAACTGACCCTCTCATGAAGGCGATGTCCTCCGGCGTCATGTGGAACACGTGGTGCGGCTGGCTGCTGGCGGCGCAGAAGTCGTGCACGAGGCGCAGGTTGTGCAGGCAGTCCTGCGGCGACGCCCCGCGCCCCGCGCCGCCCGCCCGCACCGCGCCGCGCGACACCGCCGCCGGGCAGTACAGCGACACCAGCGCCGCCAGCGCCGCGCCGTCGCACAGCTCGCCCAGCGACGACACCAGTGACACGGGGGGAGAAGTGCTCTCCTGGAAATTTGGTCACATTGTTAGCTTCGTTAGAGAGCAGAAGCATAAAGGAACTTTTCGACTGAGTTCACGGTGCTAAGCTTGAACTACTCTTTCGTTAAAAAATATTTTGTCATGATATATTCTCCATATTGAATGACCACGGCTATACCTCAGACCGATTGAAGGCGGTACAGGCTGCGTTGATCCAGCACAGCAGCCCGTCCTCGTGACCGGAGGGGCCCAGCTCGGACTGGCCGCAGCCGAACCGCAGCGCCGCCGCGGACACCCGGTCCGGCGTCACCACCTCCCGCGCGTACAGACACATCACGGCTTCTATCACAGCTAGATGCGCGCTCTGAGGAACATATTGTCTATGGTATAACTGCATAATTTCGAAAACACAGTAAATAAAATAAAATTATAAAAATTAAAATGATTTCTTTTGAATTAGTGTCGGTACATTTTACGAACAAGATACTGTTCTGTAAATAGATAAATTTATCTTCTTGATTATGACAGTGAGATCAGCACACGAGACTGTATCTAAATCCAATAAATCAGACGACATATGTGATACAAATGTAACTGTTTGCTTATAAAGTAGCGTTATATCTCTACCTACTAGCCGATTGTTTGGAATAATCGTGTTCCGGCCCACGATTCATCTCAACTATCAAGATAAACATTATGTATACTAACTAACATATTTTGCAATATAGCAGAATGTTGATCTATCTTTCTACGTAAGATATGTTACGTCACCTAAATTTATATACAAAAAAATAAATATAATACATGATACATTCATCCCATAACCTTGATATGTCAAGGTTATGATCTGCATATATTATATATTTTTTTAATATTAGTAAAAATTTCTTTCAGAAATAAAACAAACTCACCATTTTAATCGGGTTGGTCTGTATGAGCACAGTCTCGGTGAGCGCGCAGTCAGGCGGGTCGGGCACTTGCACGCCCTTCCGTGTCAAGGTCTGCAGGATGTTCCAGTGGTTGAGGCTGTGGTAGTTCGGGTCAGAGTACATGTTGGCCAACGCGAGGCAGTACAGCTCCGCGTTGGCCAGCCCGCCCACAATCGGTGGCTTTAAATGTTCTTGGTCCTGGAAATTTAGGACACTTAGATAAGTTCTTGATATGAATGGAGCTTAAATTAATTAAAACTTATCCATATGGTACTTATGTAATTATGCGAACAAAATTCTAGACTGTCACTGGTCCTCAAGATAGTCATAAACTACCACAGTGTGAGTCATTATATAAACATTTCAAAATAATAAAACATTGCAAGAACTATAATGTATACCTACACAATTATAAAATCATTCACATCATCATCATATCACTAATCTATTTATAATTGCCACAGTAGCAGAATACTTTTGACCCTACATTGATAATAGGTTGAGAGAAATCCAATGTATATACAGGGTTATTTTTAATTCGTTAACCACCTCTTGCAGGCAGCCTCTCTACATCAGTCCAAAGAACATTTGTTTTAGAAATCTTGATGAACAACATAAAAATACAAAACATATTTTTTTTTTTGCTTCCTCTTTTTCTTATTACTCTGTATTTTGTACATTTATACTCATAATTCCGACGCAAAATAAATTTTGTATGGGAAAGTTTAAATTTAAAAAACTTTTTAAAAAGTCGTATAACAAATGTTGTTAGGATTGATGTAAAGAGGCAGCCTGCACGAGGTGGTCAACTAATTAAAAATAGCCCTGTATATATCCATACCCACTAGGATTTATCACTTCATAATTGAAAAACAACTTATATATGTATTTGTTTATTGGTACAACTTTATGACTTAATTAAACAGAGAAGTTATTACGTGAATTTACGTAATTGTTACCTTCGATCTGTTCATCTTCTTGTGTTAACTACAAAACAAACATACTTTCATATTTGTCACTTAAGCAATAGGCAAGTGCAAGTAGGAACAAGATTGTTGCTTAATATATCTATTTAAATAAACGTAATACAGTAAATAAGTTACAATTTCCTGTAGCTTTTAGAAACAGCTTTTAGAACCCATTTACTTAAAGTTTTTTTTTGCCCAAACGTGTGACAGGGTCGTCAAAAAGTACCTAATATTCCTAATTGATGGTCGAGTTATTTATTACCAATATTTTAAATTTGTTATTTAAGGAGGTTAATTAATATTACTATTAGTTTCAAGGAAGAGTCGGTTACAGCTATGCTAAACGCGTAGGCGATAGATATCGGATTCTAGAAAATGTTACCGTTAAATCGTACTGTGATCAAGTGAAGTGACTAAAACTAGAAACTTAGTATATTTCAAGTGCAATACAAATGAATCACGGTAGGTATGTAAGTGCATGATAACATGTATATAATGACGTTATAATTTAGGGTGGGACTTAAATTGCGTCACAGACTTGAAGGAGCGCTGGCTAACCTCGGTGCGGGTGTGGTTTAGAACGGTGACGTCATTAATATTTCATATCCAATAGTTTTGTTGTTATTTTAAATAAACATAGAATTTAAATCAGGAACCCAACCCGTAATGTCTATGACACGTTGAAATTACGTTTCATAGAGATTGTAGGTTGGGTTTGGTTTCTTTAGACATTTTAAAGTAAATAATGTTATTTTCTTCTCCGCAAGAACATTGCAACTAGATTTTGTGAACTTCATAAGATGTGCAATGTATGTCTGAGTGAGATAAAAAAAAAATTAACTTTGAATTTTAAAACACTTCTCAAAACCGTGTGCTTATCTTGAAACTCTCAGATTAGTTAATACGTATGTAAATATTTCATTCTCATATTTGTAAACGTAATCCCTGGTGTTACAACAGAGCAGATGAACACTTAATCTTCATCATCAACAGAATATACACTAAAGCGATTGATATTATTTTCGTGATTAACAAGTTTTGTAACACATAAATCATAACAAGTTATTTAGATATTATTAAAGATTATTCAATAAAATAACAACTTGAAACCGGTTTTAAAAGTGTGTTTATAGTTCTAAAAGCTATGATAATCAAATTCTTTCATAACTACCAAATATAATATCTCATTCACCGTAGGTAGTATTCTAGATTTGAATATTAAATATAGATACGACCTCGGCAGCTCTCACTTTTGCGTTGAAAATGTTTAAATACGTGTATATTTTCTTATGAAATCGATACAATATACTACGATTCGAATAATTAATTTATTCGTGATTGCTTCACTTAGTTGTTATCAACGGAATATAAACACGCATAAGCCGACAGACCGACCGAGCAAGTTCAATTTAAATTCATAATAAGCGAACACTTTATATCGATAAAATAATTTCAACTTATTACTCGCAACGAAACCAGAATAAAGTTAGTATCTATTTTGTTTGCTACCTAATAATAATGCGAGTCTGAATAAAATAAAAAAATACCCTAAATAGGATTTTACAATAAGTCAAAAAATATATAATGTATGTAACAATTTTTTTTTTTAATCAATCCGATTAAAAGTTTTGTCATGTTAATTTTAGCTAAACTATTAGTGGAATTGCTTGTCACTGAAAATAATAAAGCGACATGAATACGACTAAACTACATGGTTGACAAAAAGACAACAAAACAAGGCGACAAATTGCGAGTCGACGGCTGCTGGGTACAGGTCAAGGAGAGAGGCGGCGGGATTGCCATTTTTCATCTGGATAACCGCAATCGATGTCAGCCTTTTGAATATCAAGACACATCTAGATATTTACGTCTACATTTTTTTTTATCTTACAGGTGATTATTTTATTATTAAATCAAAATAAGAACATGAATCATAAAGTTAAATATATGTACGTAAATTGTTGAATCAATCGCAGCGGTAATTTTTTCCGGTGAATCATTGTATTTGAAAATATAACCGTTACTGTCGTGGGAATCTCTGTTATAATTTAAATTTTAATTCAATTATTGTCAGTGTAAAGCTTTATAAGAGATAAAATCATAATTAAAGCGACACTGTTTAAAGTAAACAGTAATCGAATATAGACTGTTGTTTTGTTATAACATTCATTACTAATATAATAACTACTTAACTTATAACTTATTCGTTAAACGACATGGAAAAGAACAAAAGATCTTCGTTTCCCGAAGACGGAAATGTCACTGACTATTTTTACGGAACGCCGATTCTATATTTGTTTTCTTTAAATCTCTACCTGCGTCCCAATCTCGCCTTTATACACTCGATCAGAAAAGGAAAGCGAGTAGAACTTATTTTAAAGCTCAAGTTAGTGCCGCCGTTATTAGTTCATACGTTCATTAGTGGTTATTTTCATCACAAACAGTTCGAATAGATGTTGATGAAGCTGAACATTTCATAGCGCATCAAAGTATTTGTTTGTATTATATTGTAATATGAACTCTTCGAACTCTGTTACTTTATAGGTTCTATATCGAATTTGGTAACCACTGACTCTAGATTTAATAAATTTATATCATCATAGTACTGATAAACCGATATGCGAATAAAAATATCTATACATATTATCAAAAAACAATTAATAATTTACACTTGATTCACAATTTATTGACACAAAAATCATAATGTAAAAAGTATATTTTTTGGTTTGGTAACAATTAATTTCAAATTGTAAGTACTTTTCATTGTCTTCTAATATTGTGAATATTTTAATGAACTAAAACAAAGCCATCCTATACCGTTTCAAAACAAATTTGATTATAGGTAAGTAAAGGTATCACTTAAAAACAAAATTGGTCAAAATAACACGATGACCCTACCCAAGCTGGAGTCCACTTAACATGTTCAGTTCTAACACTAATAAAGATGTAGGTGCTGTGGTCACAGGCCGCTCCCAAAAGCACGCTATTTAGACTGAACGGCTCGCGTGCTGTGCTAACCCCATAGAACTGGATGGATCAATACAGATATAGCAATGGTTCTTTGCGAATAACCGACTTTTGTTTCAAGGACAACAGAGCAGATGACAGAAATCATAGACTACAATAATAATATCACAGGACAAATTACACACATTGATCTAACCCCTAAGTAAGCAAATTATTTGCTTGTGTTAAGGGTGTTAGATAGCATTATAAATACTGTGAATATGATTAATAAACGAGCAAACCCAGAAATACAGACATCTACGCTCATCGCATACGCACTGTCGGGAATCGAACCCGAGCCCCATTGTCCCGGTATACGTTAGGCGTCTGCGCTAACTACTCAACCAAGGGGGCGATTTTAAACTTTTTATTATATGTATTTTAACTATCCAAGGTATTTTAGGTAGGTATTTACAAATACAAATTCATTCCAATTTGTTAAAACAAAACAAATGGCATCCAGATCAACGTTGGATGAAAAAGAAGCCAACAGGAATTCAAAATTCTGAATACTTAACATAAATATTGACCAGTATTTCTTAATTTAATACGTAGACATGGTTATTTTAATTCATCAATCAAAAAGAAAATATATTCCATCGTAATTTATTAAAAATCAAATCAGTGTAATTTGATATTTACAAAGTACATAAAATCCGTAATTATATTTCAATGAGGTGTCGGTTTATTCTAACCGCATGAGCCGCAAAGTTAAACGTTTTCACAACAGTAGTATATGGGTGACCCAGTAAAGCCTTAGATTCTATTGTTGACCCCTAAAATAATACCTATTGTAGCCCTCGACGTAAATCTTAGCCGATTCATTAAGATATCGAGTATCAATATCCATTTCAAAAAGTAAATTTAAAAATTCTTCTACATGTCTTTTAAAATGTATAATTTTTTTGCCAAACAAATAAGAAATGTTATATTATTAATTTATGTGTATAAGAGCTAGAATATTGTTTAGAATCATTATCATCAAATCATAAGAGCATATACATAATAGACATTTATTTTTTAGAAACAATTTTTTTTTGTAATAACAAATAATTGATTATGTAACATATTCTATAATTGTTGTTAAAGTCTCGTTAAAATGAATATTATTACTTTTGGGCCAGATCTAATGTCAATTATAAATTCAGATGTAATATTTGTGATACATAGGCTATTATACCTGCTTCAATTGTGGCTAACAACTAAAATACACCCACATTAGCATAATGATATTAATAATTCAACTAAGTTTATAACTTACTTCATGATCCCTGTAGAATGGTTCCTGAAGATTATCCGGTACTCGGTTATTGAATGCCTTCGACAATAGCCATTTTATCGACGCTCGCTGCTTTGACTGAAACAAACAAAAAGTTGAATTAACTTAAAATATGCTTTAAAAATACTTACATAGTATATACATTCTTAGTTTCTGTTTAACAGTAATATTTTATTTATTCTTAACCTGAAAAGTTTGTATGAGTGTTAGAACACATATTGTCAAAAAACAAGTTTAAAATACCGTTAGCGGTTTGAAAAACTGTAAAAGAATTTTGACAGCTATATAAAGACTGCAAATACATGAATTGTCATTGGACAACACTTGTCAATTGTGACAGTTATTGTCAAGCTGTATATTATGGTAACGTCCGCTTCATGTGTTGAAATTGATCAATAATGAAACTTAAGTGAATGCTACAATAGGGAATTGTGTATTTAGACCTTAGAATATAAGGCTTAGAACCGCTATAGTGCCGAAATTAGGTACCTTCGGGATTTTCTTGCTTTGCCGATTGGTTTGTGTCTTACATCAAGTTTTAAATACAGAGATCGTTGTATTTTATTTAATGATAAGTGATACGATAGTATTTTTTTTTAATAAAAAAAGGTTTTTTTTAACAATAATTTGGTATAAATATGACTGGAATAATATTAAAATGGTATTTTTAACCTTTACTTTAGACAGCCTTAAGTAACAGACAAAGAAAGCAAAGGTAAAAACTGGTAGCACATAACACAATAACAAAAGGTATTTGTTTATACGGACATTAATAATTATAAATAATCAATAACATAACTTATTAAGTATTCTAGTATTTATATATAAACATAATAATATGATAACGTTTTAAATAAATCTACATAAGGTAGAAAATGTGTGTATATAATGTTATACATAATAATTTAATTTACAATCACATTTATTCAAAATTGTCTTCTATTGGTTAAATTTATAAACATGTATTTTTAAATAGATTTTCAACAACACGGGTTGTAGTCGAACCTAAGACCTCCAGGATACCGTTCCGGTATAGAGACATAACCTTTATTACTTATTTAATAACTCTGAAACTTAACTGCAATTCCTTTTATGAGTTCACTCACTAGGGCATAATTTTAGTAATTTTCATCCCTAAAGTTATGGTGACAGATGTACATACAGTAAGTGGTTTTTAGTACCATAATGGAATATTTGTACATATATAAGTTCAGAGCCGCTGGCTTACAGCTAATGTGTTCAAACCCTAATAAAAAGTCCATATTCTTTTTCACGATACATTAGAGTAAGAATTCAATTAAAAGCAAATTAGACTAATAAATGACAATTATTTTTTAGAAACTCTTATCGTGTAATAACTGACTAGACATTTTTATTAAACAAATTTTATTGCCCTTCAATAAGGGCAGTTATTTTAAGTACCGATCAATAATAGGCTGGTGTATACTTTACTGTGTTATAAGTATAACCAATAGTATTCAAACGATAATAGCTATTAATCATGATTCTAAGGTCGGACGCGTGCCATTGCATACCGAGTCATTTAAAAATAGGTCGTTAGAGAGACACTCCCAAAAAGGAAACCACTTAGATGTACTCGATCAAAGAGGAGCATCATAAACAACTGACTCTACAGCCTATAAAATCAGATGCCGGAAGAAATCATGTCGAACGAAAAATTTAATCTTAATATAGATGCTATTAAAATAGAAACGAAATAACTTCGGTTATTACGAATAACGGTGGCCACTGCGACCGAGAAATTCATCCCAATTTCTTTATAATTTGTTAATCTTCATAAATCAATATGCAATAATTTGTAATAACAATAATTATAGTCTACATTTTCATAAATTATAATAAAAACGAATGCCAGAATCTTTATAATGACACATCAAATAATATATAAAAAAAAAATATATCAACAGTTCCTTGTTCATTAAGACGAAATCCAATTATAAAGATGTACTGTATTTACTTTCTTCCAGTATGTTTAATAACATATATAAGAAGTAGAGCGGTTAGGCCACTCTCTACTGAATTCATATTAGTTAATTGCCGGTTAATTAGCGGAATCGCCATCCGACATTCGAATTTCACTCTCTTAATACTAAAACTCAGATTTAGTTAACCAGATATTAACTTGCAATCCTTTATCTATTGTTAACTATATTCAGACATTGGCATTTAATTAATCTTTACTATAAATGACGTACCTTTGTGGATAACAAAACAAAAGCAATAATAATAGCATTGTTCTTTTAATTAAAACAAAAGACTCACCCCCCTTTACTGACCACATAATGGCCGTTGGTAATAGTATAACGTATCCTGGCATTATTATTTAGTATTAAGTTACCTCCATCATAAGTACTACTTATAGTGGAATATAATGTATTATGTAAATAATAAAAAAAAAAATGTCTGTCTATGCTATTAGCCCTGTTGGCTATTACAACGTCAAAAAAAATAAAATAAAATAATCAGTGCAAAAAAAATAACTTAAATATTTATAACATATTTTGTCACACAAATAATAATAAATCATAAGATGAGGAATAAATCTCAAATTACAAAAGTCAGGTCAAACAATTGCATCTCACAATTCAATTCGATAGATTGCCTTTATAGCCGTGTAATCACATCCTCAGAAGAGTTCATGGTTCTCGAAACAATCGAGTCCAGTTGAATCATTATCTGATCGGATCGGTCGAACCGATGCGTGGAAGTGGAAAGGTGCGTTGGCACCTGCATCCCACGCGGTGAGGTTGCGCCTACGCAGCCTCCAGGCAACTTGTAACAAATACACAAAGTTCAACCTGAAATGCTTTTACTTCCTTAACGAATAAAGGGCAAGTCAGACATGGTAATGCGAAGCTATTAATTTTAATTCCAGTGAATAAAATAACGAGAGACAAATAAACTGAATTATTTAAATAGGGGACTAATTAACGTTACGGATCCAGAAATAAGAACCATCTGGGGATTGAGAACATACGTGATAGTTTAAATGTCTAGTTGGATATACTAAAAAAGATAATGAACTATTAAAACGACTAGCCTTCTTAAAGGTCAAGTTTTCAAACAAATCTTCACCATATTCAATACAATTGAGGAGAGCGGAACAAGAAGTGATTTATGCGTGACCCCAAATAAGGTAGAGGATCGTGAAAACAAAAAATATCTTTTCTTGGTAACGAACATTACAATTTAATTCCATTATTCATCATACACACCAAATTTAGTCATACATTTGAATCGAGTCTAAGCACTTCGATTGGAATTTTGCCGACAATAATCCAGTGAATGAGATCTTGTTCTATATTTGGATTATAGGAAAAGATTATGTGCAACCAGCTTCCATAACAGATAAACAATTTATACCACATAAACAAGAAAACATGTTAGAATGATTTGCTTCCTAAACTTTGGATCATCACTAAAGAACTTCACACCATATTTTGACATGAAAAAATATAAAACGCAAGGCCAAATCTGCTGATTCAAATCAAAACCTGACAACTTTCACGGTTGGTGGAACTAATGACTACACAATTAACTTTACTGAACAGGAAATAAGAGATTACCTCTAACCTGAGTCATTGAGATACCCTAAATCTGAGTTCAACAAAGTGACAACCTAAAATCATTTGACCAAATAAATGAAAAGTAACATACAATTGTAATATGTTCATTAACAAATACAAATATAACACATACGTCGATCAGACAAATAAGGCCTGGTGAAGTCATAATTAAAAAATATTTTTAAAGTTAATGTAATAACTTTAAAAAAATCATTGCAGAATTTTTAAAAAGACATTGGGAAAGTAATGTTAGTTCTTGTAAAAAAAAAATACAAAGTTATAAAACTTATAAAATGAATTCAGGATACTTATTCATTACCAGTATATTCAAAACTATCACACAAATAAAGAGGATAATATTGTAACTAATGCCGAACCATAGACTAAAATAAATACTTATATGAACTTATTTCAATACCTGCATGGTACTTTCATTTAATCCACTACCTCCGACATATTTCGAGTCGATCATAAGCTCTTAGCTTTTAATAATGTAATAACTACGACGACCTACTTGGACAGCGCAGTCGTATCTTGATATTAGTGAAAGTGAGAGATATTTTTTTCGTGAGAACATTTAAACAGCCTACCAATATAAAGATTTCATAACGACTGATATAGGTATAAATAGTACTACAGATCGATAACTGGGCGACAACCATGAATTGCTTACGGACAGAGGAGTCGGTTACATCATCATTAATATTAGTGCGGATAAAAACCTTCAATATCGACACAGTGTTTAAAAGAATAAAGTATACAATTATGTGTCAGTCTGTGATGTTTATAAAAACATATTATGAAAGAATTATGTTTTAAGAATTCAAAGCACGGATCGAGTAGAGTTGGTACATCAAATACAAGTCGATTCAATAATGAACAATGGTAAGAATCGTCTGCGGCCAGACAACCGGTGTGACTCGTCTCAAGAAGTTGAAGGAAGTCGAGAACCACTAACGACTTTTAACTACTAATAGCCCACACACACACACGCAGAGTAAAATGTGTTATTTGACAGTTTATTAAAATTGAGTTAATAGTATAGTAATAGAGTGTAGAGGTTAAATACATACCAAAAAGTACGATTGTTAAAATAATTCTATATAGACTTTTAGGTTCTTGGAAATTTTCTTCACTGCTGCCAACTTAAAATGTAAACAAGGTGTAAAATTTCATATTTATTAATTTCGTAATTGCTTAATAATTAAAATACATCTATTTAGACACTTATCAAAATCAAATTACATGAAATTTTATATTAAAAAAATAGCTTCAAGCTTTAACTTCTATACTCTTTGAAACAAACAAAATTGTATTTCAGAAACCTTGTGCGAGATATTCTTAACAGTTTTCTTTTCAGTGTGTGCTGTGGAGAAATTACACATGTATAGGGCAGTTATTCATGCATGCAGCTTTTCAACAGTTCCCACAGAGGTTACGTACAATGCCTTGGCTGGCGGTTTCCTCTCAATAGACTGAATTTGAGGAGAAAGTTTCATCATTCTTAATTATACCAATAAAATTTTATACAATAAATAAATGAAAACATTTTTATTATTTTTTTTAACCTACATATATGTATCAATTATGTTATAACTATGTAATATCATTTCTTATACATAGCTATATTATTTATTATTGAAAAGTTTATATATTTATATAGCTTGTAGGTACTATATTCTTATTTATAACACAATAACAACGATGAAAGTTATTGAATGTTTATTTCATTCGTTCATCACGCTTCACTTTCAAGTGCACGTTTATCGAGAGACAAAAACGTGTGTCTTATTGAGATTCAAAGACGTTGATGAAAATGCAAAGGTAAAAATACTTAATATATTATGAAATAGATTTCATATAACTTATATATTATTTAAAATAGTATTACGCCTCCGAAATATTAACACATCAATGATTATTCAAAAATCTTTAACTCAGCCGTTACTGCTTGAAAGTTCTCAGTGATATTATTATCGAAGAAAGGTATTTCATTCTTGTTTTCTTTTGTTTCATAGATAAGATATGTGTTGAAAGTTGATAACATCTTACGTCATTTGGAGCTACAAAATTCAAGAGCATTCTTGGCATTATTTAACAGAGGTTGTATTATTTTATATTATTTACACAAGGTGAGACAGCTGATATCTAGTATAAAAAAATCGGTGTTAATAAATACTATTGAGACTTGAGAGTGCCCCATTCATAATAGTTGAGTCCACGAAATCATTATCGAAAATGTACTTATTACTTTTAACTTAATTTAAAATACATTATTCAATCTAATAGTCATATAAAGAAAAGAATGTTAGCAAAAGGCTAGAATGCGAAATATGAGAAAAATGTCAAAGCAACCGGGACTTATGGGATATAAACCAGAAAACAAACATTTGACAATAAAGTCAAATAAATCTATTGGATAACAAGACAGAGTGATATTCTTCCACATTCAAGAATTCACTTAGAAAGGAAAAATATGTTGTGTGTCATTACTTATAGACGTTACAAACGCTAAAATATACAATGCTAGATTACAGAAGTAATAGTTCATATTTACAATATTTCCTTATCATAAAATTAACTTGTTCTTAAGAAAGGCTACCCTATACAACATCTTGAATAAGCATGTTTTCAGTGCTTGATAAAAGTGGTACAATTCTAGGTCAATGCTAAGTAGGGGAGCTAGATTTTCTATCGCCCACACCCTATCTCGAATTGTGTTATAGCTGTTAAATACTAATGTCTGGCGTTTAATGTATGTATTAAATTTGTGTCAATTTCGAAACATTTATTGAAAACTAGGCCGTCTAGAGTTATATAAGTAATATCGATTGTATATAAATATTATGAACGACGTCTTGCTTTGTAAGATATAGTAAACTGCTATATTCTAATATCTGCTATTATATTTATGTGGAATGAATTTATAATTTAAAATACTTCTTTAATAAAATCATGATTTTAATTATTTAATCCTCTGTTGCAACAACTTTTTCATTCGCAAAGGATGTGTTAAAGGTCATTGAACACTGGTACTAAATAAAAAGAATCTGAAGATTCACTAAATAAATTGTTATTACTTATGTTATTATGTTATTATCAATCAAGATTAGGAACTGAAATTAGCAGGTTCTCACATCTCACCCAAGTAATGTTAATTTGATCGAACTAACATCGTCATAGTTATGCGATAAGATTATTATGACTCCCACTGACTAGCCAGAGTAGAGCACCGGAAGCTACTTGCCTTGCTGACAGTGAAGGATTTTACTTCTTAGATGTAGTTGTATATACTGCAGGAAGTGTTATAATTTGTGAAATTGTCATGAACTTTATTCTTTAACCTTCAAATTGCTTACTTAATTTTTTTTTTCTAAGAAGTTGAAATAACTACCTATTTTAATAAATATAATTTGAAAGCATAACTGTAAACGGTTTCTTACCAGACGTGAACATGACAGAAGCACAATAACATTCAGAAAGCAATATCATATCTTCCAATAACAAAATTGTTTAGATCCATTTATGAATATTCGAATAACAAAAGAGGTAAGTACCTACCTATATCTTTGTACTTACAAACATCAATCAACTGGAAGATTTATTTTATTATATTAGTTATGCAAGTTTATAATTTTAGACAACTAACATAACAAAATAAAACAAGTAACATACAATGACTGTTACGTTAGTTTATTCGTAAAATGTCGATTATCAGAATTAAAGATTTTTTTTTTCTTTATACGTTTTCTTGATTTGTTTACTAGGCTTACTCAATGTCACAAGATACATAAATCACAAAAAAAGGATAACTTTTACTCAATATGAAAATTAAAGATATTTCCAAAGATTAGCATTCAAAATATATTAAAATTAAATTACAAAAAAAGATAACTATTACTCAATATGAAAATTATAGATACTTTCATGGATTATCATTCAAAATATGTAAATTATACGTGCATATCAAGATAAATATTAGAAGATTTACAGCCAAGTTGGGCAATACAAGAATTACTCCAGCACCTTAAACTAAACCAAGGCAACGAACAATCAAAAGCACATAAAACAATCAAGCACTACATGTCAGAAGTTGTAAATTTAATTCTACTGACCTTTTTCCAAGGATAGTCAAAGATCAAAAGGACCTTTAGGGTCACACTATGTAAGGATTGTTATCGAACAATTTTAGATGTTCTCTGTTTATACTAAATGAAATAACGTGTACGAATGACTTCAAGCTTTTAATATATAATTACTGGGTTAACAGATTCTTTCGTCTCATACGTCTAGTGTATTTGTCTAGTGTGGATATGTACTAGGCAACCAGTGAGGGCCATAACGATAAACTGGCACCTTATCAGATTACCATGGGACAGAACATTGTTGGTCCTGGGAGTGAATGAATGTGAACGATGAGGTTGATGATATTGACAGAGTAACTATTTCTATTTTTGTTTAACAAGTATTTTGGAGCATTTAAAAGATAATCCTTCGATTTATTAAAACAGCAAATATTACAAAACAAACAGATATGCCTACATATAAGAATAACAAGGTCCACACCTTATAGGACGTCCGTGGGCGGAAGTATGCTCCGAACACTTCGTCCGTCTGTCGCAACACATCGCCTCAGTAACGGCTATGCCATATTTATTTATAGATAAATTAAAATTGTCCCCTTGACTTTTGGATAATAATGTCTTTGGTCTTTTTCTTTACTTAAATTTAATTAACTTTCCAGTTTGTCAGTGTGTTCTGACATTGTTAAATTATAAGTTTTAACGTTTCGATTAACCGTTTAAAGATCAAGATATCTTGAACAATAAGTTGATTAAACTAAGAACATCTGTTTATTAATTAACTGGTAAGAACATTAAAAAGAAAATAACAATTAAGAACCTGTTTATATGAAATTGTTAAAAACATTCCATAATTTTTTTTCCATAAAGAATAAAGATGAAAACTCTTAAGCGCCAGACAACCTTCCCAGACAGGACTGCAATTACCATGAATGAAAACAAATTTTGTTTTCGACACTCAAGGGCAAAGAGATTGCGACCTTGCTGGTTAAATTATTTTGTATATAAAAGTCGAAAAATAATTCATTTAACAAATTTACTTATTAGTTACTGGATTCTCCGGTACAAATAATAAAACGTGATCTCCAACTTAAAATATTGTTTGTGTAAAAGGAAGTGAAATTCATAATAAAGATAACGGATCACAATATGTTCCTCACAAAAGATGTAATCACAACATGAGAAAATGACACAATCCCTAACTATATGTTTACCATAGGAATGAATTAACGCAATAACTTGAGTAAATTAAATTTCATCAACTCAGTGTAAAAAAACAAACCTACTGTTCCAACGGAAGTAACGCATAATGTCCTCCGGAAATCTATTTCTTTTATATAACTTCAAAAAGATAAATAAGGAAACCGGTGATAAATCAACATTTCATGGCAAGGTTATCAGATACACGACAGTCATTCTAATGAAGTAAACACAAGTCGATCGAATCTATTAAGCCTTAATGACTCAAGTACACAGATCATGATACCTAATGATTTTAAACTCGATTGTAATTATACCTTTACTGTACTTTGCATCTTCATTTAAATGTTTAATTGCTTGTTTGTTAAGTCACGATTGAACTGTATCCATGTAAAACAGTATTTACTATTCTAAATAAAATGGTTGTATCAATGAAACAAAACATTCGAGCTCAAAATATGAGTTCTCATTCTGTTTCATTGTTAATTTTCTTATACTTCAAACAATGTTAACGATTAGAAAAATCCTTCTTTTCCTAAATCCTTAATGAAACTGATGTTTAAAATTAGGTTATTTAAAACCTAGGTTTAGATTACTTTAGAACTAATTGACTATACGTACTTTAAATTTATTTAAGTTAAAACTAACTGAGGATGTGTGTTAATGGAGTATTATTTTAAAATTAAAATATATGTAAAGATATGTTAGAGAAATGCAGCTGTTGGAACGGTACAGACAATTACATTTATGACGAGCCAAGTTAACTTTTGAGGGTGAAAAGCTAGTTATCTGGGTCGGTAGCCACGATGGCGATTTAAGTTCCTTTCGCGGGCGGCAACGAGCCGTGAGCCTCAAGAGTCTCGCTACGGTCTGATGACCTAACCTTGGCCGTACCATCCCGACTAATCCCGACCATATGAGGATGACATCATGAAGAAAAATATTCTACTAAATCATATAGCGAGGCCAAGGACGGAATCTTGATAGTGTTAATATCGCAAAGATGAATATTAAAAAGGAAAGTCAGGTTATTGACCCCTCAACGGACGGTTATAGTAGACTGTTTCTATTCTTTTTTAACTACCGAAAAGTTCTGAAACCGTCGCGACCATTTTCGTCACCGACATGGAAGTGAGGTTAAAAATATATATTGCCTGTAATTTTTTTAATTGGTAGAGAAAAACCTTCTCAAGAGCACGCAGAGCTCTAGCTTTAGGCGTCAATGTCATTTTAATAGCTATTGTAGTGATTGTTTGAAATAACGCATGACTTTCTAAGCTTTTATGTCATGAAAAGATTTTGAAATTAGATTTCTTTGACCTTTGCTATGAGTTTTTTACCGATTCAATTTAGCATCGTTCCTGATATTAAATGTTATCATACAGACTTAACTTATCTTAGCAAATATTGTTACGTTTATTCTTAATGTCCGAGCTTAACACTTACTTGGTAAAGATATGAAAATTTTTAACACATTATTATATACATAGAGATTATGATATTTTACTCATAAATACAACATATTCTTGTACATAAAAAAAACTTGCTTTAATTAGCATAATCAAAAATAAAGAATACTAAATTGCGTACTTAGCAAATATTGGATAATAATAGATTATATGAGATGATATTAATTAAAACAAAATACATTGGTATTTGCCACCTTTTCAACACCTGGCTCGATCAGAATTCCGAGCACATAACGCTACCCAATGTAACAGTTTTAAAATCGCAATAGCTTACCGAGACCGCGATCGAGGCGCTCGGGACAACACCTGTGCTTTCTACATCTTGGCCATCAGGGGCGCTTAGAAATCGACGCAAAGTGCCGTATCCAGACGCTGAGGCCACCATAGCTACCATTATTGCCACTCACTCTACACAGTACCACTGGGAACTCACAGTGACATCACTGTCGCTGCGCGCGCGGCGTTCTACGCGCCCGACGCGTTTCAACTGCCTGCACGCAGCCTACCTCGCCGTTACGCGCCCCTCTACTACCAGTTTCGATTCTTTGTTTGAGTTTATTGATAAATATTGTAAATGAATATAGTCCGTATATGACTAATAAAATATAACTTATTTCATAATTTAAAGAATTAACTTATAACAACACAGCATGCATATCCAGAAAAACATTTAATATATTTGCGAATGTTTACAGCTTGATTTCTAATTTGAATATAATTAATAATAATTGATTATAATTTAATAGACTACCTTATTTCTAACTATTTATGCATCTCACAATTAATTTACACAATAATGTTGTTTGGTTTGTATTTATGTGTATTTCTATGTATTTGTATTATTGTCTAGCTCCCTTAACACAAGCAAATAATTTGCTTACTTAGGGGTTAGATCAATGTCTTTAATTTGTCATGTGATATTATTATTATACAGGGTTATTTGTAATTAATTGGCCACCTTTTGCAGACAGCCTCCCTACATCAATCCCAACAAAGTTTGTTCTATGACTTTTTAAAATTAATATTTTTTTAAATTTAAGTTTTGCTATACAAAATTTATTTGTTGCCTTTAAACTGGTATTAACTCTGAGCGTAGGAATGAAGCCCGGGTCTTGACATTTTTGGTGCATCTTAGAAAATACAGCTTGACAAGTAATAGAGGGATGAATATATATAATATATTTTGTTTTTGTCCACTACTTTGTAAAAAATCGTAGAACAAGTGTTGTTGGGACTGGTGAATAGAGACTGACTGCAACAAGTGGCCCATTAATTATTAATAACGCTGTATATCTAAAAAGAATATTAGATTAGAACTATAATATAACATTGTACCATGCATTGGTAAATTATATAAATAAATTAATTTCTATCCATCCATCCATAATAAGCATGTTATGACTACACAAAACATAATCATATTTTAAAGCATAAAAACTTAAGAATAAAATATAATTTACTTACAGCAAAACACTATTTAAATAGAACAGTATTTATGGATATTATTTGTTTAATTAGAAACTTAAATTCTAGCTGTTACTTCTAATACTTGAATTATATTATTCACCGCAACCTTAGCAGTGCGGCTTTGGATCATACGGATTATTTGTTTTGTTATAAAATGGATTTTGTTAGTTTTATAAAAATATAATACAGAAACTAATGCAGAAAATATTGTTGTTGTTCTGAACCCAGTAAATTACTGGATCATACATTTCTGTACAGATAAATTAAATGTGTAAATAATATTAATAATGTCAAATATTTTAAGTATGACCCCGCTATTAAGAAATGTGGATAAATGAATTTAAAATGAATATGAACCCATAACTTTAGAAGACATACTTTATTAAAGATAAACAAGCAAAGGCTTGTTTATCTTTGGTATGTATTTTAAGATATGATAAAGGCTATTAAGATTTTGATTAATAGAAGTTATTAAAGTACTAGTGCAGTTATAACATTGTTCATTCTGATTCAACTACAACTTGTATGACAAACTTTAAAATATTATTTTTTCTATTTATTTACTATAGACATTATTCAGATCAATTATAAGTGATTATAGAATGAAATTAATATGACTTTCTTTTATAATTAATAATATAAATTCTGATATTTTCTCTTCATAAATTGGCCTGCTCATACAATTTATCATACCATAAAACAATGTAAATATTATAAGACAATTAATTTCACATCAAAGGCTGTACAAAGGCATCTGATATGGCATGTAAGGCATCTAACAATGTTCTAATAACAATAATTTATTCCTCACAAGTGTGGGCAGTCTACCTCACCCACTCTTTGCCTTGATTTGTTTAGTGATGTAAAAGGTGACTCTATCACATATTTAATGTTGTACTAATAAAATTGGGAGACAATTGTAAATAAATTGTTGGGAAAAATTAAAATGTTGTTAAAAATTTGTTAAATTATATTTGTAAATAGACTATTATTGTGAGTAATATTTATGATATAAGTCATTTTCAAACCATGTGCCCGGTAAACAAATTGTGGACAGCCGGCAATTATAATCGTCTTGATCTTACCTGCTTAGTATCTACGGTATCCGTAGCCTCCATTTTGGCATATGTTCGCTCCTGTCTCTCCATGATTTCGAAAACATCAGAAACGCCTAATCCATTTACTAGGCGTTACAAAAGCGCACAATGCAAGCACAAACATAACAATCACGATGGTACTAAAATTTATAACGAAACAATGTCAATGATCCGATTAAACACGTTCAACACTTCAAAGTTCGTTACGCTAATGAAAATTGCACTACGCTATAAGCGGGGCTATTGCATGGCGTATTATTATTCTATTAACAAAGAAGTAGACCACCAGTAATCATTTTCAAAACTACAATTAAGAAAACACAGTTCATCACCATCTTAAAATTTCACACATTCCGTCATCGAGGCCGACTGATTGTGGTCGCTGCCCTGTGTGTCGTTCCGGCACACGCATATTTTTTAGATGTCATAAAATATATTAAAAATTAAAATATAATTTTAAACTGTTTCTATGATATAACATATATATAAATATGTATTAGTAATTTAGCTTTTAGAATTATTGAAATAGTAATATTAAAAAACAATATAACACTAACAAGCTATATACGAAGATTGATATTATTATAATTGAGTTATGAGTTATGACAAAATGTTTCAGATGTTTTGTATGTATCCAGATATTATAAGTATTTTTAAAGACGAAGAAAATTTTGTTTTTGAAAATCTACTAAATAATTGATCATGAAGATAGCTGAATTTACATTTATTTTTAATCAACTTATTCAAATATGAATTGATATCTGGAGTTGCACTATGAGAATTGTCTCAATAACTATTCCCATCGATTCGACTTCGATTGACACATTGATGCTAAAAACTCAATGACTTTACGAAACATGCAAACGTCAGAAGTCAGAGCAGGCTTGGCGGTTGGCCCTTGGGCAATGTCAATTGTCAGTGTCATTTAACGAAGGTATTTGAAAAAAAATATTGAAGAAAAGTATAACCTTATAATTAAATACCTAAAGAGATTTCATAAATGCCCCGGGAAAAAAGTAAACACCGTGACCGAAGGAGCGTATCGTATAGTTCGGAGTCTTCATACGAAAGAAAAAAAAATAAAAGCAAACATAAACGTCGATCGCGATCCAGGGATCGATCTGAAAGCAGCTACAGAAGAAAAAGATCTAATTCGCGTTCGAAGAATCGTAGACGTAGTTATTCTAGAAGCATTTCAAAGGAGCGTTATGAAAGCAAATCTAAACGACGATCTACTTCACGCTCGAAGTCGAAACGGTCTAAACATTCCCGAGACAAGTCTAGATCTAGATCTCGAAGCCGGTCTAAATACACCAAAAAGCATAGGAAAAGATCACATTCTCCAAACAGTAAAGATTCGTTTGATATAGGTGTGTTTTGCTGCTTTGTTTATGTAATATTGTAGTAATTAATCTTAGTACCCAAACTCAGGTATATGTTAATATTTGGCAGTTAGAAGATAAATTGCTCTATCAACACACTTGCTGATTCAAATTTTGTTTATATATATATATATATCAAACCAACATTTTATGCATATAAATTACAACAAATTCTCATTACATTAATCTTTTTCAGATTCAAGGAAATCTAATCTTGATGATACTGAAACTAAAATTGAGAAAGCCATTAGAGCTGCAGAGGCTGTTGGTCTTACTATGACTAAAATACCCACTTATGAATATAAGGATGTTGAGATAAAAGAAGACATGCCAACTATACATGATAGAAATTTGCTAGCAGAAATTAATAGTGACTCTTTTATGTCAAAGCCATTCACTTCTTCAAGAAACAAGAAACCACAGAATATTGTTATTGACCTAAATAATGAGACTGTGAAGGTTCCTGAGGCTGATGTCAAAATTCATGTTGATGATTCAATTATTAATTTTGATGTAAGTTAGTTCTCCTTTCCATATTTGTTTTATGTATTAATGCAATTTATTTTTATCTGATCTGAAAAAAAAAACAATTTTGTATTCTCAAAATAATATTTAACAATGTATATTTTAAACACAACCATAGATAGAGCTAACTTTAGTATTTAAAATATAAAGTATTCTGTATTTGTTATTATGACCGCTCAGTATACCAAAGCTTATAAATGCTGTTGGTTAAAACCAAATTTAAAATTTTATCTGCCTTTTTATTTAATGACAAATGTTGGTGCTACCTAGTATATAATTGAATAATGAAAATGTTGTTTTAGGAATTACCCAGCCATGAAGATCTGAAAGAGATGTGGGTTAAAAAACTGTACATGTATAGAAAGAAAATGCTTAGAGAAAATGTTGACAATTAATCTTATTTTTGTTTTAATACAACACTTACCTTGCAGATGTGTTATTATTTTACTGGAAAAGATCATCCCTAGAAATATAAATTAATATAAAACTAAGTATACTTTCTTTTCTTACTGAAAAGACCTTTTAGTAGCTTTTAAGTAGGAGTTTTTTTTCATATTAGTTTTATTGATCTTGGTTAAGTAATATTAAATTAATAACTATTTATAAGAGGTTAGTTACATTTTTACTGAATTAAAAATTATTCTATATGGCCAATCTTTGGGAAAATGTCCCATTGCTCTGTCAATTGGGTTACTATACCATAATGTTACCGACTTTAATGACTAGCTTCTTATAAAGAAAATAAAAAAAAAACATCTTCATAGAAACATTCTTCATTCATCAGGCCCCTTTCAAAAATCCTAGCCACTGTATCTAATTTTGCAGTACAAAATAACATGGTATGCTTATTTAAATCTTAAAAATTAATATAGCTTGAGAAATATATCAATTTGACAGAATCTTACCTAAATTTCTTAACATGTTTATAGATACACAATTTCAGAGATTATAGTGGTAGTAACTTCCTAACATATTATGCTATTTTAACAAAATAATATAAGTACCTAATTTATTTATTTTTATTGTAACTGAGAAAGATCAGATATTCTTATTTAATTTTAATATGATAAATTAAATATCAATCTATTATTACACTAATACAAACATTTTCCATGGGATGTTAAATTTATAGTTCTGTGTTTCAATATTTTTTTGTTTTCAATATACTTTTTGTATATAATATATTTTAAAATGTGTACTGTATAATAATACTTACATTACTTACACATTACGTTTGGTTGTAATATTCTAAAGTTTAGAGGGACTTTGTCAAGAATAAACAAAATAATAACCTAAAACATTTTTATTTGATGCAACAACTGTTAGACTCAACTCCAAATTTATAACGTGCTTTCGTTCTATTCCCTCTATATTTACAGCACAACAAAAGTTTAATTTAAATAAAGAGTTTCACATGTTTCGTTCTCTTTGAATGCGAGTTCTGTAGGTCCGAGAGACAAGATTCCAGGCGTCCATGTACCTGTCCATACACATTGCTATACATTTTTGTTCTGAATTGTCTAAAGCTGTACCCGGCTTATTGATACACTTTTTGAAACATTTTTCAGACATTTTGGTTAATAGTTCTTGGGCATTTGCGATTGCAATTTGTTGCTTCACTTGGTCCATTAACTCTTCTTGTTGTGCACCACTGAGTGATCCCGTAGATAACGAATCCATCTTAGGTTTAGTTATTATTTAGTGTTTTCTTAATACAATTTATAAATTTATTAAGCTTTCAAATCGAGTAAATCCTAACCTCAAAATCCAAATTTCAAATAATATAGCACAGATTACATATATGATATAGCTTATCAAAATTTTAGTTAACTTAGAAGTTATGCAAAATATAGACAACATTTTGAACAGATAATAATATTTTATTGAATCTATTAAAATTCTGTTCACTAAGAACGCCGTAAGCTATATAACATGAAAAGTCAAATTTTACGATTGTTTTCATATATTTTAAGTTTTAACTTATAGTGTATTATACCTTTATGGAACTAGTACTTGATGATCGATATAAATTTAGTTTAGCACTATGGTGTTTGTAATTGTAAACTGTATCTCTATGTATCTATAAGATCATATTTCTCTATAGTCATAACTCATAAGTCAATTTTTGAGACGTGCAGTGTAGCCAACTTAGAGGTTTTCCCCCTAAATTTAGGGGGACAAAATGGTTAGGGGTTTTGTTTAGGGGTTTTTAAATTTCGATAAATATTTGAAAAAAAAACCATATTATCGGTATAATTTTCAAACACGTTTGTAACTTGTAACTGCTGACCCGTATTTTTTTATTGACATTTGACTAGTAACATTAAATTAAAATTAAAATTTCAAAAACATCATGTTAATATCAAGATGAATGTTGTAAGTTAAGGTTAATATAAAAAATTTGAACGATAGTAAAGAATCCATATATTTTGTATGTTAAATTTGTAGTTTAGGTGGTTTTTGGGGGTTTTCGAGATTACATTTAGGGGAAAAAAATTTCAAGTGTTGGCAACACTGTCAGACATGACACTGTGTGCCCCGTCGTGTACAAGACCTATTAAACGAGAAAAGTTATTTTAGTCCATTGGTTAGGTTTATAACAAATAGTTTAGGAAAGATTTAAGTTTTTGTTATTCGTTTTGATTTTTTTCAATTGTTTAATTTTATTTTTATTAGTTCAATGTATATTATGATAAGTTTAATTTTCAATAATTTAATTTAGTTTTGGTTATTCGTTTTGATTTTTTCAATTGTTTAATTTTATTTTTATTAGTTCAATGTATATTATGATAAGTTTAATTTTCAATAATTTAATTTATATGTAAGTTACTTTACAATTCTCAATATGTTTTGTTTTTCGACTGAAGGACTTGTATCCATGGTCAGGAATAAATTAAAAAAAAAAAGAAAATGACATTGGCACTTTTGAGTTAAAACAAATAACTATAAACTGTAAACAGTTAGAATTCATTGATTTATAAATTATAATTGATTTTAAATATGTTGAAAAGCGAAATAGATAAAAATATTAATTGACTATAATATTATTATTTTTTTTAGTATCAGTAATTCATTTTTTTAGTTCTTATCCAGACTCCAAAATCTAGACAATATATTAGAAACAAATAATAAATAGGTTCGCAAAAGTAAAGAAACATCAGAAACCAGCTAATCAACGTAAAAATATGAATGATATAAGAAGTATTGGAAATACTATTTCGCATGATGAACTTCTAGATATTACAAAATCATCCTTAGCTAACTTATTTAAATCGGACTCCTTACTGTCGGATTTGCCGTCTGATATAATACTTGAAGAGATCTTGTCCTTGGTAAGACACGAGCTGAGAAACCTTAACATGATATATATATTGAGATTTTTAATCTTAGAAATAAATTTTATTGTTGCAGACTGCTGTTGAACATGGTCAATCTATTACTGTAACTATTGCAAGGGAAGATGAACCACCTCTGAAAGTTATAGTAAGTAACTACAGTGAAAAAAAATATTTGATAGACAAGAGAGAACCAAGGAGGTATAAATATATACAGTATTAGTGAGAGTAAGAGTTATAACAACAAAATCTCAATAACTTATTTAAAGATCTTGGCCTTTCTAGAACTAGCATCCATCAATTTCTATAATATATTTTAAAGGCAGCATTAGTAGGTTCTTTTTAAATTTGGTTAGGTAGGTAGAAGGGTGTAGATACTGAAGGTGAGCATGTATGTGCATCATAAAGGGACCCCTTAAGCCTATAGCTGGGTCCCCAGTCCCAGACATTGTTTTTAATCCATACTCCATGTTGGGCCCGGACCCTTGTGGAGAATCTATGGAATGCTAAGAAGCTTTGTCTCATATGGAAAATTAATATAAATTATTTTTTTATTTAATATTAACTACCTAACTCTATAGGATTTCAACACTTGCATTGTTGCAACCTTTTTTTTCCGTTGGAAAAAATGCGTTACGCGTTCCTGCCGTCCAGGATAGTGATGGCCGAGGGGGTATGTGGGACTACCCAGCAGCATAGAAACCGCTACTATTTTTGAGGCTACCCACTAAATCACCACCTGAGTTGGATGCCATGGGATCACTTTCGCACTCAACGTGACTACCCCGGCGAAACCCTCTGCGAGGGGCCACGGTCAAGTTAGGGACACCCTGAGCTCGTAGATCTATGGTGGTCACCCCCCCTCTCCCCTCCAGGCACTACGGCTGGAGAAAGGACTCGGGCAGATTCCGTCTCCTTTCATTCAGGCCTGCAGAGAGGCCTCGATCGGCACAGACAGCGCGCCGCAAGTTTCCGTTGCAGCCTGAACGTGTATTACCCGCCACACCACACCCGAAACAAGTGGTGCTGTGGTCCCTCTCGGAAGGGCAGTTGGCACGGATGTGCCCGAGCTCCTGACACTTAAAGCAACGCACAGGCCGCTCCGCCAGGAGCTCTACCCTCACCGAGCTCCACACTACAAGGCTTCTCCTTCGGCCACCAATGTATTCGCTGCATCGACTGGGAGTCGGGCAAAGGAAGCCCGGAGCCCCGACGAATCTCCCCAACTTGGAGAGACACCCCAGGACAGTCGGTGATGCGGCGAATCGCATCGACCAAGCCTCTTTCGTTGCAATGTCGTCCAGTCCTCTAAGCCTTACCGCTACCCGCTTAACGGGCCGGAAGACATCCGCCACCCCATCCAACACTGGGCGAAGTTTCGCCGCCAGTGCATCCGCCAGCTCTGGAGCACCCTTGGGCAACTCCAACTGCCTATCTACGGCGGCCGAGCGGCGGATTCTCAGCCCATCCTTGAGGCCGATGTCGCCGAGATTTATCATCTCGGCGGCACGCCTCAGGACATGGGCGTAGGTCATACCCACCTCTGCCGATCCGCTCTGAATAACACTGCAGGAGACCGCGGAGACGGCAGCTTTCTAGGCGCCTTCTTGGCTGAAGACTTAAACCTTACACCACTACTTGCCTTTGATTGTGAAGCGGGCTTCTGGAGAAGGCTCTTCTTCTCTTCTTTCTCCCCAAGCCTTTCTTCCTCCTCGCGACTGTCGACCACGCCTCCTCCTCAGGAATCAGAGCCAGTCTCCTGACTGCCACTAGCGGCAGCTGGTGGGTTTGCGCCGGGAAGAGACGCTCTTCAAGCCCTTCAAAGCAGGAGTTAATTAAAATTCCCACTGAGCACAATACGGAGCGTCTCGACTCCTCAACCGCGTCTGGACACACCGACGGCAACCCGGACGAACACCCCCCCGAAGAGAGTGCAGGCACGGAAGATCAAACGGAAGCCTTGAGCTCCGCGAACTCTCTCCGGTTTGTTGCAACTCCTGAGTGAACTCTACCATACTCCAATATTATAAAAACAGTTCTGAAAGTTCTAAATTATAACCTTGACTTCTTTTCATATTTTTGTATCTGTTTTAATATACCTACTGAATAGATTAGCATGTTTTTGTACTAGTAGCTTAGGTTTAACCTATTAATTTTAGTAAGTTATATCTTTAGAATTAAAAATATCCTTCAAAACTAGAAGTTTTAATCTCAAAATGTTCTTAGTTTTTGTTCTTATGTCCTTTTTCCCAATTTCATAGGTTCCTCAAAATTCAACAGTAAGAGAACTTAAGAAGGCAATTGCAAGACATTTTGAAATATATCAACAAAGAACATCAAATAGAACAAAAATATCATGGAAGTATATTTGGAAGACTTATAACTTGAATTATGATAGCTTGACTTTAGACAGTGATGACAGTAACATTGCAGACTATGGAGTGGTTAATAAAGTTATACTAAGTTTTAAAAAGAAAAGAATAAAGCCAAGATAAATTACAAAATTGTTTATTTTGCATATATCTAAATACCATTGAAAATAGGAATATTGCAACAAAACAGTTGTCTTATATAAGTGTAAAGTAAGATATTTATGATAACAAAAAGTTTGGAATTCCTTATAACATAATAAACTAAAAGTAGATAATCTTTGCATTTACCGTATCTTAATTCCGATTACATATCTTATACATTACTACATCTTATTAAGATTCACAAATTTATAATTGTTCAAAGTCTGGTTGTGGCGGAGGCTCTTGAGGCAGAGGTTCAAAGTCTCCAAGTGTATAGTGTGGTTCCTCATGGCGTGGAGTGGCCAGGGGACGGTCGTAGGTATCCTTGAGGAGTTCTTGATCATGCTATAAGAAGGATTAGTTAGTGATGCTTATATTAATTTCCTGTTTAACTCCTGGTACTTGATTTTCAATATGCACAATATAATACACACCTGATCGGGTTGCAATACTGAAGGTGGAGCAAGGTCATCCAAAGACAGCTGAGTATTGATCACTGAGGGGGGTGCATAATCTGGAATAGCCGGCATGTTCTCCACAAGCTATAAAGATAGACTCAACATTGTTATTCTAAACAGGCATACATCACAATTTATTATAAAACATCAGATGTTAGTAGCATGGTTCTAAAGGAAAGTAATGAACTTACAGGCTACAACCATGGCAAAGCAACAATTTTTGTTTTTCGTTATTTGTAAAACTGTGATCAGCTTATTTGATTTGGAAAGTAAATTGGGAGACTACCATTTGTCATTTAAGAAGATATAAATCCATTAAATATAAATCTTATTAAATATTACATATTTATAATGAACTTTTTATAATTCTAGATTATTACTAATAATATATTAGAGAATTGTACTTACTGGCTCCACATCATCAACAGGCTTGGGTTCATCTCTCACGGTGTTAGCGCGCGCTAATTCTTCGCTTAAGTATGCGCTGGAGTGCTGTGTCGCTAGAAGGTGGGACAGCATGTCCGTGCCTGGGTAAAAATGTTAGTAGTAAAGTAAAGCGATATTCAGCGCTGGCAACCATTTGATTAAATCATTTACCTTCTCATCTCAAGAAAATATCATAATACAATTAATTTCTAAATCAAGGGAGGACCATTCTAGTTCGGGAGCATTGGTAATTAGTAAGAATGTTATGATAGTTTTTTAGGTTAAACTTAATGATAGAGATTTCGCATTTTTTGCAATTCAGTTTAAGCTGTAACAAAAATGATTAAAATAAATATTTTTGCTCGTTACTGATATTTACCGCCCACTGAACCAAATAGTTAATATAAGATTCAATATGTGGTGTATATATGTAATGCACAGCTTATAGAGTGTAGAGTAGTAAGAGTGTCTCCCTCACCGACGTGCGTGTAGTAGTCGCACACGCAGTACAGCGGCGGCGCAGCGCGGGGCGCGGCCTCCAGTGCGTGCGCGCCGCCGCAGTAGCTGCTGTGCCGCAACATGGCGCGGTAGCACGACGTCGCGTACGGACACTTGCTGCACGACGTGCGCCCTCTGACACACACGAATATTGATTTATCATCTACATTCCAGATAATACAAAGCTACATCAATCACAAACTATTTGATTGTAGATCGACCTTTGATACATTTCGTAAAATTTTACAAAAAAAGAAAATTGTAAGGTATGTAGACGTATGTTAATTAAGATGGTTAATATGGTCAAGAAATCGTGCAATCGTTTATCGTACTTCAACGGCAGAACTTACAAGAAGTGTTTGTCGCTGTCTAGGGCCGTGTCGCACTCGCGGCACAGCAGTCCGTCGCGCAGTAACAGCGTCACTCCCTCGTACGTGTCGCTGATAGCGTGACTCGCTATGTCCTTAATGGGCGGACGTGCTTTGTTCTGATGGACATGGTGTACGTATAAAGTAAAGATAAAGGGTTTTTTTTTAATAGTTATTAATTGTTTTTGTTAATCACAATAGGCATTGATGATAGTTATACCTTAGGTAGGTTAATCAAATGCTCCGTAGAGCAGAGCGGCAGAACGTCCTGGCAAGAGTTGTGGTCGCGGATTTGATGTTCTTTCAGTTGTCCTGAAACGGAAATTATATTTATGCCTCCCATGTTGATGTATCTATTTAAAATATTGTTAAATGATAATTACCAAGATGGACAAATCTGAGTACACATCTGGTGCACTTAATCTCGAGCTCCTTGTCCTGATGTTGTTTGAGATGGTCAATATATAAGAGAACGTTTGCCGTAAGCTCACAGCCGTCCGCATAAACTGGAATCATCTAAAATCACAAGAAAGTTAGGTTTTCAAGCAATCTGAGGCATCTCTTCTTTTGGTTACCCAAGAACTGAAATATGTTTTTGAATAATGTGGTGGTACCTAAAATTAAATAAGAACACAGTACAGAAAAGTGAGGACTTGAACTGTGAACGAAAATGAAAAACACGGTCAGATTAATGTAATGTATATATAAATCTTATTGATATTTTGTACCAAAATTAAGTCTTTCAAAAGATTGTCAGTGAGCGTAATTCGGTGCCGCGTGCTTGTACAGTGGTAGCGGTGGTGGTGGTAGTGGTCACCTTGAGGCAGTGCGGGCAGGCCAGCGCGGCGGCGCGGCAGTGCTTGGTGCGCACGTGGTCCAGTAGCGCGCGGTGTGCGGAGGCGCGGTAGGGGCAGGCACCGCACGCGTAGGGCAGCTCGCGCGGCGCGTGCACCTTCTGCATATGCGCCGCCAGCGTCAACACGGCTGCAAAACGCACCTGGGACACGGAAGCATGAGATTAATGAGTAGTCAGTAGTGACACTTCGACGTCGAGACGGTGTTCGTTCCATCGTTCGTGTCTTCATCATGGAATTAATAATCTGACAATTACATAGACGACTTAAAAAATGACAAGAATGGCGATTTTAGAATATTATGCACTTGAAGGTAAGGTATTAAGCCCACCTCGCAAATGAGACACGCGTAGGTGAACAGCTCAGGCGACTTGGTGTCGACGGGGTGGGCGCACTTGAGGTGATCGTGGAGGTCGTCCTGCGTGTGATGTGTCACGAGGCAGTAGGGGCAGTGGAGGCAGAGGCCGCCCGCGGGTGCGCCGGCCGCGTGCGCTGCGAGGTGCTCTGCCAGGGGCGCCGCCTCGTTGAACTCCACGTGGCACTCGGGACACTGAGGACCGTCGAAAGTTATAATACTAAGGTAATATTTATGAAAACATTTTTATTTTCAATTCACTCATATATGGGGACCAAAAAGGAGTAGGAATTTCATCTTAAATTTCAAATATCTAAAATTGCATAATTTTAAAACCTACAACAGCAGAACCTGATATCGACTAAAACGTGCAACGTCCCATTCAAGGAGTTTTTAGTAGTTTTAAACGAAATAAGTTTAGGCGAACGGAAAATTCCATAGCCGGATTTATTTTCCGAGGATACCTCAAGAGATCTTTGTTGAATTATTGCCGTAAAAGAAGCTCATACGCTTAAAGTATAACACATACAAGTAAAACATCATACGCTAGAAGTCCGTTATGTCAAGAGCATTTAAGAGCAAATTTTTAAAACATAAAAGTCAAAACTCCAGAAGTGTGTACATCTAGATGTTGTTTCTTTGCTTTGTAATGTTTTTTTCTGTGATTTTAAAAAGCCGCTGAACTTAATAAATAGCCTATCCTATAAAACTGATATCATAACAATAAGAATAAGTATATTCTTATATTATTATTTTTTCTGATCGTAGCTGTGAGTATTTAACGGTGAATTCAAAATTAAAAAGTATGAATTCCATACCTGTTGGCGGAACGGATACGGCTTGAGGTGATGGGACACATTAGTCAATCACACAAATCATATTTTTTTGGAGAAAAGGATGACAGGTGACGTGGATTCGAAAAGAAAATATTATTATTACCTGACATAATTTGAGATAAATAATCTTAATAATTTCTTAAATAATCTTTCATAATTTGAAAAATTTTGGACATACCTCAACAGCAATGGCTATATTGTCAGGCTCCCCTTCCGTGGTCTTTCCGTAGTAGTATCGCTCCAACGACACTGTTTCCTCTGGTTTGTTCTCTTTCTTGATGTTCTTGAGAGGCACGTCGTCGAGGTCATCGTCCAAGTACGTCCGCGCCTTACGACGACCGCGACCAGAAGTGTCGGACTCCTTATTTTTTTCTTGCTTTATTTTAGTTCGCCGAACAGCTAGCGGGATCTGTAGTGTAAATTATTAATAAACCATACAAATATATAATATACATACTTATAATGGTTTTCCATACACATATAAATAAAACAAAACAATATAGAATGTTTAAAATTCTAAAATACATATTTAAATACTAGTCGTTCATCACCTCCTCATCATCATCATCCTCTATATACGTCTTATCCTTCTTCTTCTTCTTAGGTGGAGGGGAAGGCGACGGCTCCTTCTTCTTCCTCCCGCGCTTTCCTCGCACTTCCGGCTCCAAAGTATCTTCTGACCTATCCTTCTTCTGTAGAACAAATGTTAAAACGTATTTTTTTTACAACTTGACACGTTTTACTAATATCTGCTATTAATAATAACACTGAGTTTGTACCTTATTAGGATACTTCCAGTTTTTGAAAGGATTGGAAGCAATTTTGTAGAGTCGTATAGTGATGGGATCTTTGGCGTCTATTTTCGTCTGCTCTGAGATGTGGGATACAATGTTATCAAACGCCTGGCCGGGAGACACGCCGAATCTAAATGATATTTTAATAAAAATATAAATATATATATACATATGTATAGGAAATGGTAGGTGGATTTCCTTACTTTTCTCTCCACACCAATTCATCAAGGAACTGCTGAATAATCTGTCTCGAGAGCAGCGATAGTGTATTTTGAAACATTCTCGGCACGATGCGTCTTAAATATTCCATTATATTGGCATTGCTGTACTTGACTGGTTGGTCAGAATGTGACGACGACTGGTGGACTGTCTTGAAGCCCATAGAAACTAGGGTTCCCTTGTCAACTGTTAAATCTGTCAGAATTATAGAGGATGGATGAACCCAAGAAGTCAGTGGCTCCAGAATTTTTTGAAAGCGTTTTTTGTAATTCTTTTCGTATTCTGCTAGAGGTTCTACAGCACGGAGACGAATCTAAAAATAAAAACTTTTAAATATAATAATGTATTATATATTATAATTAGCAATATAGTAGCACAAAATAAAATAGGATGTATAAAAAAAATAGGATGTAGAAAGTAGTCTTTAAAATTGCACATCCGATTTCATATATGTTTACTCAAATATAGACCTCGACACATAGTATATATGATTTTGACATTTTCCTGTTAAACTGGAGGTCAATTCGTTCTTTTCTTTTCAATTCTATATTGTAAGTGGACGAGAAGGAAGCCGAAAATTAATTTACCAATTTCTCGACCGGATCCAATACACCCAACACTTCAACTTTCACTTGTCGTTGTGTTCCGTCATGGCTGGTAGTCCCCAGTGATATCACTCCCACCTCCACCTTCTTGCCCTGGCCGCCCAACAGCCCCATGTGTTGATGAATAGCTGACGTGCATACCGCCCTTAACCACGTGAATAGCCCTTTCACATATAAATTATCAACTTTCACCCACTGTACTACATTTTGAACGTTAGTCTGACAGGCCCAGTGGTATATGAGTTTCAGGAGAACGCTAGGAGGAAACGTGGCTCCCTCGAAGATCGAGCTGGAGAATACGGAGACGAAACGAGTCGGGCAACACTCGGATATCCACACGTAGCCGCCGGAGTACGGGAATTTTGATACATCGGAATACATTCCTAAAAAAGTACAAAGTGAAAACAAAAAAATATAGCTGAAACAAGTATTATTATTTTTTTACATTTCAGCTAGAATGACTTTTTCCATTATGGATATTCGGTCCAAACCTAAATATCTCTGCGTAATTATGCATATATGTATAAGCAAAATGAACATGTACGTATATGTGTGCGTGTGTGTACGTACCAAGTTTGAGCTTATTCCCCGCGTGTACGGCGCACCACTGCTCGGAGCGCACGAGTCCCTGCTGTATGAGCCACTCAGTGAACTTCATGGGCGTGTGTATGAGTACTGCCTTCACCTTGCTGTCCAGCGTGGTGCGGTCCGTGGGCACAGCAGAGTCCTTGGAGCGGAGGTACGGCCGCGCCACCACCACCAGCGACGGGAAGGTTTTACCTGCAACACAGATTACATTGTCTTCTATGAGAATATTACAGCATCTTAATAGATCATACTTGAGGGTCCAAGAGTGTACAGTATACATAAAGGAAAAAAATATATACTCTTTATACGATCACTGTAGCGGCCGGTGATCGAATCACTGTTCAGTAACAGAAGCAACAAGCATATGTTTCACTAAGTCCAACTGAGTAACTAAACAAAGCAACAAGACTAGGGGAAAAACCGAATTTTTTAGTTTTAGTTAAACTTTATCTTTACTTAATAAAATTGTAAATAATTATTTTTCCACACCTTGCAGTTTATTAAAGGACACCTCCCTAGAATCCGCTACGTTCTTGTTGCCGTCCTCCTTGGTGAGGTCTACTATAGCAGTAGTCTTGGTAGCACTGCCAGTGAGTAGACCACCCACTGCTGTCGCCTCTGACGGTCTGACGTTTGTTACGACACTGTGCACATCTAAGAAGAGTTTAATATCGTAAATAAAAAAAATATGAGAATGAATGTATAATACGTATGTATATATTTTTTAAAAAATTACTAGATGGGGCCAAAGTCTTATCCTTTGTCTTTGTATCTTTTTCATCATATTTTCTCTTATCCTTCTTTTTCTTCTTATGCCGCATTTCCGGTGATTTCGTTCTGTCTGATGATGGGGAGTAGTCACGATCTTCCTCACGATTCTTTCTGGGGCGACCTAGTATATTAGAATAATATTAAAACCTGGGTCAGAAAGTGACTGCAAATAGCAAATATGAATAAAAAATTAGGAATTTATTCATTAATATAAGTAGAATATATATTTGCCATAGCCTTGTATTTATTTATTTTATCCACTCACAAATCACAACTTGTATTATTGTTGACTTACCTCTTTTCCCTTTCACTTCCTTAGTATCTTTGCACACTGACAGTGAGCGCGAGCGAGATCTAATAATTTCTGCACTCTGTCTTTCCAGATCCTTAAGAACTGGCTGTCTAAAAAAAAAATAATACACCATAGTCGTCTTGATATTGAGACTCTTTTTGAAGCTATGACTTTGCTAAAAAAAAGACCTAGACCACTCCACTTCTAGTTCAATGATGCTCTTACAAGTTACAATTTAAAATAATAGTAATTATATGCCTTATTTTTTAACAAAGAATGATTATATCAAATGTTGGTATTTTTCCAGACATACATTATAGTTTCTAAAACACAAATATTCAACAGTGATAGAAAAGTAATTATTGTAGTGTCTCTGAAAACAATTTTAGGGAACTTCCTATGACCTTTGTTATAAAAAGCACAAACTGCTATCTTGTAAAATAAAAAAAAAAATTGATCTATCTCTGATCCCCAAACCAAAAACTAGTCAGAAACTAGTCATAAAAATTAAAGAATATTATACATAACATATTGTACTTACTTGCCAAGTAATTGATAGGCTGTAAACTGATCTCCATTGTATACAATTTCTCCACCAGTATCTTTAACAATAACATCAAGTTTGTTTTGAATGCTTTGATACTCGTCAGTAGCAGTTTGATATGCCTTTAACTGGGCTTCCGACAGCTCCTCTTCCCAACATTCCAGTTCCAGAGTTGGAATGTCAGGACCAAAATATGATCGTTTATATAAGTCAGCTTCAATAATCTCTGCTTGAGGTGGTACAGGATCCCCTATCTCCTTAAAAAACAGGGTGATTGTCTAAGGTTATTAAATAACACACATTAACAAGGTTTGATCATAATATCATAACTGAAAAGTCACTGTCTATGTCTTTCACAAGTGCATATACTGAGTATGACAAAGAAAACTATTAATATTTATATTGTTTACAGAAATACAACATTTTGTTTGTCAAGTTAGTTAGAACTTCAATTATGTTTAGCAGATTGAAAGTATGATTTTTTATTATTGTTGGTAAGCAAATACATACTTAAAATTAAATATATAATATTTTGTTATAAATAAACATTAAAAAAAATCAGAACACTGAAAAATGTATATAACATCCTGCTGTTCTGGTAGAACCTTCTATTGATAAATAAAATAAACTTAGCATGGCTGAACAACATGTTTAAACTCAATTTTAATAAGTATAATATATTAGCACATGAACTTAAATCAAAATAATTTAATTGATAATTTAAATTGTAGTCAAATCTTATCAAATATTAATCACCAAATGTTTTAAATATAATTTGATACTATTTTTAAAAAATATTTTTATGTTTTTGATCTTATAGGAACATACTCTCCAAGAGCGTGGAGGATACTAGGTATTGCAAATTAGGTACTGGATACTGGGTCGGCTTTACCTGGACTATACGATCTTGTAAATTATTTTGTTTAATAAAAGCTAAATGAATGTTATATAGAAATTATACAATATAACATTTTATAAAGTTTATTCTTTAGACATCAAAAAAGTAGATTACAGTATACAAAAGGCACAAACCTCGGTATCCGTCTTCGGTTTCTTTAACTTCATTGTACTTTCTTCTAGAAAGGGTTCAATTATCAACGATGATCGAAAAGATTTATTTTTAACTAATTTTTAATTATTATTTACTATAGACGATGCTTACAATAAGTCTTGACAATTGACAATTGACAGAAAGTTTTAACAGATAAATAGAAATTGTGAAATTAAAACACTTTTGACAGTTAGTTTTTTATATATTTTCTATAGAGATATTGTATACTAATTTTATAATATTATCAAAGTAAAATTATATTAACTTTATATATTATAAAGTAGAGTTCGTTCATTTCGCTGTTTTACGACGGTGGTAGCATTGAAACCTCTGAACTCATGATTTACAGTTTTCACCAGGGAGTTAGAACTTTTATTAGAGATGGTTCCTAAAAACAGAACTTTCAACTTCAAAAAAAGTCGTATAACAAAAATAAATTTGTCTATGGGAGTTCCCATGTTAAATCGTCACGTGATTGCATCAGTGTTAAATACAATTTTTTTGATAAATTTAGTAGGATAAAAAAAGGAGGAGGTTCAGCACAACTCCCGCTGCGAAAAGTGACGAATCCTAGTTTATTAATCTATCCTATTAACTAAAATTTTGCGATAATACACACTTGCATTGTTATTTATTTCAAAACATATTGTTATTTTTTAATTGGAAATCATAAAAAGTAGAGGTTGTTTCATCAGAACTCTTGAACCTACTAGTAAGGACACAGTAGCATTCCTCCTGGTTATCAATTCAGGCAAATAGGTTTATCTTAGTCTATATTCTTGAATTGGTAAGATATAAGCTTATAAATGTGTGTACTGGTCATTATTGCATCAAAGCTCTTGATTTTGTTGTTGACCGATTTTGTTCAAACTTTGTACACATATCAAGGACTGATAGTTATGAGTCCGGTAGACCGATAATCGATGAGAATATCTCATTATCGTGATTAGAATCTCCAGAATTAATAATTATCTTAAGTTAATTTCGGGTGTATATTTATTTTCATCCTGTCATCCGGTTTTAATAAATACAAAAGTTTAATATTACTTGAAGTTTATGGTAAAACTTAGGTTTACATATATATATGGCTTATAAAATATCACTCATTTTAAATGTATATGTATAAACAATGATACTTACAGACCTAATGTACGAGAAAATAAATTTTAGCGTTTGTATTATGGATCTAATATTATTATTATTTTCGAATGATTGCGTCGAAAAAGGCAAACTTGTAGACAAATAATTGATTTCTAATTGTTCTCTTTTATAGCTATTACACTGAAAAACACGCAGTTCACTGTTGCGTACTTTGATGTAGTAAAAAAGAGGTTCAGCTCAACGACCACAGTGTACAGTAGCAGCCCTAGTAACACTTTTCTACTTTTGTATTGGGGGTTTTAAGTTTTTTTTAGGTTTTTACTATCAAAGTGGCACAAGAACCTTTCACCAACACCAATAAAAGCTCAATATCTTGGAGACGACTGCTTTTAATTCGACCAAACATAACTAAGAACCATCTTGACGGACCAGGCTTTAGATTTAAAAAAACGGCAATCAAATCCGTTCACTCGTTTGGTTGGTACGATGGGTATATTAATTCAATGAGTACGAAGCTACAGACAAATACACAGATACATACCTCAAACTTATAACACTCCACTTTTTGGGTTGTCAGGTTAAATTATAATTTGAAAATGAAAGTAGATTATACATTTGAAAATGAAAGTAAATTATACATTTCAAACCTTATAGATTCATTTCGCTTTTTCTATGAATAGTATTTGTATATTATGTCTACGTCTTACAATTATACGTTTTTAAGTGTATATGACAAAGTGGTTCTACAGTTTATAAACAAATTTAGAGGATTTTTATAATCTATATGTGTATCGACGATTCAAGAAGTTACTGTCATTTGTATTTAGTATCAATTTATCAGCCATCCAAACAAAAATGACAGTACTTTTGCAGAAAGTTAATTTGTGATGAAATTACATACGGAATTTTTCTCTAATACATTTAAGAGGCAACTATAAAATATGGAGGCGGTTCCAAAATTACCTTTAATCAGTTTCGAATTGAAAGTGAGTCCCGAAACTACGCATTTTGGACCCAAATTAAAGCAGGTCAGTAATATGTTATTTTATCAGACAATGAATACATTTTCTTTGTCTAACTTCTACAACATTTACAGTATATATCGGAGGTTTATAGAGAAGACCCTGAAAGCTATGGAAACGAGATTCATCAACTGGAAAGTCTGAGATCGACCGCCGTTAGGCCGACTATCGATTCTGCAGGTCTTAGTGCTCTCATTAGATATTTTTGTCAACTTCGAGCTATGCAAAGTCGGTTTCCAATGGCAAAAGGTCAACCCGCAGCCTGTACATTCGCATGGTAATAGCTTTAATTAAATTACCTATGTAGTATTGATTTATGTACTAATAAATAAAGTCAAGTCAATGACTCATGCTTATAGAGATTTTTTCACATTATAATTTTATAGACTTTCCAAGTTATTTATATTTATTATTTTAATTAGGATCAAATGTTATCAACTCTTATAATCTCAATAATGCACTTATTATTTAAGGAAAGACTTGTATGCTAACATGAGCTGTTCACTCACTGGAGTAAAATTTGAAATGGCTTGCATCTTGTACAATATTGGAGCTATGCATACTCAGCTTGGGGCATCTGAACCTCGAACTTCTGGAGACAGTCTAAAATCTGCTTGCCAACACTACCAACATGCAGCCTGGGCCTTCCAACACCTGAGGGAACAGTATCCACAGCCTCCTGGAGCTGATGTGTCTTCAGATATACTGAGGTTGCTCCAAGAGATTTGCTTTGCCCAGGCCCAGGAGTGCATTTTGGATAAGAGCATCCAGGATACAAGAAAACCATTTGTTGTGGGTATGTGGTAATTTAATATATCATTTATAAATGTAGGAAACATGCAATATATTCTTAAAATATATATAGCTTAAGAGAAACTATGGGATTTTTAGAAGATTGAGTTCAAGAGTAATTGGTTTAGGTTGTCCTAGCCTTAATCATTTTTAGAAAAGATTAAGCTATATTCTCTTCAAAAATATCTTGTTTATAGGAGCTGTAGCAACTCAGGTGCTGTATTTTTACAAAAATTCACTGGCCCTGCTAGGACCACCCAGTGGAACAGACAACATCCATGAGAAAATTGGCATCAAACTTTATATGTACTGGCATCGCTATTTATCCTTCAAAGCTTTTTATATTTGGTGCATTGTTTCCCTTTACCAAGGTATGTGATTTCATAAAAAAAAAATTATAACATGTTTTAGTAAATTGTTTTAAGTCTTCATAATTTGTATTCATGTATTTATACTGTAAACGGGACTTAATCACACACTAGTTTAATCTACTAATATTTAATGATTAAGTCCCGTTTACAGTATCAAAACATGTTTTAGTAAGTTACATGATTTAAGGTCACATTAAATGTAATACTAAAATGGCATTGTTATAAATGTGCAAGTATTATAGTTTATTTCTTTGTAATTATCTAAAAGCATAAATAATGTTCATTTATCTTTTTATTTAATTTAATTTAATACAAAAGCTGTGTAAATTTGTGTTTAGGTGAACAGTCCAAAATGCTATTAGATATAGCTAATGAAAAAATATAGAAATACCACAGATGTTAGTTAAAATTATTAAAACTTTTTCAGGCATAAATGCTGAAGTTTCACAAAAAATGGGGGATAGAGTTGCCTTCTACCAACAAGCAGTGGACAAACTTGCTGAGGCACAGAAGCTTGCTAAATACATTGAACCAGTACAAATAACTCAAGAGGCACTTACATTCACTAATGATGTCGTGGAAGGAAAACGCAAAGCAGCTAAAAATGAGAATGAATTCATTTATCATGAAGAGGTTCCAGAAAAAGATATGTTGACAGATCTAAAGCCTGTATGCTTGGTGAATGCTGTGGCAATCAATTTTAATGATCCTGAGGTAAATACTATTTTAATCTTTCTTGGTATTGATTTTAAGTTACTGTATATTAAATCATAATATTGCAGTACTAAAAAAATAAATATGAAACATATAACTGTTTTAATTATATGTTCAATTCCATGCAGTGATGGATTATTGGCTGGAACATTACAAAGATTCTGTTTCATTGAAAACCATATTTAAGAAGAATTGCTGTTAGGGTTACCCAATAAATATATTTGCAGGTATCAGGACAAGACATATTTTCCCGTTTAGTCCCAATTGGGGCTCATGAGGCGTCTTCATTATACTCAGAGGAAAAGGCAAAATTGTTAAGACATGTGGTCGCACAGACGGACGCTAAGAACACTGAGTTAACTGAATTTATGTCCTCACTTCAGCTAGATCAATTGGATGTTGTGGATTCTGACCAGAAGTATGTTATTTAGTAGATATACATTATGTTTAATGTTGAGTAAAATTATTTTATTGTTTTGTTGACTCTTTCTTAGTATATTTTTGTTATCAGTTTCTTATCAGATAATTGGATCAGTCATTGAACTTAATAAAATCACAATGTCTACTTTGCTTGTCATTAAAAAAAAACAATTTTTTGTAACTACATAATTACATATAATACAATTTGTTATCTAATTTAAGGGAGAAAAAACATATTTTTGTGCTTATTTAATTAATTTTCTAAAAAAATATTTACATATAATTAAGCATGTAAATATACTTTTACATAGAATTCCACAAGAAATAGTAGACAGATGCGCTGCAATGAATGCAAAAACAGAAATAATACAGCAACTTGTGGACTCCATGAACAGTCTAGCTGAGATCATCAGCGACGTGGAACATTCACTCAATGAAATTAAATCACTTATACAGGTAACTTGCTTGTTAAGTATACATTAGAAGAGTTAATAAGACTATGGCTTAAAACTGAATACTTTCTTATAAATTGTGGAAATTAAAAATAACTGTAATTCACTTCTGTGGAATTTTAATTAAAAAATATTCACATCTTATTGGCTTTTCTTATTGGAAAAAAAAATCATTGACTATCTTATTGGCTTTTCTTATTAACCTCATTGAAACTGAACATATAGTTCATGTCTCTTACGGGCAACATGTGCCCTAAAAACCCAATTAATTTATCCTGTCTTTGTTTAAAAACTGGCATATACTTTTTCAGGAGGAAACATTAAATGAAAAAGAGTATCAAAAGCAAATGGGACCCCGTCCACCGTCAATCGTCCAAACTGAAATATCTCGCGAATATCACAAGTACCAAGAAGCACACACACGTACAAATGAGAGCAATCAGGTGTTGCATAAAGCGATGACATTACATATTGCTAACTTGAGACTTCTTTCTCAACCATTGGATGTACTACAGAGTAAGATACCCAGCATTGATAATATAGGTAAGTGCCATCTTATTTGTTAATTATTAGCTTTACAATACAAATATATGTTTTTGATAATAACGGGTTGTGTAACAGGATTTTAAGCATTGTATTATCCCAACTAAATTAGTATTGCTTGATTGATTGATCTTCAGAGGGCTTAGACCGCGAAACGATGTGTGAGATGCGTCGCGTGGTGGGCAAGGCGCGGGAGATGCAAACACAGCGCGACGGCCTGCTGCAGCAGCTAAGGACCAGCCTTGCCGACGATGACGTCACCACACAGCTGCTAGCGCGACAGGAACCCTCCGAGGAGATCTTCCGCCAGGAGATAGAGAAGCACACGCCTACGGTGGGTTATACTTAAACGTTACCGTCAATCTTGATCAGTATTACTTCATATCGTTTTTATTATTTGACTTATTAATTATCGTATTGACTGCTTAAAGAGTATATATAGAGTGACAGCGTATTTTCCATTATTGCAGATAAAATAATCGATTTCTTTCTTCTAGGTAAAAATAATCGAGCAGAACTTGGCCGCTCAAGAAAATATAATCAATAAGTTGACGTCGCTTTATGCTTCATATGGTGATTCGAGACGACTGCTGTCCGATGTGTTAAGAAAACGCGAGGGACTTATCAATGGTAATACACAAAACAACAACAATATGAATCGATGTTGTATGCTAATTAAAGAAGTTGTAACCTAAATCAGCCAAAGCTAATGATTTATATACAATATTGAACAAGAAGCAAGAAATATAATATTTTTATAAAAGCGAAGGTCTTCGCATCCGCTTCATATTGTCTTGTGAATACAAAACAAAGTTACAATGTTGTGCAACTCACACCACGCTGTGCATATATGCGTGTGATTTTCATAAAGCAAAGCTTAGCGTGCGTAGAGCATTAGATTAGAATTAGAGCAGCATAATAATAATTATAATATATTCAATAAGTGTGCTTTACCCAGCGCTGGTGACGTCGTACGACACTTACGCTGAACTGCTGGGCAAGTCACAGAAGGGCCTGGAATTCTACCGTAAACTATCGCACAACGTGAACGGGCTGCAGGCGCGTCTGCGGGCAGTGTGCCAGGTGCAGCGTGAAGAGCGCGCGGGTCTCGTGGCCGCGCACGCGGGTGAGTGCGGGGAAGAGGGGGGGGCGTAGTACCTGTGACGGGTGCAGTGGGCTCGTTGTCTCGCACACCGGGGAGTTCGGGGAAGGGGGGGGGGCCTGGTACATGTTTCAGGTTCAATGGGCTCATGGCCACGCAAGCAGGTGAGTGCGGGGCAGAGTCGAGATGGGGTATACCTTAGTATATATTAGTTAAAGTTAGTATTATATATATCTTAGTTAAAGGACTCGTTGTTGGTTCCTCTTCCGCATACATTACTTGGACCAGATCCAGGTGAAATTTAAATAAAGCTTAAAAAGAAAAAAATGTAACCTAATTTCCGAACGGCAAATGGAATTACAAAGTTTCTAAATATATGTTTCACCCTATAGCACCGCCGGCAACATCATCTCCAGCTAAGACTACAGATACGCCCCCCACTCCAAGCGGTGGAGGAACTCTAAAACTGAAAGACTATTTGCCATATATGAAGAACAGGGCTCTTGCTAGAAACACGCCTCCTCCGCAAGGTAAGCTGGATGAAGCAAATGATAGCGTTCAATTATTAAGTAACGTGTGTAAAATAAATCACGTAAATACGTACTTTACAGCTCAAATAGAACCCTTACCCAACGAATCGTACTACCCTGAGACAATATATCCAACATCTGTTCGTCCTACACCAGTGGGATCTGAAGGTAATTAATTGTGAGATATTATTAAAAATGTTTTTTTATGTAACATTTTATAAAGAAACTTAATATTCTTGCAGCGACGGAACTGCCGCAACCAAATCTACCAGATGGTGTAATAATGCCGCAAGGAATGCAAAATATGCATAATCCATACGCAAGATATGCGAACCCGTACGCCCCACCCGAAAACGACTCTTATACCCCACCCACAGGATACGCTTATCCTGTGAACAAGTTTAGCAAACCAGACGATAACTACAGTCACACGTCCTACACGCCGTCTCAGTACTCATCACAAATGTCCGAACCACAGACCTTCACAAATCCCTATTACTCGGCGACACATAACAACACTACTGTCGTCACAGATTCTCAAAATCTTAATGTGCACAGTAATCAAGTAAATGTGAACCAAAATTCTAACCAGTATAATTATACCGACCCAAACCCCAGTCAAATGTTTAACCAAATGCCATCAACGCCCGACTCGTCTGTGCAGTATAACCAACTGAACCAGGACTTCAACGCGACTTTTGCTCAAATGCAGATAACTGGACAAAAAGCCGATTCACAGACTAATTATGGTGGCGAATATTCCCAAACCCACTACAGTGTTCAATACCCGCAGGTGTATACATCGAACATGGCGACGTACAGTCACGCCGGACAAAACTCTAATACAAACATTGTCCAGTCCCAACTTCCTGCTGAGAATAATGTACATTACTCTTATGATCCCATGAACCAGTATGGACAAACTGTAGCAAATGTACATACTCCTCAAAATGCGCCAAATATGCCAAATCAGAATTTTATGCCTAATAATGCCAATATGCAACCTGGGACACCTAGTCCTCTTCCAAATCAGAATTTTGGGCCTAACATGGCAAATATGGCCAATCCTCTGCAAAATGTAGCAAATCCCATGCAAAATGTTTCTACTCCTTTTCAAAATATATCTAATCCTATGCAAAATGTTTCTACTCCATTCCAAAATATGTCAAGTCCCATGCAAAATGTTGGTACTCCTTTGCAAAATATTGCCAATCCTATGCAAAATGTAGCGGGTTCAATGCAAAATTATAATATTGCAAATCAAAATATGCCTAATCCTATGCAAAACATTTCTAATCCCATGCAAAATGTTGTTAATCCCATACAAAGTGTAGGTACTCCAACTCAAAATATGCCAGATCCTATGCAAAGTCTTGCCAATCCCATGCATAGTGCTGAAAACCCCATGCAACATGCTGCTAATTTCATGCAAAATATTCCAAGTTCAAACCCAAACTCTTCTGGAGCTATGCCTAGCATATCAGGCTACAATCCAGACCCTCAATATGCTTTTTCCAGTGCATACCAAAGTATATCACAGGGCTACGTTTACACTAATGCTGAAAGCGCTATGACCTCCACCACAAATGTAAGCGTAACGGCATATAGTGTGGGACAACCGTACAGTATCCCTACAGATTCTACATCATATATCGACCCAAATCTGTCACAAATCGACTCAATGGATAAACCAATTAAGTCCCATGTAACCGGTCATGTTGCAACAAACTTGCAGAATTATCAAAACTATAATCCTACTGTAAATTATGTGGCCGATCAATCTTATCAAGCTCCTTCTACACAATACACTGATGATACGAGCGCTAGTTATGGACAAAATTATCAAAATCATCCGGGATATATGTATAACTCTGCAACGGGGAATTATGATTACAATTATGGCTCACAAAATACTTATAATAACTATGGCCAATCCGGCGTCGACCCTCAGTCAGGAACTAAAGAGTCCAACTGGAATACTCCTGGAGTTTATACGAGCGCTGGAGTTTGCCAAACTGTACAGTCTCCATCAGAGAGTCCTCATGTTAACCCTTCACAGGAAGGCAATGCGCAGAATTATTACAATCTCCCCTATGGCTATCTCACGACGACTAACCAGGCTAATGAATTCGGCAACCAACCTGTCAATCAATCCCATCCTTCCTCTGAGGTAACGAATTATGGCGCTAATATGAATAATTCAACATACATGCAGTCCGGTCAGCCACAGTATACAAGCGTTTCATTTTCAAACAATCAAGGTAAGTAGTTGTATTCGATTTAATATGGTTATTGTTTTAAGCTTTCACGATTTGTATTCATGTTTTTATACTGTAACCTACTATTTTAATCGAAGTATTTACCTCAACTCTCGACGTTTCGGCCATAAAGCAACGGCCGTGGTCACGAGTAGACTAATGCTTCATGTTGCCACCGTTTCGTAGACGTGCGAATTTTTCGAACTACCCGCAGTTGATCTCCATTATTTTTTATTGAAAACACTAGAGTAAGTCGAGGTAAATACTTCGATTAAAATAGTACGCGATTAAGTCCCGTTTACAGTACAAAAACATTAATATGGTTATATTCACTAATTAGGTTTAATTACTATTAAAAATGTAGAAATGTGATGTTATATTAGTAGTAGAATGTTGTAATTTTATTGGAAATAAATGTTTATCAAAATACTGTGATTTTTATTTTTCCTTTCCAGTTTCCACTGCAAAGGAAAATGCGACTGAAACATCTAACATTTCGCCATCTACCGAGCATTCGGATCAAAAAACCCCAGTTGAGAGTACTCCCACAGAAATTGCAGAACCTAAGCCCAGTGTCGCTAAAGTAGAGGAACCTAAACTTGAGCAGACATCTTTTGATCTCCTATCAGGTCTCGACTTTTCTGTAGAGCAAACTCCATTGAAACCCGAAATTAAAGTTCCCCAAATTTCTGAAAAAGCAATCTTTAAGCCTAGCGTAGTTCCCAAAGTAAATCCAGTAGATGTGCAACTACCAAAAGAAGAAGTAATAGAAAGACCTGCAAAAAGAAATATCTTCTCGGATCCCAGTCTTTTAAATCAATTTACGCAGGAGGTAAAAAATCTCCAGAAATTAACAGATTCGTTTACCGACAAAACACCCAGCGGACTGACCGTCCTAGACTATAAATGGAAAAATTTACAAGATATCCAGGTAAGTTAGTTTTACTATGTATCTCGTCCTATATAATTTATAAAACTAGAGTAATGATAAATAATTTTAGAGCAATGAAAACATGAAGAAGTCCAAGTCGGTCGCTCCCCGTCACTCGCGTCACGCGGTGGTGCCCTACGACCACGCACGACCCACGCTGCCGTCAGACCCCGACGCCTATATTAACGCTTCATATTACAAGGTAAAATCATTTGATTCAATTGCGTCATCAAGTAATAATAGATCTACAATACGAGATTAAATCGAACCCCATATGGCTTCCTTTCTATTTACGATATATTTATTTCTGAAAGGGTTATAAATAATGTAGTTTAGTTTTCATAGCAACAATAAAAATTACTATAGCTACATTTAATATAAAATAGTTACTACTAAAAACCGTCTTTATATTACCTAACCGTCTTATTATTGTTACACGTTACAATCTACATAATATTATAAAAACAATTTACATAATATTTTTTCTAGCAATTGGCATCTTGGTGTATACCTCTAATAATAGCGAAATGCCCCGAAGAATACGAATACACAATATTCTGGAAAACAATGTTAGAAAATAAAATAAGCTGCATTGTATGTCTTTTAAGTGAAATTGAGGTTAGTAAATATTATTTGCTTTTATGATATTTTACGTTTTTTCGATAACCGTTGTTTACATACAGATTATTAAATAATTTGTTATAGATGCAAGGAAATGCATACTGGCCAACAGCAATGGGGCAATCTATAGAACTAGCGGACGGTCTCAAGGTTACTCTGGAGGATGTCACATGCACTGTACACTGGACGGAACGGAAACTCACTATTACTTCGGGCAAGAATGTCACAGAAGTCACGCATTATCAGATCAATGTGTTCCCTGCCAAGTAAGTAGTTCCAAGTTCAAATATAATAAGGCCCATGTACTAATAATAATGTACTAAATAATACAGAGCGCATAACTCTACATCAAAAAAATATTCTGAATTACTTATAGCTGGAAATAAAAACAAAGAAAGCAATGTCTCCATATAACATCTTCTGGTGAGGCACTTATCGTTATAATAAAACTATTTTAATGTAACACATGTTTCGATCGATTTCTAAATGCTTTCTGCAAAATCTATTTATTCTTTAAATGTTTCAAGAGCTCTACACAATTATACTATGCCCAGGATCGTGTGCACACCGCTAGTCCTCCTGGCGGACAAGGTGTTGAGCCTTACGTACGAGGGGCGGGACGGAGCGCGGCTGCGGAGCGCGTGCGTGCAGTGCGGCGCGGGGGCGGGACGGAGCGGCGTGCTGGCGCTGCTGCTGCTGGCTATGTGCCAGGTGCGAGCGGGACAACCACAACTGTGCGGTGAGTGGAAGTGAGACGTGCTTAATACATGACTGTGCCGTCAGTCAGTGCCTCCGCGCACTTTGAAGGCTCGGTGGACTACTCATTAGTGGCACAGACGGCCGAATCAGAAGTCGTATGGTTAATTTATAGAAAAGATAGTTCTATGTTATCTGTAAAAAGAGAATCACTTCGAGTGTAGGTTAAATGTAAATATGGATACATCATTATTTAACTCAATCTCTGCTTATAAAAATATCAAAATGTGTTGTATTTTGTCTTAGATATGTTGGATGCTGGATGCATTAATCTGTACGAGAAAAGAACAAATGTGCTAGAAGATACCAAATACTTGGCTGATGCCTACAGAACTGTTCTGTTTTATGTGCAAGGGGTTTTGTGTTCCGGTAAGATTTTATAACATAATTTAAATGTGTAATAAATAACATCGGGAAGAGAAGTGTCTGTACTGAGAAATAGTACATTTAAATTTTGAAGTAAACTGTAGCATACATTGATCATTTTCTGCTTTAAATAGATTAAACTAGTTTTGATTAATAATTATTATATGATTAGAACAGGTTTTTGGCGATTTTTATAATAAAAGTTGTTTCTATAACAATAAAATATAACACTCATTATTTTCATCTAGGTACAACAATGTTTAACGGTGAAGCAGTGTCAGTAGCGACGGGTGCGTCAGTACTCCCTCCCGTGCCTGTACCCTCCCCCTCCTCCTCCACGTCCTCCCTCTCCTCAGCCAAAACCAAATTCTCACGGGAATCCTTTGAAGAGATGAAACAGTCCCCTGGGTTGAAGAGTGGGGATATGAAGGATCCCCTAAACTTCCTCGACCCCCTATGGAGTTTGAAGAAGAAATAATTATAAATGGATATTAATGTTAAAATTGGGACTGAACTTCTATTGTCATCATTGATAAAAAAATAAAGTATTGCCCTTAAAAAAATTGGACAGACAAGGTTGTGTAATTTTTATGGTTTTAGGATCTTGATTGCAAAATTCCATTCATATTTATTACATTCCGTTTCGCAGTTCTGTGATTTTGAAATATTGATACATTGGGAAGTACCACAAAAGACAATTAATTTTAACTCACAAATTGGTATCAATCACAAAAGTTATTTCTTTTCAATCTATTAAATTCTTATTTTTAAATTCAACACTTTTCTGTGTTGTTTTTTCTATAAATTATCAATAGAAACAACTTAAATTTTATCAAGTATTATTTTATAAAAAAATATTTAATAAATATATTAGTGATAAACTTTAGACTATAAAATATATAATTGCTTAATGTTAAATAATTCAATGTATTCACTTCTTTATTTATTAGTACTTACTCAATTTAAGTTATTATCATCTAAATATTTTGGATATATATTAAATATAGGTTAGAATTATTGCATGTCTCATAAAATTGTGACTAAATATTTTAAAGTATTCAATAACACGATGTGAGAGTTTTGGAGTATTATAGAGACTGTTAAGTATAAAAAGCTGAAATAAATATTTATAAAAAAAGGTTTTTTTTTTATCAAACAACTTTCACCAAATTAACTTGCTATTATATTTTGATAGTGTGAAAGAGAATTCAAATGATGCTGTCTTTACACTTCTATACCAAGACTCGCTAATAAAAGAACTGATAAGATTATTTTTTCTATTTTAGATCAAATTAATCAGAGTACAAGTAGGTACTCTCTCCCTCGAGTCACAATTTCTGTATTAGGAGAAATCTATACATATAATAAAATTGTCACTGATCCATTTCAGTACATGGAAAATATTAAAAAAAAAACATCATAGAGGGCCTTTATAAGAGGCAAGAGAGCTCAAAACAATGGTTTTTCAGTTTGTCTGTATGTCTGTGTGTTTGTGCACGCTAATTTTAGAAACGGCTTAACCAATTTGAATGCGGTTTTCAGAAATATATAACTTAACATTTAGTGCTTATTTTATCTAAATCGGTTAAGAAATAAAAAAGTTATGTCAATCACGTAATAGATACCACGCAAATCTTATTCTATACATGTAATAAATCTGTAGAGGAGTAGTCTTTGTACATTGAAATTTTTTTAAAACATCTACCAGGATGTGAAGTGATAACTCACAGAATCCATTTTCAGCATTTTAAAAATCTTTGTCTGTTTATTTGTCTGTTTATTTGTTTGTTTTTTAGTTGTGCACACAACACGAAAAAAATATTTTTAAAAATTCATACATCTTTATATAAACAAAATAATGTTTTTGTTCATTTTTATGTTCGTCTGTATTTATGTGTGTTATTATGTGTTATTTATTTATCTGTATGTTTGTACACGCTAATCTCAGAAACGGATTAATCGATTTGGATGCAGTTTTCGGGAATATATTCACCTTATATTTTGTTTTTTTTCTCTTTAACAATCGGTTAACAAATAAAGAAGTTAATTATCTTTTATTGTCGTACCATTGCTGCTTGAAGGTTTATAGGTTTGAAAGTTTATAGTTTTCACATACATTGGTAAGTAAAAAAGGTACGTTTTATCAAAATCGAAATCTATCCGTACGAAGTCGGAGGCACAGCTAGTAATAAATAAAGATAATTCAATAGAAAGAAGCGAGGAAGTAGAAGATGTATTAAAGTTTAAAATAATAAAATTACCCAGAAATATGTTTTAAGTCAATAAAAATGTATCCAAATAGAATGACGACGTGAATATAACCAAGAATACTGAATGTAATTAAACATACAGAAACAAATATATATCATGTGCTCAATTGTGTCGGTATCTTAATACCTTATTGTAAAGTTTAACAACAAACAGGTACAATAATAATTTAATTATGTAAGTATGCTCTTAATATATGGAAACGTTTAAGGTTAGACTTAATTATATTCGGCAGCTGAGCTACTAGCTATTCCAGAAATTATTTACCGTAATTACATAAGGTTAAAGTGGTGTACCTCAAATATATACATATAAATAGGTCTTTAACTTAAAGAGAAGTTAAAAGACCAATTTACATGTATAATGCTTACGACATGGAGTAGGTATTACTTCCCTAAAACCGACAAGAACGTGTATATTTTACAATGGTGAAAGCTTAAACATCGTCTAACAATTTTATCCGACACGTTCGTTTATTACATCATAACTTCTGGGAGTCTGGAAAACCATCGATTAATTACTGCGGAACTGCTCGCAAGTATTTTACATCGTAATAAAAAGTATTTAAGTAGTATATGTATATCTTAGCAATTACACGAGTTGAATTATATGGCTAAACTATGTTATAGTATCACTATAACCTACTATTAATTTCGTACAACAGATATAAGGTAGGTATCTAGCTATTCTACCTAAATACATAATGATACATATTGTTACGCGACATTAGAAAAATAATAATTAAAGTAGTTCATGTCCTTTATTTATAAATTGAAGATATGTAAAATGATGATTATTTATTGTAGGCATTAAGAAGTATCAGAATTATTACTTAATTATAACCCAGTGTAAGTTCAATTTTGAAAGTCTCTTAATTGTAGGTAACTGAAATTAACCCACTTCATGATTTATCTATTTATTAAAATGAGCATAATATTTTTTGTTATTAATTCATATTAAAAACAAAAGAACCTTTAAATAAGACAGCAACAACATTATTACTACGGAGTTACATTATTTCGAACCATATCATGGAGTCAGGTTTCGTTTCGTATGTATACTCATTCCCAATGTCATATGTGTAACGGATTTATAATTCTCTATTGATTGAACTGATTTTTATGAATGAATCCTAATTTGTATTATAATTATATAGTTACATGTATATGTAGTTACATACGGTAAGTAAAAAAAAATCTTTTACTATTAATTTTTATTATATTATTATGAAACATATTATTTACGTTAAGTGAGAAATTTATTTATTTAAAAAAAATCCGAAATATTTGTGTATTTGTAGGAGCGCTTGTACCTTGTAAGTTGTAAGTTAAGTAATAACCTATTATGAGTACCGTTTATTTTTATATTTATAAACAAAATTATAACTAAACATCAAAATCGTACTTCATTCATAGTTATATATGAAAAATTAAACTGTTAACATTTAAAATTACTGAGGAACTGTTGAAATGATGTATATTCAAACATTTAGGTTTTTTTAAAGATTCAATCGCTTTATTATACTTTTCTTAAAGGAATGCTAACTAAAGCCTTGCAGGCTGTAGCTAATAACTTCCCGCACATTGCTAGTCACTGGCGCTGAAGCCTGAAGCAAGCTAAACGCACTCAGTCATCAGTAGTTCCGCACTGGCTGGCGCTGCCTTCTGCGATCGCCGATCTGCCTAGTTCGGCTTGAACCGCCGATAAGAACGCATGTGAATGTGCTTGCTCGCTACAAAACCGCGCACGCGCTCTCGCAATCAAAACGTATAAACGCGACGAAAACATTGTGAATTTATCATACCACCCACTTTACTGAACGCAACAATGACAGTGACATTTCGGGGGATGTGACAGAACACGCTTTTTATTATGTTTGTGTAAAAAAATATTAAATTTTCAGTGCTGAAAAATACTGAACTCAGTAAACCTATTGACCGGTGAATGTGACATAAATAGTGTTGTGAACTGTGTTACATATGATAGAAATAAGAATGGGTCATAGTGCTGGGTAGCGTGATGATGCGAAAGGAAGCAGCCGGCGCGCCCGGCGGGACTGAGATCGCCTTAAACTCAGCCGACTGCCTTAACTTACAGCAAATTCTTCAGGCTTTTAACTCTAATATTAGTGAGGAGCACGCTTGGGCTTTATTTTACCAAGCTTCGAAGTGTTACCAGAAATGTTTAGACGACGGGACTGCTTACTACCTGCCTATTGAGCTTGGGCATGTGTTGATCCATAAAGACGGCACCGTGCACCCTGGTACGCTGCTGCATACAGGGGGTGAGTTACTAAGCTATATCACCTACTTAGGTACAATGTAACAATAATATACCTATACATTAGGCAATCATATTTACAAGTATATACTTAGTTATATTTGTTACTTGCTAGTTGGAAGGCAGATATGTTAATTTTAAAGATAATGCGAAGTAATGGTTTAGGAACTTATTTTAATGAATTCAACTTATAATTTACATAAAATAAAAAAAAATACAAAATTAATAAAGCATATAAGTACTTAATTATGTTTTATTAATAAAAAATGTAAACAAATTTTAAATAACCCCACAAAAATACTGATTATCATTTATCAGACAATTGTTCAAAACTTTTATTATTATTTAATCGGCATAAACACCAGAATTTATATTGTAAATTAAGTTATCTATACTTACTAGTACGTAATATCTATCTATTTATTATAATATCGGTACAACATAATAGGTACGGTGTCGCGAAATAACTGTCGAAATAAAACTAAAATGGCGGTAGTTAACGACCTTACTATTGATAGCTACGTTATCTTTTATTATTTTTTTATATAAAAATCTCCCGCTATCATATCATTATCATTCAATAATTTAACAAGATGGTGTAATCGAGTTTGTGTTTGAATGGCTAGTACTAGTGTCGTACCCGGTATTGTCTGGCAGTTATTTAATTTAGTTATTATGCTAATTCAATATCTAGGTACTTAATCATATAATGATGACACTTGATTTTGATAAGGATAAGAAAATATTGATAAGAACTATTGTATTTTCTTTGTATCTATTTTTGGAAGTAAGCGTTGGTATAGATAAAAATATACGTTAAATTAAAAAAAATATATACATAAATCAAGTTACGTTTAGTAGCGAAATGTTAAAATATTTAATGGTGATAACATTGACGTCTATTATTAAAAAAAACTGAATGATTAAAATTCATATAATATAAAGAGATAGAGATAAATTAATACAGCATTTGCAATCGACTATTCCAGTTATACATTAGAATAACTTATAACATCTAAACAATAATATCATCTAATTTCCATAAACGAGTGTCAGATGACCATTTCTATGTATCTAGGCGGTGGCACCATTCTGGTGACATCGTCATTTCTATTATTTACGGATGCAATTCGACCAGTCCTACAGCTTGATATGCATTTTATTGTGTTCTGACCTATTTTGCTGCTAAATGAATTTATTAACCGGCTGCCTTGTGAAATATATAGTCTGATATATGATCATAATGTAAGCACTGATTTGTTGTATATGCGATAAAGTTAAATGCCTCGGTTCATTCTACTGCCGACTCGTAGAGAGTGTGTTTCAAGGAATTAGACTTTGACTATAATATTTTCTAATATATTATGTCTAATTAATTATTTAAATTTATACAATATACCTGTAAAATATCTATGTAGCTGATGTTGAAGGTTCAATCGAACATAATCTCATTTACAAGATACCGAGTTACATCGGAATGCTACAAACTTTTATAAATAATTTAAATGTATAAGCGGGATACATATTGAGAATATCGGAATAACATTACGAGATTTTGAATGAACATTGTCATTTCAGTCGACTGCTTCCTGTATTCCACCATTCTAAAAATTCTCAGAAAACCACATGAAATGGTATCTAAAAATGGAGCCCTTACTAAAATCATCCTGTACTTAAATATCTTATAAGCACACACACAACATGCGAGGAAATAGGTAACGCGCCTTTGGTAACGAAAACTAATATTTAAAATAAGTTTAAGGTTAGTGAGTGTTAGAGAAGTGAATGTAACTAAAATAAATGGTCCTGTCCCACAACTTTGTATGTATTTTCGATATTTATATTTTGTTTTGTGTCTTTTATGATTACCCCTACCTACTCCTGCGAAATGACTACAGGTCGAGTTCCGTCATTATTTATTAGTCAAAATGACAATTTGAACTTTAAACTAAAGTCGTTTTTTTTTTATAAAAATGTTACAAATCTTGCATTTAAATAAAATATATAATGTATGTATATATGTTATTTTTTGCTATTATAAATATTTTATCATTTTTGTTTTATTAGATGGCTTGGAAAATTTTAGCTACTCCACCAACTCATCAAAAACCGGGAACTTACCCCAATCAATATTCTTGACTTAATTGTACTTTTATATTGCTTTGTTGCTAAAAATAATATTAAACATTTAGTCACATCAGTACATTCCGTGAACTTGTGTTTGAAACAGTAGGTACCTACCGAATTATTGGCAGACAAATAAATTGAAATACATAGTAAATATATTTTTTTAATCACTGATGAATATTGACTTGACATAAACATCCCTAAAACTACTTAGAGGACAGTTAAATTGCTCTTCATTATCTTATCAGTTCACCTGTAGTGAGATCAGTCTCGTACGTACACAATGGCTTCCCTCGCTGTCAGATGATTACTCGAGTCACAATCTAATGCATAAGACAAAAGTAGCGACCTGCTTTTCAATGTCTCTTCCGTTGGGTTTTTGTTCCTGTTATTTACTGTTTCTCACGTCAGAATGAAAGAAGATCTCATTGTTGCTACATAATTATTATCTTTCTCGCTATTCTATTAGAGTATAAAGTGATTACGTAACTACGTATTAATGAAAAAAATAATGTTTTTGTTTAATGCATTGTTATATAACAAATATAGAAACAATTGTTAAACGGAATTGAAATGGCATTCTGGTAGTCTTATTGTTCCTATTTTTTTACACATCTCTATGAAAGGTATAAAACTGATGCTGTTCCGGAATAAGTTCGATTCGTTTCATATAATTAGGGCTACTTTCATTATTGTGTTTGACTTTTATTATTATTTTAGTTATAGAAACAACACTATTAAAAATCGATAGCTGTTCTGCTTCTAAATTATTTCCGGGCAATGTGTCCGCTGTTTCTTAGCTTTCGATGTTCAAAATGTAATCAATTTACATAAAAATTTCTTTGGCGGCCATCAATAAACAAAATTGCTTTTCAAAGAACGGCTTCCGTTGAAAAAACGTGGGGGACAATGGGTCCGACTTCTTTTTAGTGTATACGTAAATTTTAAACCAGTTAGTGTATATTTAAACTACCTGAATGCTTACGGATTTCCTAGAAAAGGCCTAAGAGGCTACAGGTAGGCCAGTGAGGCCAATAAAATAGTAATAGGCTGTTTAGGGTTTGTGAGATGTTATATGTATTTTAATATTTATTGAAGTTCATCCAATAACCATAAAAGCGGTAGTCAGTGTATTTATTTTATATGTATGTAATAAGCTACAATAAAAAAGCCTATTTGATGTAAAAACTAAATGAACATTAAGGATAGAAACCCTTTTTTGAGTGAGTACACAAAAAGCATATTCACGTACGTTAAAAATTACAATATAGGTCTATATCTATATATAGAAAGCCATTGTATTACTAAGTAACCTGCTTTTTATATTAAAACCATTGAACAAAAGACTCAAGCTTAATTGTTTGTTACACAAAGTTTTGTTTGGTGCTTTCTTTGTTTGAAAATTCTGTAATTGGTTATAATTTGTATTACTATTTAACCAAATCTGAAAAAAAAAAACAAATATATAACTTATTATTCTCTCTATATACCTATATTATAATCATAGGCATAATATAATATCAATACGACTGCATCTATAAACATCGCGCGAGTCTATTCAGACACGTGAATACCAGGCTTCCATAAATAAACAGCAAGTAGGCGTCACACTGGCTGGATAAGGGTGGGTCCTTGCTATCTCAAGGTCGCTCGATCGATAACTTCACGATAGAGGCTCCCTCGTTTTTGCTGTGACGTCACAAAATTTAATTTATTTTTATCTTAATTTATTGGAACGGTTTAGTAACATAGTTCTGTGTAGTGCAGCTTGCTTCTACTTAGTACAAATTCATCAAATATACGCATATCATCAATTTAATAACGCATAATGGCACGCAGCTGCCCGCATACATTTGCAAGATATTTATTTAACTTTTTATCGTTAGCTATGCTACAAAAGTAAAGGTGACAAATATTTCGCGACCGGCTTTACCGCTCTGCATTCTTTTACCATCTCAGATCGTGGCTCGCGCCGGCCATGCGAGCGTGCCAGTGGCCAGCACGGCCAGTGGTGCCAATTAACGAGAATTGTAAGGAATGCCAATATGCACATGTTATTAACAAGATGGTTTCTAAAGTTTGACACCAAACCTCCGACACACGAGTGTATGTTTGAATATGTTAATTAGTTTCATTAGGTCAGAAACGGCCCTGAAGTTCATGTGGAAAGATAGGACAAATTAAAAATATTATTAAAATGTAGCATTTGTATGTTTATAATTTTTTTTGCTACTTAATGTATAATAATGTATAATTTTAAACATCGTTATCGGTTATAATATTGTTATCTCATGTCATATATCAATTATCTCGTCTTTGTCACTTTTTATCAACCAAAATTTTATGACATTCAGAATTTAATATAAAAACTAAAAAATCAATATTAAAAAAGCTTATGTTGGAAAGGGTTGATAACTTCTTAATTCAATTAAAAATCATGATCATTTTATATGAAATAAATGAATAATTATAATATATTATGACGCTTTCTGTTTAATTTCATATACTTGTTCATAATTATTATCAGTAGATAAAAACAATCGACCTTTGTATTAGATAAGATTTCCGATTTAAACACGTTATATATATCAAACATTACAAAATCATTGTTTGGTCTTTTAGTGGTTATAAATTATATTAAAAATTAAGTAATATATTTTATGTGTAAATTTATGAATATTTATTGAATGTTGTCCTATCAAATAACATTTCCTTTACAGAACTCATATTTTAATTAAAAATGAATGTACAATACATATGTATTATTTATATACAACATTTAAGACCATGATATTAAAATTATCAACATTATAAAACATTTGCATGAATATTCTCTCTTAGTTTTCCTTTTAGTTTCATATATTATGATCTAAATAATGTTGTATTGAAGATTAATTATTTCTTTGACCGGAGCCCATTCGGTAAAGCGTTCAATGAACCGGATTTTATGTAACACTGTGTTTACCGCATAATGGATAATGAGGCTGTATAAATTGATGAGTTACTCTCAGTTATAATGAATGATGAAGTTAAATTCATGTATGTATAAAAAATGCATTTTCTAATCTATCATAGCCTCCTCACGGGAGATATTCTTAATATTATTTCTTTACTTAGACTAATTTTCTTGCCTTATTAATCGTTAAGATTCTCACGCTGATGTTTTGTCATACATTTTGCGTCTTTTACGTAAATCGAATAAGGGTAAAAGCAATACTTATTAATATTGATTTTAGTATCTACTGATTAAATTAAATATGGAGGGGTGATAACGAATTTATGAGTGAAGACGTATATTTATTATTTGATTTTGTTCGTATGAGAGAGTAAAATCTTTTCCAACGATATCTTGAATATAAAATGATAAGACAACAAAATTTAATCTCAATACTGTTATCAATATTTTCATGTTTCTGAATATCAAGATCAATTTATAAATAGATATATATAAATATATATTAAAATTTAATACGTTTTGGAGTGTTTTTTATATTTTTATTACCTATTTATTTGTCAAAATATCTAGAAAGTTCTTCTAAAGACTCCTTAAAAGCTATATACATTAGAAAGTTTAAGAAATTATTTAGAGAAGGAACTCTAAATACCGTTTAATGATCTATTTTATTTAACGATCGGTTTTCTATCTCAAATCTTATTACGTTTGTAATTTAGTTGGACGAGTGATGTTTTCATTGTGAAATATCGATGATATTGCACTCTCTATAATGTTCTAAATTATGTCATCAATCAACTCACCTTTCGCTGGTACAGTGCTGTTTCTCATTCCTACGCTATAAGGTTTATTTTCTTATAAATATAATAAAAATGTTCTTATAATGATCAGTCTACCAGACTTGACAATGAATAATAAGTGGTATTGCGTAAACATTTTAACCTGACAAGAATGTTGGCAGCACTTATCTTAATCAGTGGTAAAATTCAAGTGCCCTCAGGTTTGTTATAATTTAAAATGTAACCTGTTTTATTATTGGGAGATGATAATTTTAAGTTTCGTAACATGCATTTAGCTGCATCAAGGTATCGTCGTATTGCTCTACCGCGGATGAGATTTATCTTACTTTTTTAATGTAAACATGTTACTAGTTATCGTGGGAAGATTTCAGCTGAGTCATTTGTTTTAGATTTAATGATGTGTATGTACTATCAGAGTTTACTTATCCGGTCGGAAATGTTAATACAGACTCAGACATACAGTTAAAGATGGTTAAGATAGATATGTATAGGTATAGATGTATTGTTATGTTTGGGTTTTACTGTCCGCTAATCTCAATTTATACGAACACTTATCATTAATTAAATTTGTTGACGCTTATTAAATATTTTTTAATTTAAGTATAGTAATGTAACTTAAATTCATTAATATATTTAAACATTTCTATTATAAAAAAAAGAGAAAGAAAAGAGATAAAAGAGTCAGAAAAGAGCAAAAGAGACAAAAGAGAAAAGCGGTTGAAGTATCAGAGAATAGGAAACCTTCAATTGACTTAAAATTCACGACATTGAGTTTTTGGTGTTCATCGGATGATAGCTTAAAGAGTATATTTTTTAAACCACTATCGTATTACAGGTTTTTTGTCAATACTTTGCCGAATCAATCGCAATTAAGTTCTTTTTTATACATGCAATTTGAGTAATTTTTGTTTTTATTTTGGGCCATTCATCTAATGAATTTTGTTTTCATTTCAACAGCCTTATTTTTATAATATAATATACTTATATATTATATATAAATACTTATTTTTATATATAATATGTTCTTTTTTTTATTTATTAAAAAAAAACATTAAAAAAACCTTATCTGTAGCATAAATGTCAGGTCTTTTATTTGGATTGATTTCCTTGATATATTGTTGCACGTCATCTTTAGATTTGACACTTTATAAATCTTATGAGATTTATCCGAGAATAATAACATTATCTTTTTGGGGGAAGGTTAAAGAAATGTTTCCATTGGTAAAACTTAAAATATTGATTTTAATATTATGTATGTTTGGATATGGATATAAAACTTTTTACATTAATAAGTTGTTATAGTTTCTGGTTTTGACATAACATCTTTAAAAAAAAAAATAAAAAAAAACAAATAAAATATGTGAGAATATGTGGCGTAATGTTAACCTTATAATATGCAATTAAAAGACATTATACATAATATATCTTTGATCTATCCTTGATACACCGGTGTCATATTCAAGTATTCATTGACACATGACAGTCGGCCTTGAACACCGCGAACATGCGCACGCGCAACATTAAGAATGAAATCGACATCGACGCGTCGATGTAAGCACGACGAATTGACTCTTTATTCACACGTGCAATATCATAAAGTTTATGATAAAAACATATGATCTAAATGGCATAATCATTTTTTTATAATAAGATAAACCCATTTTTGATGAAAAATATTGATTAAGAATAGTTGATATTATTGGTCATTTGTCATTTATTGTAATAAAAATAGCCGTATGGCTATGATAAGAGAAAAAGGCTTATAAAATTGTATTTTCGTCTTAGGTTATCAAAAAGTCGACAAAATGTCTTCTTTGAAGATTTGGGTTCTAATCTAGTGTTCTAAAAATTATCTATTCATTTAGACTATGCTTAATATTCGATATTATTCTTGAGTTGGGTTCGTCCATTTCTTTCCAAGGGTGCTCCCGCGCAAGTTCTACCAACGATGTCGTGATTCAGAGCGTTACAATAGATTCCTTTCTCCTAACTGGGGCGTAGGACTACGGCCTTGTGGTGACGGACAGTGGGCGGACGCTTTGACAATTGATATGCTTCACACATTTGTGTATTCTCGAATGTCTCTGTTTTATAACGTAATATATATTTTTTATTAATTTCTTGATAAGTTGTATCAGATGTATCAGTTACGATCATTGTAGTTTTATTCGACTGGACGTTATTGTTAGAATAAAAGCATATTATATTTGTTCTAAAAACAAGTTTATTCAGATTATCTGCTTATATGAACAAAATGGGACGTTTTACTCAATGTCTTTATTTAGATTTGTATACACGCATAATTAATATAAAACAATAAAATAAAATCATCAAACGTGACAAAGCAGTGAGTTCCAACGGCGCGAGAAGTCACGCGAGGCGGTAACACTGTAACTGAATACCCACTAACCAGACGAGACCGCAATAACGGAGCCATTGAGAAGTAATGCTGATTATATCTTTAACTTACCTGTCAACAGAATGATGGTATCGTCAATATCTTAGAAAATTATCAGTTTATACTAATTTAATATTTTTTTTATCTACACAAGCATAATTTGAAATATTGAGTTGTCTCAAATACCGACATGGTTTTAAAATTTGGAATGACTTCCATACAGCAATGTACGCAAAAATATTTTTTTATAATATAATGTACTTTTCAATTGAAGTTAATTCAAATAGACAAGTTAAATATCATATTGTGGTTGAAGATGTCGAGACACGTGAGGTCAGCGTAATCTGATAGCATAAGACAAGACCGCAAACTTGGACTCTGACTGAGGCGTGTTTGTCTGAGCTTGATACTTACTACTTGCTCCCGAACTGATCCGATCTTTGAATACTTTTATTCTAATCATTATTGCATGGGTCATTGAACTTAGCTGTAGTTATTCGACTGCAGGTCGTAAAAAACTGCCTCGACTAGTGTTGTGCACTTTCACACCTGATCGGCGTGATAAGACTTATTATAGATACATTCGTTGGTGATTGGGGGAGAGGGGAGGGGAGTCGAGGGGAGGGGTTTGCCATATTCCTCAAAGATGGCAACGAATTCGAAATTGTTCTTATCCCCAAATGTACTTGCCGACGGCACCACATACCTTTAACTGGACCAACGGATTTGTTTAAAGCCTGTTGACAGGAAAGGTGAAAAGACATGAATATTTTGTTTTCGTGATTTGAGACTTATAAAATACCGATCGTTTCTTATAAAATATATTACGATGTGATCAATTAGTTGTGTTCTGTAAAGCGAGAAGGTAATAGATATACGCTATGATGTTCTACTGGAGATCCTTGAAGTGTAATAAAGTTGGCTCTGAAAGTAAAGAGGTCAGCCAAAGAGGATATGTTGGAATCTTGCCAAGACTGTAAGCGCATTAGGCTTGTTAAAATATGACATATTGTAGTCTTCAACGGATATATGTATTAGGGAAATCCTTCTCAAGCTAATACGTAGATACGCCATTTTATGAAAGGCGTTACATGCAATTTCTCTCATAAACATAAATTCTGTGTACTTTGGATAAATGAGTCAGCATCTCGCGAAGATATTCATTAGAATGTCAATGTCAAGCCAACAAACTGAGCGGTCGTTAACGGCGTTTGAGAGGTAACTATAGAGTTGCGTAAGGGGTTGCGATTATGCCGAAGTTGGCAGCAATTAACCTTGAGCTTGCTTAAAAAGGTTTTTACAGTCATAATTACGTTTACAGACGACTACATTTTTAGGCAAAAAGCAATTAGTTAAGTGACTCATTGATGTAAAACATTAGAGGTTTGTTTATATATATACCTAATATATTTTTTTATAATGCTACAGTTCAGATTTAAAGGCCAAAACAAGTTCACAGAATACTTTTGTTACATATCGAACTTCATGGCATTGATTTCCGTAAAAAGATTAAAGAATTATCTGACGGGTAATTACCGTGGTCGATCTTCCGTAAAATTTGAAGTTCGAATCCGGAATCAGTGTCGAAGATTTATAGCGACCGTTACGTCATCGGTACGCAAGTGCTTGTAATCCACTGACCGTCGTCGGGTTGTGCCCGACTTGCCCTGTCTTGCGTGACGCTGGCTTTCCTAGATAATGGGTCATTATTATCGATATAGCATATATTATATTTATTTGTGGCTAAATTTTAAATAAATTTCATTAGTTAATTCTCTTGAGTCCCACATTATATTGGCACATAAATTTATATTTCAATAAAGTCTGTCAATAAAGTCTGTCTTTATTCGTATTACTAGCCGTTCACACCTTCGAATTAACATTTCTATATTTTGATCTTTTCATTCATTAATAGTGAAAATATTTTTGATCGCTATATGCCTTAATTAAGTTAATGTTTGTTCTACTTGTGTTACTTTCTATCGAGTTGGCTTTGAGAGGCGGATAACGGTTCATCGTTTTGTCTCCGAGATGAATCGTTTCTTCCAGCGGCCCTTCTATGATAACGAGCGGTTCATGCCACAGTTACCGCTACGTTTTGATATTTTTGCGTCTGAATGTATAATTAAGTATTTCTTTCTTGTTTTCGTATCTTAACGTGAGTTTTATTTTAATACATAATGTATGTATACTATAGTTTTAAGTAGTTATAATCTGTTCTTGTTCTAAACATTTGCAATAATTACATGACAAAATTAATCATATACATCCGAATAACCAAAACAAATGTTAATGTTAAGATAATTCTATTGACTTATTTCAAACATTATTGAGACAAAGCATTTTTTACTGACTGTCATTTTTTATGTACATAATGCACACGTAAATAACTTAAAAGTACCTAATTGACTTAGGTTTGTAAAAGTATTGTTACATCTGCACTTTTTATGGCAAATAATATTACTTCGTGTAAAATTACTAATCTATATTATTTTTTTATATTAAATTATAATTTGGAAACATTACGCATAGGTACTTATTGTATGTTTATTTATAAGGAAAGTACAAATTGTATTATTTCATATAAAGTTATATGCACATGCACTTAATTTTACGGTTACATAGTTTCCATAAATAATTAATGGTTATAACAAAAGGATCCCATGGGAACGTTCGCAAGGGCGTTCCGGCCGACGACCCGCGGACACCCCCAGCACCATTATCGTGGCCATTAAAGATTACCAAGCATGTGATAATTATAACTAGTCATAATTACAGGTGGACCTTCAATATAGGCTTTGGTATATTTGATTTGTCCATTGCCAATATTCACCAATGCCAATATTCCAATGTTGGTGTAGATTTGACCAACCCTAATGGACACGATTAAATATAACGTCATGTGAGCTGACCTTTATCCCCACTCACGCGACTATCGATTCAAAACTGAAATAACAGTGTGGGTCAATGATTATAAAGATTTTTTTTTATAATAATAATAGGGTCTAAAATGTTAGCACGTATCGGGATTTCCCATAACGTGGTTTATATTTTATTTTCTTTTAACATTAAATTTCGATTTGTTCAAACACGCGAACTTGTCGTGACACGTGACTTCCAACAAATTCAACTTTGTTTTACTACTGAAATGGTTTATTTTGCTTCAATATAAATTCTTTTAATAATATAGAACACGAATGTTATGAATATTATAGTAATTTCGTATAATATACTTTAATAACACATATCCCCAAATCAAGTCGCGGGCAACAAGTAGTTTAGAAAAAACAGTATTAATATAGCATGTTCTTTTTATTATATTTAGCTATTATATTGTTTTCTATAATTTATCTAACTAACACTACTTATAAATATTAAAATTAAAACACCACTTATAAAAACTTAGTTTTTGGTATTATTTTCTCTCTATTCATATTTATAAAAGTATTTTTTGTTCTCAGTGTTTTTATTACATATATTTAATAAGATTTTATCATTTCATTTATTGACTTTAAAATAGTAAATAACTTGAAACTAGAATGATTAGAATTTATTAGTATTTATTTATAAAATAACCTTTGACACTATATAATGATATGAATTAACCTATCAGTTATCAAATGACCATCTAATGAGGTAACTACCTTGAAGGAAAAATAAATAATAAACATGTGTTCTATTAACTGTAGTATTTAATTTGTTATTTGTAAAAGCGGATGTCACCTCAGTTAAAATTCTATTAAGTTTATTTTGTATTGAAGTTATAAATTAAAATGTTTAAACTAGAAAGAAAGAGAGAATGAATAATCTACTTAGTAAAAGAAGGATTAAAAAAATAAAAATGATAAAGTTTCATTTGTTAAACCTACAGAATTACAATATGAAGACAATGAATTATTTTTCTTCGTAATACTAGTACTTAAACGATTATTAAAACATCATTTTACTTAGATTTATTAAAATAGTAGGAAATGCTAACAGCTGTAGCGTCTAATGCTTTAAAAGTATTTAGAACAGATCTCTAGTACTCGTAGTTCGCGGTGAGCATGAAAAACTTAAGTTTCTAAAGTTTTCTCTTTATTAACTAACTGCTCAGAGTATATAACTTAATTTAAATCAAAAGTGCAAGTAAAATATAAAAATCTGTTACCTATTTGGAAATTCATAATACCGAATGTACTAAATTTGTTGCAATTTTAACTATAAAATCTGCATTTATGTAAATCAAGAATTTAAAATAAACAGATACGGGCAGGGATTCGAACCCGTGACCTTTGGCAAACCGTCCCGTTCCGGGACGTTTATATATATTTAAATAAGCTTAACATGGCTATACATGTTTACATGACTTTCAAACATCAATAAAATCTGTTCATGTATTGTTTAACATCTAGTTATGCTATCGAGTCATGAGTTTGCACAGTCATTTGAATTTTATAGATGTGTGAAAAATTATATTTAAGCCAACATTTACTCTTTAAGACATAGTTTAACAACAATTAATTAGAAAGTATTTGGCATACATGTACGGCAATGTTAATTGCGCATTTTGAGTGCCAAAATTAATGCGGTATTTTAGTATTTAATAATCATTGAGGTGAATAACCTGTTACCTTAGCGTTTAAAAAAAAATCATGTTTATGTATTTATAAATTTACAAACAATCGTAAATATTTTAACTAGTATAAGAAGGTTCCCGTAATTTTATCATTAAGATATCACTTTAAGTAATCAAGATCTTAGAACTAATTTTGAAAAATTAAACTTTCTACCCCCTTTGTTCGAGTCGGAAATCAAAGTTAACTCTAGTTGTTTTATCTCAAATCTAAATGATTACAATTGAAGACATCCGACAAATTAATGTGAGAAATCTCAATGTTTTCTCACTCTGCCTGTGGTATTTTTACCTTCATCTTACATCGTGACTTATTAATTTTACTGATTTCATATTATGTATCTGATTGTACCTAACCATTGAAAGTAATCATGTGATTGTACGGAATGGCGAAACTAAATTACATGCCATTTTTTTTATTTCACGATCTATTGTCCGTTCTGTAACAGAATGTTTGGGCTTATCGCATCTTAAATAATGACCGCAGACCATTTCGGTGTAATGAACGAAATTGTTTATGAGTAACCCTCGACTGTCAGGTATTTTTGATCTAACTTTCTAAGGTGAATATTTGGTAACGTTATTGATGGTTCTGACTAAACAATGCGATTGTTTTTATAGAACAGTCTTTATATAGAAGATAAAGTCATTGACGAAATTCACAATTGGGACATTATGCAAGTAACAATCAACGTAATAGTCCTCTTTGTAGTTTAGTGATGTGCCTTCACCATGTTACTGAGGATGATCTAACAGTCAAAAACAAAGAGGTACTATTATAGTCCAAACACGGATTCAACCTGTGTTACATTTAAAATATGATACTGAAGATATTGATATTAAGATGAATGCCGCCATTGGTAGCAGAGAGCAGCGATCGCGAACTCTTGACCTCACTAATGTTAATACTTTCTAAACGGTTATTACTTTAGTTTTCGGTCAAACAATGTGCTTAGAAATGTCGTGATATTTTTCTTGTGATATCGCTTTCTCGACGTCCTTATGATGTTCGAATGGTTCTTTATTTGGTCTTGTTTTCGTGGGATTATCATTAACTACATACTTATATTGGGTGACGTCATTTAAAGCTAATTTACATTCATTTATTTTAAATTACATTAAATATTCGATTCAAATAACAGTTAAAACATTGTCACCTTGTATAAATTGAACTTTTATAAAAACTAATTTGGCAAAAATCTATGAATTTATAATATTATGTATTAAATTATGATAACCGCCCCGTTGGTCGAGTGGTTAGCGCAGACGCCTAACGTATAGCGATGGAATGGGTTTCGGGTTCGATTCCCGACAGAGCGTAAATGTCTGTATTTCTGGGTTTGGTCGTTTATTAAATATATTCTCAGTATTTATAATGTGTATTTCTATGTATTTGTATCGTTGTCTAACACCCTTCACACAAGCAAATAATTTGCTTTCTTAGGGGTTAGATCAATGTGTGTAACTTGTCTTGTATTATTATTATTATTGTTGTAGTTTTTATAAATGAGTTGTGGCCTCTCTTCATTGCCGCTAGTGTCAATGTCGTATTCATTTATCGTGTGAAAGTACTGATTATATTATTATAATAATTGTGCCTGATAAGTGTTTCTGGAAAATTATCAGTATGAGTGCGTAATGCGATCTGAGAGAATAGTTTTAGTTTCATATAGTTATAACATTTATTTATTTGACGCTTTAGTTTCTTGAATATAATAATATGAAGTCAAATTAATTAATTATCTTTTAACATATACTTGTTAAATGTCGCAATATTAGTAATATGGTTGTGTTTTTTATCTGTAGTTAATATTTATCATTCAACAGTAATTATAATGAGAGAGATAGCGCGGAGTGAATGACAAGAAACGTGCGGATATAGTATTATTGGATATATGATATTATTGTTTCATTTCATTTTTATCACCAAATTTCTTTTTATATTGTTAAATATGAAAATATTATTACTGGAATTAAATTACTAAATCTTTATATTTAATATTACTTTTTAAATATAAAGAATGATAAAATAACGATGAAATATTCTATATCGAAATTACCGTTAAAATTACATATAAGTATAGTATACAAGTTACGGTTAAAATTAATTAATTGATTGTTATTAATTTTATTTGTTAAATAGCTAGAGAATTTTAAAAAATATTTCTTAAGAACTTAATTTTAAAGTCTACCACAACTGCCTACGTCACTACATCTATGTTCACCGCAAACTTAAAAAGGGCTTGATGTCTCAAAAGTTTCTTCAGGGATATATGTCATGTTTCAACCATTATGTAGGATATGCTTAAAGTATACCTTAGAGTTAAACAGTTCGTAAAATTTTGTCGAATTTATTACATTCTAGAATATGCTTAGGCTACAATTGCAGTACATCATACTTTTTCATTTTGTCCCTCATTTTTGTACATATTTTAATTAAGTTGGCTTTATCTCCAATAAGTATTGACTTTCACTAAATAGAAATCTCAAAAAGAATTATTAAAGGGTAATTTTTCGCAATTGAATATTGTAATATGCCTTAGTTGGTCAGCGCCGCACATGATCGCTTCAGGCGTAAGTTTTTCGTGACTTATCCCAGCTCTCTTTAACTTAATGCACAGAACGGATCGCCAGATAAATTGCATGATCTTTTCCAATTCACTATGTTGCGGAATCATAAGTAATGTTCGGCCTCATAAAATATTAGTTAATGTAACTCTTTTCCCAGTAACATATTTTTTTTGGAGCGGATTTTCTTAACTATTACTAAGACACCTTATATATAAGACCCTTAATAGTAAAGTTTTACATTTCACCATATTTTATTTTTATCTTTGATACGTGACCCTAACCTATATTTAAAAGTGATTCACATACTTATACATTTTCCACGAGAGAAAATGAAAAGCGCAATTTTAGCGGCGGACAGCTTTCGTGAAAGCATTGAGCCCCGAGCGAGGCCTATATAACACAGACTGTCACATTAGAATTAACTTTCGAAGCTTCTGCTACTGAATGAATAGCAATATTCAACCTGTAATTCATATAATCTGTTACTAATAAGCGGTTATAATATTAAAAGAAAATGTTTAGGAATAGAACAAGTTCACAAAAATAATATTTTTTTTTATATTATTTTTTGTATATATTTATTGTATGCATAAGTATTATATTATTATTGTTATTGATTTAACTTTTACGTGCCGCGAGAATGAAACCGCGTTCTAGTTTGAGGTATTTTGTGTATAGAAAGATTTTTCATTATGTGAAAAATGAACATTATACATTCATTATTACGTTGATGAAAAGATTATCTGGTATTGCCAAATATTTAATATATCTTATCATTTTATAATTAACTGATAGCTACCATCATATCGGCAGCAGATTACGTGACCGGCCAGGGCAGTGTCGAAACGAAAATGGGAAAAATATATAAAGGAAGGGTATTTTCGTTATTACCTAATTTTGATCCTTATCCTCCTTTGGGACACGAAACCGACAGATATAATATACTTAGATGTTTTTTACTTCTTTCTCCGAACATGTATTTTATGGTAGGTAAAAAATGTCTTCGCTGTTAGGTACATTTTTTCTTATCAAACTTACTTTTGCAGATAGATATGTTGATATTCGGTTTATCTTAAGTCCTAAAGAAAATGAACCGATATGGGCAGGGATTCAAACCTACGACATCTGGGAAACTACCCGTCGCTCTACAAATGGAGTCACCTGCTTCGGTGAATTTAGTATTCTATATGTTATCATCTTTATCGCGACGGTGGTGACATCTATTAGGCTTCTTTCTGAAATCCTAACCAATGTTTAATATAACATATAGAATTTAAAAAAAAAATAACATTGCTATACAAGTTTACCCCAAAAACATTGCACCAAATTAAAGAACAATCAATAAATTGTTAGCAAGGTCGCCTAAGCCTTGCATGTTGCCCTCAAGTAAACAATAATTACTATCTTATCAGCATCGGATCCAAAATTGGGTCACGTGGTGAAACAAGATTATTCTGATGTAAAAAATCGTCTGGTCAATGTGACACACTTGACTTTTATCAGCTCAAAGCCTTACTTATTTATAGTGTTTAATCAACTTGAAACATTTTGATATTTATTTTGTATTAAATACTGTCAACTACGTCAGCTTCGACAATTAATTACTATTATTTCTAATATTTTAAGTTAGAATCTTTTGTTGTTGTAAATATAAGGGTATTATAGTATTAGTAGTGCTGGTTAGTTATTCTATTTTTTTTTCGATCATATTCGACACATCGATTATTTGAATTCATACATTCAAGAGAAGAGTGAATAGGTTGCTAGGGTAATGCGCCTTACCCTCTAAGACTGCATTCCACTTACCATCAGGTGGAATGTAGTCAAGCATTGCCCTAGATTATATAAAAAAAAAATAGCAATCACGAGAAGATGAGATGAAGGTGTGTCGACAAACAATCAATGCAGTAGAACGATCGAAACGACTTTTAAAGTAGAAAATTTACAACCACGTAAGAGTCAATTAAACGCGGGTAAGATACCTTAAAAAATTGTTTTATTTTTATTTAAACGCAATATAATCTAAGAAAATATTGTTGACATTTTTTTTTTATTATACACCTAGTACCTACCTACCTAATTCTGATATGAACATCCTTCTACATGTACATAGTAGATTTTGAGATTTTTGCTTTAATACAAACAGACACACCGTTCTATTTCATACTATTGATTGCTATTATAATGTTTTGGCTAAATGTTTAAATCACGTGAGTTTGTAAAACGCGATCGAAACAATGAGCCGTTTAGGTACTGGTTTGTTTTGAATAACAAATGGCAACGTCTAGCCAAAACCAAATACCACAACATTGCTCCCGAAAGGCATTCTATAAACATGGCCTATACTTAGCAAACCTTTTTGGGTTATTTTTTTTTTTTTTTAGTAAATACTAACCTCTATAATATTATTGAAAGTCTGTTAACACTGTCAACGACTTCATTAATTATACATTTAATTATATTTTAATCGGTAACAGTGTCATCATTGGGTTTATCTTTTTATTTCACGTGGAATTATTTATTACTGGTTCCGTGTAAATTATGAAACTAATTTTATGTCATGTGAAACATTACCAGCCATTAACCGAGAAACATAATCTTTGAATAATATTTGCTTTTCGTCTGTTCAAGCACTAACCTAACCTAGTATTTCGAGGTACTTGCAAATGAGATTGCTAAACAGTGCACATAAACAATACAGAGATATGAAGTGATAAGACATCCTCAAGGTAAAGTTGTGCATTGAGTTGTTTAAATTAAACAAAGATAACGAGCCACTAGACGGAACACTTTATAAGAAGAGTGCTTGTTTATGATTCAGTGTTATAATTTGTTACTGCACATTTACTTCCATGTGACTTAATTAATATATTTTTGATTCTGTTACCGTTCTTCCATTTCACTTACAAGATGAGATGAGGAGAATGAGATCGTTATCTATACTTTTAATTACATTTATCATTTAATATTCTACTCCAGTTATTTTTCATGCATAAATAAAAAATATCCAAATGTATATTTTTATATTCTTACATCCATCCGCAGCATCTAACGCTGATGGCTCAGTTCGCTCTATAATTACAACCCATAACTCGATGTTGTAATCTCCACAGGATACTGACTCCCATAAAAAATAGTTGCGAGTATTAAATCACTTGTTAAACGAAACCGGACACCTTATTGTTCTGTTTAGGAAAACAATAGAAACGCTTCTAATGCGTAGGTTAAAAATTGTGTTTCATCGAAATGATAAGATTAATTTGTTTTTGTAATATTATATTTAGTGTGTCAAATTGATTGACTCATCATATAAGACCGTGATATTATAACATTAAAGCACAATATACAGGGTTATTTTTAATTAGTTGGCCACCTCTTGTAAGTAGCCTCTCTAACAATATTTTTTATACGACTTTTTAAAATTATTAGTTTTTAAAATTTGAGTTTTCCTTTACAACATTTATTTGTTGCCTCTGAACTAACATTAACTCTGATCATAGGTATGGTGCCCGGGCGTTGACATTTTAAGCACTTCTTACATATATATATATATATAATATAGAGTAATTATTAAAAGAGGGAGCAAACATTTTTTTGTTTCGTGTATTTTGTGTTGTTTGTCAAGAAGTTTAGAAAATCATAGAACAAATGTTGTTGGGATTGATTCAGAGAGGCTGCCTGCCAGAGGTGGCCAACTAATTATAAATAACCCTGTATATATATTAAGTAGAAGAACCTTTTATAAAGCATTATTAAACTTTGTGAACTTTTTTGGCTGTGGCTTTAAAGGTCTCCAATAAAAAAAGTCCATAAAAAGAGGTGTTATATGTCCTCAAAGGCCAATACGTTTCTAATCCCTCTGGTGTTGCAAAAGAGAGTGAACCGTGGGCAGCAGTGATCTTTTACCATCATGTGACTCGCACGCTCAAGATAAACCTCCCACTCCATAAAAAAATTAACTCTAAAATTAATTTGTATAAGAACAACACATCTACACATAAAAGTGTATTAATGTAATTTTTTACACGCTTTTTTTTGTAGGTATATTAAATTGAAACTATACAAAGTAAAAACACATCAAATAGTAACTTGAAGTTTAGAGACATGCTTAGTGTAAAGGATTCTGCTAGACCTACAAGGATCTCAAGATCCCTCTTGTAGTTAGTTGTCACTTGAAAAACTTTTACGTTGGGTTTTAATGTTGCATAAAAATGGAATATTTCTTAGATATGAGTAGATAGTTTTGTACAACAATGTATGAAGGTTTTTTAAACTGTATTTTAAGTTAAAATATGAAATATTTTATGTCCAAGAGTCACTTTAGTTTGCTTTCTTTTATATTTTACTTCTTAGATATAAGAGCAGCATGGCATTAAGTAAATGGATTTTTTATATATCGCTGTATTTCGACCTGTTTGTTTCACTGATTAATATACCAAAATTATGCCCAGGAACGGTTTTTAAACGTATCGGAATTATTAATATTATATATAGTAAAAATATCCTTGTCATTAAGTTATTGTGTAAAATATTTTTATAATATTTTTAAAATTATCTTTGGTGCATGAAATCTCAATGCAACGTGTAGTGTTCGGGATGATCATGTCATTCCCCAAGGGTGAATGCCCTGGACAAATATTTAACAGTAAAATATATCCTGCTGTTTGCATATTTGTGCTTAGCTGTGTCTTGTAAAAAGGAATTCATTGAGGTTAAGTTAATGCCAATAATGACTAATGAACTTTTAAATATAACAGGAGAAAGAAATGTTAGGTATGTAAATCTCTTATTTGTAATCAATACAGATTTTAAACGAACATTTAAATGTTATAAGACGATTTATTATATGAAATATCTCTATGTTAATATCATTATACGTTGCCGGGATGCTGAGTCAAGCGTACATACAATTTTTGTTCAAATTACACTTAACGACACACCACAATGAAATAATCTTCGTAAAGGTCATTACCCTCGAGAAATTGCACTGATTTATTGAAGCAGACTGTAACGTATTTATTCCAGTAAAGTAAACAAATGAGGTAAATTTTATCTAACAATAAGAACAAACAAAGTTGTATTACAAAAATACATGTTTAAAATTAAAGAAACTTTGCATTCATTGTTATTATTTTTGAACAATACTAACTTATTAATATTCTGTTCCAGATGACAGCAGCAGAGAAAAAGTGAAATCAGAGCATGAGGTAAGTTTAAAAAAAATGATATTTTGATGTTATTTTGTGATGAACTCAGATAACGCATTGCAGTGCAAAACAGCATCAGTGCTTCTTACGTATTACTATGACCAAATGTTAAAACTACCAAAATGTAACTGTCTATCATATTATTAGAAATTACTCTATCAATAACGATTCCTCAACAATACCTTATAGAAGCAAGCATGTTTTAGTACACATGTTAACAATACAAATGAGGGGTTAGTCATTAGTGTGTCCCGCCCTTATTGCTATCGAATAATAAATATACACTTACTTTATACTTTGTTAAAAGATTAGATTACATTGTATAATTTATATTAGGGCTTGGTTACAGGTGGTAATTGCTTTCCGCTGATGTACCTAACAATTTTAGCAAACATTCTATTTTAACCGTTTCACTAATTATACCAAGAAAATCATGTTAAAAGCTGTACTCTAACTAGAAAACCGTACAGTCGTTTAACCACTGCAGCAAGTTTATCTTGTGGCGTGTGCTCCCGCAAGCTCGTAATCAAAATTTACGATTTGACCACACACCCGTTGCTTCGGCCTTCTTCGGTCCCTGCGGGTTGAAATTTACGATTTGTAACAATTTCATGTTTCAGAACAGATTTATTGAGCTACCTCGTGTCAGAATTATATTGATTTAAACTCGACGTATTATTAAAAAATATATATTATTTTGTTAATTGCTTGTTTAAATATTAATTTTCATTACAGCCACTGTCAGGAATAATAGATATGGTTCATTAGACATTTATTAAAAAAAAAAAAAAAAGAATGCAAATTCTCTTAATTCAAATCACAACAATACTTGTAGGACTCGGGTATTCCACAGAGCATTATCAGTTCAGTTACGTTCTTCATCCGTCAGGGTGATGGAGGGACGCCGTGCTGTGGGAAATCCGTTGCGATGAAATGTCTGTTATTTATAGACCAACCACGTGGCTGTGCTTTATTGTCTTCATGACTTTTATTTATGTTTAGCGTTTATAGGGCGAAAGTCCGTTAGGTTCAAACATTTTAACCTGATATGTTTCTTCTAAGATTTAGTGCCCTGTTGATCTTTGTAACAATGTCTAATGAATTTATATGACTATTACTGTTATACAACCATCGGGATTTATATTTTATGAAGTGTAATTTGTAACGTTAATGCCTAGACCACATTACGGAACAATATAAACCGCAGTCTTGTTTTCGGTGTGAACTGTAACAGAAATAAAATAAAAAGATAATAAAACCACTTACTAATATAGTCAAGTGAAAAAATAGATAATATTGTATAATAAAATGTAATATCATTTATAAATGGTCAAGAATTTATGAGACGAATCTGCATTCGTTCCTGCAACTAGTTCTCAAGGATACGCACAATCAAAGTTCAATCACATAGCTTGCGGTGAATGAAATGTAACCCAGCCGAACATAAGAGTACATTCCTTCGCATATTCCGAGGAACATGTTGGGGGCATTACAAAATGGTGATGCTGTTTTTGTAGAGAGCAGGAATCTACAAAGAAAACAACAACATCGAGTACTAGCTCGGCTACTTTTCGCGATATCAATCGATTCGGCGAAAGTAAATCGATTATTATTAACCATATCGGATTATGATATTTATTTGGTCGCTTTATCATTTGTAAACGCCTCCCAACAAACTATGTTATTTCCAATAAATTATTAAGTGTTAGTCATAAATTTATTATATTCTGTGTGAGATACAAGTTTTGAGAAAGTATCAGCGACACAGTAACATAAATAGCCATTGCCCTGATGACTGATTTATTAAATGGTTAAATGATGATTTATTTTATTGTCTTGAAATATCTTATCATAAGTGCAGTTTAAACATATGTGGTATTATACATTGGAATTACTAGAATTACCTTACCTACCATTCTGAAAACATAACGATTACGATATATCGCAGTTTTAATATAACGATATATTTGTTAAAATACAGGTGACAAAAATGATAAATGACTTGTTCCGTTATTATTCAAAAAGAGGGCTTTTAGTAAGTAAATTATCGAGCGTGTATTAAACGAGTAAGTTGTCGATTACTGTCTCGAGCCGCGACTGGTTTGTGCATTAACTCTGACATAGAAGCCTTATTAAATGATAAAATACAATGTTTGGCGCACTCGCTATCAGCGACGTGTTGGATATTAGATTGCAATTTGTGATGTTATAACATTTTATTGCTTATATGTTAGCTGCTGTGAGGTTGATTACTTGATTTATCTCATAATCAATTCGCATGTCTCGTTTCTCAGTGCTCTGATGTTCCAATTCTTTTGTTTTACTAATTATTTAGCTAACTTTGACATTGTGCTGTGATTATATAAACATGTGATGTAAGTAACATCCGCTGTGTTGTTTCCTCGTTGTAATTGCATCCTGTTAAACAATGGCACATCTAAATCTCATTAATATACTTTTTTGCTTAATAGGTTTCCACGATATTCATACCTGTCTACTAAAATTATATTTCCTGTTTTTTTTTTAATTATCAATTTTACTAGTAGGTTCTTAATGATTTGTACCAAACATGAATAACATGTGGTATTAACTGTAAAATTGTAACAAGATTATACAGATTAGGCGGTCTGTGAGAATACTCTAACCACACAATGTTAAGTCTGAAGATTTAAGACAAGTATTTAATTGGTTAGATAATTTAGCAGGTTTGTCCCACGGCCGTCCTTAATGACGTTTAAATTGCAAGTAAAGGGTTCTTATAGCGTTGATAGTGCGTTGTAAGCATTGCAGGGATATCACAAGGACAAATGTTTTCTGTAACACTTTTTTGTTTGGTTGTTACTCGAAAATCCTTATATCTATCTAAATTTACTTTTAGTATTTTTTTGAAATATTATTCCTCTTAAATCTTAGATTTCAATTTATATAGGCACACTTATAATTAACGCACGTGTTACTGTAATAGTCATACTATATATTAATAGTGTGCTTAAGGAAGAGTGTATGATTTTAAACGAAAATCTATTAATAAGCTAGTAACTACTTACTCTTAAGAAGAGAAAAAAAGGCGATTTGTCTAAACACTTGTGTTAAGATATGGGTCCGAAGTGACCCCTTTTTTTATTTTATGAATGTTGCTGAGCATCTGATTACAGAAAAAGATACTTAGATGTCCTATATGTCGGTCATTATATTAAACTAGATGCAAGCTTCCCGCTATCCCTAACCGGAGAAGCCTTAAGCACGTCTTTGAGCTTAATACCGATACAGCTTCACAATTAAATACGTGTGTTTGTTTATTTATTATCATAAAATAACTCGACCCAAACGGAGCAAAACCCGCTTATATTTTCTAAGCTGTTGATGATTGTTTTATAACCTTTAAAAACTATTATCATTTCAGTAACTGCACAAGGCTATGGATACCTTGCATCACGATGGTGTTAGGAGAACCGTTACCAGATGATAGAACTTCTAATAGGTTCTAGGTTATAGTAATCACAGTAACAGTTAGATTGCTTTACCCTACCATCAAATAGACTGACACAAAAACAGATAAATTTGTTATGTTACCGCTAAAAGGTAACTTGTTCACAAGAAAATTGTATTACTTTCTTTTTCACGTTTATTAACTTCGATAATGTATAAAATACACAAACCATCAGAGACCAACTAACATTTGTCTGAGACATTCAGTTTTAGCACAATTGGGTCTATGTACATGAATACCGTTTTTGGTATCTCTGAATCTTACAACGGCCATTATATCACTGCTATTGTCATTAATTAATAATTTGCCAAATTGTACTTTGAGGTCGTTGCGCTAAGAGTGTTATTCGTTTGCTGAAACAACATTATTATCTTTGTCACTTTGTAGATAGTTTGGTCTTACTATTGTATATTTGTCTAAGTGTCTCAAATATCACTCCCACGGTACAAACTACGAATGGTACTCCATTGTCCGTTCACAGCTCCTCTGAGATAATTCTTGACCTTGTTCTGGATTTCGGTCTTTTGACTGTATGCATGATTGCTATCATGTACCTACAGCTTTATTACTTAAAATAAATGGTTTTCTAATTCTTAACACTTTACAATACCTCTCACTATTGAAGCTCCTACTTTTACAACTTTCTACAATTATATTATATTGAGAGATATACCTGACGATATGTGACTCACTATTCTTAAATTAATTATATTTTTTAATGATATTAAGTATATATATTTCGATGTAAATTAGTAGAGACAATTACGATACATACGAACTTGTGGTTTTAAAATAATAATTGAACAAGGACGATTATTAAAAACATTAAAGTGAAAATTCTTGTGGTAGGTTAGGGAATTCGTGGTACGTTATTTTCGCGTACTTATGATACACTGCTATATAATTACTTGGTACGTGAAGTCAACGCGCTACGTCGCCGCGTGCGCAGGCACGGTCAAGGCCAATTGCTCGCTTTTTATTGGCGCTTCGAAAGTTCAGCGCTCCGTAGGTACTGTAGTAATGACTTAACAGCCGCTGGAATGACTATCAAACATAGTATTTTGTAAAATTATAATAAAAACAATATACTAATACTTTTTTTATTATTTGATGCAAAAACAGATAAAAAATTTATAGATAAATAGATTACGTATACAAATATATTACCTTACTTTTAAACATACATATGTTGGTAAATTATTTATTAATAACATTGTATATTTCTTTGTAAATGTTACAGAAATGTAAATTACCCTTTTCTGGGAATAGCGCTTTATCGCTTCAAAATGATGCGATCAGTTACGATTAAATCAAAGCATGGCGACGTTAGTAATCTATTGGAACGTTCTTATGGTATTATTATCGATTATGGTATTATTATCGATTCTACGGCGCATGTCCTGAGCACGTGCGCGGTCGCCGCCTGTCGAGATACCTTTAAGCAGATATCTCAATAGCTTTTAATTATTTGCCATTATAATCACCTCAAGTGTGTGGGGACTTTGTTTGTACAGTTCTTTGTGATAATATATTTATTGTAATTTTATAGAGTTAGAAACAGTTGGGGGTGGGCCGAATAGTGAGTTTCAGCGATTAACCGAATACTATTCGTTTTAAATTTAGCGAGTCGGATATTCTTCCGAATTATTCGGTTTACCATTTCATTGGTTTAAACAAAATAAATGTAAATATAATGTACAGGACAAATATAAAATAAATAAAATAACAACAAAAATCAACATAATATTTAAGAAACATTTTTTTAAATATTGTTTTGATTTTTAAAAATACATGCTGATATAAGGTTTAAAATAAATGTTGGCTATATTAACTATAGGTTAAGAAAGAAATATGTTGATTAGAGGTTTCAAAATAAATGTGGATTTAAAGTTTAAATGTTTTATTTTATTAAGCTTTATTCAAAGCATTCTTCATAGAATTTCCTTGACTTATAATACAATATAAATCTTACTTCTAAAGTTTTATTCTATACCGCGTCGGGTGGCCAAGAAAATATAAATATTCGAACCGAATGTATTCGGCATCGAAACCGAATAATTCGCCACAGTACAAATAGCGAAAAAGATGCCGACTACGACGATTACCAAAAGAATATTCGGCGCATCTCTAGAAATAATACCGACTTTTACTTTCCTGTATTTTCAAGTAAAGCTCTGAACCTATAATTTGCACTAATTACTTATTACAACTATTCTGTACGTATAAGCGTAGAATAATTGGTATTCAATTAAACTTGTATTCTATACTTAATAAAATAGATATTAAGAACCCAAATCCTCAAATCGTTTTAAACTAAAATTAACTTAAATCTAAAGTGAAACCAGCTTTATATGAGCAAATATCTACTAACAGCTTCCGACCCTTCAGTCAATATGATAAATCTCATCACAATCATTTGAGATAAATGGGTTATCTACAAATATGATCGGTATAGTTGTTTATCGGGGTCACGCATCGAACACTTGTCTCATCAGGTCTAACGGTTGCCGACGCACCCTCATAATCGGTTACTTTATTGCTTCTTGATATCTGTGATTAGAAAATAAAATGTTAATCACTTTCAGTTTTAATATATTTTTAATCAATGATAGCATTTTTTTTTACTGATGTACGTAATTTAGTAATGTGATATTGATAACTTGACTGTTATTGTTTGTATGCGTGTTTCGGTATAACTAAATGATGTAACGAACAAATTCTGTTTATATATGATGCTAGTTTCAACTAATCACATATATAATATTTCATAATAAGTTTTTGTGTATTTGTTTGTTCGCGCATCACCTAAAAACAACAGGAAAGATTTTGATTAAAATAAAAATGGTTAGATGTTATTACCCCGATTAACACATAGGCTACTTTTTACCCAAAAAGTATCTCTCAGGGAAAATCCCAAAAACTGATTTGAACTATAATAAGTCTCTGTCAACGACTAAGAAAAATAAAAATATTTAGTTTCTACTTTGAAGCAGACCTTAAATGTTTGGAATTTGCAGGATTGGATAATATATTTAGCAATGTCTAAAACATACATTCAATATTTCACCACTTATTGATTTCAATACGGGGAAGTCTTGTTTCACCTATTTATGGGCGCAAAATGAAAGATGAATCCCTTCCGTGGTCAGCGCTGCGGCGGTGTCCACGTGTCTATTGCTTCTGTAACTGGGATCGTGTGACCAATCACCGCAATATTTCCTCTATTATACATACACGGAACCCGATTGACTTACAATCCCCAAATAATGTTCATTATATCCAACATGAACCTTTTTGATTAATGAATGTAATAGAGACTAAAACGAAAACTTTCTTAGCCTGGAATAGTCCAATGTCATAAATAATTCAATTTATATGTAATGGAACCGCATCCTATATGAATTTTGCGCTGCACCCATTGCTTTTACAATTTATTACCATTGATATAAGAAGATCGGCTTTTATTAATCTAGATCATCGGGCGGTCGTAGAATGTTAAATTTATAGCGGCATTACTTGCATCATTAGAGATTGTACGAGAGAAAATTTAACAATGTTAGCTGAAGATATTCCCCGGACTCATTAGAAATTAACCGTAATGAAACGTGTGTTAGTAAGTGAATATATCGATAATTAATTTAATAATAGAGTAATAAATTAAAAAACAAAACTAGAACTCCTATATTTTGAAAGAAAAAAACCGGTCCTTTCATCAGCAATAAGTTATTGTCAACAACTTGATCTGTTCTAAATATCGGTCTTTAAGTTTTAGTATGGATTTTTTCCGTTAAACTTGAGGTCGTTATTTATTAAATACCTGTTACGTCCATTGATGCTACGATTTAGCTCTGATTGGCAAAAACCGGTTATAGTGGTGACCGTTAAAATCCGTTTGATCGGTTAGAAGCTTAAAATGATTTTAAATATTCTATCCATATCCTATCTTACTAATAAAAAATGCAATCTTAATGAAACATTAATTATATCTTTACGGTCATATAAAACACTAATATGCTCTTATTAAGATTTCATTTCTTAATTTTTATTTTTATATATGATGTCCATTAGTTTCTCTTTTTACACGTTTATTCATTTATTCCAAATTTAGTTGTATGCGTCGGCAAATTTTGAACATAGAATGCGCTTTCTATCGGCAGTGTTGTCGTTGATAGTCGCCATGTTATCTTCGAAGGCATCTGTTTTTGCTCCTTTGTCTGCTTAGAGCTTATCGTTAATTTGCGAAACGTGGGAAACATTAATGTCCCGACTTGATGCATCTTAAATAATTAGTATTATCTTTAACACCTATAAGCTTAAATGCATTGCGGTTTTCTGTCGTGACTTCTACACTGCCAGCCATAAATTAAGCTTATCTTCTAATAACACTGTAATTGTTTGTTTTTCGTATTTACCAAGCTTTCGGTATTACGTCTTTCTAATCAGTTTAAATATTACACTTACCAAAATGTTGCTTTCATTTTGATCTTATTTATATTTTTATTGAGAATTGGAAATGAAATATAAAACAATCATAAATACTGACGTAGTTTTTAGATTTCATGTTTTGTATATTTTAGTCAAAATCATATTTAATTAGATTGAATTAAATCCAATAGCATGTTTTACCCTCCAGCCGATTTCATTCTTATAAATTTGGAAGATCAATATATGTTAACAAATTTATGATTTTAATAATAACAGATGTAAGTACAATAGTTTTTATTGGTTAAACAAAACTAGCAGCTAGACAAGAACAATGTTGCCGGGTGTTCCATTATCGGCGTTTGTTTTGTAACTGGACATAATAGCACGCGTGCAGTAATGACTTCCATTACGGTTTTTGCGACGGCAGGTGACTGCTGATGCTGTGGAATGTAAGCAGCATGTGCCGCAGCTGATGTAATTAATTTTTTGATGCTATCTATATTATTTTATGCTCGATTACTATACCAGTTCCCATCTTTGTGATGGGTATCAATGGCCTTACTCGTTCAAGGCCTCTATTAGGTATGACTATCGTTATTTATTATTTCAGTTATTCGATAATTTATTTTGTATTTCAATTATAAACGATTCTTAAATTATGGTTTAAGCTATTATTAACTTTCCATAATAATAGGCTAGTTCTAAAACAGTTGCATAACAAAAACTTAACAATAAATATGTTAATAGGAAGGATCAATGGCCTTTTCAAAATGTTATACATTGTTTTAATTTGGTTATAAATTCGTATTCGTCACGGTCACTTTAAAAAGGGTAAATAATATCATCAATGTCAATGAAATATACGAAAAAAAAATTTTCATTGGTTTTATTTTCCATAAGACCATATCAAAATGTTTTTGACTTTGATAAACAAATTATACTTTAATTAGAGTTTATAAGAAGTTATATGGTTTTAATAAGAAGTTTCAAAACCATAAAATTCTTGGAAGCAATTTTTACTTATTTCTTTCTATATATTTTTTCTATTCTATATATTTAAATACTTGAAGTATTTTATATATTTTAAATAATTTTTTTTATAATACTTTTGCATAATTTATACATAACAATACATCTATACTAATATTATAAAGCTGAAGAGTTTGTTTGTTTGAACGCACTAATCTCTGGAACTACTGGCCCGAATTGAAAAATTCTTTTTGTGTTGAATAGTCCGTTTATAGAGGAAGGCTATAGGGTATATGTCATCTCGCTGTGACTTATAGAAGTCAAGCAGCAATAAAAAATGCTGCAAAAACGGGAAAAGATTTCTTTTTTGAGAGCTTTCCTCGCGTGCGCTGAGGAAACACTAAAAACAGCGCGGACGGAGTCGCGGGCGACCCCTAGTTTAAAATAAATTTGTATTATGATTATATTATATAGTTATTATTAAAAATGTACACTTCAAAGGTAAACTACTTGATCTCATGGACGAAAAAAGCAAGGTCTTCTGTGTTTAGGCTGTTGTGTTAAGTAATAATGTAGTTACCAATAGGTACATTTCGGTAGCTGTTACTGGATGTCCTAGATAAATTAAATTGTATGTGCCGAGTATATGTTCGTTCTGTTTGACAAGATCTTAGAGTCTGCTATAGTGGTGTTACCTAATGGTACGCTTCGGTAGTTGATACTGGATCCTCTAGTCCCATGGGTTGAGTTGTACGCACCGAGTTGCCGAGTCTAGGCAGCATCTATCTAGCAGCATCCACCTTCATGTTACTTTATTATAACATCATGATAATACAGAATATTTCGTAAATTAAAAAGTGTCAAACATGTTTTTTTTTAATAAATCTTTATGAAAAGGATCTGCATACAAGCGATCTGAGACAACTTGCAAACCGACCTCAAAGTGAATGACGTAGTATTAGAATATTAAAAATATTTGTAACAAAACGTCAACTATAAAAGACAATCAAATAAATAAAAAAATGTTACAATTTGAAATATTATGTAAAGTACCTACCTACTTATGTTTTTAAGTGAGTATGTTTTCTTAACCTTTTTTATTTTTATTTTAAAATATATGGGTACGCTAATTTTGAATACGAGAAAATGTACCGAAATTAATTATTTAAGATATCATAAAATATGTGTGAAAAACGTTAGTTTGTATAAAAAAATATCATATTGAAGGATTGAAGGAGCAAAATTACACAGATCTATCTAGAAGCGGTCAAATCACACGGAAATTTTTAACAAATTAATGCTTTTTCTACTTTCTTATTTTGACAAAATGCATAGATTTTACGTAATCGAAATATAACATCATTAATATCACTTTCTCGTTCAGAGCATATTAATTAATTTCGATCAAGCTATATGCGAAATAATATTTACATTACTTTGTTATATTTATTTGATAAGTTACATCATCGCCTAATAAAAAAACTAGGCTCATTATTTTTATTATTATTATTGTGTTTCTAATGAGTTTCGGTGCTACGGTTACGGTAAGTTTTATATTTGAGTTTTTAGGATTCCGTACCCAAAGGATAAAAACGGACCTATTACTAAGACTTCGCTGTCCGTCTGTATGTCTCCAAGCTTTATCTCATGATCCGTAGCTAGACAGTAGACATTTTAATAGATGATGTATTTTTCTGTTGCTAAAACAACAAATAAAATAAATATTTTAAAGGGGCTCTCAAACAAAAAATTTTTTTTTGCCTTTTTTTATATAATGGTACGGAACCTTTGTGCGTGAGTCCTTACTCGCACTTGGCTGGTTTTTGTAATCATTTGTCCACTACGAGCCTTAAATGACTACGAAGGCACGAATAAGTCCTTAAAATTCTTTGTAAACTGACCGAAACAAATTAAATGATATACATTCTGAATCGGAGTGTGAGAAGAATTAGTGATCAAATTATAGGCCTCACAATAAGAGATAGACAAATCGGAAGTAGGTAGTAATTATCTCATGCTAATGACCTATCATTATATTGATTTTACATACATCTCGCTGCTTTCATTTATAATATGTAATTATTGGGTTTAATGTTGCTTAGCAACCGACATTAAAGTATAATGAAGTAGGTACATACACAAAGATTGCACTTATTTGTAAAGTTAATTAGGTTTTGCTGATCTCGTATTTTTTTTTCGTTTGCTATTATTTACTACATATGTTATTAATTCTGATTATCAATATAACCAGTAAAAAAACAATAAGAAACAATTATTATTTCTGTATTAATAAGTTCTCATAATAAAAGTATATTGTTATAATAGTCTTTATTTGAAATAAATATTTAAATTCACCGATACGGGCAGGACTTGAACTTGCGACTTTTGGGAACTATTCCGTCGCTCTCCTATTGGGCTACCGTGTCGTTACCACAGTCGAGTTGATGAAGCTACAGTTATGAAGTTATATCAGCATTTGGCTATATTAGCATCTTATATATTTTTTTGCTGGATCCAATATTTTTTTAACTTTCAACTACCGATTCTATAGGTATTTTTAGATTTAGACAGATTTTTAGATTCTTTTCCGATAATATCAATGATTAAATTAGTTCATCCATCATCAATAAAATTAGTTCATCCATCATCAATAAAATTAAATGTCTTAATTTATTAAACTTTGATCGGATTTTAACTATACAATAACACAAATAAATATTGCATAAACATAAAATACTTTTATTTGCAATCTATTTAGAGATCCATAAATTGCATATAACAATGACACACATATGTACGTTAAATAATGTATGTCACAATGTCAATAAACTGTCGCAGGCGCAGCTCTCGCGCCCTGCGCCGGCGCACTTCCGCTGTACGCGTGCGAGATTATGTGCGTTGATCGAGATTTACACCTGTAATAACTAGTTTTATTTATAGTAATATCAAATGGTTATATTCCATGATTTGTTGCATTTCATCCAGTATTTCTAATGTTATCTAAAAATGTTAAATGTGTTGTTATGCTGATGTTAATCCTTTTTTAAATACGAATAAAAATTAAACTTATACATTTTAATTCTAACGCCTTAAAATAAAATATATTTGTATTCGAAAACACGAAATATTACCAACCTATTTCTTCACTACTATTTAAATTTAGGTATGTCACTAAAACTTGTTTTTTATCTATGCTGTTATGGATATAATGTATGTTACGATGTCAATAAACTGCAGCTAGTAGCGGGTCACAATTCGTTGAGCGCCAAGCCCTTGTGCGCTTCCGCCGTGCGCCCGCGCACGACCGACAGATTACGATTCACACCTGTATGTCATGTGCTGTTAATGATATTATTGTTCGATTTAGTAAATCATTATCACTAAATAAGTTATTAAATTATAGTATATAATAATGTCTTACTATTTGTTATTGCTATTTGAATTTTGGGGTTTTTTTTTTAAATATATGAAGAAGTAAAAGTATATATTTTAAATATATTTATCTAATTTAAAGTACCTATGGTATTTAATTAAATAAAAATAATATATTTTATATATAGTGTAAAGGTCAAATTAATAAAAAATTATAAAAGTCCACAAAAGTATTCGCGTGTCCCCGAAACCCAGATCACTGTGGATTCCACGAGCGAGAGTAGTGTTTACAATACACATGGAAAGCGATTTTTATAAGATTTTTAATAAGGTGAGAAAGGATGATGCTTAAAAAGAAAGTTTGGTTTCCCGTTCCTGTCAAAAAAGTGATAGTAGAAAATGAATGCAATATTAAAGTTAATTAACCCGAATATTCATAACGCAAGTAAAATATGCTAACACATGGTATCTTACGAAAATTAAGTACTTCGTTTCTCAACCATAACGGTGTTGAACAATTTAGCCGTTATACACTTTATTTCCTATGCCACTTCAATTCGCCCCGAGGTAAATAGAATGCACTTGATGTGTAAATAGTAAATACAAATAAACTACATATGGTAGTGGTCTCATCAATAACTCATGACCAAAGACAATTGCAGGTGTCCAATAAGTTGTAGTACATTCCACTGGATAGACCTGTAGCTGGGCACGCGTTGAAATTATTAATAACTTGCCATCATTCTAACTTATAAAATTAGATATTATTGTAAATATTCTTATGATTTTTTTTTCCTAATTTGTTTGTTGTTTAAAAAAAACTTTGTAGTAAGTTTAATACCTATTACTTGTTCTATCACAAGTTAACACTATTTTGCGAACGAATCAGATGTATATATTTTTTTCGAATTTAATTTAATTGACACGGAGATAGTAAACATTCAAGGCTGTCAATAGACCTAGAAAGAAGAGAAATCGTGTGTATTATTATACATAAGTGTTTTAATATATTATAAAAAATGCAAAATATATACCAAATAACATTTTGTTTTGAAAGTTTGCGATAATTGATCCAAGTGAAATTCACATTCTAAAAGCTTCGGTAACTGTCAATACTCGGACATAACATGAGTTGCTTCAAAGACAACGAACTCAATCACTTTCATCTCAGCATTGTACATAGTAATGATCACGACAAAATTATACAGCTGATCTATGTGTTACATCTTTGTTTTTTTATCCATCTTAAAAATTGAGCACCTTTAATGTTAAGTGCGTGCGTCACCTAAAGTGAAATGCTATATTTTAACGATACTATATTTAGATTTTTTTATATTAAGAAAGTAAGATTTAATGTTATTGTTAGTTAGCTTTTATAATTTTCTGATATATATTTAAATTGAAAGATCATTGTCAATAAACGATCTGACAAAACAATAATTTTGTAAATATCAGTTAAAGCAATATCTCCTGCATAATGTTCCCTTGTAGCTTAAAGAGCGTCGATAACAGTTTTATTGTATCGACAAGATTTCTAAGGCTATAATAGTAAGTTATAATTTATAGCTTGTGGTGGCGAACCGACTTTATCGAACCTGTTTTCTCTCGACCTGCCGTCCCAGCTCCATCAATCACGATGAATAAAAACATGTGATTTGATTACACGTCATTAAGTGCGCGTATTTTTTTAGTTTCTCACGATGATGCCTAATAATGTATTTAGTTTGCAACAGTTTTAATTGTTTTTATAATTAAATTTGTCTATGTTAATTCTTATCTGACGAAGTGTTTTGTGTTTTTTTTTATTAACAGATTATCTTTAAGAGAAAATTTTATCGTCGTGTTTTGATTACTTCGAAATTGGAACCTATATTTTGAAATTTATTTAATTGGATAATTTTATGTATGCCCTCGAAACTTTTTATTAAATTATAAAGCTGTATTTTTTGTTCGTAATAAAAAATAAGAATGTAATTATTAAAAAAAAACTCGCCTATCATCATCATCTACATAGATTTATTTCTCTTCAACGAGTCTTATGTAAATATCTTCATTTCATAATAATAAAGTAAAAGTATACAAACACTATGGTTGCTTTTGAATATTGTTTTGTTAATGTGTTGAAAGTTCTTGTCAGAGATCTGAATGGAGTTCAATTTCTCCGTCCTTCGGTCTCTCGTGTTTACTTTCGATCGTTTGGCGCATGTTGTTCTGTGCTTTATTTTTATATTTGCTATTACAGCGCCCACGAACTATTAAAATAATACTATATTCGGATTTTGTCTTACATAAGCCGTGTTTGTTTCTTTATATACCGATTATAGTCAAACTAAACAATATTTATCTAGATTTTGTTTTCTTGTCTTATATTTGTTACCCGACTTTGTCATTGCTCAAACTTTGCTTTAACTTTATTGATAGAATTAATCTAGGTTTTGTAAACACAGAATTTGTCTTTATTATTTGAACTTGATCACACTATTAAAAATATTGATACAGTTTTAAGGCAGGAACAATTAATATTTTTCAATTGACTACTATTTACGTTACTAAAATTTTTCTTAAATTAAAATTTCCTCAAACAAGAAAACTTCTACAATTTTGAAGACACGAAAGCTTAAATACTTTAGTACAATAGCAGAACATTGAATAGGTTTATTACGTTTTTCAATAACGCGAATATAGGTACTGTAATGGACACAGGTTTTCGCTTATGTTAACTTGTTTTTTAATTTTAATTTATTTTAATACCTTAACTCTTTATAATATCAAAGTTTTCTAACTCAGAAAACTGAACTTCAAACGGTTCGTAAGTTTTTAGGAGATTCCTAAACATACCGACAGACAGACAGGTGAAAAGGAAGGGCTGGCAAACATGAGCAAAATAAAAAAAAATGTTATATCTTTATATAGCTTTTTCTAAAACCTTTGGGCATATTATTTTGTAGTTTTCTTTTTCTAACTACATCCATTGTATAAGTAACTATAGATATTTATGGTAAAATTATTTTTTGACGTCTTCAAATTACTTGGAATTTTAAATATGAAACAATTATTATGGTTTTAATAAATATACCTAATAAATGCAATCAGATTTGTACTCTCTACTGTCGTGTTGATTTTATATATTTTTTGTACACTCAAGCGTTGATCGTATCGAATCGATACACAGACAGCAACAACAAAACTATTCTTATTAAATCGAAAGTTTAAATTATATTTAAATTATTACATTTCATTAATAAGCAATAGGATTTAATTTCATGCGAATAGAGTTTGAATTTGTATGAATTAATGCAATCTTTTTATTTGGATTGAAAGCATGATACGTAATATTACGAATATGTATTGTTCGCGAACTTTCTTCTTATGAGATAATTAGTAAAATATGGCCGCAGGTGATGCTGTAGGCCAATCCCACGCTGAGGTGCTGATTGCTTGTGAATTAATAATGTAATTCCTTGCAAGGAATTACATTGTCCACGTAAGATCGTTCTGTATTAGATGCGAATGACCGCTGATACTTGTAATAATTACGAGAGTTATCATAATAAGAAGTAGTCTTTATAAACTTTTTTATCTGTCGGATGATATCAGCAAAAAAATAAAAAGACCAACCATCTTTTGAATGGATGAATGTACAAGTAAGATATTTTGCTAAGTTATCTCATCCAAGAAATTTTATGTTAAATAGAAATAAAAATGGTTAGAATATAAGTTCTACTTATCTAATTGATAGCAAGGGTCGTTATATCTGATTTGAGATCAAGGTTTTTTTAAAATTTGTTGCCTTGTGTCTTATCAGTTAATAGGTGACGTCATTTTCCTTGAGTTGATAATTTTTTATCAACTGATTTTTTCAACTCTTCAAGAAATAAAAATCTCAATAAAAAAGAGCGTTTATTGGCGAATAGTATTTTATGTATCTTATTGTCGATTATTCTTTGTACATAAAATAAATGGTTGCTATTGACTGAAAAATTGTTGCACGTTTTATTGAATTTCTTTCAGAATAAATGAATATGTTGTGTTCTTGATACCGGCGACTTGCTCGAAAACTTACTATAATTTTATAAGATGCCATACCTATTTATGATTTTTATTATTTAAGTAGATGTTATTAGTCACAAAAATATTTCTTTTAGTAAATTGCAATTCATTTTTAATTCGAAAACAGTTTTTAAATATAAACGTTTAATTGGTATAATTTATACAAAAACAAAACGTATACAAAGCTATTCTAAATTTATGTATTAATTAAATATACCAAAATAACATCTACTGGCTGGCTGTTTTTGGCAAGTAATTCAAGTTGTCCATTACGTTAATGATTGTGGGCGATTCCATATCGATCGAAATCACGAGTAGGGTTGAGAAAAATAGTAAATATAGAATATAAAATTCAAAAATGTTTTTTAACGATGTTAACTGTAATTTATTATATAAGTAAAAATATTTAGTGAATTGTACATGTGTTGTGAAAAAAGTAATATGCGTTAGCACATGACATATGTAAAAGTATCTTAAGATCAGACGTTTTACAACATTCCTTAAAAAATGTGTTGCCCTTAATTGTGGCACGTTTTGCAACTAAACTTTGGTGGAAACGTATAATATTTTTTTATCACATATTTTTTTATTTTAATTCATAAACTTGGACAGCCCTAAAGCTTCGATATATATTTCTATCAACACTTTACATTTTAGGCTAGAAAGCGACAGTAAACTTTCGCTAGTACAAAATCGCCGACCGACCTGGTATTTTGCTAAATGTATCGATTATTCATATATGTATTAGTCTTTTGTATTTCTATTTTGCCGCCGGCCTTATCTTTGTTGTTAAGAAACGTAACTTCAAAGTCATGGCAACTGCTGCTACGAGTATCTTTAGATTTGATAATTACTTTTTTTTTTAGAATAATCTAATTATTTTTTCGTTGTAATGTTATTATAATACTAACTTAATTTGCAGTGTTATTGATAATATGGTTCAGTTTTAGATTTAAATTAAGAGTTTTTCGCTCTTCAAGCATGTTTTAAGTTCTAAGTAATTAGTTTAGTAATCTATGTAGAATATTAATATGACTTAAAATTTCTAATATTAGGACCTAAATTATGCCTACTTCTTAGAATAATTACCTGCTAGTAGTAACAAAACTTTTAGAACGTTCACTTTTACCTTTATCCTTTTCTAATAAAATTTTATAACATGTAATTCAATAAAGCTTTCATAATAAAATTATGAACAATACAGACGTTTTGAAATAAATAAATTCCAAGCCATTATAATATAAAAAAAGCTTTCTAACGCGTGGAAAAACGTTAGTTTGCGAAACGGATATATACCTGTCATTTATATAACCCATACATTAATATCTCTGGCGAAATCTTGAAAATACTATTTTAATACATTTTATTGGATAGGACTTATGAAATCGCTAATGTCATTGACTCTGTCGTTATCAGTTTTATATAATTTGATTATTATTATAATATTAAACGTTTTTAATTCGTATCTCGTATTCGTAAATTGTTAGTGTTATGTTTATAATGTTGCTATTAATTAATGATTATAATAATTATGGAATGATGTAAAAAGTATTATATTTTATAAATTAAATTAAATACATACCTGATCTGCAAAAATAATTCTACAACTTTCCAGCGAAGAAAAAAGACGAATTCTTGGCATGCCGCAGTCTGATGAGCGTTCACAAGAAGGAATTCACAAGGGAAAGAATTCAAATTAGTGCTAGCAACATTATTTTACTTTTCCTGTGTTTACAATAATGTTTTAGGAATGTAGTTGTTTATAAAATACTTCATTTAAGGTGTCAACTTTTACTATAGATTTTTTTTATTTATCCAAAAAATGTATTCAGTTATACGGAAAATATAATGAAGTTCTCACAGTCGCCTTTCCCCAAAGCATTGTTGCGTAATTCAGAACGTGGACCGTGGGAAGTCATAGTCATATTCCAGAGAAATGTGGTATTGTTCCAGAGCATTGTTCCCTGAACTACGAAACTCTTCAATTTTAAATAACCTAACTAAAAAAAGTGGTTTATTGATTGTATATTATAAAGAGAAAAACAAAGTATGTATGTATAAGGTTCAAAGCTGTATTAACCAATAAGTATTATTACGTATTACAATTTTACTTTTTATTTAAACACATACAAATTACAATTTCTCTTTGTAAATTTTGCCCATGTTCTGATGTTGGCCGTCGCAGTCGTGACTAGAACATCTCCTCGGTCTATCTCATACAATACCCTATTCATTCCACAACATGCATCCTTCAGTTATTGTCGGAATTCAATTATACGTATGTCTGTCTGCATGTCTGCGATGCTGCGATGACACCTGTCCCTCATAGCCATTGAACTGTATGTCCGGCTTTTGTTTGTAATTTTACGATATATATTGCATGGTTTGGATATATATTGCATGGTATATTTAAGAAAAATATCCTGTACAATATCTAGATAATATCATTATATGTATATTTGTTTAAATTTTGATGAAAACATTTATACCTAGTTATCGTAAGTTGTCATCATAGTATAGGGACATTCTTGAGATGTGAAAACCATACCCAATATTTTATCTCTCAGTATATGAAACATTAACCTCGTAATGGTGTTTATTCACTTGACTTTGATATAATAGTAGTAAACCTACACACAGTTTAATTACAACATTGTTTTTAAATGTAAATAAATAAATTTGTAAATTTAATTCCCCATTATATATTTTAGACGAAATCCATTATACATCTATGGGCAGTGTAAAATATCTTTATCTGTATGAGAAATTATGCTCCTTATGTCTTAAGTAAGTTACACAATATCAGTGTCAATAATGTCAGCGCTATCATTATGATTAATTAGAGCGACTGAAGCCTATTTCCGAGCTGCATAATTCCTTATGCAATACCCCGGTACTAGATTTTATAGTGTAAATATGTTAATTTACTTGTTATTAGGTATTGTAACTGGAGATAGCAACATTTAACACGCTCTCAAACACTATAACTGGATGTCTGATTCTTGAGAATAAGGTTGCTATTTTTGAAGTAAGAACTAGCTGTTGCCCATGACTACGTCCACGTAGACTGTAAAAATAATATTTAGGTATCTGACTTATGTGGGTACATAGCCATATAAAGATTTTTTTTACAGTCTACGTGGACGGAGTCATAGGCAACAAACAGCTAGTAAATAATAAATCATGGAATAAAAGTAGCATAAGTTACTCCTTATTACATGAGCTACCTATCTGCAAATGGAAGTTCTGTCAGAATCGCTTTATCCATTTTTGAGATTAGCGTGTACAAACAGACAGACAGACAGACCGACAAAAATTTAAAAAAAAATTATTTTGGTATATGTCCTGTGTATACATCCATATGCAGTTACTAAATAGCGATTATTTCAATATTACAATCAGACACTCTAATTTTATTTATTTGTATAGATTATAATAAATTTATATTTCAAATTTTATCCTTGTTTCTTATTTAAATAATTTTACAAATAGTCTTTAAACAAGAATAAATATTGGTTCAAATGCTTGCGTTTAACAAACTACAAAAAAAAACAATCATTATTATTAATATAATAAATAAAGAAGTGGTAAATTGTTTTTACATAAATATCGAATGAAAAAAATATGCATACGAGTGGTAGCAGGGTCAAAAGTTGTCCGTCTCGATGAACTTTTAATTCTATAAGTGTCAAATAATAAATAAACTAACATCCCTAAACATGCGTAAAGACTACTTAAATTTCAAACATGTGGAATAAATGTTTATCTGAGTTGTCCAAAATGTAATTTGGATGTGAAACATTAAATTCCCTCCGACATTTGATTAGCAGTTAATTTGAATAAGGAAGCCCCGGCCGGCGCCAAACGGTCCCAGTATATTTACATAACCTTTCTATTCGCTAGATGGCGCTGTACTGTGTTGCGCAACAGAATGAATGGCTCGTTAAATGTACGATAGCGGTGTAGGAAGGACACATATTGAGATTTATTGGCAACATACATTCGGTGAGGCACTTATTATTGATTGTGTTTCCTTGATTTTATACAATACTGTCAGCGCTTTTCAGATACCTATATAATAATATCGATTTTTTTTCAACATTTATCAATGAATTCAATTATTGCAATTGAATTTGGATTTACTAATTTATTTTCCTTTTCAGTTCACTCCTTATCTTCCTCATCTTTATTAAAAGTTGTAAATTGGAAATAAAATAAATGTTTAGATAAAAATAAATAAAACAGTTATGAAATGTAAGTCTGTAAACTGTGACTATGATTCTGTAAAGTACAGGTCTGTAGCTATATCATATAGTATGTATGTTTATGTATTCATCATAACCATTAAAACTAACAGAAACAGATCCATTAACAAGAACGCATTTACGAATGTCCATTTAGCCTACTGTCAATATATTTAATCTAGGTATAACGCCCTGCAGGTGCACATTCAGTTATGAGTTATATTATTTCACTATTATCATATTTAATATCTTACATTTACACTATAAGTGTATTAATACATTGCTTATAATTCTTTAATTATTTCATGACTATTTCTTACATTTCATCTTCATTCAAAGATTGTTTTATTTCGATAGTAGGCATAATATTATTTGAATCGAATTCTGCAAATCGAATAATAGTTTACAACTTAATCGTATTACAGTATGTCATGTTGTAATCGTTATTCATTCGACTCGTTAAACCATATATAAATGATTAAATTAAATTTACCGAATACAATGAACTTTAATCAAAACGCGTGTGAAGTAATTCGATTAAATTGCTCTGGAGTTACAGAGTGTGAGCGAAAATAACAAATGTCTGTAGAAGAATTAATCTAATACGAAATATGTGAAATATTTGTTTTATCAATATTAGCTTATGATAAAGGGATTAACAAAACATGCAATTAGTTTCTGGTGTTTGTATCTTGATCTACGATTAACAGTCTTTGTATCTTCACTAATTTATTATATTGGTTTAAACATACTTATTAATGTACGTGTTTAATTTATAATTAGATCCTTAGATATGAAATTGGAGTTTTTCGTACGGGCCACTTGAATTCCAAATTCAAACTTTTACAGCTATTTACACATGTATTTTTGTCATAGAGATATTATACATAGAGTAGGGAAGCCAGCCTAAATTGTTACCATCGAACTTAAAAGAGATAGGTAGATCGAAAAACCCTATCTATCTCAACTTTTTATGAGATCTCGTGCTTCTTCGTCGTCGTCTCGAGTGTAATTCGTAGCAACTGTCATTTTTATTGAGTAGTGTCAAAAATGTTTTACACAAATGTTTCGAAAATTTTTAAAACGCTTCATTAATATTTCTTTGCGCATGCGTAATAAGGCAAAGAGAAACAGTATGACATCTTGCATCTTTTTTTAACTGTCTGACACTGACGCTCATACGAATACCTGTGGCTCACCTATTCTATGTATATTAATTCTATGATTTTTGTTTCGTTGACCGTCATTCATTTGTTTTTTTTGTTTTTTTTTCTGTTTGCGTTACTCAGTTTACAAAATGGAAAACGTAAAATATCGCACTATTTATGAGTATGAGTTCCACGGTGACACCAGTGCTGCGGAAACGACTCAAAGGGTTAATTATATTTATGGCGGTCGTGTTGCAAAAGAAAATACAGTTCGTTTTTTGTTCTAACGTTTTCGTACGGGAAAATTCATCCTGCACAATCAGTCGTGGACGGACGTGAACGGCCGGAGACCCAAGTTGATAATAAAGAATTGAAGGCGGCTAGCATTTCCATTTGAGTTGTAAGAGTTTTGGTTTGAAAATGGTATCATTTGAAAGGGGTTGGTCTCCCCTTTCTTTTAATACTATTCCCAGCCCGAGAAAATGCGTAGTTTCTTTTTTATATGTTTTTTTGTGTGAAATAAACTTACCGTGTTTTCACCAATATTAGCACAAAAACACAATATTTAACACAAGAACACAAGAACACTTCACATCTATGCAATATGTTTATCAATTATTTATATGATATTAATTTCTCATTTTAATTTAACAAGAAAAACACAATTCGTAACAACTTTGTTGTTTTAGATTCCCTAATGTTAAATGGCGGCAACTTGACATATGATGTTTGTGATTTAAAATGCTTTTTGAAATAATTAATATTTATATTACTTTTTTTGTCAAAACTGCCTCTGTTAACCCCGACTCCACGTAGTCTTGTCTGTCCTACCCCTAGAGTGTTTTTGTAAATCCGGAGGCGCGGAAGGAGGGCAGCCCCCATCCGCCGTAACACTGAGTTGAAACCCAATCGAGCCGTAGCTACTGAGGCTGGTCGAACAAGCCGAAGTGGCGAAGGCGAGCTTGGGTTTCAGTTCAGGTTTACCAAGGGTGAAGGGGCTGGCCATCCTGAAGCGCCGGAGACGTCACAGAAGTCTTAATTACTTACATTTTAGGTTAGTTTTTACGAAACTTCAAATCAAAATATCTCCAAAACTAAACATTTTCTCACAATAAAAATGGTGTCAGGGGATAGGGCTTCGACCCCTCTTTTCTCCCTATCCCCCTCTCTCTTCTATTCTTACAACTCAATTGGAAAGTGTTACCTTGAAGGCTATTGTGGAAGCGGTTCCATCGCTAACCACATCCGAGTTAGCTGTAGGCTGCGGTGTTACTGATAAAACTGTTTTAATCCACTTGAAGCAAATTTGGAAAATTAAAAAGCTTGAAAGAGTAGGAATGCTGCGTTATACATATTACTCAACCGGCACAATACTGAAGAGTTTTTAAATCGAATTTACCTGTGATGAAAAATGGATTCTCTACGGTAAAAGCGCTCATCGCAATGGTTGGATCCTGGTCAACCAGCCAAATCCTGCTCCAAGCGAAAATTTACCCAAATAAAAATACTTGTAAGCGTTTGGTGGACTAGTGCCGGTATTGTTCATTATAGTTTTTTTCAAATCTGACCAGACTATAACGGCAAATGTCTATTGTTAGCAATGGCAAACCATGATGGAAAAGCTAGCTACTAAACAACCTAGGCTGATCAATTGTTCCTTACCACTGCTGCATCACGACAACGCTAAAACACAGCTGCACAACAGACGGCTACCAAATTAAAAGAGCTTCAATTAGAATGTCTAAGACATGCACTGTGCTCCCCGGACCTTGGTCCTAGAGATTACCATTTTTTTTCGAAATTTGGATGACTTCTTGCAAGGGAAAAAAATCAACTCCGATGGGGCAGTCCAAATCGCCTTCAAAGATTATATTGATTCTCGTCTGACTGTTTTTTTTTATAAAAAAGGGATCAATGAACTGCCTGCAAGATGGCAAATGTGCATAGAAAACCATGGTTTATACTTTGATCAATTAAATACATTATATTCAAAAATATTCAACTTTTTGTTATCTTCTTACAAAACGCCTTTTTTATTTGTAATGATATATAAAATAACAATATTTTGTGTATAATACATCTTATATATACATTAATTACTCTTGAACCGATGGCGGTAGTTAAACAGGCAGCAAATCAAATGAAGCATTGTATTTTTTTTACTATCGTTAATATAAACAGATAAAGAATAATAAGAGAATAAATCAATAAAAACGCGCAAAACGGTAACTTCAAATATTTTATAATACTGTAATAATAATAAACTAAATAACTACTATATAGCAATGTTTTTCCATCACAGATAACAAAATAATTATTCCAACAAAACTTTGTTTACAAATGTATCCGAGAATTACGAAGCGTAACTCTATCAGAACTTTTTCATGAGGGTTTTTCTCACTCTGTGACTTTTTACAAGTATTTTTGACAAGTCACGTAACATTTCAATGTCAATAACCTTGGTTCATTCGCTTATCGGCTTTTACGAGTTTGTTATGCTTATTGCTTATTCCCCTATCGAGAGTACTTTTCACATAAATAGATTTATTACGATTTATTTATTAATAAATAGGATGTTCAATCGTTTTACTCACAGTATCATTTGTTAACCCTCAACATGCTACTTTCTCCTCGAGCCATAAAGGGCTTTTCAGACCCCCAGTTCCATGTACGACAGTGACCTGCGGGTAACTAGAGAACGGGTTATCATAGTTCATCTCAGCACAATTGAATATAGGTCTACTGACCTTATTACACACCTTTATGTGCCGATCAGTGCGATAAGCTCTAGATGAATAAATAGCATGGAAACTTTTACTTCTGTCAGTTTTGATAAGTAATTTCTAGATGAAGTTTGATAATTTTAATGGATTTTTAACATGTCAAAGAAAACGTGAATCCTGATAAGGTTGGTATATTTATTTTCGTTTGCTTAATTTGCTAGTATAGTAACACACTTCTTTCATAATAAAGAGAGCAAAGTTCTTGAAATATATTCGTGACAAACTTCTGTAAGTTCTGTAAGTGACAATTTAAGATTTTTATTACATTGTGATATGGCGATATTGTTTCTTGAAAATGATATTAAAATCAATGAAAAATAGACTCGAAAGTAACCAACAACATTGCTATTTCAGTTATTCAAAGTTATTCAAAGAGTTGCGTATATTAACTATTGGGTTAACATAAGGTTCAAAAGGCCAAACAATTGTGTTAATTTTCTTTACCTAACCATTTAATATTTATGAATATTAATATTGAACACTGAGGTGATAATCAGATTATACTTAGTTAACTTTCTAGACTACTTTTGTATTAGCATAATCTTGATTTACTTTTATGTAAATAAATTTATGATATTCAAGTTATTATTACAGTTATTTGAGCGTTTATTGATTATATAATAACGATGCAAGGAAATGAGATGCCGCGGTAACGAGAATGTTTTTATAAGCATTAGTGTCGGGAATATCACCATAATAGTGGAACTTTCATGTAAAATGCTTACTATAAGTATAGTAATAGTGCCGTGGTAATAGGTTTGTGTAATAGTATAACTTAGAATATTGAAATATACGATACAATAGACAGTGTAGTGAACAAAAATACCTACATGTTTTATTACATATTTTTAAATGACCTTACAAAGACACTAATAGACTAGACGCACGCAACGCGTATTGTTTAGCTTACGGCAGATCGGATGCTGTTATTGCCGTCTTAGTTGCGTTAAGTTGCGCAACACAATGCAACATCATATTGCACGTGATTTGCATACAATGAACTCGATAAGCGCCGCGTTGTTTGGCTATTTGCAGGTTCGATAATGATATGCCTGTCATTGTCTATTACAAGCGTAACATTCCTAGCTGTGTGTGGCTCGGTGTCAGCTGACGTTGCATATAGGGCAGTCTTGAAAATGTTTATTAACCTGTTTATTCTGGGTTCGTTTTATGTCAAGCACTACTTTGTCAGAAAACTTGGAAAAAAAAAATTAGAAGCTGTTCAGTTAACTGAAGCTCTTATACAACACTCGACTATAGTCGAATCACCTTCTCCAGAAGATTGGCGTGAAGTAGCTATAGTACAGGGTTATTTGTAATTAATTGGCCACCTCTTGCAGACAGCATCTCTACATCAACCTCAACAACATTTGTTCTACCACTTTTAATAATTAATAGTTTTTAAAATTTAAGTTTTCCCATACAACATATAATTTGTTGCTCCTGAAATGGCATTAACTCTGAGCGTTGGTATAGCGTCCGGGACTCCTTATAAAATACAGAGTAATAAGTAAAAGAGGAGCAAAAATTTCTTTGTTACGTTTTTTTGTGTTCTTTCTCAAAATTTATAAATAGTCGTAGAACAAATATTGTTGGAATTGACATAGAGAGGCTGCCTGCAAGAGGTGGCCAATTAATTACAAATAACCCTGTATAAATTGAAAGCAAGATGACTAAACCCCCTTTCTCTGCGTGAATATTAATCTCCAGCATCCCGCCGCATTTCTCAAGGATGGCAACGCCTTTGCTAGATTCCATATTTGGAGATAGCCATGGGCGACGGCACACATACTGTAATAGGGATCGTCTGCTCTATTGCCACCCAATAAAAAAAAAGTTCTCGAGTTATAGTATTTACTATTTACTATATTTAAAATGTAAGGCTTAGATGTAGTAATACAAATCTGTTGTTAAATAATGTCTTGACGTCTGTTATTCAAACTAAGAAATAGATTAGATTTGCATGACTTATTTCCTTTCATCAATCTTGTTTCCACACCAATGTTAATTGAAGAGTGCAAGATCACGCTTCGAGAACACTGGGAATTTACAAAGTATAATATTTACGGTTAAAAAAGCGCTTTATATGCAGAGGCGTTTGCAAATTATGAATTCTTAACTTCTTTTTTAAAGCGCTTTTTCAAGCCTCTTTCCTATGCAGATTAGTTTGGTAATATGTGTTTCATACATAAACTGGCATCAGCCGTTCCATTCAATGCTCATGATAGTCATGCTGGATAAACAAGAATGAATTTAGTAAGAAGTAATAAAAGTTGTAACATCTTAGAGGCATCTCAAATATAATGAAACCACTTATCATCATCAGGTGGACCGTGTGCTTTCTTGCCACCATCGTGGCAGTAAAAAAAAAACAAAACAAAAAAAAAACGAAGTCTTACTAATATAATAATAGAAAATGTTTGATTGTTGCAGTTGGTGATAAATTTGGCGATAGTGGTGTACCATGCGCTGGACTATACGCACGGGGAGGATGAGGAGCGGCTCATCTCACCAGACCTCGAAGGTCTCATCACGGAGATGACTGGAAACATTACAGGTAACCAATACTAAGAGTAATAAGAGATTGTTTTCGTATAAGATTAAGGTCCATTAAAATAACAATTTAAAGGTAACTGGATTAGCGTGAGTGAAAACGAATTACAGAACATAATCGCCATTTCAAAAGCACAGACAAAACTTTCCCATTTTTTTTGCTATTATTGTCACGACATACTATACAAAAGTTTGATGATTTATTGAACTAGGTACTATAGAAATTAAATTTAGATAGTTATAATACTATAGAAATAATAAAAACTCAATCAGCTACTTACATATAAACGACAGACAGCTGGTACCTATACTATACCTATTAAATACTTGACACACAACTACCTTACTTTCGTTTTTTTTTTAATTAATCGCCATCTTGTTGCTTATCACCGTATACTTTTGTTGTTAATCAAATAATATCTTCAATAAATATATTACAGTTGAAATTTATTGCCATTATGACTATTGTAATATCGTATTTTATATCTCTTGCTGTGATTTTGATGAACAGACGTGCGTGCAAACAAGTTTTGTGTAAGCCGTAACCTTTATTGTGTCCCGTTAGACGGTCGACTTGAATTAGCTCGGTGTTCATGGATTCACCAATAACTTGAACCAATAAATATTATAAATCGAATCGATGAAAACCCGTTCCATGAATAAAAAATATTTAATAAAATCAATTTCGAACAATGACTCGTAATATTATTTTATATTAAATAAAAACGTTTTGATGATATTTTCATTTTAATGATTTTACTAAAATCCTTTCATCTTTTTTTACTTGTTCTTAATTTTCTTTCATTTTTAGCTTTAAAATAAAGTTTTAAGTAAACCGTCTTAAATTTCAACAAAATGTTAGTTGATGTCTAGTGAAAATTATAGAAAAATCTAGTTTCTATCTATAATTATATCTTTTATTGGTTATTTAACCTAGAGAGAAAAATAATACAATTTCATATAAATCTTCTAAAACAATGGATGAGGCTCACAGTAAAAAGTGTATTATTCTCGTTTCTTCTTTCTTCCATATAGAACATTTTAACCATGGGAATTTAGCTGATACAACTTAATATTTATGTGTGATGTTACTTTTTATAGTGAAGCGTCTTGTGTGCGCTCATGTTTATTAATATGACTAGCTTATTAAGGACAAATACAAGGAGAAATTAACAAAAAGTGTTCCTAGTTATCTAATAACAAAGTATGGATACTCCATACTTATGTAACATACACAAGAAGTGATATGAAAGACACTTCCCTGGAGATAAGACCAGAGATGGATTGAAACAATAATTGGATGAGAAACGTATTATAATGTACATAGCGGCTGATGGAACGGTAACAAGACCTTAGTACCCTATAAATCTTACGGCAAATACAATGACGAGAAAATTCCATAATTTACATACACTTACACTGTACTTGGCTTCTGTAAACTATATATTTTTCGGCAATGTTGATGTTATGTTACAACTCATGCTTCAGTGATGAGAAATACAACATTTGATTCGGTAATATCATTTGAGAACAACTTTCTTTAAATAAAAAACAAATTCACTGTCGACTCTTGAAAGATCATATAAACAACAAATATGGATTTAGCTTTCTAAAAATAAATATTATTTAACAACAGTATCGTCCATGTGGTCTATGTGATATTTTAGATGTTGTCGTTTATCAGTGACTTTTGACCTAACAGCGATTGGAGCCCCTCCCATAGAGTTAGTTCACAATGAATCGAGACAATCCGTTCCGCCTGGATTTCACCACCCTTTCTAACTCTCACGGATCTGTTCAATCTAAATTGAGTTGTCACAGTATCTGATTTTCTTTTATATGATTTTTGATCGACTGGCAAGAATTGGAAATTCCATCTTCAATTCGTGTTATACTACCTAATACTTCATTTCTGTTTCGTCTCTCACCATCTTCAGCGAGTTTTATAAATTATAAACGTATATATAATTGTACCGTATTATATATATATATATATGACGCATATCAAAAAACGTTTATAAAATGAAACTTGAACCAGTTTGAAATAACCAGTCTTCAAGAATAAACTATTTACGACCTAAAATCTAAATTACTTCTTGATATTTGATTAGAAGATTCAATATTAATTCATAACACGCAGGGTGTTGTAGACAAACCAATTAGCATTATATTTACGTTCCTATTTTACATAGAAAATTGGTATTCCATTTTTCTATATCTGTGTAGAGAATCTATATCTGTAAGCATTTGTTTGAAATGGAAGGAGAAAATTGTTGTGTATTAAATATACAAACATATTTCGTTCTATGTTGTTGACTATTGTTGGTTATTGTAGTTTTAAATTTCATCCATTTTTTTTCTTAAAATTATGACTCTCTCAATTCTTAAAAACAAAATAGAAAGACGCAAACAAATCAATTACTATCTAATGCATACTTTGGGTCCACTTAAATTATTACAGAGGTGACTAGTAATATTTATTATGAATTGTACAAATATTCTTCTTTAAAAGTTATCAATAGTTTCACACTGTTCATTATTATTCAAATTAGTTAAGAAACTTCTTTGTATTTTTTTATTTTTTATCTACATAACTGTCAGTGTCAAATGTATTTATTTTTAATCTATTCACACTAGTGATTAAATCACAATGTGATGGTGCGTAATATGTGAATGCAGGTCAGTCGGTCGTGGACAGGTGATCACAGGTTATACAATTGATCTGGGCGTATGATTGTCGCTAGTGTGTCTTTATATTGGAAACAGGATGTTCTAACGTTTATTGACGGATAGGCTTCAATTATTATATTGATAGTAAAAAAATCTGAACATCATAGTTTTATTATTTTATTTTTTTTAATGATATTGGATTTTTAACTTAGAAACTTAGCAATAAATATTTGTTTCTCTCTGATCATCTGTCAGTGGCTACTACCCCGGTCGAACTAGCCCGCATACGAGTAGTGTGACTAGAGTAGACATCCGAGTTTGAAATGACACCTAACTATTAAAAAGTACCGTCACTCAGTAACCTGCAAGGTCATCTTTAACAAGAAAGAAGAAAGTTTGCTCTAATCTTTTATCGCAGCTTTTATATGTAGATCTAAGCATCTTCACGATATTCCCACGGTTTTGACTATGAATTAAATATATTTTATTTAATTACGAAAATACCTTTTATTTATCATTAAGCCTCGGGAAGATGTAACATTGGCCTAACAAAATTGTAACGTAATATAAAAGATGTTTTTATAATATAATATTGATATTTTTTTTTATATAAATATAGAATGTAAAAAACCGATACGGGCAGGGATTCGAATCCGCGACTACTGGGAAACCGTCCCGTCGCTCTACCAACTGAGCTACCGTATCGCTGTCCGTCTCGGTGAATTAAGCATTCTATATGTGATCGTCTTTATCGGGACGGTGGTGACATCTATTAGGTTTCTTTCGAAAATCCTAACCAATGTTTCTAACTTTGCAGTAGGTATAGATAAACATTGAAAAGATGCCACTACCGAAATCAATTTTTGATAATATCTTTAAACATGTATAGCCATGTTAAGCTTATTTAAATTTATATAAATATAGAATGTAAAAAACCGATACGGGCAGGGATTCGAACCCGCGACTACTGGGAAACCGTCCCGTCGCTCTACCAACTGAGCTACCGTATCGCTGTCCGTCTCGGTGAATTAAGCATTCTATATGTGATCGTCTTTATCGGGACGGTGGTGACATCTATTAGGTTTCTTTCGAAAATCCTAACCAATGTTTCTAACTTTGCAGTATAGATAAACATTGAAAAGATGCCACTACCGAAATCAATTTTTGATAATATCTTTAAACATGTATAGCCATGTTAAGCTTATTTAAATTTATATAAATATAGAATGTAAAAAACCGATACGGGCAGGGATTCGAACCCGCGACTACTGGGAAACCGTCCCGTCGCTCTACCAACTGAGCTACCGTATCGCTGTCCGTCTCGGTGAATTAAGCATTCTATATGTGATCGTCTTTATCGGGACGGTGGTGACATCTATTAGGTTTCTTATCTTTTTCAATGTTTATCTATACTGCAAAGTTAGAAACATTGGTTAGGATTTTCGAAAGAAACCTAATAGATGTCACCACCGTCCCGATAAAGACGATCACATATAGAATGCTTAATTCACCGAGACGGACAGCGATACGGTAGCTCAGTTGGTAGAGCGACGGGACGGTTTCCCAGTAGTCGCGGGTTCGAATCCCTGCCCGTATCGGTTTTTTACATTCTATATTTATATAAATTTAAATAAGCTTAACATGGCTATACATGTTTAAAGATATTATCAAAAATATTGATATTTGTAACAACGATAACATTAATGAAACCGTTGAAGTTGTTTTATAAAAATATGACGTCATAATGTTCAAAAGCTTCTACATTGATCAGATTTCAGATACGTTGTTTCCACGGTCGGCTCTACAGAGAATGTTTGCATGTTCATCTTAACGAGTTGATGTTTCGGTGATTTCGCATGGTCTGTTAAGTTCCGTTTACGCGTCTACAGCTCTTAGAATTCGTTCTTTGGTGCAAATAGGGTTTATGTCTTTTTAGAAATAATAATCTATAGAGTATTCGTTTAAAGTGGCTCATACATTCACTTGAATTAAACATGAAGTGGACTTTTCATTGGCTGCTGCTAAATTAATGCTCACGGTGTGTAGAATCGTTTATGTTTTATTAATATACAAATATGTGGGTTTTATACTCAATAATTTTATTACAAACTTGAAAGTTTGTGTATGATTTTATGTTTACGCGTGTATGGATGGATTAATGTTTTTTGCTCTTTCACGCAAAACTACTGAACAGTGATGGATGAAACAAAATACATATACATAAAAATTGCCGAAATATAAATTTAAGGTTATAGTACCTAAGTCTGAAGAACCCCGCATCTAAGATAGCTCTGAGATGATAGATATCTCTTTTAGGTAGAACAAGATAGTTCTTATTCTGCCTAAAAAAATGTCTTACTGCTTTTGTAAGCTAACTTAAGCTAAGAATATTCGTAACATTTTTCAACTAATATAATCGTGCCATTTTAAACTCGATATCTTTTATAGATATTGCACAATATTTACTACAAAATTATGATATGATCTTTGATTTCGCAATCAAAAACAAAAAATAAACCATAAAATTACGAGACGAGGTTAGAGTTCAAAACTGATGGGTTATGACACTTAATTATTCATTTTATTGTCAAAGTTGCTCCACGTTTAATTTGGTTACCTAAGCTTATGTAAATAGTGTCCTGGCGGTGTTTCATCAGGCTTGTATGAATGTGTCTCTTTTATCGTAGGTGTTATTGTTTTAGCTGTGAACATTGCTACTGTCATAATATTCGAAGGGTGTAATTTAATACTTTTGACTGCGCATGCGCATCCAATTATGTATTGTAACTTAAACAGTTTATACACATTAATGCTTGTTACATCTAAAATTGTAACAATGTAGGTTCTTAAGATTATAAATTATTCCTAAATGTAAGTCGAAACATATTGGTTTGTTTTTGTAATAACTCTCTCCACTGTTTCTTAATTATAATGCCGTAACAATATCCTAATACTATGGGGAGTTAATTAACTTTTCTTTAGAAATCATATAAGTCCCTTGAGTAAGTGGTCTCTTATGTTTATTAATATTTTATAATTATAATAGTATTATCTTGTAATACTTTAGAGATTTACTTAATTATATGTATATATTACAGTGCAGTAGTTTATATTGTGTATGTATGTGTTTTTACAACTATACCTATGAAATAAAGCTTTTTTTTTTTATTTCTTTGCTTGAATCTTTGTATCTAATGCCCATTTATTAAGGCTATTAATAAAAATATAGCAAAGTATTGAAAAAGCGTTGTTGAAAAGTAGGTACAGAACACTACGTACGAGTTAATCCATGCAAAAGCTATAAACTTCATTCATAAAAAAAAATAACTTCCCAAGTTCAATTTGTAATTCCACATTATATATTATATTTATAAGTTTGAATATATTTGTATATTTTTTTATTTGTTAATATTTTGTATGGTTTTTCTAACATATTCATAAAAAGGGCTTACAAAAAGTTATGAGAAAATCACGAAGAATCTTATAACTGCATTTTGTCTGTCCGTAATCAACATTTCATCCATAATAGAGAACTGCCAAGATATAAAATTTATAAAATATTAAATTACTGCCTTATGTATGGTGATATTTCACTATAAATGAAGTGGACGTCAGTACTTTAACCCTTCATCGATTTTCAACTACTAGTTATAAATTTCTCGTGGAGGCTAGTACTGCGGTTTCGTAGTCCCTAACCCACTTACCACATTCAGTCAACTTGCTGTCTCAGTCCTTCACAACTTGTAATGCCCAAAACCTTGACTTCATATCAGCTGATTTTACAACTGGTTCGTCTTTTATGAACATATTTTTATTATCGTTTTCTCTGATGTTTTCAATTTTGGAAGGATCTTTTGATTTCTTGTATTAATAAAGACCATGTTAATATTTAGAAAGTAAACTCGTGTAATTTAATATAAATATAATATTTGAAATGATTCGCAGTGAATTTGTTCACGAAAAAAGATGAAGGTGGGTCATGAAAACATTTCAGTTGAAATTGAAATAAAAACTGTATACAGGGTTATTTTTAATAAGTTGACCGCCTCTTGCAGGCACCCTTTCCGCATCAATCCCAACAACATTTGTTCTACGACTTTTTAAAAATCTTGATAAACAACAGACAAAACACGAAACAAAGACTCCCTCTTTTACTTATTACTCTGTATGTGTAAGAAAAATTTAAAAGGTGAACACCTGGGCGCCATACTTACGATCAGAGTTAATGTCAGTTCAGAGGCAACAAATAAATTTTGTATAGGAAAGCTCAAATTTAAAAAACTATTAATTTAAAAATTTCGTAGAACAATTTTTGTAAAACAAAGGATTGATGTAGAGATGCTGCAAGAGGTGGTCAAATAATTAACAATAACAATGTATATGAGAATCTGCCCACAAAAAAAGTTTTGTTTAAACGTGTGTTACTCTTATAATAAATTTATAAAACATTACATACAACGTTTATAAACATAAACAACGTTTACCTTTACAATCAATGTTATGATAGAAAATATCAGTATCTTGTAAGGTCGTGAGGTTAAGGAGAAAGTGGCGCCTCCAAGGGCCATGTAGGCTTTGTACAGCACAATATAGTAAATTATTATTAATAGCGTGTACGGACGGACCGATCACGGCTTCTTTGTTTAGATAGATTGATAGATCGAACCTAGGTGATGATAGTTTAACTGATTTCCTATGAATGTTATTGTCTTCTATATCGTCTAGCGCATAGTATGTTATTGTATATAAAAGCTGTAATGAAATTTCACGTTACAACCACAGTAATACACGAACGGTAAATAAATTATCTATAACGAAACAGTCGATACGTATGAGGTAATTTATTAGATGGCAATATCTATCGTGAGAGAATAAATAGTCGTTAAGACTAACCGTTGGCTGTTACAGCATTTGTTCCCATGGACCCCTAACGGGATAACTTCGTTAGTTGAGTGTGTTCCACTATGATGTCATAAGCCATAAGTATCATCTTGTCAAAATATTGTTTTTATTGTTTCAGCATCTATTTAATATTTAGAAACGCTTAATAATTCATCGACACGATCACGTCAAGTACGAGTACTGTAGCTCAGTGAGCAGAACGACGAGCACACATTCTCAGAGGTCGCAAGTTCAAGATCGATTACAGAAAATAGAGATTTTTTTTGTATAAAATACAACAGTTAAATCCATTAAAAAAATATTGATTTGCTATTAAAATTTTGTTATTATATGAAATATCAAAATATAATGTCTGTTTGCGTGTCTCAATAACTAATCTCCAATAATAGTTCTTCTGGTAAGATTATGTCTCGCTATTGGAAAGCAAATTTATTACCTATGTCAAATAAGATTGAGTGCAAATGTACACAGAATATTAGACAAAGAGATTTCGGATGTATTAGTCATTATTGAATATAGTTCTGTTTGCAAACAATCGGCATATCTCTAAATGTATATAAGAAGGCAGTTAATTTATAGTACAATTTAACAATACTTTAGCCTCGAGTCGTCGTTAGTTTCAACAGTAGAAAGAAACACCATATAACAAAATTATATAATACAATTTAGTGTAAGTGTTAGAAATTAAAAATATCATAAAATAACCATTTACATTTTAGAGAGTAGAAGAAAGTAAATATATTTTTATTACCCAAGGAAATTGCGAATATTAATGATTACACACGTCTATCGAAACTTAAAATGTTGTCTAACGAGAAACACTTCAATGAGACCACTTATTCATAATAATTACTAGATGTGACTTTAAAAGTCAGACCAAAGGTGGTGTTAAGTGTTAAATAATCGTTTACTCAATACATAAGATACGCATCTAGCTGGCGCCGCTCTGTGTCGCAGTTATATGGACATTTGTGGCGAAACCAAGCGTACATTGACTTCTTTGTTAGATGTGCTTTGATGATTTATTTTATAATATAGTATTATTATCTCATTCGATAAGTAAATGATTGGATTTATTTTTATTTTATGACCAAATCGTCAAGGGCAAATTTATCATAATTTGCTTTTTATCAATGATCTTTATTTATATTTTATTACAGATATAATTCAATTAATCATTGGCGTGCTCCGTAGATCGTATTTTAAAAATATATATTTTATTATATTATTTTCTGATATTGCTTAATTTAATTCTAAAATTATTTGAACATGAATATACCTTGACTGATGACAAGTTGTCACTTACGGGAGAACAAAGAGACCGCATAGTTAATCTTTTACACACACATTCACAAAACCTATGGTTGGCAATTTGCTACAAGTAAAGTGTTTATTTAGGTCTCAGGGGGAAAATAAAAATATTTTAGAGAAATGGACAGTATTTTATAGTTAATAGACCTTTTTTTAGTGCTTCTTGCACATCTTACAAATTTAGTGTAATTTTTATAAGCTTTACTCCACAATCAATACTAAAATTAAAATAAATGAGCCCGTTTTTATTAAATTGATGATTCTGATGAAATGCTGATTCTCAATATTTATCTTCCTACCATAGGCATGGACATATTTGACATGATAATTTCTTTCTACTGGAACTACCTCCAACGTGTTTTGTGTATAATAAATTATTACTTAGTGTTAGATATTGTATATAGTTTATTTAACAGTAAAAAGTATATTATAGTAAGTACCTAATGTTTTAACAATATAGTTGGCAACCCTAACGTCATCAAATACATAGAGAATATACTAATGCTTTGAAATTCATAGAAAAATAGATTTATTTTTGTTAAAAACAAATAGAATTTCAGAATCAGTAAATTATATTATAAATCCAGTTAAAATTAAACAGTTAACCATGAAATGCAATTGGGTTATTCGCTCAATTTTGGTCGGTTACATCGTTAGTGTAAACTCTCGTCTATGATTCATAATGGACTCCGTTACGTGTGAAGGGGGTTTTGGTGTAGCAGAGCGTGACTGAAGCGACTTGCGACACGCAATTGGACCACACGTGGTCACCAAGGTCGCCAGGATTAGAGTTTGTATTGTTGTCTGTAACTCACTGATAGTTTAACTAAGGCTTTGTCTTGTAATATGTCAGCTTTAATCATATACAGAAGCTTAACGGTCGGTTGTAATGGCCCTGTAATAACTTTGCGAGGCTTTGAACATTACGAATAATTTATATGAGTTGTTTATGATGGATCTTGTAGTAAACTAAAATCTAAGTCTTGAGCTTAATTTTAATTTATTCGGTGATTAACATGGAAATAATATATTTACGAACAAATTCCCTACTTAACAATTACAAATCGTTACAAATTATTTAAATGCAATGAAAATATGACAGATGAAGATATTTCGTTTTTTACTTTAAAGATGACTGTAAGATGATAAACGTGTTTTAATAATATACAAAAAAAAAGTTAACTAAATTCACGCCTTTTTAATGAGATATATGTATTAATATTGTTACAGATGACGATGAAGAGATCGGTGGTCTATCAGAAGAGTCGGAGACGTCAGAGGGCGGTCGAGCGGATACAGACGACGAGGGAATAGAGAGGGATTCGGAGCCGGCGCCGGCGCCTCGGAGACGACGTGTCCGGCGGTTCATGTTGAAGGACGTTATTGAGGTAGGGGTTTGGACAATGGAATTGCAGGAAATGGAATGGCAGGTCAAGTCGGCAAATTCGTAAAGACGTCTGTTATTTCCGAAAAGGCTCCCTTCCATTAGTAGTTGAAGTCCTAAAATTGGTAAAGTAGGACGTTATAAGAACTAGAGATGAACCGATTATTGGTTGCTCCAAATAACCGAATACCGAATACTATTCGGTTTAACCTTTACCGAACCGAATATTCGGCCAAATACGAATAGTAAAAAAATACCTATAAAATAGCTAATACTTACCGAATATTCGGCGCCTCTAATAAGAACACTATTGGCTCAGATGATTAGCCAGTGATTGTCTAAATTAAATCTATTATTTTGTATTTGGATTTGCATGTTATAGTGCAATGACCGCAACGAATTATAAATGCCGTTTTAGATTTATTTTACAAAAAGGACTGACTTATTTTATACTGCTCATTTCATTACTTCTTTAGGTAAGGAGATGACGCGTTTGATATACTTTTAGGACACATACTTTCACTATGGAGACGAGCACGATTCTTATCTATATGAAAAGTAATCAGTGAATGAGGTGTGCCATATTCATCCTCATGGTAATCTTCATTTATGCTTTCTTGGGAAAAGCTTTATAATCGAAGCCGCGAAATAAACTAAATCTTTGATACATATATATGTAATTATAGATATATATTATGTTTCATAATATTAAGGTAAATTTATAATAATATTTTAGGTATTCATAAAATGATATTAGTAATGTCCTAATCTTGAGGTTTTGACCATTTTAAGATATAGTGCTCTCATTTCTATTGCCTAATGGGTTGACACGTGGGTTAATACCACGAGTTGCATCACCATAATGAGATGACTTTCACTGCTCATGGGATCATCTGGTTTATAGTCAATAAACGGATTTCCTTGTTAAGTGATTTTAATTTTACGATATTTGATAACACCTTACTATTTACATAGCTCTTAGTCAGATATCTAATGGATGGGTGAAAGTTACTGCTTTATTTTCAATTTAATTCGTTTTAGAATGCTGGGAATATTTTTAATGTTATAAATTTGCATAAATGTTTTAACACATGACATTTTTTCTAATTAAAATAAAACTTGAGTTACAAACATTCTATTAGCTTTTAGATTACATATCTTGTACAAGTATTTCTAATTTATTTAAAACAGTAAATTAAAATAACAATATCTTTTAATTACTGGTTTTACCTTTACTAAATACATAATATGTAAATTAATACCTTCCTTAGATGGTATATTTCAGTTATTTTACTTTGTTAGCGTAGATGTGTATATATGTATGTATTACAATATGTGTATGTATATGTCCATAAATCTGTTCATAATATGGATAAATATATATAAGAGTATGTATGTATATTATATCAGTAATTTGTTTGTATTTACATATATTTAGTATACTTTATCTCTATAGCCGTATATGAGTCTTATATACTCTTTTCGTTTTATGGATGTTCATTCCATTATTTTAATTGTTTTCTTTTTATATTGTGCCTCTTGGTGATTTTTATATACTCATTTGTAGATTTCGGTTTACTATGTCGGTTGACTGGTAGAGAATGCTTTAGCATTAAGTCCGCCATTTGTACGTTTTTGTGTACAATAAAGATTTGAAATAAAATAAGTGACTTTCGTGATAAAATATCCTAGAATTTATACATTAATATCATAAACAAGTATAATTGCAAAGTTATTAATTATCATACATTCACTTTGATTTCGAAAATTTAGAAATGTAAGCGACAAATAAATGCTGTATAATGAATACAAAACATAAAAACGACAAATAAATGCTGTATAATGAATAAAAACATCTGTTACACCACACTGACAGTAATTTTATAACAGTGACCAAAATTATGATTATTAAAGTCATAGATTCTACATAGACGAAGTGATAATTCAAATTTCTCGCAATTTTTATTGAACTCCGACCATAGATAGTATGACCATTTATACTATAATATTATTTAACACTAGATTATATCTGCGGTGATTGTAACAGATCCATTTATGGGTTCTTAATTCGACGTCAGTCATGCGGATAATCTGTTATCTCATGGTTGTATTACAAGTAATTTGCTTTCTTGAAGGCGTGGCTAACGTGTGAAAATTGGCGGCATAATATTTATTTTTATTTGTGTGAATTATTCTACATCTTTTTCTAGTACTGTGTATGTGTGCGTGTATTAGCTACAGATATAAGATTAGGTACTTATTTAAGAGTATAAGGAAAAAACTATGTATTTTAATTGTATTGGGCTTTGCATCATATTATTAAATATAGAATTAAAAATAAAATAACATACACACTTGTAAAAAAAATACACACTTCTTCATTTAGGTAATATGTAATCGCAATTTGTATTTAAATCTTATTTCTAAGTATATAAAGGTCAAATTCTTAAAGCATCGTTCAAAGATATTTCAGGGATGGAAAATGTCAACGGGTCAGAACTGTTTGAAATTAGATTAATAATATTGTTGAAGCTCCAAGAATGGAGTCGTCTGAGCCAATATTAAATTTATCTAGTTATTGATTTAGACAATGAACAATTTGAATTTAATGTGTTTATTATATACCAGATATCCTAATAAATAATAGGTTTTGTTTTTAAGAACATTTGAAAATAAGGTAACTAAATTGTTTTAATGTAAAAATATTCCTTAAAATATTTTGTGTTCTAGGAAATCTGTTAATAACATTATGTAAAGATAACCTTTGACTACCAACACAGAACATACTTACTGAGCGTTAGTTGACAAGTTACTGACCAGGAATTCTCAGTACTCTTACTGTTAAGATGATTTTATATTTCTCGGTAGGTAAAGTATTCAAGAACTGGAGTTTTACTTGTTCTGTTACATTTCTTTACACAGTAAGTAATGTTTAGTTACAAATATATTGGGGTATTCTTAAAATTAAAACATAAAATATCATGAGATAGATCTCTTCTGATAATATCATCAGACAGCTCTGACGTTCAATTGACGTCAATAATCCGTTACTCAGCACCAGATTAAGTTAAGATGATAAGATCTTTAAATAATTTTAAGTATTAACATATCGTCATTTTTAATTGCCAAAGGTTTACTTAGTATGATTTGTGAAAAGATATATGAAATATGTGACCAGACCATTAAGGACTTTTATTTTTAACCCCCGACTCAAAAAGAGGGGTGTTATAAGTTTGACCTGTCGATCTGTGTATCTGTGTATCTGTCTGTGGCAATGTAGCAGCCAAACGCGAGGACGGATTTGATTGCAGTTTTTTTAAATCGAGGGCCTGGTTCGTCGAGATGGCTCTTAGCTATATTTGGTCGAAATAGATACAGTCGTCTCCAAGATGTTGAGGTTTTATTGGTGCGGGTGTAGAGTTATTATGCAATATTGATAGAAATACTTAAGCAAGTGACATTTTGTGTGTCCGTAGGTTTATTTAGTTTAATAATGAAACCAGTAATATAACATTAAAAAGCAGAAAAAAAAAATAAAAACTCCCGATACAAAAAGACCTCTAAAAAGAATAAAAATAATATTATTATGTACTAATTGAAGTCGTTGTGTCGGGGGACCGCTTAGTAAAGGAAGAAATTAAAATGCAAGTGGAGATTATAATTGTTCCATAAAATACTCTAGCTACTAGTAATAAAATGAAGATAATATATTTATGTTAACCCAGCGCTGTATATGGCACTGCGGCGGCGGCGGACGTATAGCCCGCGAGGCGGCGGCGGCCCACTACCGCGCGGTGTGCCGGGCGCTGGTCGCCGAGGCGCTAGAGCTGGCTTCGTTCCTGGCACGGGTGAGGGTCACCGGCGCTAGGGACCTGGGTGCCGCCGAGGACTCCGCCACTCACCTGGACACGCTGCAATTTTCCGATTGGGTTGGTGATTTTTTGATTAATTAACTGTTGTCTGATTCGGTTAATATATTTTTATTATTAATTATCTGTTTTCTGGTTGAGGAATATAAATATTTTTTATTAATTTTATTTATGTGTTGGACGTTAGGTTTTGAATTATGTTTTTTTGTGTCTTTTTTAAGAGATACGAAATTGTTCGAGTTGTTATTCTTGACATCTGTAGTACGTACAAATGCGTCTCATCTGGCTGTTACCTACCTCTTGTTAGATATAAACATTTTAGATATTAATTTTAAGCTTAGTCATATCGTACTCAAGTTGGTAGTTGGATTTCTAAATAATCATACGAACGTAAATCGTGGGAAGCTATGTTCTGTCAAAAGGCATTTAGTACATGATAATTAATTTTCTAAAATTGTCAGTGCAACAACGCAGACAACTATTGAATATATGTACATATATTAATAATAGATACTTACCTAGTTTCTTATGTGGTGGGTGGAATGCATCTGAGTGTGAATTTAATGTGTTTGATTAAATAAATACTGAAGGTGTTGTAATACGATGATTTAATTCATTTTTTATCCAAGTTGGGATTTCTTTTTACTATTATTTTAGACGCAAATCAAAAATATGTTTAAAATAATCATGACTGTTTAGGTATGTTTTTGTTTTATTTGATGTTGTATTTTTAACTCCAGACCAGAGAAATAACGGGTATTAAACTCTAAAGGTATTGTTTATGCTAATAAAATAAGAAAATAGGGAGCTTTCAAGAAGCTGATAATAAACTTGTCGATTTTATTATCAATACCATTACATGTCGTTTAATTTGAACATGTAGGTAATTTTGACCATGAAAATTTGCCTAAAATACTCTCACAAACTTCTGAATCTTTTAATAACAAATATATATATATAAAATAAAAATAAATATAAAAAAAGAAATTGATTAATGTATTTCGTTTATTAATTCAAAAGAATTAACGTGTTACGAACACTTAAACAAATATTAAAACTTTAAGAAAGAGGTTTCATTTGTTTGCAAATAAAAGATGATTTTAATTCAATATTTACTTATGTTTTATCTGTACTTAAACAATTATTTACAGTAGCATTCAATCCTTCTATCTACAAATCTAATACCATTAATCTAATTTTGCAAGAACCTTAATATTGGATATGTTTTATTATTTCGCAAGTGTTTTCGTCTGTGAGGCGTGCGGGCTTGATGTTAATACTAATGACGGCATGCTCTCTAGGAATTTCGCTTTGAATTAATTATATTATGTGCGTGTGAACCACCTGTGCCAAGCTTTAAATAATTCGATTATCATGTATCTCAGGCATTTATACTACAAAGGCATAGTAAAGGAGTCCTTTATTATTACTATCACTGGCGGTTTTTCCGAACGACAAACTATTTATCTTTGAAGAATTTCTACATAACTTCGTAGGTATCTTTACTACCCAGTTCATTCAAACTAGTTTAATCTAGTTTCGGGTGTTTTTTACATAAATTGTTAATACTCTAACCCATAGTAAAAAAGCCAAAAAATCATTTTGTTTTATATATTATTTTCTTCGTTTCGTAATTTAGTCCAGTCATTTGGTCGAAAAAAAGGGGGTTACCTGGAAAGTATTCCGGGAGTTTTGAAAATTGGTTATTTTATAGATTTTGGTATGCTCTTTTCGAATTTCAATTTTGCCACCTCGTATCTCCGCCGCTCGCGCCGCCATTTTGAAAAAATGGCGGCCAAAACCAGTTTTTTCGAAATATCTCCTTTGAAATGCATTTTTTGAAAAAAATACTTATGTACAAATATAAGTAGAATAAATTTCCTACAATTTATGTATTTATATATTTTTTCATAATATCAATAGTTTTTGGCGTACGAGCGTCACAAAGTATCTTCATCTACACCACCACGTGTTTTTGGTATATTTTTTCTAAAATATTCTACTATTGCCACTGGTATTGAAGAAGCAGTGTGGGTCTTTGTGTTGGGTCCTTTTCTTTCGACTATGGAGACTATAAACATTGTATAGCCTCCATACTCTCGACTTTCAACGAAACATCTGTCGGTAGAAGTTACGAGAAGTATTTAGTTTAGGCGGAGTCATCAGTATACGTTTATAAGTATGTACGTCGTACAGTGTTGTTTGTGTTCTTAGAGCCATGTTGTTTGTGTTCTTAGAGCCATTCTGATACAGAAAATTGTTTTATTTAAGACAACTTAGCCTTATTGGCAGTGACGGTAATTAAAATATCATCAACGTATTTTTTGAGCAGTTGCGTTTTTTTTTATGTGGGGACGGTAATCACCTTTAATTTTGTCCATTAATTCGTCCAAGGAAAACTGACACTCAACGAAATTCTGTTTAAGGTTAGAATAAATGCATTGCACTATCTATCTCATTGATATAAATTTGTTCATGCAGGAATTGTCATACTGTGCATCAGCTGTGGCCAAATCATTCACATGTTTAAGACGCTCAATAATTGCTCGACCCCAATCGTCATTACGAGCTCTAGCAAGATTTGAAATACTGTCTTTCATTAACAATTTCCACACACTATACTATATACTATACTATATACTATACTATATTACGCTTGCACAGCCGGGTCTGTTTTTGTTTAGCTATAAATTCCGCTGCTATCTCATCAGCACATAAAAACAATGATATTTAAAAGAGAATGCTGGGTGCGAAGATCGCAGTAGTGGCTGAGGTTTCGTGGCATCACTTCTTCTACGCAATGATGTAGCAATTAACTTCTCATTATTATATCGTTTTCCACACAGATCATGAACCATTATCGATCTTACGCCCGCCAAAAGTTTTACTTTATTATCCTTTTTTTTGACACTCAATTAAAAAGTCTCCAATCCTTTTCTTTTACTTCAACTGTTTCATTTTCTCATAATGAAGTAAAACAATTTTCTGTATTAGAAGCCTTGGCTCTAAGAACACAAACAACACTGTACGATGTACATACATATAAACGTATACTGATGACTTCGCCTAAACTAAATACTTCTCGTAACTTCTACCGACAGATGTTTCGTTGAAAGTCGAGAGTATGGAGGCTATACAATGTTTATAGTCTCCATAGTCGAAAGAAAAGGACCCAACACAAAGACCCACACTGCTTCTTCAATACCAGTGGCAATAGTAGAATATTTTAGAAAAAATATACCAAAAACACGTGGTGGTGTAGATGAAGATACTTTGTGACGCTCGTACGCCAAAAACTATTGATATTATGAAAAAATATATAAATACATAAATTGTAGGAAATTTATTCTACTTTAATTTTGTACATAAGTATTTTTTTCAAAAAATGCATTGGAAAGGAGATATTTCGAAAAAACTGGTTTTGGCCGCCATTTTTTCAAAATGGCGGCGCGAGCGGCGGAGATACGAGGTGGCAAAGTTGAAATTCGAAAAGAGCATACCGAAATCTATAAAATAACCAATTTTCAAAACTCCCGGAAAACTTTCCAGGTAAAACTACCAAATGACTGGACTAATTATCTTACCTAAATGTTAGTTCATATTTCGCATCAGAAATTGGAATTTAATTAGTTGCTCAACACTTTATCACGATTCTGGTAGCTAATATCATAAGGGCGTGTTAGCACTAACTGACGCGTGTGATAGACCGTGATGACATCTCGACCACAGGCTCCCGACGCCACCTAAATATTAGGACGATGACTAAGAAGCGGTTTATTTTTAGTTCAAACAAGGTTATTTAGATTGAATTTTGTGCCTTATAATTTTGTTGTTATTCTTTTTGCTGTTATAATTCCAATGTTGTTTTTTTTTATTTCCATTTTTATATTCTGAAGTACCTACAATTTTAATGTTTAGTCGAGGGTAGATGACATTATTATATTATTCCACTTATCCTAGAAATGCATTTTAGTTTACTTGCAACAGTCTGTCGTCAATAATGTTTTATTGTAGGTATATGTTTGTTGTGTAATTATAACAATCACGAGATACGGGTGTAATAAAGTGATATGAACAACTTTTGATACTATTTTCTTTATTTTAGTCGAACCGAAGAATTTGGAGAGCTTTACAAGTATGTATTTTATGAGACAGCTGTAGCTTTGATTTATCTTGTATTTTATGTTGAATATTTTGGCATCTAGCATGTATTTGTAATTATAATAAACATGTCTCAAACACTGAAACTATTTATAATGCCAATACAACTACTAGATTGATGTGTTTGCCATATATGCGAAATGAATGCGAACAATAAAGTTTAGATTCCTTCAAATTTTTAATAGCAATATGTTGCATTGATTAATTGCTATTCAATTATTCCAGGCGCGGTTCTGGATGCAGGTGATTGGGGAGTTACGAATGGGAGTGAAGCTCAAGAAGGTGAATTACTCACGAACGCCTATAGAATACGAATTGACTCCATATGAGATCCTCATGGACGATATAAGGTCACGGCGGTATACATTAAGAAAAGTTGATGGAGCGATACCTCAAAAGTGAGTAGGACTGATAAAAATAATAAATAGAAAGATAATAGTATTTTCAAGAATAAGCTATTTCAAAAATATATTAGATTTTGTACGAATATGAAAATATGATATTAAATATTATGTTATATTAATAAATAATAAGTGTATATATAAAAAACTGAATATATTTTTAAAAGTTTTTTTAACAGTCGCTGATATTATAACAAAATAGATATTACCTATTACTACTGTTTTTTGTGACATTTATTGGATAAAAATCAAATTATTGTTCTTGATTGAGTTATCTGAATGGTTGATCGGTGGGTGCATTATGAACAGACTATTAATATCACCTTACATAAAGTGCTCTGCTTTCCACAGTGTAATGTCCACTAGATCTCGAACAACCAAGGCTAATTACTAATTAATTTAAGGTTTAATATTATCTAAATGTCTAATTCTTATATAACTATTATTGTTTCAGTGTGAAGAAGGATGCTCATGCGATGATACTCGAATTTATTAGAAGTAGACCGCCACTTAAGAAGGTAAGATCTCTTCATTGTATAACAATTAAAGATCAGTATTATTTGTCTTGTAAGTTTGAGTTGATAGAACTGATAACATTTGGAACCTAATAATGAAGCACTTTTAACACTTAACGTTTGCACTCTTTCCATGATTTGAAAGGATTCTTGTTTATATTATTATTACACATTATATACTATTAACATCTATATAAATTTAGAAACATTATAAAGGAACATATTAGAGGATCTTAAAACTTAAACACTCAGTCAACTCCTCCATGATACAGGACATATATAATTTACCCCCTCTCCCCCCTCCAGGCGTCGGAGCGTAAGTTAGCGCCGGCGCGCCGCGAGGTGACCCCGCGGGAACAGCTGCTCGCCTCCATACAGGTGGGGCGGCCGCTGCGACCCACGCCCTACTCCAGGAGGTTATGTGAGTTGATTTTATTATCTAACGTGTAGAGCTGCCCTTATATTTTTATATGTAATGCTAAATGATTATGATTATGATGTAATGGTTTTGATTGTCGGACGTTCCTTAAGTTTTTGGTTATTTTCTGATGCATCTAGGCGTTATGATGTTAGGTTTATTTTTACATTTTATAGTTCAGTGAATCATTTGAAATTTTTAAGGTTATATATTATAAATTGATGATAGTTGTTTGATGGTTTTTAAAAACTAAAACGGTTAAAAATATATATGTATTAAGATGTACTAAGACATTTTCATGTACAATTTATTTTGTGCTATTATATTAAAAGCTGGTAATTTTATATAAAGGCATTAAATGTATATTATACTGCTAAGTATACTTTACATATGTTAAGTAGTTATAATTTTGATTCAAATAACACAGGCATACCTTCTGTCATCTGTGGGTAAACATACTTTGCGCCTACGAAATTAAAATAGCAACTTTTCATTAAGATACGTAAGTATAAAATTTGTAAAGAGGAACTCTTATACTTTTATTACATTATAATAGTGTTATTACTTTAGAGTATTAATATGAATTATACTAGCCTCATCTTTATACCTTTTGTTCCAGATTTCCAATCCTTTCCTACCACATCCCCGTTGTTATCACGTCTCAGATATCTTGAACTATATGACTAAAAATCAAACCTGTAATGAATTCCTCGACAAAATTATAATTTTTATTACCTTTTCGTAGATATGTGATAAAATATTTTAAATAAATTTATTACATTGATTGCTATTTGTTTTTGCCAGGCGCCAGCGACTACATTTTTAAGTAACGTAGTTTTTTATTTGAATTTTAGAAAACAAACATCGGATGTGGATGTACAAAGACGCCGCCTAAACCAAATAAAACAATTTAAACTTCTCTTTGATCTTTCGAAACAGCGAGCTCTATATAGGTAGGAAATAAAATGTAAATTTTAGAGTGGGTTTAAGTTTTATTTATTCAGAATTCATATCAAATTTTAATGATATTTCATTATATGTGGTCTTGTAAAAAGCAATTATTGCATGAAGACAAATATGTTTATATATTTTTGTAATTAAACTTTCCCGAACCATGATGGTTAAAAAATTATCTTTATATCTTTTGCATTATTTCTCATTATTGTAAGATATTACGAATCAATTAAGTAATTTTTATTCGGAATATTCATTTCTCCCCTCAAGTATGTTTGTAAGCATTTGGTTTTTCACTATGAATTTAGGAAAAATAAGGATGGTTATCAATTAAATCTGACTCAACATGAATTTAACTACGTTTACTATTTTTCAACCCTCGACCTAAAAAGAGGGGTGTTTTAAGTTTGAACTGTGCATCTGTGTGTCTGTCTGTGGCAACGTAGCAGCGAAACGCGTGGACGGATTTGGATGCGGTTTTTTAATCGAAAGCTGGTTCGTCGAGATGGTTCTTAGCTATGTTTGGTCGAAATAGAAGCAGTGGTCTCCAAGATTTGGAGCTTTTATTGGTGCTGTGAAAGGTTATTATACAATATAGATTGAAAAACCTAAACAAGTGACATAAGTGTTTGTAGGTTCATTTAGCACAACAGAAAAAAAGTTAAAAAAATAATAATTAAAAAGCAAGAATAAAAATTAATTTAAAGAACTCCCAATACGAAAATACGTCTTAAAATGATAAAATAATATTATGTAATTATTGAAGTTTTTTTTTTTTGCTCGTTTTTAATAACGACCACGGATAGACAGATCGATAGATAGAAACAATTTAATTAAAGTAGAAAAATAGTTAAGAAGAGCTCTAACACAACAAACTCGCACTTGGCCGATGTTATTTAAATATATTTGAAAATATATCTGAAAATTATGAAATAGAGATTCCAACTAGGCTCTTGCATTTTATCTTCATACATCATAAGGCACTATATTTTTGCTGTTGCATCACTCGCGCTCTACTTTCAAAACGAACAATGACTGTAATTTATGTTCACTTATAAAACCTTAGACGGCCTTCTTTTCGTGAAGTTACTAGATAAAGGATGGTAAACGGTACGCAAATAGTTTTCGATTCAGAGAATATTGTTGCTTGAAAATATCTTTTATTTAAATACAATTAAAGTAAAATTTAATAGTACGGGTAATGTTACAAAATTAAAGTTAAATAATGATAGTTAACTTTTAGCCCCCAAGTTTGGGGTTCCATTCCTAGTTTGGGAATATCTTTGTATAGTTTTAATTTTTGAATATAAGTCGCGGCAGTAATTATGGTTAGAATGATTACAAGCCCTCCCTTAATTTGAATTAAAAAAATGCGGTAATCTTAATGTATGTAAGCGGATCATTTTTGTCTTCAATAAGTTGTTACCGGAGGACAATGTCGTAGGATATGTGCCCATCTTCAAGAGTAACGGTGATGTACAACACGTATGTACGCAACAATTATCGGGGAATAAAGTTTATGTCAAACAGTACAAAAATTACTGTCTACTACAAATATTTTAATTCTCAATATTACTTCTAATTTATGCCAGGTCGAGGAACCTTGGACGCCATGTTTGTTCTTCGCTAATTGTGCTAAAAATACATACGTGCGTGAAAAAAATAGATATTGTGTTTTGTGAATCTTGAAAAGGCTTATAGATAGAGCCTTCTCTATTAAAACGAAGACTCATAAAACTCTACGTATCTTCACAGATACGTAGAGTTTTATGAGTCCTTGTTTTAAGTGTGCCTGTTTTGTATCTGCAGCTGATCCAGGTCCATATACGGTAGGTTTTAAAAGACTGTGACCTAGTGGTCTAGAATTATCCATGTTTGTACGGCTTTATGCCTCAGTTGGCCTGTGTTAAGAGTTAAGTTTATTGGAAAAGAGGCAACAGTAATTGAAATGTGTTGACCTTTAAATAAATGGACTGGCTTTCCACTTTTGAACTTAACGCCCTTTACTAGTTTACTCCAAATTTCTGTCACGTGACACGTCTTTTAAGATGATGACTAAATAGATCGAATTCAGGATAAATGCGGCATGGATGAAATGACGGCAGGAAACCGGATTTAATGAACCGGATAAAATGATTTACCTGAACCCGTTTTCCCTTAGATAGAAGGGAAAAAATATAAAGCACCAGTACGACTTGATGTGTTCCATAGATCAGAATGGTTACGAATGGAATGGAAAACGAATTATTATTAATTGTGATTTTTTTTTATTTTAAACCTTTATTTGATCCAAAACTATTAATTTGTAAATGTGAACTACATATTTTAAGCCTTGCTTAAAAACTTAAAATATGTAGCTTTCTGATATAAATATATATATGTATATATATATATATATATATATATATATATATATATATATATATATATATATATGTATATATATATATATATATACATATATGTATATATATATATATAATCATAAATCCAATTCCAGTAACCGCATTCGAAACTTCTGGAATTGACAGATAGTTTAAGTTATATATAGAGTGCATCGAAACATTTGTTTAACTTATAAAAGGGATACTATGGTAATATTAAAATATTCATATTTTAAAATCATAAGTATTACAATTTATAATAAACTAGTTTTGCCAGCTATTTCATTCGCTCTATAGTGTTTACCAGGTAGGTAGGCTCTGTAGGTTTACCACTTAAGGCTAACCTATCACCGATATTATTTACAGACTATTATTGTCGCAATCATATGTTCTTGCTATATACTAAGTTCCATCAAGTTCGGTCAAGCCGCTTTAAGTTACAGAACAAACCGACAGCCCGAAATATAAACAACTAATTTGAAAATAACAAAATTTTTTGGGTCAGTGAATGAAACTGATATTTAGCACAAAATTGTACTACCTGTACTAAACCTACATATTATTCAGGTTTATATAGTATATTTATATTATAATTGTATTAAAACAAAAATAAATTAGACAACATAAAATGTAAGTGTATTTTATGTGGACGTTATCGTGTTACATAGTCAGCGAGAACATTTATTCCAACTGTCCAGAACTGTGTGAACTAGCCAGATAGTCCATATTGGGGTAATTTCTTACGTAACCGGCAATCTCCCAAATGTCTAGGTCATAGGGAAGACCTATGTATTGATCCACGGACTTTGCGTAGTTAGCGTTCCAGATTGACGACACATTCCTTTCATTTAACTATATTTTATGTATATAGAGAGGTACATTTTATTATTTTACTAATTGTATTTGTAATAACTACATACATTTGTAATCTTGGGAAATGGAATTTATCTTTCGTTAACAATTTCATTAATATTAAAATGACATATGTGTCCACTATCTTTTAAAAAGTTTAAAATTCGTCATTTTACGCTTATAAAAACCTTATTGTCACGTAGAGTCAGAAGTTACATTGTGTTTTTTTTCAGACATAAATTAAGTAAACATATTTGCATAGTCCACTCTATTCTTAGTGTTATCAATTAAAAGAGTATAGTTAGTAAGCTATATTAAGAAAATGTACTATATTTTCTATCAGAAATACATATTTATAATTATTTTATTTTCTTAATAAGAACATAAAATAGCCTTTGTTTTTCGTGTATACTATATTTATTACACACCGCTATTGTAATCAGCGTAGTAAATATTTAATCAAGCAAGTGAATCCAGCGCTTCTCAATGCGGCTGTGTTTTTTGTTCGTTAAAAATTTTCTCCTTTCCTTCGGTTAGAAGCAAAAATGAACGAGTCGACAATGGAATGGTAAAAACGATTAAGATCGAGTTACGTAAAACTGGTCTTGATCTGAGATTCAGAAACTTTAACGATCTTTATTTAATCTTATTATTGATTAAATATTTGTGCAAATACTTTGGGTTGGGTTATATGTAAAATTTGATAAAAGATAGATACTAACTATATTTATAAAATATTTTCCAAAAAAGTTATGTTTAAAAGTAATGTTTCATTATTCAGACCCTTTTGACTATTGCTTAAAATATTTAAAATATTAATTTATACTATTACCGCTATTCACTTTGAGAATCTCAAGTTAAGAAATGTAACATTTTTGCTTGCGTCAGTCTGCATTCGTCGTGACTGCCGGTTGGTTGTGTGTTCAGTTGACATATACAAATATAGTAGAACTATTTTGTCTCACAATAAGTAAATGTGTAATAAATTAATATTTATTTTCATAAATATTATATTTATTTTAACTGTTATTAAATATTAAGTGGGCTAATATCTTTATTAAATTAAGTGACTGTTTACGGCTTCGATTCCAATTGGTTATATTGTAAACAAGATTAATGATATTTACTTCATTTCGTTCCGTGGGAAAGTTTAGACTCAGTGAAAATTTGTGTTACGAGTTAAATTAAATCTAATTCTAATATAATTAGGGTTGATTTTTTAATATCACAGTGACTCTGAAATAGTGACTAATGACAAGTTTAATGATGGGAGTCTGTGTTACGAATACTCTAGCCATGGATATTAGTCGTAAGTATTAAATTAAAATAGATAATTTTAATAATTTATTAATTTTATAGCATTGATAAGAACATTAAAATGTAGTCAAGCAATTAAAAGATAAACATTTAAACAGAAGTCGTAACTACTAAGAATAAACGCGACGAAAAAACATGAAAAAAAAAACATGTTATGCAAGGTGAATGGATCTAGACATGAGAACATGGCTTTATCTCGCTATCTCGTGATACGTGAGTTTGAGATTACACGAAGAATGTCAGGTCATGATAGAACATTTTATAATACTGTACAGATTTTAACTTATATTATGTTGGTACTAACAATTATTAATTTACGGCACGCGATATCAAATATTTTTTTATGGATCAAATTATAAATAAAATAGAAAACATAACATAGCCTATATTAAAACTCTATATATTTTTTTCTTAATTTATAAAAGATCATTCCAATAAAACAAAATATCTATACAGTAAGTTGAACTACAAATGTATTGAAATCGTTAAAGACATTAATAAAACTGTTACAAAATGGTCTCAGATGAACTTTATATCTTAAAACTGTAAATTATGAATAATGAAATTTCTCAGAATGCTCTCTCATAACCTTTGATTGCGAAACCCTTAGAAAGTTCATTACGCATCCACCTCACAGCTTTGTTTATTCAGGGCTTTGGAATACGGATTTTAGGTTACCTTTCACGTACAGACTGACCTTCATAAAGATGTTGAGGCCGCTAGCTTTATTTTGTCTTATAAATGACCATCGAGAGCAGTTCGTGTAAAGCTTGCTAACAAAGCTTACAATATGTTTTATGTAGCCTTGTGTCGTAACGATTACAATATAGTTGAAACAAGTGTAGACACGTCTTTAGATTTCTGGAAATTTTTCTTTTTGCAAAAAAATAATAATTTATTTGACTAAAATATCTTTTTTCACTAATAGTTCGTTGTAAAGTTATCAATTTAGTGATTAAGTGGCAATTTGGTACTAACCGCAATGAGTAAATGTGGTCCGTGAATCGGAACAAACTAAAACGTTTTACCAGATTTTTAATATATCGATTGTATTACGATAGTAATATAATGTTTATAATGTGTTTATCAAACAACATGTTGAGTTTGGAATTAAGATATTAATTTGTTGAAAAAAAAAATGAATTGTGGGCCACTGCTCATAAAATACTTAATTCATCGAGTATAGTATAAGTCGCAGTTTTTAGTTGCTATCCAACTTTTATTATATTTTACGATTATAGAACTATTCTAGTTATTTATAGCCGTGTGCGACCCAACTTTTCTGAAAAACTCAATTAAATGTTTTCAAAAATACACACATATAAGTGTTAAATAATTATATAATATTTATCGATATAGATCAATGCTCTTAAAGAATACTATGTATGCGAGCGAAGGTTTAAATTTATTTCGGTTAAGTTTCGTAAGGATACGGGTCTAAAATGGTCACGACTTTTCAAATGCTAAGTTGTTCTACTTCGTAATAGCCTTATATTGGGCCATTAATTTTGCATAATATCTGCATTGTTTTATAATTACGTCCATATTTTTTACGACATTCACAGCGTATTTCTTAAAATGTATTAATTAATATATATAAATATATTATACTTTCCAATTCATAACACAGCAGACGTAACGATTTATAAAAACAGTCGAAGAATTTTTACCTTGAAATATGAAAATGTGTGTGTGTGTTAACTTTCATTTTTCAGGGTCGATTTAAAAAGCTTAGGTTTTATCTATCCATCTTCAGACAAAAGCGTCGGGTCAAGGATGGACCTGAATTGGCTGTTTGCCAGTGGCCGTGTCTTTGGGTTTTATCTGTGGTGCTAATAGCTGCCAACTGTCAAAAACAGTCCTCTGATTTATTACCGAGATAATATTTTTTGCCTCTATCAGCCCTTCCTAAATTCATTTTACGTGTTACTTTTTCTAACAAATAAATAAATTTACTATTATTTTCTCATTAATCATGTTTTAGATGAAAAACACCTACATACCGTCAATACGAGATAAATTCCATCTCATAAGGCATGGTAGCTAAATCAATGAAATTATGAATTACCTCTAATTAAATGTTATAGGAAAATAAATAAAAAATACTTAGTTTTATCTATCGATAATTTCAGTCATTTTACAAACAATGAATGGGTTTGCGTTTTATTTATGACATATATTTTAAATAATGGTTAATTACGTGTATATAAACAATAAATTAATTTCACTAGTTTATAAAATACCTATGAAACATTCTAGTTGACTCGACATTTAAAAGTAGAACTAATGCTACTTCAAGGTCCGAGCCCTTTCCTTTTGCTATTATAAAGCTCTCTGCATATGTACGAAATGTATTATGTGTAAAACAGTTTAATAAACTATATTGTGACTGGTTTGGACATTAGGTATAATATGTTATGACAGAATTAATGAGTATAATGGCCGCTCACTGTGATCGTGACTAATCAAAGTTCGAAATAATAGGTCAGACTAATAACAATTACTGCTTATAAAATGTTTTTGAAAATCACCTAGAGTCTAGATCTATGGTAAAAGAAGAAAAAGAGTTTTTGAATGTGTAGGTTTTACAGATTTCTTAGGTTGACAACATACATTACCATAGTGCATATATCTTCTTTTTTATCTCTCTTTCACTCTCCCGTTTTCTGCATAGAATTAATATACATAGAATAGGTGAGCCACAGGTATTCGTATGAGCGTCAGTGACAGACAGTTAAAAAAAGATGCAAGATGTCATACTGTTTCTCTTTGCCTTATTACGCATGCGCAAAGAAATATTCATGACCCGTTTTAAAAATTTTTGAAACATTTTTGACACTACTCAATAAAAATGACAGTTGCTACGAATTACACTCGAGACGACGACGAAGAAGCACGAGATCTCATAAAAAGTTGAGATAGATAGGGTTTTTCGATCTACCTATCTCTTTTAAGTTCGATGGTAACAATTTAGGCTGGCTTCCCTACTCTATGTATAATATCTCTATGGTTTTCTGTTCATTTCTTTTTCGCTTATGTTTTAATATGTGACTATATAACAATCTTTTTCGGTTTTTCTTAAGTAATTTTACTGCAGGGTCGGATTCATTCGGTCTTTATTTATCTCATTCATTTGTTATGGGTTAAGGATCTGTTATAAAATTATGTAAAAAAACAATTGCCGTTGCAAACGTGACCTGAGTTGTAATTTACAAAATTCTCAGAGTTTAATAGTTTCACAAAAATAATATTACAAGTCGTGATAGTATCGTCAATATGTAAATTCCGTAAAACGTTGTATTTTTTTATTAGAATCAGGAAACATTCTCAGGAGTTCAGTGTTTTCATGGTTGGTTAGATGTTGTTTTGTTATCTCAAGTGCTTGTAGAGAGGATTGGTACTGATGTACTATTACACCATCTTAAATCACCTCGTATTGCGAGATTCTTGTTTTGAGTCTCAGATACTAGATTGTGAGAATTTCAACATACATTTATAAGATGTAAAATTATCTTTAAGTGCTGATTTGAAATTACCTATTTTTATTTCATTATTATCAGCTCAGTTATAGTTTTCAATATAGATTATTATCACATGTATATACAGGGTTATTTGTAAATAATTGGCTACCACTTGCAGTCAGCCTCTCTGTATCAATCCCAACAACATTTACTCTACGACTTTTTAAAATTAAGAGTTTTAAAAAATTTTTTCGCGATAAAAAAAATATTTGTTGCCTCTGGACTGGGGCATTAACTCTGAGCGGAGGCATGACGCCTGGGCCTTTTAGTCCTTCTTTACAAAATACAGAGTAATAAGTAACAGAGGGAGGAAACACTTTATTTTTTGGATGTTAAATTGATTAGGCAACTAAATTACTGTAAATAATGTAATTAAACGTTTTAAATGTATTAAATTAAATGTTTATAATAATAAAATGTTTTTTTATTCATAAATCGTGATTATTAACATCTCAGATGCAATTATATTCAACCGGTAAATGGCAAGCTTGACAAGGCCGGCAGGTACTCTTTTAAAATATTCCATTTTGTTGTTGTTGACTCGAAAAACCCCAAAAATTAATTGCTAAATTTAAATGTAACATATTGAATAAATTTGCATGCATTTGCATGCTTCCGTATTCTATACCTTTATTTTGATTATTATATATCTTTTTACAAATTTGATTCATAAATTCTAAATCAATTTTTCACGTCTCTAAAAAACTAAATTTTACATCCGTTAAATTAAATTGAATTTTAGTGGAATTAATTTGCGATATCGGGGGCACTAACAAAATTTATTACGAAACTCAATTTCTTTTACAAACAAGTTGAAAAAGCACAACGAAATAAAAAAGACAATAAACGGAGGTCGTCTGGTCAAATTGAATTAAGGATTATATATATGATTATTGATATGGTCACCCTTGTCCTCTATAATTCCACTGAAGTCTTCTCACGCTGCAATTATGAAGCATTACAGAAATATACTAAAAAATGTTTTCTATAAATAAAAATATAAAATTTAGTACAACATTATTGAAATTCAGTAGGGCTTAGGATCGTTTTTGGATTATCAGTTGACTCACTTACATTTTGACGCTAGGTATACAAAAATGATTTGATAAAAAAATAATCTAACGAATACTGTCCAAAATATTTAAAACAAAAGTAAGATGAAACGTAATAACTTTCGGTAACACAGTGATGTAAAATATGCATGAGAATTAGTATCTATCTAATCTTTTTGTATCATGCTTCCGTCAGATAAAAGATAAATATTTTTCTCAGGTAACTATTCTGATTGCATTACTCTGAGACAATGCTATGTTATGCCAGACGCAAGAAGTTAGTCAATATTTAACCAATACAGACTGAACAAAGTAACAATTATGACAATTAATAGATTTGATTGCGATATATACTATTTATTTTTTTATTATTACATATAATTATTTACTATCAAAGTTTTAGGTTAGATAGATAGTTTAAAGTTTAGTTATAGTTAATAATTTAAAGTTTAGTTATTTTGTTTGGTACAATGGCGCACTCGAAAATTGACCTAGGTCTGACAGTATGAAAATTCGGGTCAAACGTGACGTCATCTTATAGTATAGGCGCCATGATAAATATATGTTAAAAGACTTACTAAGTGTAGAAAGTAATGATATTCTAATGTTAGCTTGCCTTAACTTTGAAGCAGAGGACCTTTCACACCCACGCAGTATTCAGTATTCACGAAATATATTTAGTGACGTACTACTAGTGACATTTAACAGAGTACTAGCCGGGGTTAGTACGCATGCGTAAATAAAGCAACCCTTAGGTAAACCAATATGGCGGCGGGCGCCACGAGCTAAACACGCGTCTTCTATTTACATTGCTTTTCCGCTCAAATAATTTTTGTGGCCATCAGAGGAATTAAGTTAATTTGCAATTATATATCTCTTTTCTGTATTGTGTTTACTAACTGTGACTTTAATATCAAACGTTTAGTGTGTGACGCAGTGCGATCATATGTTATTACATTGTGGGATACGAAAAGAATAAATCACAGGTCAATGCCGTCAAGTGTTGTCAAGATACGTCATTTTCAACGTAGCGTGTATAATTTGAAAAATAATAACCGTTTTATTTTATACTATTTTTAAAAGTAAACAGTTTGCCGCTCTACTTATTAAATAATAAATCTTTCACGTATCAGTGAAAACTTAGGTAGTAATTATTGATTAAAACGAACAATTAAGTGTAATTATAAACATAAACAGAAATCGGAATTTATTTGTAACGTTTTGTTGTAAAATCGCGTGTGGTCGGTTTTCGAAACAAGTAAGAGCCATCAGTCAAACTGCGTCGCTCGAGGGTGTCACCGGCGGCGCTGCTGCTGGGCACGAGACCGGTCTCCGGGCTCGTGGAACCAGTTAGAAGCCCGGAGGAACAAGCGTTGGATGTAGCGCAAGACAAAGCTTACTGGGGCAGCGTTGCGACAGCTATGTCAAGTAATCATTATAACATTATCACCACCGCTATTTAATTTATTTTACATTATTCAAATTACAATGTTTATTCACATATTATACGGTTTAATTTTTATATTTATATCCAATTTGTTAAAGATAAATATAGTATAGTGTTCTGAAAAAAAAAAACTCAAACATTATCACAAAATTATTACAATTATATCTGTTTAGTAAAATATCTTCAGGCCGTTAAGCTGAGCTGAACTTATTTTGCGATATTCTTAAATAGATTTTACGAAATTTCAAACTAATTACCTTATTCCTTTGTAAGAAATTTATATTTCTTGAGGCTAAAACAGCCTTCAGTTAAATATATTATGAAACCGACTCTAAGAAATCTTATTTTTTTATAGACATTTAATTTAAAAGGTTCACGTGATAATTTAAAATGGAAGTTCAATTTATTTTTTATTTTATTAAATGTTTTTACTGTATTTTTATCTTATAATTAAAAAATAAATTAAGTTTACATAATTACTTACAAAGAACAGAAGTAATTGTCGAATCAAACAAGAACCCCTATTATTCAACCCTTCTGTAATATGACTCATGATTCACCGAAGAATTTATAACCTCGGGTTAAAAAAACCATTTAAATACACATGGTATATATATTTATTACAAATAATATTAGCAACAAAATAAATTGTCAAATCCAAATAATAATAACTACAGTGAATTGATAATTTGTTACGCTCTTATTTACAGTAGTACTTCTGTGATAAATTGTTATATTGGGTCGAAGCCAATCGATTCGTGGCTAACTGCCACTCGACATTGAAAAACCTTACCGCGGTTCAGCCTCTTAACCGTGGTTTAAATATTTATTACTATATATATTTATACAAGTAAACCATGTATTGAATACTGAATTAATTGAAAGTATATCTTTTGTGATATTCAAACTGACCTTGTTCATTTTGTATATGTGTGTGTGTTCACAGACTCTGAAATAAAGCTTCGGTGTGTTAAAATGTCAACATGTTAATGATTTGTTTGTATAACACTTATCATCTAAAACAAATTTACACACACATACACACGCCATTACAATACCATACTAAAGTGGATATTGAACAACAATTAGAAGTATTTTTAAATAAAGATCAAAAATAACAATCTCTGTTGATTTAAAATATAACCCTTAATTAAAATTATTTTAGTAATAAAAACAACATGAATGATATCTAGAAATAAAGCCCTTTTGAATCTGTGCTTCGCACTAAATGTCAGAGTTCAACTTGCGATCCTTTCGTAATGAAAATAGTTAACCTTCAAATAACTTTCTATTCATGCATATTATAAACGGTTTTTATGATAAATGGTTAAGTCGTTAAACATTCTCACTCAGTCTAGATGATTTTGCGAAAACTGTTATTTTTGGCATGTCATTCAAAAAACTACGTTGAATTTTGACAGGTCTTTTATAGTAAAAACATATCCCACAAAAACATTTCATGTTAAATGTTGCCAAGACGAGACCATATAGCTCGCACTGTCAAAAAGTAATCAGATCCCGTGTAGAGCCAAGTTTCTAACCCTACATGCCCAGACCTAAATCGATAAGCCCTAATTTCACACTCAAGTTACGGGGAAATTCTACAGCCATAGCTCGTACTGCGTTGTTCGTAGCGCGTAGCAGAGTTTTTACGCTATAATCTCGTAGGCGTGCAAACCTTGGACGTAACTGGTGAGATGGCCGCACGGAAAGAGTTTAGAAGATTGAATAGATTTTTAAGCTCAAGCCCATATGACGAATAGCAAAAAGTCCGTGCGGCCGACTCGCCAGTTACGTCCAAGGTTTGCACGCCTACGAGATTATAGCGTAAAAACTCTGCTACGCGCTACGAACAACGCAGTACGAGCTATGGCTGTAGAATTTCCCCGTAACTTGAGTGTGAAATTAGGGCTTATCGATTTAGGTCTGGGCATGTAGGGTTAGAAACTTGGCTCTACACGGGATCTGATTACTTTTTGACAGTGCGAGCTATATGGTCTCGTCTTGGCAACATTTAACATGAAATGTTTTTGTGGGATTTCATTTCTTTTTGTAGGTTGCTTATGATAGAAAGATAAAATGAGCGACAAATACAAGTATTTTTTTGTCGCTCATTTTTTCTTTCTTTTTTTGGGGTATATTTCTTGTGCATCTGAGATGCCTTTTTTTATAGCCCATTCTCTATCTTTGCCTTTATTTTTCGTTGGCTTACTATTTACAATATGCGATAGTTCAGGGTGATACTTGGATCTTAGACGATTATATTCGACTATCGCAGTCTGTTGTGCCTTAATACTACTGAAGTCTATATTTATAAGGTGAACACCTTGTAAACTAGTCACTCTAGAGAGAGCTACATAAGCCTGCCCACAAGAGAATGTGGATGACCCGATATCAATGAGAGCATTATTTAAACTTAGCCCTTGACTTTTATGAATCGTGATAGCATACGCGACACATATTGGGAACTGTTCTCGGTGAACGAATGCTCTATTGATAATTTCAAATTTAGATTTTACAGGTGCTAGTTCGTGTCTTAAACCGTTATTAAAAATTATAATAACTCTTCTTGCTTTATTTTTGTCGTTTAAATCCCATTCTACTTTATCAACAATTCCTATAGCACCATTTACAAGACCCAAAGAAACATCTATATTTCGTTTCAACATTACTTTCACTCCTTTTTTAATAACTATAGTTTTTTCTAAACCTGCTGTCATAGAAGCATCTTCCTCATACTTTTCTATGGACTCGCGAGCCCTTTTCACAAGATATCTCGGACAATCGACACTATCTGTGGCTTTAAGTGTAATTTCCGGATTAGGATTAGCTTGCAGCATGGCATCATTTAGTTGCTGAGCCATATTTCTAGTTGGCAACAAACAAACTGTATCTGCAGGAAGGTGACTAAGAAATTCAGCTATTTCGTGTAATCTACCTTCGTTAGAACCTGATTTTAGTGTAATTAAACGTTGTGATAATATGCGGCGGTCTTCTTCTGTTGTGATTCCTATTCTAATTCTTAGAAGCATTTCAACGAACTTCATATCATTTAACTGCCGCATGTTCTGTGTTAACTCCTGATATTTAAAAAGTTCTTCCCACAGATTCGGAAAATTAAGAGCACCTATTAGCTTTGTTATTTCTCGAGGTGACAGTTTTACAAAAGGCGAATTTTCCCTCACAGGTGGAAGCTGTAAAAGATCTCCAAGTACCACAATATGTCGTTTTCCAAACCACCCGTTTTCTTCATCTATTGTATTAAATATTTCTGCCAGACGCATATGTATGTAAGCCAAAGTTATATTTGATATCATAGATACTTCATCGATGATAAATAAAACAACGTCTTTCAAATCCGACCGTAGAACTTGGAGAACCTCGTCAGAGAGTGGCCTGTATTTGGGTGTTTGTTTGTGTTCTACGGGCAATTGCAATAGCCTATGAATCGTCAATCCGTTAACATTAAAGGCTGCGATACCCGTTGGTGCAGCTACAGCTACTTTTTTATTTAAATGTTTTTGTACCCACACCTTAAGAATTTTGATAATAAAACTTTTACCTGTCCCACCGGTGCCACTTATAAAACAACGAAGAATTTCGCTTTCATTAGACATAGTTTCCGTCACCATATCGAACACACTCTTTTGATCTTTATTAAGTTTACTTATCAATTCATCTAAATTATTTTCATCTCTATCATTGTTCATATTATTAAAATCATCCATGGCATTAACCGCTTCACGTGCTTCAAAATCTAAGGGATTATCAGGACCTATATCGTCATCTTCATTTTCAATCTCTTCATTTAGTTCGGCTAATTTAGATTCCACTTTTTCGAAACCCTTTTGTAGCTGATTTTGTAATTCAATGCGTAAATTGACATGTCTCAGTTCATTTTTCATATCATCCTTTGCAAAGTTAAAAGCCTCAGTATATGTTTCAAATTCCAATTTCAAATCTTGTAGGTTACGCCATGGTTTAAACAATAAAAGCATCGAAAAATAATATTTTTCGGGCATTTGCTCAACATCATACAAGTAAAAGTTTATAAGATAAGGTCTGTCTCTTTTCTTTAAATAAGTCTTTTCTCCATCTAACGTATAATATTCTGCTTGTTTAGAAACCGGGCGTGTTTTCACGACATCATAGGATTTAGAAAAATTATACAAGTTAACATTTTCTAACTCTACTGGTCTAGCTGGATATTTATCGTCTATCCACGATTCGTAATAAATGTTTGTGGAATCGGGGTTCAGCATGGTCATTTCTGTTTTAGACTTGACTCTTCGATTACGGTTTACGTTCACATCTAGCCACCTAATTGTCGTTTGGGGATCAGTGGCATACAATGGGATACCCAATAACGTGTCACTGGCCTCTAATGCACCGCACTCGCGGTTTGACAACATTCTTAGCCCGATGTTAAATAATCGACTTCTTAAGCTTTTTGTAGAGTTTATGTCATCGAAATCAACGAGCGCATGTGTCTTTTCGGATTTTGTCGTATATTTAGTGACGTAGTAGTTCAGTATAGCAGTTTTTTCACCTACATATTGGATATCAATATTGCCGTTCCATGCGAGTAATACAGCTGGATTATAATCATTTATCATCTCAGATTCCTTCTTGCGTACAAGATTATATAAGCGTTTGTTTGGACAAAGAGCTTTTCTGGCCGCGACTGATTCAGCTGTATCTCTAATAGTAAGAGTATCACTAACGGGTCGTGGGAAACCAAATCGACACACTGATATAAATCCTTTCTTAGTTTTCTTTCGTCTCATACAATATTTATTATGCTTGTGAGTTTGGTATCCCACGACTCGTTGATGAAGAGTTGGTGCAAGATTTTTTTTAGGTACTTCACATGTAACATACTTAGAAATAAAAGCTGCTACCTCATCAATTGGCGAATCATGAAGCACAGGAGCTCCTTTCACCCATAACATTAAATGAAAATGTTGGGCTCCACGAGACTGATACTCACGCCTCCAAAAGTAATGCTCTATTTCTCCTAGTGGTTTACTGGCGGAAGTGAGAAAATCCAATGTTGCATGAAATTTATTATTAATGAAACGAGAAGTAGATACCGGATCTAGGGCTACTAGTTCACTTGTTGTCTTATTAGCCATCTCACTCGAGTTGACTTCCAGTAAGTATTCTCTTAGGTCGTCCCACAACCACTCCGATGGGCTCATAGTGAGGAACCAAGTGGCTGGTCCATAGTGCTGCGTCATGCAATTCACGTCGTTCCTCGGTTTTTTCCAGTACTGCTCAGTGTTTCTCAATCTAGCAAATATAGCAGTCAGATCTCCTTCCAATTCATCATTACTTAACATCTGTAAGTATTGTTCAGCAGTTATTTTTTGTTTTTGGTTAACTGTATTCATTTTATAAAATATTCCCGAATTTAGCTGGCGGACATTCGTGTCGTGCAGTAAATAAAATAAATATTGTTGATCTAATCTAAATCGTGAATGTTTTGACATCAATCTGGCTTTAATATATTCACTTGACGTTAATTTCTGTGGTCGCGTATGAAACTGGCCGTATTTTCCATCTGGGTACAAATAAGGAAAACATTTTACATCTAGATCCTTGTCTGTAGAATATATAGGTACTGTATTAACTGTCTTCATTTGATAGAGATCTGAAATTAATGCGTTGCTTCTTTTTTCATATAATGGATATATGGTATATTGCTCGTAATCTATTAAATTTCTATCTTCCGTTATCTGTGTCAAAAGTGTATCTAAATTATTTATATTATTTTCATCCTGATTGTTATTACTTGTTTCGATTAAATGTTGTAAGTTATCATTAATTGTTTGAAGTAAATGATTAGGGACATTCGGTAATTTTATTTCAGAGTAAAGTGGGTTTACTTGTTTCAGGTAACAGAGTGCGGCATAGACTTTATTGATGTCAACTATATCTTCCCAAATAATTTTAGACTTTGTTGGTCGTCCTCGTACCATTATGTAAAGTTCTTGGTTTATGTTTAAAGGATCTTCTGGTTTTGGCAATTTATTCAATGTTTCTTCTAAAGGCAAAGGTAGATGAAAAGTTCTGCCTTTACATTTTTTCACCATTTCTCGGTTTGGCAAAGATTTGTTGGCTACTGGATTCATCGATACAACCACTTGGAAAGCTTTTGCTCGCTGTATTAACAGCTTTTCGTAATCATTTAACTGGCTTATCTCTGATGAAATTGTACCGACAAACAAATCATTAAGAACACATGTAGCTGGAGTTTGATTAGCACGAACCTTTGTAAGACATGTATGGCATATATGTGAGCTATGGTCTATGTTTTTAGAACTATAATATTCAATAAGCTGTATCCAAACATGTGTAGAAATAGGCTTTCGTAAACGATTTAGATTAGAAATATCCTTTGAACAGTAAAGTTTATTACAAGACATACATTCTAATTTAGGTGTATCTAAGCTTTTTTTAGAAAGTAATTTAAATCCATCTTTAAACTCTTTGATAATGGAATCTTCTATAATTTCTTGATGTTCCAAACTTTCAACAGCTACACTCCCAGGTACGTGATTTTCGCCTAATTCTTTTATTTTATCCACGTTCACAGTTTTTAATGCACCATCAATTTTTTTCAACGTATCGCAATCACTTTGTAACTGATACATTTCTCTGATCAAGGTTCTTAGTCGTGGAGAATGAGACTTTACATTGTTAATGTATGAAATATTAGCCTTGAGACGATTATTCAAATATAGCGGATACATCTCTGCTGGTGACTTACAGTTAAATTCTTCAAATATATTTTTTAGTTTCAAAAGTAACTGTTCATCCAATACACATATGGCGTCATTACAACTCCAGACTAAACTTTTGCCATCCTTTTCTGTTTTTTCAAAGACAGCTTTGCCTGTCTCATCAATAGCGATTGCCTTCTGATCATCAGTGTAAACTTTATATGCGTACTCTCCATAAAATGGCTCTTGATTATTCCGATGCTCAAGTTTTCCCAGAAACATTGCAAGTTTTTCATAAACAGTTACATCCGGACATTCTCTTAACTTTTCTAAAGCTGACACACATATATTCTTAATTTTTTCAGCCGTTTTTAAAAGACTACCTAATGTTTGTTGTCTATTGTAAAGAGACCATTTAACAAGTCTTTCTGCTTCCAGTCTATCGTTTATTTTAGAACTTAAACTTTTTATTATTTGCTCAACATTTTTTACCTTAAACTGTAATTTTTCGTTTAATCTTTTTCGACTAGCTGCTTCGCGATTAACATCTAGATGAGAGGCTGAGTATTTGGCAACCGCCTTACGGTTGACCTCTGGATGTGAAGCCGAGTAGCGTGCAACCGCCTCTCGGTTGACCTCCGGATGTGAAGCCGAGTATCGCGCAACGGATTCGCGATGTTGTTCAGCATGCGATAGAGTATAATTTAAAATTGTATTTTTCCGTTCTTCAGGATGATTTTTACGGTATTTGGCTGCGGCTTGTCGAAATTGCGCATTTCGTGTTAATTCAGAAGTTTTTGGTCTTCCACGTTTATTTTTTTTAGGTCTCCCTGCTTTTTTCGAAGCGGAAACTACGTCGTTTTCAGTATTCACATGTGTGTCGTTAAAAGAACTAACAGTATTATTATTTGATGTTTGAGAAACAAGCATCGGAACCAGGACGTCATAGTGACCACTTATAGAACTTCCACTGAATTGCAACCGTTTCACAGGTCCACCGATACGAGAAAAACTTCCTCTTAAAATATTATCTTGATAGACTTCAAAGGTGAATGGATAAATAGCTGCCGCTGCCATGAGTTCGGAGGTACCACCATAAGTAGCGCTATTCAACATATCCCGTGAATACGAATCGGAATCATGATAGGTGTCCCCATTGCCGGTACAAGTATACACTTGTAGTTCGTCCCAGTGGTCTACAACATATCGCACAATAGCAGTCCTGACTTGCAACGCCATCTCAACGTCTATTCGTTCATGCATTAAATATGTCAAGGAATGGAAGAGGCAGGAACCGTCTCCCGGCATATTAACCACACGATGGCGGCGGGGTCCCAGCTCCACTTCATGTAAAACTTTTACACTATCCATGTTCAGTATCTAAGTAACGAAATACCTATACCCTAGCTTAACCTAGTAACAAGGCTATGTAATGCCAAACTGTAAACTAAACCTCTCAATTAAATCTTAAAGTAAATTATACCTACCTACTGGACAAGTGTCAATGAAATGAGCGGTATAGGTACCTGTAGATAAGCCTATTAAACCTAGTTCTAAAATACCTACACAAAATTATTTTTAACACTAGATTAACAACTATCAATATCGTAATTTTCTACCTACTATACAATATTCAAACCGTACGTAATCCTAAACTACTTAAGTTAAACCTATTAACAATGAAAATTAAACAATGACCTACGTATCAAATTATTCTCACTAAGTCGTACCTACATAAACAACTATAAACATATTATACCTACTAACCTATACTACTTAATTGCAAATACCTACTTATTCAATCTTTGAATTTCTTCATTAAATTTGTGAGAAAATTGCAAACGTAATGCTAATACTTTTTATCAATGAAAATTAAAACACTAGTATCTAAACCTTTACCTACTAAACTACTAACAATTAAATATTAGGCAAATGGTTTTTTTCTCCGCGATAGCAAACTTTTAAATCACCGAAATATTCCGAAAATTTTTCATTCAACGAGACAACCGTCAACGACGTCTGCCCTCGCGCGTCTGCCCGCGTTCGGGTGCCGCGCTCGCTGACGGGCCGATTATTTTTAGCTACTGCGCGGGGACGAGGGGGCAGGCGGCGGGCGTTGGCGCATACTATACTTACGATGCTTATGTTCAAAAGTATAGGTTGATTAATAATAAACACTTACCGAAGTGAAGTGTAGTAATATTATTCATATCTAAGTACTTATGGGTAGGATAATGTTTTGATTTGATGAAAAGTTTGTGTTCTATGTACTTGTGTATAATTTTCAGATCTCAAGCAGGAAATAGGGAATTAAGTTTCCCTATTTCAGATTTTTACCCCTCCGCGGCCGCATTCAGACCTCTAGCGTCAAAAGTTGCGGAAGTCTCGAACAAACTTTCACCCCTTAGTTTAAGGGGTTGGGGGGTAAAAGTTCCAAGTTTTAGGATTTTTTTGTTGTTTGGGTACTAATACTAGCTTACATACCAAATTTCAGTTTTCTAGGACTTCAGGAAGTACCTTAAGAATTTTGTTGATCATCAGTGAGTGAGTGACGAAATCGGGGTATTTTAGATATCAATAAAATCTAAAGTATAAGAGCTATGCAATTGAAACTTTAGAGGTTTATTAAGTCTACCACTGACATTATATCCTGAAAATTTTGTTTATCTGGTATAACCCAAACTCAAGTTATGAAGGTTCAAAAATACGACGAAGCGCTTCGAGAAAAGGTAGGTAATGCCCTTGCGCTTGCGCTTCGCTTGGCTCGTCTTGGCGGGGGCACTACCGTGCCCCCAGATTATGGTTGTGAATTTTTACTTACAAGATAATCGTAACACATTTTTATATAGTGGTACAGAAACTTAAGAATACAAGTAAATGTTGTATTACTTATTTCGGTTCCAAAATAGATTGATATTTGAGAATTGGAAAATGTATTTCCCCTGAGCTAAAACAAATGTTTTTTCTCATCTTATTGTCTACGCCTTATATGACTTCAGTCTCAAGGGATTATCATAATTCTTGATAACACTTTTCAATATACTTGGAAATTCCAATGACATATAATATCAAATACTTAATAAGCTTAGTAGTTCTAGTATTATAGAAGCTATTTTTGTTTCGTAACTGCACTGCGGATAAACTAGGCTCTAGGTTTCTGGGTCTAGATACAAGTTTTAAATAACAAAGTTTTTGCGTCCACACGGCAGTTGGCTAATGAGCTGGCGTGACTAACAGTCGGTCATGTAGAACAAAATTTAATAAATAAGGTTATTATGTAACTTTAATAACTTTTATAATCAACACGAAAAATACGTACGTTCATAGTGAACCCCTAATTTTATTTATATATTTAAACCAAACGATTTTATTTTTATTAACTTTAAAACAGAATCCAAAGTTTATGCTAGCTTTTAGACAAAGGTACGTAAACTTTTTCGTATAAAACGAGAAAGTACGCCTGACGGTCTCATACATGTATACTTCAAGTTTAAACTGTAAGAATCAGAAATAAACAGGTCGCTGAGCACATTCTAGACATTAAAAACTTTTTGGTTCTCATTTTTTTATATTTATTTTAATAGCAGCTATTAACATACATAGGTACTGACAGAATATCAGTTTAATATATTTAAATAATGGAACAACCATTGCGAAATTGAAATAGCAACACGTATTTTAATTACAGCTCAATATAAATGAAGAGAATAGAATACAATTGGTTGGTGTAGAATATTTCTGTTATTGTAAGAACAACAAAAACAACGAATGTCAACATGTTGGTTATTAACCATTGTTTCCTGTACTTTTACAAATTGCTTGCTTCACTTCGCGTTGTTTTGTCTTGAATCATTTGGCCATATTTAGAAGTGTCGGGTTACGTTATTTTTATTTTTAGCCAGCTTTTGTTAACAACACACGATTGTATGTATAGTTAATTAGTTAAACACTACTGGAAACAAAAAAAAATCACAAACTTTCCAATGTATAAAAAAGGATTTCCAGAATGAAAAGGAGACGGTCCTAAAATTGTGTAACAATCAAACATGTTTTTCCGTTGCTTCTTACAACTATAATTTGTAATAAAACATTACAATACAATAATTATCTGTGTTATAAAGTAACAAACACAATCTAATTATTTTATTAAAATTAAAATACATTAATATAATGGACTGATATGATATTTACCGCCCCGTTGGTCGAGTGGTTAGCGCAGACGCCTAACGTGTCACGGCGCAATGGGGCCCGGGTTCGATTCCCGGCGGAGACAGGCATTTGTGTGATGAGGATAGATGTCTGTGTTTCTGGGTTTGGTAGTTTATTAAATATATTCTCAGTATTTATATGTGTATTTCTTCTATGTATTTGTATCGTTGTCTAACACCCTTAACACAAGCAAATAATTTGCTTACTTAGGGGTTAGATCAATGTGTGTAATTTGTCCTGATATTATTATTATTATTATTATTATGGATATATAATATACAGTTACTTATAAATACTTCATAAGACGCGTGCTAGTATTATAAACACTGAACTAAGGAGTTTTTAAGTAGGAACTTAGCTTAAATTAAGTATTAAAAGATAAAGAGAAACATAAACATCTAAACTTTGTCTCCAGCTAATACTCTGCGGTTTATAGATAAAAGCCAGATGGCTAAGTTAAATATGTTACTTAGGAACTGGCTTTCACCTGAAAATTTAACCATGATATACTGTTTATATATATATAATAAAAGCAATCATATTTTAAGTCACAACACAGTATTTAACATATTTATACAGTACTAAACATATTTTTTAAAATACATAGGTACTTACTTAAGAAAATATCTTAACTCTGAGTTTCTGGATGTAATGTTGCAATTTTGCTAGACAGACGTATAAGTCGAAAGTAAAAGTAATACATATATGTAACATTATTGTGCAAATTTTGAACTAAGTATATGATACCAAACGAACAACACTACATAAATATTAGTTAGTCGATATTGACATATATTATACTTTCCGATAGCTATAGCATTAATAATTTCATTGCTAGTTAAGTATTCATAGATAGTCAATATTATTGATACGGTTAGATAACTCATTTAATTATCTATCTCCAGCTACGAGCGGGTCTGGCAGCGGGCCGGGGGGAGGCGAACCCCGCGGTGACGTCACACCCCACGCACCCCCACAGCGACGGCTCATCAAAGTTGACTTTGACAATCTTGAGGTAAGATTTATTAATATATATTTATAATTTTTGTATCATGAGATTTACCAAGAAACAAACCTGGGACCCAATCATTTTAAAGTAAAGAAACCTCAGCACTTACCTGCTATCTCATCAATAACTATTAATATTGCAATTTTATCGTAATTGCAGCCAATGAAAGTAGAGATTACTGATTTCATATCAAATTATAGTAAACAAGCAACAGTACTGACAATTATTGCAGTTAAAATTAATAGCAAAAATACTTGTGATTTGTGTGATGCACGATACAAGCCTACATTTCTAATAGTTAATACCAGTAGCGATTGGAAGAGTTTCTTTTTTTTGTTATTGCTATAAAATAAATCACTTATTATTTAGATATACTACAAATAAATTAACATCCTCCTGCGTGTCAATGAACTATAAACCGTTCTTGCGTGAAGTAACCAATTCAATTCTATAATAGAAAATTCAATTTACAATGGCTTTTAAAAACTATTATCAAACAAACCAAGCAATTTATATAAAAAAACGATAAAAACGAATGAATAATATGTTCATGTTAATTTACTTATAAAATAATAATAATATTCTACGACATTCAAACTAACGGTTAAATATTGTTTGATTGATAACTCTAGCTATCGTTATCACTGTAGTGATAATTTGACTTATAGTTTACGTCATTTATACAAAATTAACCGTTTAGTTTCACATTGCATTTAACATTAGTTGACATATACATTATAACGAAGCTAAATCATTACAAGGAATTAAAAAAATATTAATTGCGATGTATACATGATTAATTACATTGACAAGCGTTCGAATATTTCATCTGTTTATATGTTTGCACATAACACCATAATAATTGAACGTATTTGATGATATTCGATGTATTGCTACACCACAGAAGATTGTCAAAGTTAACAGAAGCATACTTTAACTTTAGAAAATTCTCACATTTCAATGCGACAATAATAAAGCAATAATATAATAATATCAGGAAAAATTACATACATTGATCTAACCTCTAAGTAAGCAAATTATTTGCTTGTGTTAAGGGTGTTAGACAACGTTAGAATATATTTAATAAACCAAACCCAGAAAAACAGACATCTATGCTCATTACATACATGCCTGTCCCTGTCGGGAATCAAACCGGGAAGCCCCGTTGCGCCGCTAAAGGTACATTAGGCATCTGCGCTAACCAGTCGACTAACGGTTCGGTAAGTATAAAACTATTTTGGGATTCTAATTATAATAAAGTTAGAAATTATGGTTTATTACGTCCTCAGGACATGAAACCACTAGCAACAGTTCGACAAAAATAAAATGATGACTCTAACTTATCATGTTGATATAGACAAAGAACACGTCACTACTAGATTTTTCTAACTATAAAAATTATATTTCAAATTACAAGACAACATTCACAAAAAGACAGACAAGAAAAAAGGTTCTTGAAAAAAAAAACAAAAAGTTGCAGGAAAATTCATTTACTTTTACAATAAAATGAGTAAAAAGGAATTTAAAAGGAATATCTACTAATAATATAACCTAACGGTCCGAATATAGTGTAGAAAGCAGACACACTTGAGCAAACATTTCTTGCAAGGTTTTAGTAACCTACATGTTATTGATACACGATTTAACACTTTATTTGTATTAACATATGTAGCAATACTGTTAAAATCATTTGGACTAACGAAGCCCTAAAAATGTTATTATTTCGTGGTAATGCCTTTAAATGGCATCTGCAATAAAATATTTATTATTACTTAAAAATAAAAAAAAAAATCGCAAAATTAAATTGTTATAGGTTGTTTAGATAAAATTAAAAAGTTACTAATTAGGAAAATTTTCGTGAACTCGTAGACAGTCGTTCAAAAAACCAATTAGCAACTATAATGTGAAAAATTGTTAGTAAAACAAAGGTCGTTTCACCACTATATGTTAATATGTTAATATTAGCACTTTTTATCTTAAATTCCATGTGACAAGGTTAGTTTTTGACTCACTGAAGACAGAGGCAATATGTATTTGCATAAATAATATAAGCTGAAAAGACATTAAGTATATTTGTACGAGAATGATAAATAAAATATACCAGAAAATAAAGTAACCTTTATATAAGATATTTTAATTTATTAAAAAAACTTTGGAAAAAAAAATAATGCGAAATCTGTATCTTTTTTAATTTTTATTATATGCATGTTATAAAATATTTACTTCTCTAGTTGCCAGAATATACAAGGAATATTTGTTTAAATATTCGTTATCTGACAGTAAATATTAGTTCAATTAATACATTTTTAGTAGGTTGTTGTTTGTAGGACAAATAAAAAGGGATTTATTTAGAGCAGGTTGGTAACCGAGTGGAACTTTGAAATGTTGTTTTTATCAGCTATTTTCACGGAAGTTAGCGTTGGAAACGATTTCTTGTTTTTGCAACTTTTTAGGTCATGAATGATAATAGTCCTAAAGCCTGCTTCACATGAGCGAACATTATTATTTATGGACATTCCTGTTTAATGCGGTGTGTTATAGATAAAAAATAACTATGCACATACTTTGAAAAATGTTAACCTGCTTTAGAATCAAAGATTTCGAGTTTGTTAATGTAATGTTTATTGTTAAATCGATATATTTATTATATATTGATACATTGATTATTTAAGTTCGTTGTGTATATGCACATGACACCGATCATAAATCGTATCTGACGCAGTCCTCACTGACCGCATTGATGACGTCATGACCCACGTCTTTAAAGTGGACGTTGCATGCCCGTAACGAAATTTTGATCAAACAAAGATTGAATGTTACGTGATGTAATCAATGCTTTATCGATCTTATTACATAATCGATTAAAAGTCATTAGCTACGTAACGTCGTTTGAAATTGAGATTTTAACACGAATAACCTGCTGTCTTACTAATTAGTAGTTAATCTTTATATAAATAAAAATAGTATAGTTTGAAAAAACGCGTATAAATTACTATACTACTTAACATTACGTAGACACCCACACGTATACACACATACATAGGTTAAAATGAATCAACTTAGAAACTTGATATACTTACATACATTTCCAATTTAGCCCCAGGTCCTATATCGGCACGCCTACTTTCAACTTGCTTGCAATACATTCCATATATAGATGTAGCAAATTGATCATAAAGTTCCTCGTATCGAAGAACATTTCGATTATTAAATATCAGCGTAAGTAATATAGGGAGTGGCCTGTTTTGTAACTGCTTTATGGCTAATGTAATAAATGCAAGAGGACGTTTGATATGTTTAGCAATAGTTGAACTTAATTGTTTAACAATAATACCTGCTTAAGTGTATCAGTCTCATCATTCCCATGAAATCGTGTCTGCATGCAAGTGTCAAGATTTCTAAGAATATTTCCCGTTTTGTGTATGTTCGTCCATGTTAAAGTGTCTACTGTAAAGGGTGCAAAACATAATACAATAAATATTTTTAGTCAGCATTTTGATAAATCTATTTTGAGTTGCTCTGATCTAAATGGAACTTCGTTAGATTTACTTTTAACATTTTCATTACCGATTTTCATTTTTTTTAACTAACTAACTGGAACTAACGAGAATAGATTTCCTTTAATATAGTCTGTGTGTTCTGCTTTATGCGTGCGTTGATCGCGTGATGTATGCAGTGATTTCCCATTTAAGAACCCAATGCGGTGCGCCTGTCAGTTGTCGCACGAAGCTCAGTCTGCTAATTTTATTGAATTATAATAATTACTGCAAAAACTCAGTTAAATATAAATCATACATATGAAATACCATTTTACGTTTCAGAGAAATGTACGTGTATCTCGAATAATATATATTTATAAATATTTTATTTATTGTTTCTAGAATGAAATATATTTTTCAGTTGTTTCAGTGTACTGTAGTTGTCTGTAAGACAGATGAAATGTTATCCCGCTGCGATCAATTTTAGTAATGAAGCGAAACACAAACTACATTTTCTCTCCTGACACACTTTCTCGTAATGAATTTTTGAAATCCATTTCTCCATTACGTACAGTGCTGTACATACGATTTGTAATTGTAACATGATATGTTGATGTAATGTTTATTTTACACACACATAGATAACTTACACAGACAAACATAGAAAGTAAACAGGAATAATAAATCGAATGTTAAATTTAATTCATAAATATATTATAAATAAGTCATAGCTTTAATAGACAAATTCATGAAATTTCAACTGGTACAAATATACGGATTAAGGCTTCATAGTACTGCGAAGGTCCAAGTGTTTTTTTATTATTAAAATATTTATTGTTTATTATAATTGATGTAATATAAATATGTAATATGTTGCATGGAATTCGATACAGTTTTTTATAAATATTTTTTTTTATGTTTGTAATATCAGAAGAGAAGAATTATCATTTCCGACATTGTGTATTATTATTATATGACCTATTTACTTTCTTTAACACCATTAGTACAAAAACACTTTAGCCTTGAAAAGGTAGATAGGAACACATTTTTGCTAACTGTTTTGCTCAATATTGTTAAATTTATTTTTGTTACTTTCAGGACGACGAAGACGAAGATGACACAGAGACTTGCGTTAGTCCAGAAGCTTGTCCTCCCCAGCCATTCCCTCGGCATACAGTCAAACAAACCCCACCAAAACCATGGAAGCGAACTGGTGAGTAAATGAGACCTACATATTTGATGGACACTGAGATCAGCTAGGGCAAACACGCAGCTTGAGAAAACTGAGGGTAATTTTGTGGCGGATGGCTTCGTTCACTGATGCGGGCCTTGCTTCTGCAAGATTAAGAAACGAATCTCTTATTTTTAGCTCCCTATAACTCAATTGAATACCACAATGTCACATCCAAGTATATTAAATGAGTCTATTTTGTGAGATTATAGTTAGATAGATATCTATAAGTATAACGCACTTTATATATGGAATAGTGTCCGTGGAGACGCCTCGGGCGCCGCCGCGCGCTCGCATCTCTCACGACGAGTATCACCAGTTTTGCGACGAGACCCTCGAATGTATGACCGCTTGCCATGTCGTTCTTGTGTGCTAGCCTTTATTTTGCAATACCTCACGCTTACGCTTAAATCTATTTTATATTATATTGTCTGGTGAGTTTGAGGTTTAATCGGTAATTTAGTGATTAGTTGTCGGAATAATATTTAAAATTTTTAGTTGTTAGTCATCGGTGGTTTAATTTATTTGCCTAACATACATAATATTGTTATCTTTTCTATGTGCTTGTGTTTGAATAACTACATAACAGGATATTTATTTGAAACTCATTCTTTTTATATTGTCAGTTTTGACATTTTACCAACTTTGATAAGAACAACATCGAAATTTTATTTTATTTTATTAACTTTAAAAAACAATTTAACGCAGTAACATTCAGTTTTTTATTTTATTCTTATATCAAGGTCATTTAATGTCGAGACGTCTTTAATATAACCTAGAATTCTTTGCCATTTGGTAACGGTAGTTATGACCCACAGAGGCGTTTTGTTTAGATAGTTTTTGTACACAAAAATACCGCAGGAATTAAATGAATGGTAATGAGATATTCATGTTACGGCTATTATTAACATTTTAGTATTACATACATAAGTAGTTGTGACATAGTTATAGAAAAAAAAAAGAAATGTCGATAGAAAGAAAAAACCTACAGACGAGTTGCTTCATTTGTTTATAGTCAGCTTGTAGGTTATTTTTGACGTTACTTATATAGCTTAAACATTGTGCTACTTTATTATTTCTTTTTATAGCCTTAAAGCTTTTACTTACTATCATAATATATTTTTAACGCTCAAAAAATCTTCATTCAAGCCATGCAAATATTGATAAAACCAAAACATTTTGCATATTATATTATATCATTTTAGTAACATGATCGCTCACCCCGGTGATTCTGTTAATTTACAAGGGGTACTTCATAGCATCAACTTAAAAATAAAGCCTCGTACACACAAGACATAACATCTATAGAAAAGCCATATTCACACAACATACGAAGTTTCAAAACAAATTCAGCTCATTTACATTCATTACAAACCATCTTCATACGAGACTCGACAAAGAAGAAAAAGTTTATTAACACTTGTATTATTGCAGCGTACGACCTGGCGACACAGTGTCCGTCGCGTCGCGCGTCCATGCGTCGTCACACCGTCACGCACGTCTGTCCGACAGTCGACGGCGCGCAGTCGCTGCCGCATTCTAGGTACCTATCATAATTTTGACACATTTGATCGGTTTTGTTTGTGTGATTCTTGATTAAACAACACTTAATTTGTTCTATTTTATTTCTTAATACAAAAAAAGTATATATTCGCCTACTAGATGTATCCTACATCTAGGAGGATGTAAACGAAAAATTATTTTACACTAATAAAAATGGTTTGATATTGAATCACATTGGATAACTTTTATAACCAATTAATATTCCCCATTAATGTTCATATAGAAATATTTACAAATTTAATGAAATAATTTAAATTTATTACTTTTGATTTGTTCTTTATAATATAGTTCTTTATAAATGTTAATGTTAAATCGTAAATAATTTATGTAAATATTTTTAATCACTATTAGTAACATCCTCAATAATCATTGTCATTGTAACATTGTTATCTTCTATATTATCAACATTATTATATCAACATTTTCATTTCCTTCCTCATTTGTCATTTATTCACTTCTGTCTACGCAAATTAGCATGACGCGAGAATTCGGTTTTACCCTCAAATCAAAAGAGGCCAATAAAAGTTATCAATTCAAAATCTTTAATTAAATGTGTAACCTGAAAATGAGAAAAAAAAACTATACAATTGATTAAACAATACAAAACCCCTCCCAGGCCGGGCTCGCGCGCGTCTTGCGCCGGCGCATCCCTTAGCAGCGACGACGCACAACTCAACGATCTGTCATGGTCGCGCGCCTCGCTGCAGGACGAACTCATCAAGTCGGTTAGTGACAGCCCTACCAGCCCGCATGTGAGTTGTATAGCTTGTTTTATTTTAGTGCTATTAGTATTTTAGGTTTCTTTACGGATTTTTAGGGTTTTCAGTGGCGAGATGATTTATATGTTATTATCGGTGGTTATTATTACAAAATAAAAATTTAGTTGTGAACTATGGTTTGCAATAAAAAATGTTTGTAAATTTATAAAGATGTTGATAAGATGTATAAGTTATTATGATTTTAACTAATAAAAATAATTTAACTTGTTAAGTAACTTCGCGAGTTTTTCAGGTAAAATATTGGCACACGATTTAAGCCGCTGTTGTATTTGCTTGGCAAATTGCATGATATTTTTAATGTTTCAATGTAAGTAAGCTTGATGTAGAAAATTAAAGTCCCTAGTAGAATAAAAGGTACTGTAGTACACAACTTAGATATTATTTATAGAGTAGTTAGTGTTATTATTTTTTTGAATGGTAATTATCAAATTGTAGAATTTAGCTTAGTTTTTTTAGGCTGGAAGTGAATGGTGATTTTATAGTTTCTTACATTAATATATTTGGTAAAAAAAATAAAAAAATATATATATATCGGTAAGTATATATAGTAACGTTAATAATTAGTAATAATTATAATAATATTTAACAGAAACAATGGCAGGACGCGATAATATCTGACGAGCGTCTGTCCCTCACGCTGGAGGAGATCGTGCACATCCGCTCCGTGCTCACGAAGGCGGAGCTGGAGGTGCTGCCCGTGGAGGGACGCGTCAAGGAGGACGTCGAGAAACGGAGGGTAGGACGATATCTTAACTACTTCAGGGGTTAACGACCCTTTATTAGGACCGTTAGTGTGTTTATTTGTGATATATTTTGGTTTAATCTTCTGAGGCTGACATTCCTTATTGCGGAAAAGTTGTTTAAAAATATATATGTAAATATACCGGGTTATTTATAATTAGTTGGCCACCTCTTGCACGAAGCCTTTCTACATCAATCCCAACAGCATTTGTTATACAACTTTTTAAAACTAATTGTTTTAAAAACAAATATTTTTGCTTTTTAAGTAAAAGAGGGAGTAAAATATTTTATGTGTAATTTTTTTTTGTTGTTTATCAAGATTTGTAAAAATACATAGAACAATTGTTGTTGGGATTGATATAGAGAGCCTGCCTGGAATAGGTGGCCAATTAATTACAAATAACCATGTATAAAACGATGATTTAACAATTTTCAATATTTTTATTTATTTTGGCGTTCCTTATCACAGGTTGTTGTACTGGTTATATAATAGTTGTTGTTTTATTTCAGGTGTGCTTCCTTTGTTTGAAGACGCGGTTCGGTATATTCGGTCCGTGGGGACAGAAGTGCAAACTCTGCAAGAAGACCGTGTGTCAAAAATGCTGTTCAAAGGTACTAACTACTTCAAATTATCTTTCCATTGTCCGTACATCCAAAATATTTACGAACTAGTTGAACAAGTCAAAGTAAATATAAAAAAGTTTATAAGTTAAATAAAATTATCTAATATATCAATTTAAAAATGAACGTATTAAATTTGATAATCATTGAATAATATTTAAAGAACATAAATATAATAACACTGGTATATCAGATGCGTATACCGACGGAGCACTTCGCGCACGTGCCGGTGGCGCTGCTATCGCCGTCGCTGCTGCCGTCACCCGACGAGGAACCTTCCTTCCCGCGCTCGCTCATGGCGCGCCTCGTGCTGCCAGACCACGCCGTGAGTATTAGACGACAGACTTCTTAGCATTCCATGGATTCACCGTGCGGGTGCCGGGCCCATCGCGTTGCAAAGAGACAAGTGCAAACAATGCCTGGGACTTGCGACCCAGGGGTTTAAGGGGCGGGGCCCCTTTATTATGCGCAAACACGCTCGCCTTCACTGTCTACACTCATCTCCCTACCTAACCAAATTTTGAAAGAATTTACTAATGCCGTCTCTGAAATACATTCTAGACATGAACCAATGCTAGTTCTAGAAAGGCCAAGGTCTTTAAGTAAGTTGTAGAAAGATTTGGATGTTATAACTAATCTAATCTTTGTTTAGACAAAATCGGAAAATATATTAAACTTGTCAAGTTTGAAGTGTTCATTTCAAATATATACAGTATATTATTTGTATTTTCTAAACGACAAACCAACTTCTCCGTTTCGAGAAGGATTGTTTCTATAGGGATACTGAATAAGGCGGTGAATGAAATATGATTGATCTCATCATGTAAATATTGAGTGTTTGTTGTTACTAAAGGGTATAATAATACATCCCCAGGCATCGGTAGAAAACAGCGTGGGGTCCGCCCCCAGCAGCCCGGGAACTCGGCGCGGTGCTTCGGCTCCGGGATCCCGCGGCGCCTCCGCCCTCGGGTACAGCGACGCCGGCCCCGGGAGCATGCCCTGCGTCGCCACACCCCTCTCCACCTTCTCCACTGTAGACCGCAGGTGAAATATCCCACTATTTACTGGAAGTCAGAATGACGTCACTGTACGCATACATTTTAAAACATGATATTAATGCAAAACAACATCAGTAAGTCAGTCATTATGCATCTCTGACAGCAATATATATGGAAATTGTATGAAATCCAAATCACTGATGGTTCCCCCCTCCCCTGCAGAACGCGTTACGGGCGCGGCGCGGCGGGCTCGTGCGCGGCGGAGCGGCTCCGCGGCGTGCAGATGGCGGTGTGTCATGACTGCAAGGCCATGGTGCTGCAGATCATCAAGTCTTCTCGGGCCTCCCGCTCCGCCTCCCGCGACCGCGCACTGAGGCACCTCACCCTCGACCTGGCGCCCGTCTACACGGCGGACTGCTAGCTCCGCCCTCCCCGACCAGCGCCCTTCCCGATCTCCCCCCTCCCTCGCCTCCCCCACCGACGCACCGACTCGGCTCCGCTACCGTACAATTGAGGCACAATTTGAATTCGGAACGCTCAAATAGCATCGCGTCTGGATCACCGACGAGCTTCCAAGGTTGTGTAGAATGTTTAGTAGATGGACCGCGATCCTTAGACGAGGACTCTTGACAATACTCTATGACCTTTGACAGATAGTGAAACGTGTTTTTTTAAATTATCTTTTATGTGTCGCACAAACGATCACCCGAATTAACTATTTACATTGTCCCGGCGATCGGATTTATTCACACTAAATATATTTAATATACTAATAACATTTTAAAACTATTTCAAAAATAAATACTAAAAAAAAATATTTTGTCACGTATATGTAATAGATGTTTATATATTTTCCGTATAATAGAAATATGTCTACAATTTGAATTTGAAGATAATCTGTGTTCAAAATAAATGTGCTATGAATGTTATCGTATGAGAAAGTATTATATAAATGTTGAGACATTGTTCTGCTGTATTTCGTTTAATTCCAACTTGAGGCATACAACAAGAATGGATGGTGTTATGCAATAATGTGCCAACCTAACTGAGTAAATATTAAGCCATGTTCGGCATGTTGCAGATAAAACGAATACTTCCCCTTTTAATTCAGTTTATGGCAAAACATTTGGAACCAAATTAGATTGAGACAAAGGCTTAAAGTAATTTGAGTTTGTGTTGACTCATTATTACATAACGGCAGCTCAATTTTATGACTATTTTATATCATCTGATTTGTTTGACATTCCACAGACAATCGATTTATTTTCCTGTGCCATATGAACAGATCATACAATCATTTATAGATAATAAAAAGGTGAAGGCCACATGTACAAAATAATTAATTTTTAGCTGTGGTTTGAAAAGGAGCTTAGAGTTTATGAATAAGTTACTATTTATTTTCTGTAAGCTTTAATTTGAATGTACACATTAAATACTGGTCATGCATAAAAAAGTATAAATGTATTAAAAATAAAATATTTAAAATAAAAGAGGTTTTGTCGCTTTTGTCGCCTTGAGCTAAAAATGACAATTATTCTCGAATCATAATTAATCAAAGGTATTGACGTTTATAGGTGTAATTTATTTTATCTCAGTGTCGGTGTACATGTTAAATTTAATTTAGGGACCACAGTTCTGGATATTTCATACACCCTTGTGTAGAATCTTTCTTTTTATTCTGTTTAGTATTATGTATTTTTTAATACGCAAATAGTTTTACATATTTCTAAAAAGTTTACATGTACTCGAATAAATACTGTTGCGAAATTTTTTAATTAAGTTATATTAATTTTTAAATTTGGAATATGTTCTTAAAAAAGGTTTAATAATAATTTAGAGTGCTGATATTGTGTGGCCAGTATTTGATTTTGAAAGGTTATGATACTTGAATTTGTACTTTGATTCCCATTTCATTCATTCTCTTAGATTAATTTAGATATAATTAAATTATTTTGCCAAATATGTAACCACTTTCCATCCTTATGTAAATATTCATTTAGTTCGATAATTAAATCGGTTACTTAATATTTAGTCATAGAATTCGATGTTCATAAAAAGTGTAATTTATCTTAAACTTTTTAAGGACTGGGATTTCTTCAAATTATTTTTTAATTACAACAGCATTATTTTTTCGTTTAAAAAATTTATTAAAAATAAGGAATAAGATATACCATCAAAAATTTTATTAAATATGTTATTTCCTGATCATAGACATTCTATAAATTATAAACTATTAATAGACAGACATTGAATTTAATTTATTTTGTAATACTCTAGGCCTAACAATATATTGTAATTATTTGCTATTTGGTTGCCATTTTTATATTTGTATTCAATGTTTTTAAATTGTATTTATTCCTTAATGTAACTAAAATTTAAATTCCTATAAAATTGAATCCCAGTTATTAATCTTGTAAATGTATGTAAATTTTAGTAGTCTATATTAGATGTTACGTAGATTGTAACCGTCTAAAGCATACATAAAGCAAAAAAAAAAACAAACGGTAACGATAATAAAACAATTACAAATTGAATTCACTTTTTTTCATTTTCCCTTGCAAAAAAATCCTCATTTCAATCCTTATTATATTTTTCCTTATTTTACTAACATGGATAGAGCGTTACCCAGACTTCAAATCAAATGTCCTAATTTTTGAGATTTTCTCCGAAATGAAACAAGCAGATTCAAATCTAGTCTTTAAATTTATTATTTCGGGTCTGGTTAATGACTGTAACCTGGCCCATTGATAAAGGAAAAACCTATACACTTAAAAAAGACTTGAAGAATTTGAGCACAGTAAGGTTAGTGCGATAATTTTATTTTTATTTAGTATTAACGTTAGCACACTATTGGCAAAAAAAAAAACTCGATATCATCGATAGAGGATAGTTGGCCATGTTAGTTATAGTTTATTGCCTATTTTTTTTTTAATACTAAAGAGAATTTTCTGCTGTGACAAGCAAGGTGTTCTACTTCTATACGTTGACTTAGATAGTAAGCCAACACTCCCAAAAAGTTTCATAAAAATCTTTCTAATAGATTTATATAAAGATTGCCCAAATCAGTTTTTGTACTTCACTTGGTAAAATGTGACAAAGTTAAAAGGTAAGGTAACTTATATATTAACGAGGCAATTAACTATAACTAACATGGCCAACTAACATTCCCAACATTAAAGTTGACAATATTATAATGTTAAATTAAAAGTCTTATTTAGATTATTTCTAATCTACTTTATTATTTCACAACAATATAACATATTTTTTGCGACACTCAACGTAACTAGAGTAATAATAAAGGATACGAAATAAAAAACAAATAAAATTATAATAACATTTATTGATTGTTGGCTACCGTACTGATGTAGCTTATAAATAAATTGTCTACTTAATAATCGTTTATCCTACAACTAGGAGGCCGCCCTCCATAAAGGCGTGGGGGGGTACTTCGAGATTGAGGGGAGCGGGGCCTTTGCGAATGCGTCCGGAGGCATCGTAGTGAGAGCCGTGGCAGGGGCAATAGTAGCCCCCGAAGTCTCCAGCGTTAGCGACGGGCACGCAGCCCAGATGAGTGCACACCCCGATCACCACCAGCCACTTGGGGTCCTGGGTGCGTTGGTTATCGTGTTGTGGGTCACGCAGCTGGTCCACAGGAACCGCTACCTCGGTTGAAATCTCGTTTTCCGTTCTGGATGGACACGTTCATAATTATAAAAATTTGTATCAATAGGTCTTAATTCGTAAAGTAAGTAAAAATCTATTGCCCTGTAATCCAATTTGATGATTTTAACTTGTAAATATGTTTAAATAAAAAAAAAATAAAATTCATTATGTAAAATGAATCTAGATAGATTACATTTTTTCTAAATTATGATATAATAAGAAAAATACATAATAAGAGTTACGTTTTCTATGCATATGTATTTTTTTTAGAGCAAAATTTTTTGCATATTACTTTTTCTAATAATTAAGACAAAAACCAATAATATAATAGTAAGAGAAGTTAAAAGTAACAATATAATCTCATATAAAAGTAATATTTTGGCTATTTTTAAATGCACACCGAGGACATTTTCGTATGTACCTTATAATATTGTCTTGGTGTGAATGATGGGTAATAAACCATATTCAAAATAAAACAAATATAAAAGCATATTATTACACTTAGTATCAGTTTCACTAATTATTAAAAGAAAATCTACCACTGACAAAAATATGTAGGTACATAACAAAATGACAACACAACTAGAAATTGTCGTTTGAAATTTAGAAGTAATGTGGTTTGGATAATCCAATCCAGTAAGTAGGGGTTTATTAAATTTTCTTTTTAAAAATCCAAAATAGGTCATAAAGTTTATAAATATTTTTTAGGGTTCCATACCTCGAAAGATAAAAACAAAACCCTTACAACAGTAATATAATCAAACTTCTATGTTAACGCGATCAAAAAGAATTCATCAGAAAGAATCGGGAAAGAAAGAAGTTTAAAAAAAAAACCCATATTTTTAAACTTGTAACTACGCGCAAGGAAATCGGTATCTAAAGGGTACATCAAGTCCACCTAGAATCTCGAAATTTGGCACGAAGCAATCTTTTATAGTATACACACAGAAAAAAAATCGGAATATTTGTATATATAATGGTACGGAACGCTTCATTTACGAGTCCCGACTAGCACTTGGATGATATATATTCTTTTTCATAGTCCTCAGACATAAGCGAAAACTAACAAGGCGAAACAATTAGTAATATGAGTTTAGTCACCTATGACGGATGAAGAGTGGCTTTCCACGCCACTTAAAGGTAACAGACTTTCCTTCGGGGATGTCGCCAAGTTTAATCTCAATCTTGGCTAAGGCCAGGACGTCGGCGGCGGCCGCCATTGATGACACAAATTGTGTGACCACAGACTTGGCAGCATAGGCACCAGCAACACTGCCGGCTAAAACAGAAAACACTTGAGGTTAAATCCAAATCACAAAAACTTAACAGCAAAATTAATATTATTCTAATGTTTAAAGTCAATTAATTGTGTGCATTTAAAGGTCACAAAAATATACCAATAGTGTGCATAAATGTATTGAGGTATATATATATATATTGTACATGATTAGAACCATAAATATTATCTTGGATTATTGACGTAGCTACCAAATACCAATACCTCATAACAAGGATTTTCACAAATACTTTTGTAAAATTCAGTGAACTAAACAATTAAAAACAGGATCTCCCCTATCAATTATGTAACCAACAAAGCCATGTGCAAAAGTGAGAATTTCTATAGCCTATGTGTTATTCTGGTACATAAGCTACAACATTGCCAAGTTTCATCAAAATCCACTAAGTAGTTATTTGTTTGGTTTTTCATTTAGACATCAATGATGTCGTGCATAATATTTATGAGGATAACTATTATTTGAATTAGAAATGTGACATTTTTTACACTTAAACTAACACACACATACACAAATGAAATACTTTTTTGCATCAATATGAAAGAAGGCATCAGCAAAGATTTGGCTCTGTCATTATTACAAAAGACATTTGATAATTTGAAATGACAATTGACAATATTTGTGTGATTATCAAAGATGCAATAAGAATTAAAAAATATATATATTTTAAATTTAATACAATTTAAAATGATATTGATATGGGAACCAATATATACAACAACAAAATAAATATAATATTTATATAATGTATGGAATATAATAACATCATATTTATATATATTTGGAATATAACTTAAATATGTAAAAAATAAAAATTCTTTGTCTCTGCATACAAGGCTTTAGCGGAATCAGTCCTAGGCTACTGTCTTTCTCTTTGGTGTGCAGTTTCCAAGACTCATCTTATAATCCTTGAAAGAGATAAGGGAGCGCTTCTAAAAGAGATGTTCTTTCAATTCAATCACTTAACGACATTTGAATTATGAATGCATTCTTCATAATATAACTTAACTTCTTCCTGTAATATTTATTTACTAAATACAATTCTAAAAAAAACAAAATATTGTATAAAACTTTATTTTTTCCAAACAATAAAAATAGACATATACATACACTGGATGGTCACATACCGTCTTGAAACATTTCATTTAAGACAATGCAATACAACATCAAACCATTGAATCTCAATAATAATCCAACATTTTAAAAATGTATCCCTTAACATATACTGGCATAAAACATATAAAAACCTTCTTTCTAGTAACTCATAATTACATAGAATTATTCAATATATAAATCATTTCATAAAGCACAACAGCATAACATCAAATACATACATGCAAACACAGATACACAAACACATGCATTTTCAAATCACATTTCACACACAAATCATTTATTTGTTCCTTGTTCAATTTATATTTTTTTCTTTTTATTATATATACAGTTTATGAATGAATAAAAATATAGTATTACAAAAAAGATGTATGTTAGATTAAGTTTGCATAGAAGCATATTATCTAAAAACAGAACTAACATTAAAACTGAATTTAGTTACTCATATTGTACATGCAATTTATAATATCTATACAAGAAACTATTTAAAATATATGTATGACGTATCATCAATTCCTTTGACAAAATGTTATGGATCTGAATGGAAATCAAAAACTAACCTCCAGCTATGAGATAAGTGAAAGACTGGCGTTGATCAATGTTCTCATTGGAGTTAGAGCTCGGGTCTTGGGTCTCCTTGCGACGGTAGGCCGAGAAGTCGGGATATGCAATGTCAGTGTGCGCAAAACGTACTTGAGTGCGAGCTGCAAATGACATGTTATGTAATAATATTTTCCAACATTATAAGCACTTCAAAACACTTTTATTGCTTGCTAATACTCTTACCAAGATTTCCGTGCCTGACTTTTAAGCTTTGTATGGGAAGGGCTCCGTGTAGAGACTGCACGGTTGAAGTCTTGGGCAGAGGTTGGACTACCAATTTTTCAGCAGAAGCCGCGACTGCTACGACGGGTTTTAAAGCATTTGGTGTAAGAGAACATGAGGCTTTAAAATAAGGAGCCAGATGCCCCGCCCGAGCTACAGAAGTCATTTTAGAAAAAATAATTTACGCAATAGAATTGCTTTATATTTTCGCGATACGCGAACGCCTGACTGAAGAAAACGTCAAATTCAAGGTTTGTCAATGTCATATGTCAAAAGCCCAGATTCCAGAATAGTTTTTTTATTTTGTCTAATATGACAGGCTAAGGTCGAGGAACATGCTCCCTCGTCTTGACCAGAATAGTTGGAATAAAAAATATTTCGATTTATTTCCACAGTATATACCTAATCTTGCCATAAATATTGTAACAAAGAAAAAAAATTGTTTTTTAATTGCAAATAACATTTATTACTTTTACAGTATGTTAGTTTAATACACAAATATAAAACAATTAAAAATATAAAAAGCTTATTCGAGGAGATTCATTGGCTGCAATACAGTCCGTTAAACGTCCAGTTGAGGTCAGTTATCAATAGAAGCACGCGCTCTTTCCATGGGAAATTCTTTACTGCCAATCATATGGATTGTTTTAGGGACTCCAAATTATCTTGGCATTTAGAGGAAGCTGTACTCTGTAAATCTGACCATAAATCATAATCCAGCGGATTAAGATCGGGACTAGACGACGGCCAGTTTTCAGCTCTGACGAAGTCCGAGACATTCGCTTCCAACCAAGACTGCGTGGACCGCCCTTATTACCCGGCGCCTAATCTTGCTGGAAGGACCATACTTGGTTATTTGACTTGGAGTTATTAAAGGGCTTAACTACCTTCTCACGAATGGTATCTTGATAAACTTGTGTCGATGTTTTGATACCTTTTTCACAAAAATATGGCTTAGTCACTCCTTTATAGCTAACTCCCCACCAAACCATCAATGAAGTCGGATAATGCCCACGTTAAACTCGACTGTCGACTAATTGGGAAGCTTTCTTAGAGCTTTGAGCACAGAAAGAAACACTCCACCAGAAAACAATAAGACAAACAAACTACATATAGCCACTTTTAATACAAGGACTTGGCGAACAGAGGAAAGACTTATAGTCTATTAAAAGACTATAGAACTTAAAAAAGCATTGGAAGATATTGCATGGGATATTATTGGACTTGGCAAAATTAGAAGATCTGGGGAAGAAATAAAAGAATTTGAAAAATTTATATTTTACTATAAGCCTTTACGAGCCTTTAAGAGCTTTACTATAGGCTTTACTATAGGCTGCACGCACCAAAAAACGTGAAGTATATGCGGCGCGGCGTTACCGTACCGCCGTTACCTTTCCTGCTATAGGAGGGAATGAGACATCACTTTTATTTCGTATAGCTTCATCTCTTTCAACATAGTGTATGTTGTATTCCATAGTGCAAATTGTATTCCTTAACACGCACTTATTAAAATAAATTATAATATTTGAATAAAAAAATATTCATCTTTTTTATTCTTGGTATATTAATAGCCTTGTATAAACGAAGCTTACTTGGTTAGTTTTTAAATTGATACCTTTCGATACCATCTAGAAATAAAAACGCACCATTTATCTATTACTATTCATAATGTTATTATCACCTGAAAAGAAACGTTTCGAATTGATTGGCAGTTGGTTGCTATGGAAGTACTAAATAATAAATATTAAATAATCAAAATGACAGGAATACAATTTACATAAAACAAAAATAAAATTATCGTTTTAGAGTTTTATAATGAAATAATGAAATGTAGTTAGGGGAAGGAGGCCCAAAACGGGCACCATAACTTTCAGTGACAGAAAAACGTATATTAATACATAAATGAAAAATACTTTTAATGTTATAAAATGGAAATTTATTCTAGTTTCATACCCAATATATATAGTTTTTGTATGTGTCAAGAATACAAAACTACGATCCAAAATATGGAACCCTATCGAATGCTCGCTTTGCCCGGAGCCTGGCCTAAAGCGGGCCTATAAGATAACACGGACATGAGCATAAGGGCAAAGCGAGCATGCGTCTATTTTATTATATAATTTTCAGATAAGAAGAAATATATTTATAAAAAACATCTGAACATTAGTAATAAATAATAATGAATCCTTATTGCACAATAACAATCAGATATATTATTTTAGTATTACCAAATATGAATATTATAACTATTGTAGGTAGGTACGTAAACTTTATGTAAAATCAACATTCTTGTAATCACTGCGTCGTCTTTTGTTTAATATTGCAGTCCAATTTTAATAAATTAGCATTTAAAGAAAATTAATTAAACAATAAAATCGCAATTTTGAAGCAAACTTGTAAATTAATATTTTATTTACAAAATTGAAAAGTGATTAAACTTAAAAATAAAACAAAGATAATTAAAAAGGGTGAGGGTGACCTTTCAATTTTTTACTTGATTTAATCAATCGTAATTAGAAATCACCACATAAATTAATTTTGCTCCTTTGACACAATGAATAAAGAGTTTAATCTCTCGACAAAATCATAAATATTATCATGAGCCGACATTTTACAGTCATTGCATTGGATCCAGTCCCTATATTTAGAGAAAGTAATAAATTAGCATCATTTCACAGCAATCAAGAGTAGGTATATCAAACATGACACCGAGGGCAAAACTAAGCATGCTCGCTTTGCCCTGCCCGCTTTGGGCCTTTACGTTGTGCCCACGTGTTTATCAGACCTACCCTAAAATGTATGTATTCATCGAGATGGCCTTCCTATAGATAACTAGCTGCACCTTGTGTGTAGACGGGCAAAACGTTATGTCTACGGTGGGAAAAATAAAATCAGTAGCTCAACCACAAGTTTCAGCACCCGTTGAAACGGGTGACTTTAGTCGCCGTGACTGTCTGTTTCGTCACTTACGTGAAGTGTATGGAATCAGTATAACAAGAGCGCATGTGCGCAACTTGATAGCATGCTAACAATTTAATGCAAAGAATGTGTGACATATTTTTTACCACATCGCTAAGTATGAAAAAAAAATTCGTACATGGGTGATATAATTGTAACTTTGATATTTCAATTACATATTTATTGTATTAATAATATAACAAACTGCTGCCAAAGAATCCGTCTACTCCCTAGTCCCCTGTCTAAAATAAAAAGCCACTTGTCTTTACATATTTTATATTTCCAAAAAAAATCTATGCATTTTAGATTTTATTCTTATTATATTACGAACGCAAGTTCGTTCCAATTCGAACATGTAATCACATAAAGAAAGAAAAATCTTTAAAACAAATGTTTTAAGCACTATAAGTACAGAACATAAGGTCGTTAGTTACTTCCTCTATTCGTTATTAGTAACTTCTATTACATATATATTTTTTTCTTGTGGGCTGTCAGAATTGCTATGAGCAAAATAAAACAAAACAATGCTTGTCGTCTTGATGAAGTCAAAATCTTGAACACATATGTACCTTGACCCCTAGTAAGAGTTTTGACGATACGAAAATTATGACAGTTTACCAAATAGTAAAATCGAAACACATAATTATTAAACACTCCCTGCATCAAAATATATTAAAATAATTATAAAATCTGTTAAAAATTGTATTAATTAAGATAATTTATGGATGATCCCAAATAACTAAAGATATGTAAATTTTTTAAACAAATTATTTTAAATATTCCAAAGTTGGTCCATTGTTAGTCATTTAATCATGGAGATGGTCTATTTTTTTCTGATGTTTTAGGACCAAATAATACCGACCAATATCTCGTGACTGCCTAGACGCTGGCCGGTTAAAATAAGAAGAAGTTTACTCTGTGACGTAATACTATAATTTTTCTTAGTAAGAAGTAACTTCTTATATAAAGGATAAAGAGGATAAAGTTACAATTTCTTAGAATGTCGCTAGTATACTATCAGTCCATAAAATTCTTTGTCGTAGTATAGAAATTAAAATGAAATGCATTTTTTGTAAAAAAAATAAACAATTTATTACATTCTTTAGATTCTATTAAAAAGTAGAAAAAGTTATTTTTGGTGCAAAGCTTTATTTAAACATTCTACCCTTTTGGAACACTAGCGCTATATGTTTTATTTCTGTTATGGTCTATTTTTTAAATATTTTTCCTGTACTCTTTTTCCATACACTTCACAATTTAAATAATTTTATTGCTGTAGAACTGTAACAATAGAGCTCGCTTAAATTTTCATTACACACTAAGAGTTATTCTATAAAACTATTCATACATTTGACATTTGCCTTCTGTAAATATTTAACGGATACAGCTGTGATGAAGCTCAAAATTATGAAATCCGTCTCTTACCAATTTAGTTATATTATAGTATACAAGATGGCGCTCATTAACAAAGTTGATTACGTTGTATGATTGCGCCGTGCGCGCTATTTACTCAAACTTCGAAAAAATATACGGATAACTATTTAAGTAGGTTCTGCGATCTTACAAAAATCATGTTGATGAGTTTTGATGTAAATTTTTTATTAAAGTATTTATAATACTAATTGGTATATATTTTTCTATTATGTTGTTGGCACATTATTATTAAAATTGTAAAATTTACAATATTCTTTAATAATTTGTGTTTAAGAATACAACTTATAAACAAAGAAACCACTGTCGTTGGTACAGTCAAACTAATTCAACTAATAATTAACATAAGTTAATTTATACCGAACGGCCTCGAATAATTCCCTTACTACACGTAGTTATGTAAATATTTTCATGGCCATTCCGCAAGTAGGCGCTGCGTTTTGTTCAGCTGTGTCCGTGAGCGTCACTACACGCACACATACAAAGTAGTAACGCTTTAGATATTTAACGCATGATTCACACATATAAAATAATCCTTGATAACTCAACTACGGTTGTGGCAATAAATAACGCATTTGGTTATTAGTAGCCCACGTCACCTAAACAATTATTTTATTTAATGCGATTTTTCTTAAGAAGACCCTAATTATAACTTAAGGTTAGCAAGCTCGTAAAAATTGAGGAAATGGGCACCTTGAAAAAATGGATTTGTTATAACCATATTATATAATAATATTGGTGTACCGTGTATCACACTTAGCATAAGTAAATTATGTATTTTCTTAAATATTTTAACCCTTTGTTATTTCTATACTTAAGTATATAACAAAAGATTCTAAGCGGCATATTAGCAAACGGTTGTATAAATTATAGTAGCACAAAAACCAAAAGTATAATGAACAATACGTCTGCAATGACCTTAACTTGCATTTACATTTCCGTGGTGCCAGATCTACGCGTCGCGTCACGCACAATTTTATAACAATAACAATAAATAATTGTATACTTGTCCAACACACACACACACACACACACACATATAAATAGAGAAGTGTGAATGTATGTTTAAAAAACTTTCTAATAGATGGCGCTAGTTTTGATATCTCTAAAGCATATTGTGCGTTTTAAAAATGTTAGATGCGTTTCAGAACTGAATAGTACGAGCACAGAGCGAGGTTAGATAATGGCGGCGATGCGCGGGGCGCTATTGGGAGGGACGATCCAATTTAAAACATGCCATTACACAATGAATTTATTGCCGCATACGACAGACACGTTGCGTGCATGTCATGTGCGTTTCCTGGAATGTTTAGATAATAAGACTATTAAGTGCATTATTAAATTGACTGGATGTTTATTAGAAATTAATTGCTGTGATCAAAATAAGCCTTTTAATTTACTACTCGGTGGTGCTAATTGCCATTAGGTTACGTAACAGGATATATGCTAAAAATAAAATTATAAACCATTAACATTAATAGTTTTGTTATGCACTTTGTCTACAAGCTAATTAAATATACAGTATTGAAAAGTCAACCCTCCTTTCATAGGTTTATAATGTAGTTCATTCTCTCACGTTGTAACGACGTGATAACGCGAATTAAACTATATAAATACATTTGGAGCAAACTGCATAATTTAACAGATAGAATTCTAATGTTTGATTTTACTTGGCCCGGGTCCAAATTGAGCGGTCATTTTTTGTAATTTGGCAACTTTTCCGCTTCGCCGACACCTGTCGTCATCGACTTAAGTCTGCAAAGTTCAAATCTCTCTGGATTTTTATTTTATGTGACTCGTTTAGAGTTATCTTTACCGGTAGCAGAATGCCTTGATACAAAGCTTTAGATGAACGATTGTTTCATCATTCAATGATTCAATGCCTTTGAATTCAATCCCTTTTTATAACACATTTTATTTGAATGCCCAATTTATATATGTTTTGACTTGTTATTGACATAAGAATCAGGTATTGGATACGAATAAATAAATGCATTTTCTAAGGTATACCTGTATACGAAGCCAAATTCATGTTATTTGCGGTGCGTTAACCTAAAGACCTCGTGTTCCTTTTTTATTTAAAACTGGTTAGGAATTTGTCCACAACAAAAGACGTGAGAGAAGACTAGGGAAGGGCAAGTTTTAAAATACCAAAGTTAAAATACGGTCTTCTGAGTTCACTACCATAGTAAATGATGACTAATGAATAAATATTTTAATTCTGAGAAAGTGTTATTTTTTTTTAATATTTTTATTTTATTATTTATTTCATTATTATACTGAAAATAAAACATAAACTTGGGAAAAACGCTCATGCACGAAAAAGAATAAGGATATATTCGATATAAATAGGTATGTACCAATATGCAAGCTGACAACATGATTATTAATTTGTTTACATATACGAATTAGTTTGAAACATTAGATGAGATGTGGAACAAAATGAAGTCATTCATGCTAGCGCGGGGCCACATGCGGAAATCTTTGTGCTCCAAGGACAGACAACCAGTTTGAGACCGGTATCATATAATACATATAATACCAGAAGGGAATCAAAAATACGACGAATGTTTTACAATTCTTTACGAGGTTACCCTGATGTACCCTCATATCGAATGTACTTATAGAGTGTACTCTAATTTATTTTATTTATTTTAGGGATAAGATTATTATTGATATTTCTTTGGAATTAAAACATTGTTTCTTTTAATAGATAATTTAGGTGTTAGCATTAAAATAATTTGTTACTGTTAATTTAATTAAGCCGATCCTTTTGTTAAGCAAAATAATATTTATTTTTTAAATTTAATAATTTCTTTTTTATAGACTAGTTTTTACAGATTTTAATACAATTAAAATAATTACACATATATATTCTATTATCTTAAGCTATTTTACTCTTAACTAAGAATCTTAACAAAAACTTCTTTGGTCACAGCTTCAGAAATTTTCAAATAATCAATTATATTTAAACTTGTACGTGGAGAACTCAATGCCTTTGTAAGATGAATTAGATTATGAAGGGTCACATTCAAAATGGGTCAAGGAATGTTATGATATTGAAATACTGACATTCAAAAGTACTGCTATCATTTGTTAGGTATTTTATGGTACTGTTATAATTAGATATTCTAACTTCACAACCTACATTTGACGGTATACTTTAGAAATAAATTATGTTATTAGTATTTGTTTATTAGTATTTCACATGCTATTAGGTAATAAATATATTAATTTAACCATGTCATTGTAATTTTTTTTACGAAATTATGTCTATTGCCTCATGTTAATATAGACATTAGATTAGATTATTAAAACTAGATATTCTTAAAATATGTAATCGTATTAAATAATACTATAATCATCCTTACTAAATTATGTCAAAGTACTTTAACAAAACTACTTTGTAATTATGAAAATGTTAGTAACTTTAATATTAACACTGGTTAAATATATATGTAATAATTTAGAATAGACAAACATGTGGAGCAACATAAATGTGCTAGGAGTCATTGACACTGACATCTGCTCTGCACATTTTAAAAGGTTTTAATTTGTCTATCGCAATAGAGAATATAAATGCACCGTGAAATTGCCAAATAGTTTTTAAATAGATCCTTTTTGTAGTAAAAAAAATGATTTTATACACATCGTCTGCAGCTAAAACATGACATGCTGCTAGATTTAAAATTTCTAATTGCTAGAGTTTAATTTTACTTGACAGAATAATATCAGTTGACTTAAACTTTTACTTTAGTTAAAACTATTACTTTAAAAAAATGGACTTCAAAATCACTAATTAAAAATTAAAATTTCAAGTACTCTTAATATGAGTTTTATTGCTTGCAAATATTTTGCACATGCAGTTTCGTAGCAATTCTACGGGTTTTTGTAGATATCGTAGCTGCATCTACGATGCAACGATGCACCGTAGCGCAGTGTAGCAGCAATGCGTTTCGTAGGCGCTGGCGAAGTGTTATTATGAATTTAATTGATAATTATATCGTATATGAGTTAAGTTTAATATTTGCATTAACGAATTCGAATTAACTGAAAGTGCGTATTCATGAAATTACCCAAGAACTCCATTGAAAATTACATGTATTGAAATGATCAAATTCTTTTTACTTAATTAAAATGCGTAGTTTCTAAAATAATGAATGTATGTACTTTATTTATATCATGTAATTAATTAAACTGGTTTAAGTAAGTTTTTTTATATAGCGATTGTTACAATACTCAAAAAAAATAAAAAAATGATAATTCTTATTCTGCATTAATTAAATATTTTTTCGAAAACATAAATTATATAAAAATATATGATAAATAAAAATAAGTGTTAATAATATTCAAAACACAAAAAACTCAAGTGTTTCTATGGAGTGCGCAAGCGCAGGCGTACACGATGCGCGTGAGAACGCTCCCGGCTATCGAACTCGGCCTGCGTTTATTTTCATTCCTATGTTTTGGCCAGTGCCTCTAACGAATTTATAGAGCGGTTATATTAATGGGGTTACAGCGATTTTGTTAAGGAGTGAAGCATATTCAAATTATTAATAAACTCGTTATTTGTTTTGCTGATTTAATTCTAATTATGTTTGATTCTATATAAGATTCTATCTATTTTTAAAATATACATTTACTACAGGCAAGCTAACAAGCTTTTGTTTACTAATGATATAAAAGCAGTATATATTCTTTAAGTAACATAGTTTTTGAATTTAAAAAAAATAATAATTCTCTATTTAAAATACTACCTAATATATTCCTGATTCGTTCGCTCTCTTACAGAGTAAAAAACTATCATCTCTCAAAATGGCAGACTGGCAGGCGTGCCTATTGGCGATTTTTTGCATGTGGCACTTGTGTATTTCTTAGCGATGACTAAATTATAGTCTAGGAATAACAGACAAAGAACCGCATTGCAATTCGACGGTTGACTGAACTTTGAGTAACAAATACTTTTTGTTGCTAATTCTACATTTCAACTGTGCCGCCAGTGTGGCCCGTGCCATACTAAATATTGTAATAGAATGCTGGCCTCAGTCCGTTTTCTGGTACTATTTTTTGTGTTTCTTATTGTACTCCTTCTTCTTATTATACTTATAAATAATGGTTCCTGTTATTTATGCTTAACAGTAAAAGATGTATGTATATTTATTATTTTGTAATAATGAAATTAAACTTAATAAACGAAATACACAATCATTTCAAACTTTCAAGCCTTAATTATCTATAATATAATTTACGTCTCAACAGCTGTACTGGGCATAATAACGGCTAATAATAATCGCCATCATATTACCGCAGGTGGAGAATATAGGGTTCCATGAGTATGGCTGTGCTAAATATAACAATTCGTAATCATAGTATTTTTACTGGGTTTGTATACATCAGAGCTGTAGGATTAAAAATAGTTCATGTTAAGTACTGTTTGTTTCTAGAGTTTAACGCTGGGTGTTTTGTTTATATATTATGATATTCAAATATACTTTTTTATATATTTTTTGTAACAACTCCTACACTACAATCTATTTTAAATAACTATGATTACAACCCGATTGGATGGGTCGATATCACGAAATTGTTAGCAGGTATTAAAACTATCTTCCATAATTATAACTTTACGAACACAGGCAGGTGCATTGAACGAGGCTTTGAAAAAGATTACTTTATAAAATATGACTGTACAAAAATATTTATTGGCTAAAACTATGACAATTTTCTAGCTGATTTAAATAGCAAAGTAAAATAATACTTTATTATGTAAGTATTTGAATAAATATTGATTTTGTTATCTAAGGCCGGTAGCGCGTTGCTAGGCCGTGGATATTGCACAAAATGAAGTCACGATAAAGACTAGACTGTGCGGTCAATAAACCCGTGATGATGTGTTGTTATTATATCACACTAAAGATTTTAATGTTATCAATTTAGAAGATTAAACAAGATAAGATATCTGTATCTCACCTGTGACTCTTAAACTATACTAAATCTGTATATGTCTTCTGGACACAACTAAATCCGTATCCGTTTTATTTTATCCAATTAAATCCTATATTATAAAGTTCAGATATGATTAGTCCCGACTGTAAAAATAATATTTTTAAAAGTTTTACAGTCTTCTATATATGTATATGTGTATGTATGAATATATATATGTATATGTATGAATATATATGTATATGTGTGTGTATGTGTATGTATGTGTATATCCATTTCTTCAATTCCATATTATTTCATGTTTTTTTTTGTTTTATTGTACCGTCTTTTAAATCTCTGTACATCCTCAAGGTTGACTGTTAGAAAATACTATTTAGCATAAGATCCGCCAATTGTAACAGTTTTTGGTGGAACATTAAAGAATGAATAAATAAATAATTGTGAAAATACAAAAGTAATTCTGTGTTTTAGAGTTATTTGACGATTAAAAATTCAGGCCTTAGACGTTTGACAATGAAGAAATATATATTTAAATAGGATATTGCATTCACATAGTATGTACGCACGGTGTTGCTAGGGAGTAGGGGCACGCATCGACCTCTGGCTGACGTCACCGCTTATCGGAATGTAGGCTCGACGACAAACTTCAAGGTTTACTGCATTGATATTGAAACTAAATCCTTTGATTCATGAATACTTCGAATGGTTTATTGATCGTTCAATTATTACTGTATTCTTAAAATACTGTAACATATTTTATTAGAAACTGGTTATTATTGCTGTCCTTATTTTTTCTTGAAGTATCAGTAAATATTCAAAGTTGTGATAGCTATTGGAACTTTGAGTACTGTTGGGGCTTCGTTATATCGCGTGCTATTGTCACTCGAGGCCAACGAACTTTAGCTGAAGATATTTTGGTATAGAGGTAATTGACATAATCTATATTTTGATAGGCGCTCGCCTTACAATACACATTTTACTATAATTTGCATAAAAATAGATAAGATACCTGTTGTAAAGAAAAATAGCATATTTTTTATATAACCTTCAAAAATATTTAGTAATTCTATATTTTTTTAATATATTCGGGTATCTATTATGTTTTTCCTCGGTTATGATATGAAAATCTAAGTTTACTAAATTGTACATTAGAATTCCCGTTTAATTTTCTTAACTGGCTCACTAAATAATATTGATAGTTCTGGGATCCATGTTATTAATTATTCATCAAGCTTGTTTGAGCTGAATATCCTTATATTAAAATTAATTATAATGACTTATGTTTATTGTCATTGAAACATCTTATACCTAAGTAGTTTTTTATTTATTTAATAAGCTCCTATTAGTGTTTGAGTAATTTTGGAACTACAAGTGATTGAAGACAAATTTAAAAATGTGTTTGCTAGTTTTGTTTGTTTCTTTTTTATTTGTTTTTAGAGACGATGGTTCTATGATATTGATGTTTAAAAAAAATTGTTATTAAGAAATTATACATAAGAGATAAACGAAATTACTTCTTTATTAGTGGCATTGTGATAAAGCTATTAAAGTTCATTTTTCTCGGTAGCGTAGTCTCTACCATAATAAAATTGTAACGAGACCTATATATAATTCATTTGAACAAATTAAACTAATGGTTAACTAAATAAAAAGAGGGCTTGCGCTTTACAAAATGACCCTATCCTTGGCAGATAAAGCGTTTCGGCTATTCAAAGCCCTGCTTTAATCATCTTACTAAGTAACGCCGATATCTTTTATTTGCAGCTGGTCACTGACACCTGAAAGTTTTAAGCCTCCAAGTGGCAATGATTTTGAGTTTTCATTTATAGTTTATAGAAATTCAATACCACTGGGATCACAGAGTATTTAATAATAGTATCTAAATAGTTATATCTACAAAATGAAATTAAATTATTTAAGCTGAATGAGTTGCTTTTACAAGCTTCAAATTATTTTGTAATAGAATACAAAAATAATAATATAATAATAATATACCTAAATAATTTTTAACAATGATTTTCTAAGGTAAATAGCTTTATTTAAGTACTCAATATGTAACTAATTAAAAGTTTTCTCATTTACATCGTATAAGCTGTTGAAACCATACAAGCATTTAATTGACTCTTAGATAACCAACGATAGACAGACGGATAAGTGCCTCAATGTTTCGTGACCGTATTATGATTGCGGACTGAGGTCCCAATAGAGTTGCTTTCCCTGGATTAGGCTGCCGGTGCTCGGCTCACCTTGGAGAGTAATTATAATGATCGGCGCCGGAACCCCAGTCTGGAGCGGGCGTCTTCCTGGAGAGGTGTGTCGAGGAGGCAAAGCGGAGGTACGCCCACCCGATTTTCCTTCTCTCTTCAACCATCACGCAAACTTAACCTAGAATCCACCCTCTCTTTTCCCCTTCTCGTCATCCACCCACGCCCACACGCACTGTAATAACCCAATTTGTAAGAACCCCCCAATTTCAAGGACGGCCGTCGGTCTTTATGGCGGCGGCGACGGCGTTGATTCCCCAGCCTTGTTTATTTCAGTTTCTTTTTGTTTAGGAACTGGCTGAACTTATTTTCGTTCTTCAGGCTCTACTTGACTTGTGTTAATATAACTAGTTTGGTGACGTCTATCAACGGCCGCGATGTTCGTTGCTCTGTAGATTTACATAATCCTGTTACTAAACGAAAGATTTGTCAGATTTATTGGAAAATTGATTCTCCTAAATCTTTCATTATTTTCTCTTTTGTAACGGAAAATATATGTACTTAATTTATAATGGAACAACCTGCTTCGAGTTGCGGGATAACATAAAAGTGATGGGGCTCATTTGTTTAAGTCATCTGAAAGTTCAAGGCCGCGCGCCCTTACCAAGATCCAACCTATAGGGCCGTCTAGACGAATTCACACCTCCGGCCCTTGAAAGGTCCAACTGAATTAAAAGTTTTTGTCTTTCTAAGAAAAAAAATTACTTGCTTTTATATTAAGAAAATGTATATTGTAAAAAAAACTTTACTTGTATATATTTACGAAACTCTTTAAATTGTCATTATTTTTTAAAAGCATGACGTTTCGATAACTAATTTAAACTAATAACTTTTCTTTAAAACAAATAACTCTCCTTCAAATAGATTACAAAACATTATATACGTTTAAAATTAATAGTTTTTAATTTATATTCATTTATAAAATTTAATTTAATTTTATAATTGTTTATTTATATTTTATAACTTTATAATTAAATAAAAAAAATCACAACTTGATCATATATGATTTAAGTGTATGGAACTAAATGAATATTGCTAGAATCGGCAAGTAAAAACAAGGAAAAACTACTACTTGTATTTATAATTTTTATCAACTTCAAAAACAAAGTGTTTAATATAAATAAATATAAGTATAAAACGGTAACTGCACATATAAATAAAATAAAAAAAAAATAAAAAAAATAAAAAAAATAAAAAAAAAACTGCAGATATATTATTATATAAATCTACAAAAAAGATCGAATTAACTTCAGCTTCTGGATTGAAATCTAGAAAATATGAAAAGCAGCATGTTAGAGAACTACTCTGTTGTTGTCCAACAAGAGTTAAAAATACCTGTTACATTAATATTCAAAGTACAAATGATATTTTAATCAATAAATTGAAGAATTAATTCTTACTCTATCTATGAATGGCATGGAATGTCCTATCTCTGTGTTTTAAATATATAACATTTAATTAATTCACATTAAAAATTGTGTGACCTTCAACCTATCAGCCTACACGTGTTTTGTCTGAGTGGCCAGGCTCCTCCACCCTGGGTAGGGGGAGATGATTTCAATTTAGGACAGTGCGAGCCTAGCAAAAAACCTACTGAAAGCTTCAGATCTATTTCTTAATTTTTTTTCGGTATATTTTTTTGGATACCTTGGCTGTAATGGAAGTTTATTTCTTAGGCTAGACAGGTGGATAGAATACCTGGTTCTTTTTGTTAGAAATAACTCAGATAGTTGAGCATCAGCACTGTTATAAAAGCAGGAGCGAAAAAACTGGAAAGAAATGCTAAAAAAACATTTTTTAACTTAGACTTTAAATGTTATAATTTCATACTATCGTCGTATTACATTCATATTACTCTATTTAAACTATTGATTTAGAATATTATAATATATAAACTAAAAAATTGTAGTTTCATAGCCAGGATAGATATTATATGTAAATAAATCAATTGCCGCATCTTTAAAGGTCATAAGTTGAGAACGGTTTGACCTATTTGAATTATTTGTTCCTAATTGTCAGGTGAGAAGGTTTGTCTGAGTGAACTTTTTTGAACAGCAGGCGGAAAATTCGGAAATTTAGATGATATTATTATATGACGTTTTTTTTTAATAATCGGCCAACTGCGAGTCGGATGAAAGATTCCGTACCATATATAAAAATCGGCAAAATATCACTTTTGTTATGTGATTAAAATAAATTAAATATCTATTTTATTTCAATTTAATTATATTGTTTTTGAGAGTTATTATTATTTAAGTAATGTATAATTTAATATTTTGTGAATATTGCAAGCGTCTACTTGTTGCCGATATTAATACGCAGCAAAACAATCACGAGTTTTGTATGGGAGCCCCCCTCAAATGTTTATTTTATTCTGTTTTTAGTATTTGTTATACAGGCGACAAAAATACATCATCTGTGAAAATGTCAACTATCTAGTTATAATTGTTTATGAGATACTGAACCTGTGGATCGATAGACGGATAGAAATACGGACGTAAGGAAATATAATAATCCTATTCTAAAAACATATAGAGCGAGATATAATTATGATGATAATAATTCAATCGGCTGAATAGTATTTGTGCTAACCCGGGGAAGAAGGCAGGTGACTAAAATCAATACAGCTGATGTCAGTCATACCTGAATTTCAATTTTATAATATATTATTAATTTTGTTTTTTTATAATATCGATATATAAAGTTGAACGCATAACGTTTTTGAAATCTATTTTTTCTGTGATTTTTTTATAATTTTGATACGCATATCTGCTATGGTTTTGTTTTCTTTTTTTAACAATGACGTTCCACATATTGAATAATTAAAAGTCTATCTTTTTAAAACGAAGCTATTTTAAACATAGCCAAAAGTAAGAAAGCGGTCGCTATATTTTTTAAAAGACTTTTCCTAAATCCTAAGTGAAAACTAGAGCAAACTGGAAAAGTTACTGGAACTGAAGTTTGAAATAATACAACGTTATAAAGAATTGAATAAATGAAAGTAACTCAAAGAAAACGAACTTCGTTGCTCAAAATATTGATGTCAAATGAATATCTTGGAATAATTTTCTTTATTTATAATACACTATATGCCGCGACTCTGTGCAAAACTTCCACGGAGAGGCTTACGTTCAGAAGTATTAGTCTTAGGTACTTGCAGAAATAAAAAGTTAAAAATCTAATATTTGAACTTTATTTATTGGTATACATTATATAACTTTGTGGGTTTGATTTTTCGTTTTCAATCCTAACATTATTAATAATGAATAGATTAATGAACGTAGGTGTTATAGAGCTTAAACGTGTCCCAAGACTGGATACATTCTTCCTTTTAAATTATTGAGGAGCTTAACCCACCAAGCTACTTAACTGCGGATTGGAGAGTTCTATTTTATACACATACATTTTAATTCATTTTGAATCCTCAATTATTGAAAGCTTGGATGTTGTATATTTTTAGATATATCATCTAATTTATATACATATATACTAAAATAACATATACTAAAATATAGTGCTTTTAACAATTCCAAGATTGATATACGCACATAAAATATATGATTCTATTATAAAAATCTAAGCGAATTGCTAGGTTTTGACTAGAGTGCCTGGATATGCATAACTTATGGCGATAAGGCTTCGTAGCTGGGAAATCGAGGTCATCCTTCGTCTGGAGGAAACTGATAGAAGACACGCACGGATACACGCACGCACACAAGAATAATAAGACGAATAATAATATATAATATACATATTACTTTCAGAACTCAAATCTATTTAGATAAAGATTTTTCTTATACATTTTTAATAATAAGTTATATTTTTGTATCACAAAATATTCTGTAATTTATACAGATGGGGAAAAGATTTCTGGTTATTAAATATGTTTAAAAAAATATATCTACGTGTTTGTAGATGATATAAAACTGAAAACAACATTTTATTTTGTCGTATTATTAGTTTTGAACGAATAATTATAACTTTAATTAATAATTATAGCTTTTGATAAAATTGGGTTTGGGTACAAGTTATTTCTCAGGAAATATAAAGTGCATTTAAGTCTGCAATCTTTTTCGGGAGATCTCTAAAATTGGTGTTAGGTTTGAACTACAATACAACTAATCATTTATGTTTATATTATCATTGCTAAATGTTTTTTTTGGAATGAAGATATTGGAGCAGGCTAAATCACTGACAACAGCTAGGAAACACTATAGTGAAACGATTATTATCTTCCTTTAATAAAAATGATTAAGTGTAAATATTGACGCGTTAAGGCAACATCGCTGTCAAAGAAAAAAATGAGAATGTACAAAAAATATATGTAAAAAAACAATATAAGAACCTTTTGTTATGACAACACAAATTCAAACAACGGGCAACAAACACACGCTTATATGTGGACATTGATTTGTTTTGTCTGTTTGATGAACGATAATATAGTTTTGATATTAAACTATAGAAGATATTTCTAATAATAACATTCGTTTTTTCAAGTAATTCCATTGACCAAAACATTATATAATAAATGTATTTTTAACGTACTGGCTACAGCTGATGGTTGGGTATCAAAGTTATTGTTTACGCCGAGTAATTTAAAATGATGTTATGACGACAATACTCTTTCATCTTAAAGCAATAAGGAGTATATTGGTATGTACGTGTGCTCGGCATCCAGTCTATTATAAGGTTTCCTTGCCATTGTGTAGGCTTCATTGTCGCCTAGATATAGGTTTCGTCGGCACGCAACCAAGGCTATATAGGTTATTTCTCATTCGATATTCTTTTGTGAATTTCTTAGGTTCCTAATAATAAAGGTTTAGGGATTGAACGTCACGTTCATGATGGAACATATTTTAAGAAGCAATATTTCAAATACCTAAACATATTTTTTATTTTAAATAAAAAGTACACATATAAACCCAGAATAGCGCGACAGTAATGGAGTAAAATATTAGACAAAGCGACGTAGAGTCAGCAAAAACTAGATATTAATTTAACCTAGGGTCACGAGCCCGAATGCAGCGGCCTTGACATTCACTGACTGTATTAACAAACATTTGTTTATAAATAAATAGATTTTTTCTTTTTATAATGAAACTAATATAACAAAAATTATCGGCTTATGTAAGGAACGCAAACGTTTCTCTCATCAACAAGCCTATATTGGAAAACGTCCAGTTGCTAATCGCTGAGCCTTGTCATAAAAACTGAACCTCTCTGAACTGGGTTAGAGCGTACATTAACGCGAAAAACGCGTCTCCAAAATGTTGGCAAACGCGAACTGATAGCGTGCACGGGGCTAATGCCCTCCCCACACCATTGCAAGGCCACCCAGGGCCGCACTCGTAGTCATGGCGATCGTGTAGGCGCGTTGCGAAGAGAACCGCCACCCTCCCCCACCCCGCTCCGCTCATTTCAAGCTCTTTTCAATCCCTCAATGGCGACGAAATCTCTACCTAAGGACAGGTATCAATTTTAGATTTCATATAGGCTCGTTTTATTCCGAAATTGAAACATTAATTATAAATTGAAATCGAAGTCAAGCCAAAATTGAAGTACATACAGATGTTTGAATTATATAATAGATAGTTGCTTTGAATTAAAACTTAATTAAATTTTATTGTTTTAAGAAAATTTGAAAACAAAAATACATTTTAAAACCGATCATATATTTATATTGCTAAGGATTTTTATGTCGAATCAATTAGTACAAATTATGAAAAAGAGGTAGATAGCTAACACCTTTTATAAATTAACACGAGCGAGGTATATATACATTGTTTCCCGTTGGAGAAATAAAAACATAAACTCAAGGATAAAGACCTTGGCCTGTTCGAAGAACAATCTCAGAGACCTTGGAGGAATTCTCAGAATGTAGATTCTTAATTTCCGTATGAATCAGTCTGTTATCTAAGGTGCTGTTCAGTTTTATGAGGAAATACATTTAAGGGACACTTTAAATGATGTTTAAAATTTTGAATCTATGAAAGTATTGCTAATAGGTGTCAATTTATATATGATTACGTTTCTTATATGTCCAAATACAGCCATTTATAAAAATAATGTAATATTATAGTTAAACTATTGTTAATATATAATTAGTGCTATTTTAGTAAATTCTAGTCCGTCTCTGGCGGGGAAGTACATAGTCTGTAACGTGAAGTCGCAGTTTGCTATTTGTGAGCACCGGGCCTCCCACACCCTCAACCCGATCCAATAATTCATATTCGGCAATCATTTCGTTATATTATACAGTAGTTTATGAAAATAAGTGTCAAAAAGTTTGCTATTATTAGTAGGTAGTATTGGATGCTAATAAAATTCTAACTTTACTTTTGTAGTTTTAGTAGTTTACGGAAACGAGGAATGAGAGATTTTATTAATACTAAGTCCGGATCACATTTTTTTAAATTATATTGTTAATGATACACTGCTTAAGAATATTTTTTTATTATAGCTCAGCTCACATCATATATAAATTATTAATCAAGAGCTACAATAGTGATATAAGCCAAATTTTTACAAAAGGGGAAACTACAAGCCAGCCAATTATGACTTTTGACCGTTGAGATAGTCCAGGCAACTTTGGATTTTAGTAAACTATAAAATCCATACTGTTTTAACTGTACTATAATTATATTTTACATAAAAACCTTACCTTTAAAGATAGTTTTATTTGATAATGTATATAAAAAAACAATAATTACTGGATTTATTCAAAACACACTTTATAATATATATTTTTAACGATAAAATATTTTTGACACTACATACAATAAAGTATTGAAAGGGTCTATTAATATTGATAGGATGTAAAAATATGATAAAGTCAACCTTTTCAAATTATAGTAATAAATTATCTGATACACTACGACAATCAGTAATAATGGCTTTAACTGGTATTTATACAAATATATTTATTTTACAAAAAAGAAGATTGTACACAGATAAAACTAACAGGTTTAAAATAGTTCTGACAAATCAATGATTGATTTCATATTTGTACAAAATGCAATATAATATTTATTAAATATTCTTCTGTATTTTGTACATTAAATTACCCATAAAAATACTAGCCATTTTATGTTTATTTAATTTTTATATTAATATACAATAAAAAGCTTCATTTTATATGTTGTTAAAATATTGAATAATATAAAACCCATTGTACATTTTGACTTATATTATTGTCAAAAAAATCTGTATTCTCTATAGCAAACAAATACACGATATCACTTTATAGTTAATTTCGTTTAAAATTCAAAGTAAAGAGTCAATTACAAAGCTAGTCTGTTTGCCGCTATGCGAAATTTCTAGATACTCTTCTATTGTAAAGACTAGTACACAAGTAACAAATTTTTATATATAAATATTACATAATATTTTTTCTAATATCAAAAGTTTTTAATAAAAACGAAAGTCGTAACCAATGGCTTCCTGGTTCTAACATGAAAAAAGAAATGAATATAAAAAGTATTATGTTCAAGGTGTGACTAAAGTCTAAAGGTTTGATCATTAACAGTCCCGTAATGGACATAAATCCACGCAGAGATGAAGTAAACGAAAATAACAGAAGTGCATCATTGAACTTCGTTAAATAGTAAAATTACTTTTGAAGTTTTTGGACATAGAGACATTTAAATGTATGTGTAAAATAATTGTCACTTAAGCAACAACAAATAATATAAATATAATAATAAATAGTATAACAAATGTGACCCATCATTATTATTTTTTTCATTAAAAGTTTTGCTTGTCGATAAATGATTTTTAATAATAAAATAAATTAATTTGATATTGCATTCTACATTTGCCCTTATACTTTCAGAGGAACATGGCCCTGAGAAACTCCAGTAAAGGGCTCGTTGTCATAGCAACGCTTAGACTCGGGTAGGTCTCAAATTAACAAGAGTTATTGATTATAGAGATCAAAATATTCAAAATTGCTCTCCTAGTATAATATATATCAAAAACATTGCTTCTGTGAATGACAAAGGAAAGTAATAATAGTATCGTAAAATAATTTCTCAGACCTACAATCATTAAGTTGCGTTGAAAATTTAAATGAAGAATGCTTTAAATAGAAATAAATGAAAATGTATAATCACATATTTAAAACATATAAGTACGTTTGCAGTTCGTGTATGGACAATTCTTTAAAAAAAATATCATTCAAACAAATTGGCATATTTCAACTTTTCTACAAAACATTATATTATGTTACATTGTACATAACATAAAATATTAATATTGATACGATTTATGTACACGGGAAACAAGTCTAAATATTTTGGGTTTACTTGATAACATGATATTTGTAAAAAATATTTTCTAATACTGGTGTTTAATTGTGAGCTTGTGATAACAGACGTTTTTTTTGTGTTTTAAAAGAATTGATACCAGTTTGAATTTCTTTGATTTCATGATCCTGGGTTAATGGGTAAAACTCTATATGTTAGGTTTTAATTTATTCAGGTATGTCTAGTTCACTTAGCACCTTGAATTTTTTTGAGTTTTAAGGGATTGTAGACTATTTGGAACAGTAGGGTATTTGATGTCTATTTTATTTCAATATCTCCATTCATTTACTAGAAAAAACAGACTGACAGAACAAACCCAACAATATTCAACAAAAGAGATTCTACATGCCGTTTTTAAGTTTGTAAGGTACCCTAAAAATTAAGTTATCTGTATCGAATTAAATGTGACTTCCTTATTTGATAGTATAAAATACCTTGTTAGTGACGATGATTCTGTAAGAGATAAGAATCGCTCGACCTTTAAAAGCCATGACCATTGAGTATCAAGTTCGTTATGTAATCATCCTATGGCATTAATGGATAAGGGCTTCTACTCATTGGTACTCTGTATATTCGTATGTCTATAAGAGATCATTTATAAAATTTCTTATTTTCCACTACATATTTTTAAATGTACTTGAATAATAATAGTAATTAGTCTGACAATGGTGGTTTTGAAGAAAACATTTGTACTAGTACTTTATGCCAAAGAAATATAAATAGGTTTATATTTTGGCAGAAAATTAAGTCTCTTGCTGTAAAATTTAAAAATACAGTTGCTATTTATTGGATTTTTAGTAACAATTGGTAGTTAGTATGTTTTATGCTTTATTTTGCAACATGACCAAGACCTCCCACATGTCTCTACAAATAAAGAAGTAATCGCCTTCATATGATGCTATCTCTTTTTAATTTTCTACATAAACGTACATAAATATTAATAAATATGTGTGAAGGTAATACAAAAAAAAAGTATTGGTAATATAAAAAATATATACTCTTTGTTATTAATCTATTCAATATTAAAAACTATATATATTTTTGAAAATGTTTCCGAGTTAAATAAAATATAAAATAATTGATAAGCTAAGGAAGAAATGTTATAGTTTATATTTTTTAAAAGACTCTAGAATTATTCATCTCCCAACAATGCATGCGGTAATAATTAAAACCGCGATCACCGTAAATATGAAGGTGGCTATGATTAGTTCATCGTCATTTAAAGAATCACAAAAGATTCAATCTACGAACTACGAAAAATGGATACGGTACTCTTAATACTGGACTCTTCGTTTTTCCTTAAAAATGTCTGTTATTTTTAGATTTTTCTTTTTGAAAGTAAATATTGAATAGAGTAAATATAATATTTTTCTTGCGAATCAAAAATACTTTTATTGGTACAAATACGTACAGGGTTTTAATTGAAAAAATCAACAGGTTTTAATTTTACAAAAATATTTATAGAACCCTAAAAATGATTACTAAGAAATAATGATTGTTGTAGCATTATTGCAAACCCGACAAGATTTATGTATTAACTTATCTTTTAGCTGATAATTATATGTCTTTTATATAGCTATGGTTTGTGTCCACGTGTAAAAAAATGCCTAAACTTATGCAATTGGTCGGTTGCTTTTGAGAGGTGACGTCAACCACAATCGACCGGGTTCATGGTCGAAAGCAAGTTCATATTTCTAGTATGCGGTTTGTTTCCATTCGCATTAGGCTTAGACATAATTAGGCGCTAATTCAGTGTTATATTAATTACTAACTTTGTTTCCGAATGTAACTACTAGCAAAACCTTCAATTGTATTTTTCTATAACTAAAAAAGCCATATTCTAAATAGTTTATTTATCCTTTCTTATAATTATTGATTCAACTTTGTAATTTAAAAGATAAACTTATTACCATATGTCTATTTTTATCAAAATCATGTTTTATTCATACCTTATCGTTAATTCGACTAGTTTTAATACTCAGGAAATGTTAAATATTATGTTCAATATCCATGATGCTATCGTATATATAAATAAAAACTTATAAAAATACGCACCTGGTATATTACAATAAATAATATTAAAGTTAAATATTAATTATGTTTATTAAGCATTATGAAAATAGTCAATATTTATCAATTTAAGTTTCTCTTAGAAATTTTGTTGTTAAATTAACATAACACAATAAATGTGGTCAAAGTATATTCCCAAAAATAATAATAACACATACTTATCTTACAACTATTTACAATTATTTATACTAAGAAGTTTGTGAAAATGATAAGGGGGAAGCCTCACAAGCAAACAACACATCGCATTTTTTTTTATTAGAAAACACACAATTTTCTGAGTCATAATCATTAATAGTACATTTAAAATAATTCAGTGCGATAATCTTTAAATTACTTTCATGATTATTAATTTGTAAGCGAGTTTCTATTTGGCTCAATGTAAAACAGCAGAAAAAATGTAGAGTAAAACGGAGGGTCACCAATTAGCTTAACTATAATATTATTAATGTTACCAACATTAAATTTACTAATTATTAATATTTAAACAAACCTGTTTCAGTAAATTGCTTTGTTATACTGATATTATTATACCTGTGCGAAACCGGGAGGAGAAAGTTGTTTCATAATATGGATATTCGATTGTTTTTTGCATTTCGTAGCACCGACTTAGGCCCGTAGTTCGGTGATAACATATGTCGAGTTCATTATTTATCTTTTGATAAGTACTACACGTATTCGTATAAAATTTTAAAATAATGGTTTTTATCTAATGTCTTAAAATAATAATGAATTTAAAACATTTTTTCCTCTTAAGATTAATTATCTATTAATTCTCTATTATTTAATTCTGAACTTTTATAAATTAGTACGAGTAGGTACTATGCAATTAAAAATATATCCTATATAATATCTTACACATGCAAAAAAAAAAAACCAAGAAGATATTAATAAAATGTCATCGTCCGTTAATAGTCGTAAAAACTGAATAGTAAACTAATGAATTCGTATTATTACCTACAATATAGAAAATGCGTTGATTTCCTGTAGCTATTAAATAAAAAACAGCAAAAATATGTATTATTTTATATGAATATTTTAATTAATAGAAAGCTGGTTTACAATAGATCGCAGGCGGCTAGTTGCCGAGCGGATCACTGCGCTCTCTATGTATGCATGGATTGACCTTCATAAATAAGTTAATACACAAATCTGTGCTTTTTTTAGTTGGGAAAAGCTTTAATCATACCGTCGGTTGTGAATCAAAACATGCAATGCCTTAACAGTTATATGGCACTTATTTTTTATTATTATCACAGTCAGATAAATCATTGCTGAATGCTACGCATGTTATTCTTGTAACGTATCCAAAACGATATGCTACAACCAAAATTGGCATAATAGAGTATGGAAACTAGTTTTTTCACAAATACAAGTTTGTAATTACAAGAATGTAAAATTATAAAAAGCATCGTTTCTTGACACGTGTAACTTCTAGTTCTATAAATTCGTTTTTACTGTTTTATTTTCATAGCAAATACCTATGTTATATGTAAGATTTATCCGCAGTGTTTTCGTTCGTTTATTATAAAATGATCTATGATCTAGGTGTTAATAATATGCTAAATGACCTTGAGAAAGAACAAGATTACCCAAAATATTCTAGTGTTTCCTCAATCTTTTATATTATTGAGGAAATAGCTAAAACGTAAAACGGCTTTCATTTTCAGTATAGTCGTGAGTTGCTATCGATGCATGAAAGCGTCAGGTTTACGCGGAAGTCGAGAATTTTCCCTGTGCAAGATATGTATATGTGTGCGTGAACCTGCAACTAGTCGCTCGAGGTCGCCCACATTTGATCTGTGCAAATTTCGTGCGCTAAGGTCACTGGCCGATTCCAGGGTCGCTCGGCACGTATCTCTTAAATTTTGTTTGTTAATTATAAAAATAATGCGTTATATAAGTTCTATTCATCTCTCTTGCTCCTTCAGTCGTTGTGTATAACCGTCGCACGAAACGTTGTGTTGCACACAGTAACAAACTAGAAAAATACATCTACAAATTTCGGTTGCCGCCTGCTTGTGTGCGTGAATGACGTTATCGTACAATGCGATTACAGAGACGTATTTGATTTTTTTTACATTTTATGCGTATGGGGCTCTGTATGGCTAACCGCAAAGCCATATTTTTTGTAAAATTTATAAAACATTAAGTTATTTTCGCTTTTTTTAATGATATAAAAATGAAGCGTGTATCCATTGTAGTATTTGACGTGGAGCAATTTGATATACTATAGTGCATTGAACGGGTGGTCGCCTCAATTCGGCACTGCGCTTACACGTGCCGCTAAGTTGTCCCCTAGATGCGATCTTTGGCAGTCATTGTATGCAGTCATCGTATTTGCGCACTAGCGCCCCCTCTCACCTCCCGCCGCAACCTCGCTCGCTTGCCTACAATATTTATGATTCTTATTCCCTTGTAATAAGGTATAGAATGAACAAAAATATAAATATTTCGTACACCATACACTCACTTGTAAAGAGATATTACTTATATTTAATATTCAAATTGCGGATTTTATTTTATGACTGTGTGTGTTAAGCTATTTAAACAATGATTTGCATTGAATGGTTTTGTACAGGTACAATTTCATAATTTTAAGTACTACATTAAATGTGGAGATAGGAGTCGTAGAGATAAAGGACAATTAGCATTTTCTTTTGCATATTTAAGGAAAATCATATCTTCAACATAAAAATAAATTAACCACGAATTAAAATATGTTGAATGAAATTTATTGCAATATTTTTTTAAATAAAGTAAATAATAAATATAAATTGTAAATGGGACAAAACAATTTATTTCAAGTGGCTAAGTCAGAAGGGGCATAAACACTGTCGACTTGACTTGTGTCAACACAAACAATGTTAGTGATAGTGAAAGCAAAACGTCTCTGGTGTTTGTTTAGTCGTCTCACAAGTCTGCTCCACCTGTGTTCCAATTCATACAGTTGTATAAGGTGCTGTAGATTTGCGTTTAAATTGTCGTTGGTTTGCAAGTTTTGATATGCGTTTAAAAATAAAACTAACGTTTTGATAGTCAATCATTTTGCCAAAAATTATCACATAATTTTATTTTTGGACAAATTGTGATTATAAAACTCTCCCGGGATATTTGAAAAGTTACATTAAAATTTGTTTATTTATAAATTAAATAAGATCAGTAAGTGTTTTAGTCAAATATATTTTAGAATAAAAAGTAAGTTGTGAAAACACTAATAAAATTCTTACAAAAATACATAGATGAATATTACAAAGAAATACTGTGTTTGATTGTTTTCGTTTTGCATAAAAAAGTTATCTGTTGCTTTGAAACATTAATGTGAATTGGAAGCCAAGTTTTAATGTCATTTAAAAAAATTGTGTAAATATGCTAAAAAGAACTGAAATTTGGACCAAGGTTAGTTACATATTAAAATATTTGATTGCTCTTAGGTTGAATATATACTTAATATCAAATATAATGATACAGGTCCGCTTTGTTCACAAACTAATTAGTTTATATAAAGAAATAAAAACTATTAAGTATTTTTTTAATAGATAATAATATTTTATACCGTTGTTTTTATTAAAGATGAAATATCCAAAATCTTACAGTTACCTTTTTAAAAAGAAATAACACAAGCCTCGCACTCGAAAATAAGCCCTGCCTTACGAAGGGTTTCATAAACATACAAATAACGTAACATAAAGGACACACGGACTCGAAACGACAATTTGTGGATCGGACAAAGACCCTTTGTGGGAATCGAATCCAGGACCTTTTGGCTTAGCAGTTTGAGATATTAATCAATTGGTCTATTGATTAGTGTCTGGAACTACTGCAAACATTATTTTTATTGTTAGAGAAATAGTTTGTCAAAAAAATTCAGTACTTGCGTCAATCTTAATACAAGACCAAATGAACCACTCCGTCTGGAGTCAGGACATATAGTTATCTATGTATAGATAATTTATAGAAAACATTACAAATATGTGTATTGACCTACATAAAGTGAATTACTTCAGACGATGGTTACCAGATGCCATGATGGTAACATATAAGTATACCATTGTAGATTAAATAAGTTGAATTTAATATTAAGGAACACGAAAGATTATTCAATCAATACACATAGTACAAACATTCGCTTAAAATATAGCTAATCAAATGAGCAAAGTTTTTTCTAGACTAGGTTATGTAGTATTACGATATTGAATAATAATATAAATGAACAAACTGTTACTTTTTTAATAATATTGATACTAATGCTAAATATATATGTGTAAATGATATGATAAGATATCAATATTAAGGGATTCTGTTTACTGTTTACCAAATATTCAATTATATAATGGTGCATAAATTATATTATAGGGAAGTAAAATGCTTAAAACATTAAATACAAAAGCGAATAAAGCACTAGAACAAGTATTTCTTAATTGTATGTTGAAATATTATTTAAAACAGAAAAAAAACACAGCTACCCATTGATATCTGAAATAGTAATAAAAATCGCAAAAATGCACTAATCGAATGTACCTCGCCACATCGATGTCTATGTGACCCACTTTTGGGGCTGGGGCTATTTTAAAAAGAGAACACCAGCTGCATTCGTTCTACAGCCATAGTGACCTGGTTTGTTCACCATGCTTTGTTATATAGTTTATATTTTATATATAACGTGTTATTAAATTAAGTGTTATGATGTATGATGTGATGACGCTTTTGTTTTACTTCTAATAGGTTTTTTCATACAATCATTAATTATACTTAAACGATCTTAAAACTTATATGAATGTATGAAATAGTTTTTAAGTATTAGTTTGTGGATATTTTATTATTGCAAGTTTATTATAACAACTATAGTATTAGAGATTTATTATTATAATTAGAATATTTAGACCTGAAAACAACGGATGACCTTTAGGGTTTTTTCAGTTAGATTACTTATCACTATTATAAATGACTAGAGGTCGCTCGCGACTTCGTCCGCGTGGTTTTTAGTGTTGCCGCCGAGTTCTATACAAAATTGATATTTAAAACCCTTAAGAGTGGAATTTAAAAATCTTTTATTAGTACACCACTACGTAGAAAAACAAATGTATCCTCCAATTTTACTATGTCTACGACCTTTAGACTGTATGCGGTTTAGACTGTATGCTATAACTAAGTCAGTCAGAACCTATTAGATTATATTCAATTTGCAGCTTTTTTCATTGCTGCTTAACTTCTATTAGTCACAGCGAGATGATATATACCCTATAGCCTTCCTCAATAAACTGACTATTCAACACAAAAAGAATTTTTCAATTCGGGCCAGTAGTTCAATTCGGGCCAGAGATTAGTGCGTTCAAACTAACAAACTTTTCAGTTTTATAATATTAGTATAGATGTTGCTCAATTGTTCTTAATTTAAAACAAAAGCATATAAAACCGATACATTCCCAGATTAGACGAAATATAGTAAAGTAGTTCCTTTGTTTAAAAGTGACGATAGAGAAGATCCTGGAAATTATAGACCTTTCTCAGTTTTATCGACTTTATACTTAAATAACATCTTTATAACTTAAAAGTTAGAGACTGCCTAAGAGATGTTTTTAATAACATATTGTTTGAACGTTTTAATGTAACAATTGACATGTCTAAAGTGAGTGTCTACTGCCTACTTGACTAATGATATTTTAAATTTGAATTTCAATTATTATTCATTTTCATAATTAGCAATTGAAGATCAATCCCACGTAAGAATTTTCCCGTCTGGGATCGAATCCACAACCTTTGGTTCAGCAACCAGTATTAATGGAAAATATAGGGAACGTGATAACAAAAGTGGTAGACTGAAAAAAAGATAACTAAGTCGATGACTCAGCCTAACATGATTAGAAATTGATTTGATTAGAATTGTCTGAGAAGTGTAGTAGAATACGATATGTCAAGCCAACCACGTTAAAATTGGGACAAATACAGGATGTTGTTGCTATATGATATATATTATGTACCAGGAGTTAGACCTCCTCTCTATTTCTTAAAAGCTCTCCTCTCTATCTTAAAAGCTCTCTCTTTAAAATAATAATTAATTAATACGCAGTCAAACATCTCGTTATCTTGTTTAACTCTTGACGGCGTTGTTAAGTCATCTTTACTTCAATCATCTTCCGAACCTTCAATAATTAGCAGCATTAAATCGCGGGATATATGTTGACTATACCTTGGAGAACATCCAAACCACTTGATGTACTTCAATAAATAGATAATATTTCTATCAATTTGTGGACACTATATAAACGACCTGAACTTTTGCAAGGACTGGTGTTATGCTATTTTAATTCTGCTATCTACTATCTTTTATCACGTTCTTAGATCCTAATACTTCACTGCAATTACAAAATACCTTCACTTATTATTATTAATAATTATTGTTATAACTATAGGTTCTACTAAATGTGAGAGTCATCTCAGCAATTATTGAAAGCGTTGAATCTTTTTTATATTAAGGAAGAAAAAAAATGTTTAAAATAGGATTGCCTACACGTGGACTAAAAAAATAATTATTTCAAATAAAGACATGATAGCGTAGTTCCCAGAGTGACGTTGACTGACCCCTAGAGGTCCATGACTGAATTCTAGTCGTGTTGATGATTTTTTTCATACATACATATGCTTATAAATAAACATACTATAATATCCACATAAACAAATACGTATACAGAAGACAAACACTCGTATAATTTAAAAAGTTGATTATTACTGTAAGTGAGATCAGTGTTTTTTTTATGATGGATGATTAATTTAATCTGATATTGATTTACCAGCAACATAGTACTTGCAAGGTCATCAAGACTTAACTGTCGGTAAATTTGAAGATTTTTTATCAAGGGGAAATCGTTTTCATTGTTAATAATAATAACAAGAGTAACAGATTTATAATTATTAATTTTATTTAAATGTGCATGTATGATTAATAATCTTTATTTATAAAGCTTATCAGCCACATGTAACATTTGACTCTAAACTTTTTTCTTACACTTCAATTTAATTTATTAGTAGCTTTCTTGAGTATTTATAAATTATAATCCTATTTATTTAATGCAAATCTACTTGGATCCATTTTCACTTTCAGTATTGTCTCACGAAGGTGGATAATTGATCGTGCAAACATTCAAAACCGTTACGCAATGCATTTTTTAGGCGCTGGTGGGGGTAGTCAGCGCTTTTCAGATATTACAGGGCGGGAGCGGGGTGCGAGCGGGATATGACGTTCGATTTAAAGGGTAGGTTGGGGGTGGTTAGCTGCAGGGCTGTTGACGGGCGGCCCGCGCCTGCGCGCCAGGCCTGGCTCGCCGCCGCCCCGTTTCCGTAGCGTTGACAGTTCGCCCGTACTTCCTAGATATCGCGCGTCCGTAGCGCTGCGTTCCGGCGCTACCTGCCTAGCTCTAGGCCTCCGCTAATGGGCAATTGACGGACATTAACTACACGTAAGTTGCATTTCATGTTGCATTATATGTTTTGTGTTGCATTTTCCGGTTCTATATGTTGCAATTCGTGTGCTCAAGTGTGTTTGTGGTTTTTTGTGTTATTTATGTTTTTTTGTTGTGTGTGTGTTTGGTGTTTGTTTAGATTAATTTAATTATATGTATGGTGTGTTATTATTTTTGGTGTATTTTTATTTTCCCCTGATTTTAATTACAATGAATGTTTTGTTATATTTCATCCTTTGTTGATGGAAATAAAGGAACTGAAGAAAGAGACACATAAGAATAATAGAATATATGTAAAATTTGGTTACTAGATCACAACTGTACATTTTTATTATATTAGCTGTCACAGTGCCTCTAATAAGATAAAAATAGAATCATCTTTCATAGTTTTTCTGAAGATACGAATTAATCTGAAAGTATTTATTTCTTATATTGCATAAATAAATATAAAGATGAAAACGTTCTTATCAAAAGTCCAATATGAATAACGCTTTCAAAAAAATAAAAAAAATAGTGTAATATTTATTATACGATTTCCTCCTACTCTTTAAAAAACCGTGTACTACTATTGGTATACAATTATAAGGTCCATGTACCTTGAATAAATAAATTGAAATTCAACAGGATTTTTATTCACTTATTAATAGCAGCAGTCTCTATCCCATTTATCAAGTGAAATGCAGGAGTCTGGCATTGAGCAGTTGTACGCATGCGTGAATATTTACCCAGATGTAATGTGTAAACCATGAATTCGTTTTTGTCTTTAAATATTAAGTTTTGCTTATTAGATATTCAGGGTCATAAGTACTGATAAACATTTTATAACCTCAAATAGATGTAACGTTAAAAAATATATATTTTTTAATATAATTGAGTAACTGTCAACTAAATTACTTAGTTATTTTAAAATGCATTTAAGTAAAATCAGGGAAAGATGAAAAACATTTATTTTTAAACACCAAAATCAAGGTGACGTAACTTTGATAGTAGGATGCTTGAAAAATTTAACTGCGCATTGCCATGCGCATTTAGTTCTTATTTTATAATTTTGTTCGGCAATGAATAGTAGTTAATCCTGTTATGAATGTTAACATATTTAAATAATCGATTTTATAGAAAAACAAATCGTTAAAACCTTAAAACTCAATCAAAGAAGGTAGACCATAAATATAACTAAGGCTGATAGTTGGAGCCACTTGTTAAATACGTTCGTTAAAACTTTATTACGGTAATTAATTTACGCGTACTATCAGTCAGTGAACGGTAAAAGATTTTCCAAAAGATAATTTTTATAAAATTTCTATATGTTTTTACTTTTATTTACAGCTGAATTTAAATTTAAAAAAAGAATTAACCACCAAATTTATTTTTAATTAATAAGCACATATTAAGCACTAAATAAATATTTGAAACAATATGAAAGTAAGGTTTTGATATGTGTGAGGAAAAATTGCTCGAAACAGCTCTGAACAAAATATATAAATAATATATATTTTAACTTTTATTAAATTAATATTATGATATTCCGTAATTAGCATTTTGCTATATTATATAAATGTTATACTAGTGTATAACATTTATTATTAGTCTAATTGTAGAGAACATTTATTGGGGAAGCAATGCTTGAAACAAAATAGTTTAACTTAAAATACTCAACTCAAGTTATTTCAGACGTAAAAAGAACGAAAGATTTATTAAACATAATCTGCTAAGAGAATGGAATCGATGACAATGAGAATACATCTGCCCTTATTCGAATTATTTGGTCTTAGCGCAATATATATAGATATATTTCTTTTAGGCTTTTCTATCATATTTCATCTTAGTGGAGACTTGTTTTGCGATACATAATTATTCGCCCATTCGGGCGCCCTATTCTGCTATATCTTTAACTAAACATCAATAACTCAATAAATGAGAAAAGTTATAAATTTTTATTGTAATAATTACAAATAACTTTTTACTATTTTTGTGAACAGAACGTAGCTGATAACGTGGTACAGTGCACTGATAAACAAGATTAGATTACAATTTAAGAATCTAAGCCCTTTACAATAGATGTAGACATTTTTTATTGAAAATATTTTATTGTCCAATTAGAAATAGTTGTACTAAAATTGAAGCCATGATAAATTTGGTTCCTTATAGAATTTAGAAATCTTTTATGGGTGTAGCCTTTTTTAATATCCATGAATTAGAAGTTATTGTATTAATTAATTCTGTTGCAGGAATGTTTATCGTAGCTTGCTTTTGTCAAGGGAAATTACTTTTATAGATCTGATTCGACAACGATATTGATGCTTTATAAGAAGTGATTCTCTCTGCAATTAATTTGACTATTCATTTCAGAGATATATCGTTCAATTGCTTCGTTACAACATAAAAAAAAAAACACACTTCTTGGTTATATTACGGCTAGCAATCATAAAGACCAGGAAGAACAGTAATAGCTGCCAATAAAAAAAAAAAACAAATAAATAATCATATGCTGCTTCAATTTCCAATATTTTGAAATTGTTAAAATATTACATGCAGTTTTACCTTTAAATTTAAATAAATGTTAGGGGAACATCCTAATTCTAACACGTTATCATAATTCACGTGGCCTTGCCAGTGTTGATAAGGACATAGAGATTATTGAATTTGTTATTGTTCTTTTATGAGTTGCACATTCTATTCACGACTCAGTATGTGCCTCCTTCATCAAATCTTTTGTATGTATTTTATTATCGAAGGATATTTTACTTTTAAGTGATTTGTTCTTTATTAAAATACATATGAAAAGAAAATCTATATACGCTTTTCTTGATAACTTGCTATCAGATCTGAATAAAATTTTCTTTAATTCAAATAATTTTCGTAAATGATGAACATACATAACTGTGTGACAACTGTCGAATTTATATTTGGTTAAGATTATTGTACAATAATGATGAAAGAAGTAATGTTCAAAATCAAGGTCATATGATTTTATAGCTAATGTTCAGCTCGAATGCTGCATCATTGTTGTTTGAGTCGATCGATTTGGTACAATTATTATGTCATTGCAAGGAATCTTCATGTCGTTTCGTTTGGAATAGTTATGCGTAATGACTCCTTATAAATAGGGCTGTCCCTCATGCTAGTATTTTAATGGTTTTTCTTTGTTAATATCAAATTGTAATTAACAGTTTATTTGGATGTAACAGTTATAAATCTACTAGGAAGTTAAATTCTTAAAAATGGGAACGCTACTAATATCACATTTCTGTAAAGACTTGCCAAGCTTTTAGCCACGAGGCAAAGAATCATAAATCTATACTTCTATTAATATTATGGTTTTCCGCAATGAACATGAATTGTTGTCATTACTAATGTTTTACATGCATTGTTAGTACAATTGCAGTAAACAATTATCGCCGAGGTCTCACGTCGCCTTGGAGCTGAAATAGTAGAAATTAGCAAAACCTTGAGACTACGTAGATCACGGAAAAACTACGAATGCGATAGACGCGTGTGCAGAATCGGCTGCACTGCCATCGACGCCTGCGAGGGGCGCCGCTCTAGCCGTCTTTTTTCATTTTGCGTGCGTCTTTTTTTGGCAGCGCGCGTTAACCTTGGATTTTTTCATAGCGAAGCGCTGCACGTACGCGCACAACTCGCAAGTTTCGTATAGTCGTAGAGCGTCCCCCACTCGGCGCGTCCGAATTTTCTGCATTCGGGCGGTGTGAAGAGTTTTCGGCGGTCGCATTCGCGAGCGAGGCTCCCGGCGGTTAGGAGCGCGGGCATACTTGAGACACTGCGCACAGCGCACAACGGCGATCGGCGCCAGCGCGCGTTGCAATATGCGGAAGTGAACACGGACATCGCCCGCAGCACCGCGCTAGTGTTACGACAGTGAATGCACATTCAGTGATACAAACTATGATATTTGTGCATAGCTCGATTAGAGCACTTATGGTTTTGTTTTAAATAATCACAAGAACAGTGGAATTTGACATTCATGGAATCGAGGAAAGTATTGTTGCTCTAATATGTTGTACGATCTTCCGGCTTTTAGATTATAGATTGCGAGAAGGTCAAATGAGAAGTGTCTGGCCTTATTTGGGAGTCAATCCAGCCTCGAAATCAAAGTATGCAGTCTTTGATAAATTTTTGTTGACACTTCGTAGCATGCGATAAATATTAAGTAAAATGGAGGATATAGCAGATTATGCCTTAAATGGTTAGATTGAAAGGACATTTTTGCGCAATTCACAGTAGCCTTCCTGATTTTGCATACACGTGCTGTCGCTTTGGGGCTATTGAACTTGATAATGAGACAACCGTATTTCCTCTTTTTTATACACTTATATTGCATCACTAAAGTTTTTGCAACATTCACGGACCGGTTTCAGAATTTTCATTCTAACAACGTATTTTGTTGTCCGATGTTAGCTCAATGAATTCATTTCAAAGACCGCCGGTTTAGGTCCTGCGGAGTCGTAAAACATGCTTTTAATGAATTCACCGAGGAATCCAGTTTAGCAGCAAATGTTCGGTAATAATTATGGGCGTTAATAGACCGCGCAAGTAGGTAAGCCCGGAACCGCTCCGTGAGACGAAAACTGGTCTGTCGACGCATTAACATTTGCATAGAAACTGTCAATGTGGCCCCGTGGGCTATTAGCACCTACCGCGGTCGTAGTCACCGCACACTGGCGACTGCGAGCTGCGACGTAACACTCGCAACTACTCGTACGCACTACGCACTGTCGCTTCATTTCATATTGTTAAAAACGAGCCTCAGTTTAGGTGGGCCACTGTAATTGAGACGCTAAGAATAAATGCGGAGTCATGTTAGTTTGGGAATGCATTTTGTGCTAGATTTGTATAAATATCCGCTTCATTTGTCTGTCATATAGAATTTTGTGTATTAATTAAATACTACACTACTGTACCCGTTAAGAAAAGATGATAGTTTGCAAACAAGATTTAAGAAAGAAATATGTTTAAAGAGTATGTTATCTTTTAACAGAACAAATATAGTTTTTGATGGGATGAAGCGCAGGCGAGTAGGTACGAAGGTCGCGTACAATTTATAGCGCCTACAATTTTTTTCGAAGTACCAATTGCGTTTGCGACTGCCGAATATTAACCAATAGACGATGAGCTCGGTGACACCGGCGCGCATTCATAAACTCTTTAATTTATTGTGTTATGAATATTAGCGTGCGTAGTAGAATTAGCCAGGTATTTTTTTTTTGTATTTTTAAATATTATCAATGAAATTTTTAAGTTCTATTCTTTTCAAAAAAGTTTGTGTGCTTTTTTAACTCATTAAAGGGTTATTATATTTATAATAATTTGCTAATGTATTTTTATAGATATACTTAATTATTTATGATGTAATTAAGTGTTTGATTTAAGTTTTAATTAATTAATTTGGATTATTTAATATTTTAAGCCAGGATAAAACAATCATAATGATATGTTTAATATGTAATAACGTTAAATATTTAGACTTGATATTAATTGCTAGAAACACGTGGCAACTTTGCAGTCAGATAACCTTGTATTTACTACACATTATAGACATGATTAGAATTATTTTTATATGAAACGATAAGGATAAGTATTTGGTCATTGTTATATAACATTATTCTATTAGTTTTACAAGACATGAAATTAAATTCTTAACATGTCCAACAACATATAAGACGAAGCAAATACATTAAATTTATATAAAGAAATATTATAAACATGTAGATTTTAATAATTGAAGAATTCTAATACTTATTACAATTTTGGATAATAACCAAAATAGTATCTACCTACTCATTTAATATAACTTGTAGCTCAAATACATTTGGAAATATTCCATTAGGCCAGAATATCTCAATTATTTTAAAACTTATAACTTTGTTCGTACTATTTCAAGGTTTTCAAACGTTTGTACAATTTTCATTTCCACTGGGTCTCAAGGGAAGGGGGCAGGGCCGAGGGGGGAAGTTGCAAGGACAACTCCGAGGACCTTCAAGGCGCGACAATTACGTAATGTTAAATGTACGAAGCTTGTAATATACTGTTTTAAATTACGAGAAATATTTAATATCATGTGAAACTAGAAATGTATAAGCAAATATTTTTATTAAAATAAAAATGATTCGATAAGTTTCTTGTTATGTTATCTTTTAAGAAACGGGTTCATTCTGAAAATGTTTGTTATGATCAAAGTAAAACAATAAAAATTTCAAACAGCATGGGGCCCGCTAATAGCCTGATAATAAGTAATATTTTTTTATTCTTCCAATGTTGTGCCATTAAAATTTAAGTTGAGTGATGAGTTGAGTTGAGTTTTATGAAGTATCATTAAACGACTCTACTGCACGTTACCTGATAAATATTTTTCTTCGCCTACGTTTATAAAAGGGTTACTGTTTCGTCCTTTACTACTTACGCATTATGCCCAAGGTCGTGTTAAAAATACCGTAAGCCATAAATCTATCACAAGTTTTTTTTCTCTAATTAGGTACTCTAACTTAAATCTATTCGGAAATTTCATAACAAATAATGGTATCAATATAAATGCACTATTTTCGGGAAACAAAAAAAGATTTTTTTATGACTAATTTTAAAAAGTTTAAACGCTTTATTTCCCAAAAAATAGGTTTACACAATTAAGGTAGAGTTTTTGTTAGATCCAGTTTATATTTTTTACGTTTTCCTTGAACAAGGCAGTTATTATATTGATATTTATTATACAATAAAAGACTACTGACGTAAGGGTAGTAGTGATGCTATACATCACATTAGAAATGAGAAAATGAAAATGGTTTGAAGTATGTGGGTTAATAAAAACAGGTTTTATAAATCGGCCAAGGACGAACCAATCACACACATCCTGTATAACTGCTACAAAGAGACCAGTATTTTGAACTTGCTTGAATATTACAATAAGCTTATAAAAAAATATTAAAATTCTCCTTTCTTCATTGTCATTATGTACTCGTTGTTATTCGTATGTTAACTGTCATCGGTCAGACAAAATATTCAAATTTCGAATTAAACTGATACGCTACTAATACTATGCTTGTATATTGTAGAACTTTACATTTGTTTGTCGTTTTTATTCGAAATGGTGTCATGATATTGTACCCCCCTATTTTATTCACCTTGACCTAGATTTAATCGTGAACACTTCAATAACATGATTCATTAGGCAATTTGAAATTTAAAATATATAATATACTAATTAGCAGTACGGTATTCTAATTTTGACAACATTATAACCCTTTCATAAATATTAAATTATAAAGTAGAAAAATTATCAGCAAAAAATTGTCTATAACATTATAAATAAATTAACTAAATGAAAGTATGTAAAACTAGATTCTATTTATATAATTAAATGTATTTATTAGGTTATAAAAAGTGACATAAATATAGCAAAATATCATTAAATATATGCGGCAAATAAATCATAGACTATTTTATTTCAGGGGCTACCAAAAAACATTGCCAAGAACCAGTCCTTCCACTTATGTGACCTATTTTTTTGCATCTTTAACATTCCTCAGGGATGGGAACGCATTTGCGAATTTCAATTAGTTGTGGTTCCACCATATATAATCAGGTTGACCGTTTATGAAAAGTTTAGGAGTTGGAAGAACATGCCTGCAGGCTGCAGCGAAGAGAAAGGCTCTCATAGTGCACGTCGCATGCTTTGTTAGTAGATTTAGACGCGGTTACCTGAGGTTTTCTCACGGTTGGCCGAATTACACGTGACTTACAATTAAAGATACTATCATCGAAATATACACGATGTGGTCAGCGCCCACCGGTACATGGTATTATTGACGTAATTGTAAATTGGACGGCTTGAAAATTTTACTTAGACGGACTTTTGCCTCAGTCAATATCAATGATTCCTCTCACTTCTCGGCATATATAATTTATAATGTACTTAATCTAAAAATATTAATAGTTAAATTGTTGTTTTTGATCCAGACCAACGTTTAAATGATTTAACACATATGAAAGCAGGATCTAGCTCTAACACCTAGACGCTTAATCTAGTTGACCAGAACTAGAGAGTTCTATAAGCAAGAAAGAGGAAGTTTTAACCAAGTGTCTGTTTGGTATATACAAAAAAAAATCAAAACTCAATCTATGTAGGTTCATCTGCATTATACTTTTGTCGGCATAGAGCGGTTTGTGAAACTTACGAGTGCGTGAGCGCATTGCAACGGCATGCAACTTTCTATTTTGACGACGCCCCCTTCCCCCCCTCGATTACGCGGGAAAAGCTGCAAACTGCTAGAAAGTTTATTGAAGATGTTAATTTAAATTAATATTCGGATTTATTTAAGTTCCTTGTTAGTGATCACATAAAAAATGAGGAGGTGACACTTAAAAGTTATAATGTATTTGAAAATTACTTTTTCACATGGTAACATTTCAGATAGCAAAACCTTTTTACGTTTTATTATATGACAATTAGGGTCGCCATTATGCTACCATAAAGTAACAACTGCATCAAAGACTTGTTTGAAATTTAGAAAACAGGTCTGCATACGTTTCGACATCCATTACGTAAGCGTACTACGCCCTTAGATGACGCATTTAGGAAGTCAGTTATTTCCTACAAAGTTAAGAAGTCGATATGTTTATCTTTTGGTATTATAATAATCACGATAAAAATACAATTCTGAAGGTAATAAGCAATACATATCCATTAAGTATTAAAGATAAAATGATGTCTATCATGTGATCTGAGGTCTAAGTCTGAGGAAGTCTAGCGGATGCATTTTAAGGATTTATTAGACGAGAGTAATTTTTCTCCGTCTTAAGTGAATATTGAAGTATTAATTGATATATTATACATAATTTTATACACATTATATAATAATATATTAAAATGAGTTCAGTCATCAAATTCTCGTCAGAAATACACATATAATGTGCAGGAAAACCACATTAATCAGTTGGCATTGTTGTTATTATTATTTAGAATAACCCTAAAACTTTGATTAAACTTTAAAATTACTATGATTTCTAAGCCATTACACAATTGTTTCCACCTAACGGTATCTCAATTGTAATACCGAACGGAGTGCATTTTATACGAAACGGCTTTAGTTGGTTACAAAACGATGGTTCATATAAATTTGTGTGTAATTGAAATATTAATCTGCAAATATTTTCATTTTTTGTATTCACATTTTGCATGTATACATTGTAATTTGGGAACGTTTTAAAATATACGTAATTTATCTCAGTCTACGTTTAACCTTAAATAACTTATCGAAACGTGGTAATTACTTGATCAACCTACGTAATGTAGAAAGAACTAAATCATATCTTATGTTCCCTGAAGTTGCTTTGAAAGTTCTAAACAAAAGATAAGGAAAACAGCTGGAAACAACTTAATTTAGCTATAAATAGTCGTAAGTAAAAATGACTGATAAGAAAATAAAATATAGTTTTTATGAGCGTCGCGTGTGGTAAAAAGCTTAATTTTATTTTATTGGAAGGCGATTACGTTGTACTTTCAGTTTCTCATTCAAGGCTAATATTTGAACTGGTTTCTTTTTCTGAATAGACACAATCTTTACGCCTGGCTGTATACCATTGTCATTAAAAATGATACCTGTCAGATTTATCCTTCAAACTTTGAATTTCAATACAAACACACTAGTATTCATATTATTGTTAGAGCAAAACACTTTCTCGAGGGCCGTTATTAGTAATCGTTCCAAAAATACCACAATAAAGGTTTACGTATACAAATTAGAATGTGATTAATAAGTAAAAGTAAATTCGTTGATTATACGCAATCAATACTGGTTCCCAAGTAAACTTTCACATGCAATTCGATATGTATTAACATTCACGATACCCCAAGACGTTATCTTAACCTGATGTGACGTCATCAGGGAGATGAGGGGGAGAAACGTGACAGGGCTTTTGTGATGTCACTCTTAATAGCTTGCGACTTTGTATGTGGTAATTATCTATACATAATGATAGGATTACATTCACTTCTACTTCAAATTTGTATGATATTATGTCTTTAAATAAGAGATCTGCTCGGATTCTGTCACTAGCTCTTTTCAGGTATCTATAAAAAAAGTGTTCAAGAAAGATATCTTTTTTAACTGCATGTAGTTATTACTTAACTTCATAAATAATTATTGATTACTAAAAAATGTATAATTTCACACTTAAAAGTCTGTCAGCATTCTCTAATATTTTCAATTTGGATATATTTTTTAAGAATAAACGAAATAATTTTATTACTTTAAAGGTACTATTCATTCATGTAATGTTTAATTTTTACTTAAAACTCTGTAAGTCTTCTCGTTAAGGTTAAAAGCCACGGTCTAATTCAAAAACAGTAAATCTTTACTGTGACGCATGCAGTACTTATCATGATATTGTGACATAAACTAAATGGGTCGACTGCATGACTCAAAGAATAGTAAACAGAATAGTGCATTTATTCATATATTATAATTTTTTATTATGCTAAGTTGTTTTGTATTCATAATCTCAAAAATCAAGATGGTTACCACAATACTTCATTGATAGTCAACAACTAAACGCAAATAACTATAAATATTGTAACGGATATTATTTATATGAACTGTAAACAATAAAAATAAGAATATATTCTCTGTTACAAAAGTTTTCCCATTTACGCGTCTATAAAATTTGAATAGGGAATGGCAGCGATGATTTTCGCGGTTCGCGAAGCGTGTTAACCCAAATAAAGAGCGGACATTGGTACATCAAGATGCGAAATTGTTTTCCATTCCCGAATCTGATTTCCGTTAAGAGTTTACTTTGTTAACTGTAGAGTGTATGCTGTGTATACGTGTACATTCATTTGTACATACATAAGCTAATTATATTTCTAATTATGTAAAACAGCTGTTATGCTAGTATTACATGTTAAAATAAATAAAAAGTTGAAATCAACATTTAAAAAGTAATAAAACGTTCATTTTATTCTATGATGGTAGTAATATATCTACATTATTATTCTATGACGCCCTGGCGAGTGGCCGCTGCCGGCACTTTGCGCAACTCGGTGCAGTCCCCCCTCTCCCCCCCACGCTAGTACGCTTGCGCGTGTGCTGCATTCCGGAACCGGGTCGTAGCCGAAATTCCTCCAACGCCAGCCTAACCTGACCTCCCCCCTACACGCAAAACAAATAGGCATAATAAGCCACAACGGATCTACAAATATTGGTAGGGTATACGTGCACGCATGCAAATGTACAGTTAGGCTGTAGCGGAGTGCTGGGAATCAAATCGATACCGTATCGACTGAGCTCGTGCTGACATTTGGGCCAAATGGTCCAAAATTATATAGACAGGTCGGTTTTACGGCGCTCTTAAAATAGGTAGAGTTTTGTTAACTTTTTTTTTAACTTTTTTATGTTTAAAAAACAATCATAGTAATTGTTTTTTTATTAAAAATTTTGTTACTGAATAAATAATATATTTAGTCGATTACGAATAAATAAAAAGAGGTTTATCATTTTAATATTAGTTAAAATGATAAACCTCTTATTATTGTCCATATATTTTTAACTCATATTCGGTTACTGTTAAATTTAGTTTTAATAAGGCTAATATTAAATTTAATATAATTTTAGCTTATCGACGCTGTTACTAGTTAAATAATTGATTTATGTTTTCCTTACTATGGATCGATATTTACCTCGAAATATGTACTAGGTGGAGCACGAATTAATAATTATTGAGAACTACGTGGGAACTATCAGTTGGTTCTTGCATTAAAAATGAAGTGCTCACTGCCAGAAGTCATTTACTTTGGTGCTTTAGAAACTTTAATTTTTTCGATTTACGAAACCAGAATAAACCCGTCAGATAATAACGGACTATACCTAAATATAATTTATAAACATTTTTGATTTTACAATCAACAGCGAAATTGAATTTGAATTGTTAAAGCCTACGTACAGGATGTACTATATGATTTGTCAAGATTATGGTTCATAGATACTACTAGAATTCGTTGAATGTCGCTATATTCGAATAAATAATAGGTGTTTCTTAGCGATCAATACAAATTAATTATACTAAGCTATATTAATATTATTTTTTCATTAGGGTTTTATAATTATAGATATATTTTTTTTCTAATTTATAAAGATTTCACAACTAGTTATGTTTCTACATTTAAATAAATAAAAGTAATTGTAAATATTAATAGAGCCTTCATCCTACAGGGCAGGTATCCGAAGCGGCCTGGGCATGGACTCCCAGCAGCAGCAGTACTGCCTGAAATGGAACAGCTTCGGCTCCAACCTGGCCACTTCGTTCGCGAACCTCTGGAACTCAGAAAGTCTCGCAGACGTAACTTTGTACTGCGAAGGTAAGATAATTTAATCTTATTATCACCTCATACAATCTATTTATGGAGTTTACAATATTATTTTGATAAGTAACAGATTTGTTTGCGAACGTGTTTTGAATTATAAACAATAATTATAGGTAATTTAGAAGCATCTATTCGGCTTTAACCTTGTACCTACTGGTGTAAAGTATCAAAATATGTTTTTAACTCAAACTGTTAATTAAATATATATTATAACTTATAATATAATGCTTAAAAATATTAACAAAAAACCAAGTGCTTTTTAAATACCTCGGGATATAATCTCGTATTTTCTCTAATATGATAAAAATAGAGTATTTCCATTATAGAAACATTTAAAGAATGACTCAACATGTTGCCAAATCTTACTACATTTTCCTTGTTCTGTTAATTTATTAAAGTAATTGGTTTGAATGTTTCCGCAAATACATATTTACTAAGTGTTGCTAGCTGACAACAGTAGACGTAACACGTTCATTATTTTTGATCGAACCGAGCATAGAATTATCCGCATTATATATGATAATAACATTTTATAATACACAATAAAACTCTTACTGTGAGGTTATATAACCTTTCACAATAAATACTCTATCAAAAGCAGAAAGAAGCTTTAAAACTTTTTAGCTTTTTCAGACCTGTAGTTTCAGAGATTTGCGCATAAAACAATACGTAATTATTCTATTACATATATATGTATAATAATGTGGTAAAATTAAATCTCACAATTATACTGAAAAACTATTGTATCATATTAACAATAATTTATTACTGACATCACCTTGAGCTTAAAAGCGGCATTTCAAACAATTTTAATGTTTTTTAAATTGATATTTGTTATGTTAAGATATGATAACAAAAGTCAGGATGACTTTTGTTATCATATTTTTCAAATTTGTGTTAATAACTAATTTTTATTAAAATTATTCTATTTTGCGGCTTCAACATTTTTATTATTTTCATGTTTTGGTTAACAGCTGGTTTTTTTATATCCAAGTAACGAAACGTTGAATTCAATTTATGAAATTTTTTGATAACATTTTCTGGTTTACACACATTTTGTTATTAATAAATCTTGGTTATGGTTTTATTTAAATATATACATACATTAATAGATATACATTTTCTATATCATAATAATGGACATATAAGAGCTTCATTACCCTGGAACGCCCCGAATGAAAAGATTGGAAAAGCGCCCACAAAAATCTCTTTCAAAAAACTTGTTAAAAAACATTACCTAGAATCGTCTTGATATGCATTCTCTGTTACATATTATATATAAGTATATTATTTAAATCATTATATATTTTAGGATAGGAGACAGATAATCTTTGGGTTTTGGTTATACCATTGATTTTGCATCTGTATGTGTGGATTTTTTATAAACAGTGTGTCCTAATGTGATGTCAATCCCAAAGCTTGATTTAAATGTATACTCGTGACAATTTAAGAAAATACTAATTTCTTAAGATTTTTATCAAATTTCATTGACATACTCTTACTTTTTATAGATATGTCCATTTGTTAGAGTACTTATAATAGGTATAATAGTATATGTAGGTATAACAGTATATATAGTAGGTATTATATATCCTCTTATTTATACATGTAATTAATTATTATATTTAGTGAATTATGTCTTGCTCCAGTTGTTTCTAAATTAACATGAAGTTTTTTTTCGACTTTGTGCAATATATACCGTAGTTTCTCACAATATCCTAAGGTTAAAATATTTTCTCATTTTATTCACAAATTGGTAAAAATTATATTTATTGTTAAAATATTTTTTGAGAGTAGATATGTAAAGTTAAGGTTATATAAATAATACTAGTTATTTCTCGCTACTCTGTCCCTATGAATTAAAAAAGGTTATCATTAAAAGTTCCAAACTTCATCTTCAAACAGTATTTTTGTTAAAGGCACTCCGAATACTGAAGGCAAAAATTTTTTTTTGAATCTGACTGCTTGTTCTATAGATTACTGTCTTCAAACAAAAAAAAACTTTTAAGATTTATTGTGTTCGTGTACATTGATGTCTAAAATAAACTTTTACCACTTATTTGAATATTATTACCCGTTTATTCGAATTGTCTTATCTCAGGAGCATTGTCGAGGCCATATTTATAGATTTTGCAAACAAATGCTATTTGCATCATGTGATAATTGATTGATTCGACTCCCAACTATGTTGATTCTGTGAATTCTATGATGTATGTTGCTTGTCTTGTGCCTCTTAATAAAGTAAAGTTAAATTAATAAAAATTCATACATACTACATACTAATTGTCACCGAGTATTTCTTATAACGTGTTCGCTGTCATCCAGACCATAATAGTATTTTTTTATTATATTGATTTATTATCCAAAAAAATATATATGTGATAATATTTTCTTTATTACACTATTAAGTAATAAAAATATTATTTTATTAGGTAGACAGGCGGATATATTTCTGATTTGTCATAAATTAGTTATAATCAATTTTTAAATAGTTTAAGAGCAAAGATAGGAATTTCTTTGTTATCACGTTGAAAGTTTAAAATGTATTTCATAAATTTAAATTAGTGTTTTATTAAAAAAACATTTAAAATGTTAGTAATTACAACTTTATAAAATTCGGTATGATAATAAAACTTTTAACAGCAGTTATCGGAGTTCGTGGTTACAAAACAAAATAGACAAAACAATATTTAAGCAATTATATTTTTGCTAAGAAAGATGTACAAGTACAAAAGATATTAACACGCTTTGTTATAGATATAAAAAGCTCATACAAGACTGGATTATGAACTCGTAGACTTTAATGTATGCTTTTAAGGTTCAAATTGCAATGACAAGATCGTGAAAGAGTTATTATATTGTATTGAATTGTTAACTACTGATTTCCGCAACAACCGTTTTTCTTGTATTATTTAACAATATGGTTGATTTATTCACCACTATTTATTTGATCTGAAAATTAATGAAGTCATTATGATCATGATAAAATTTTAAACATATACATACCCTTTATTACTCACAAATAAGAAAAACAAAATTGAGTCTTACAAATAAAGAAAAATAAAGTTGAATCTTGCTGAAAAGTTTTATTTATGGAGAGGGGCTGTGAATCAATCTAGGGCGTACTTTCCTAAGTTTTTGTACCAAATATCATTTGAAAATAAATTTACAAAAACATATTTTGTAACTTTATATTATCGCTTGTAACAATAATATATTATGTGTTATATTTATTTTATTTATTGTATACTATATTGTGTCTTAAGGACGTAAAAATGAGAAACATACAATTATTTTAAGTAGCATAATGTAGGATATTTCCAGTTATTTTTTAATATATTCTGTGTACATGTATGCAAAATTATGAAAGAAACTTATATAAGGGTCATTGACTTCGGTGATATTGTTTTACGCTATTTTTCAGCTCGAATTGATAATATTGTACAATCGTTTGTTATCTATTAATTTGACCTTATAAGTTCATAACAGTTTGCTAAAAGTAAGGCGTGCTAAGGTTTTGATATTGTGTTTAATGAAAAAATATCAAAAAGATGTTGTTTTCATTAAGACTGATAATTAATATTTAGTTTTTTAATAAATGTTTAAGTAAAACACATATTAACAAATGAAGAATCTATAGTGTGTCTTAGTGTTCACTGATAGACTGTATATTTTAAATATCATTAACCGCACTTTGATATTTAGCTGACTGCTTAAGAGATTTTTTAATTGTGAATAATTTAAGTAACTCTATCACATAAAAATAAACCATCGAAGTTGGTAAAGCAATTTAAGCTGGAGAAGATTTATGAATACTAACACATGGAAATTGTACATGCAAAATGTTTTTGACACTAAACAAAGAAGTGTTATATAATATTCTAATAAATGCAAACACACAGACGTGAAAACCAACTCTATCTAAAGGTATTAAAAATCATAAGTTCCAAATGTTATCAAAATTATTATGACGATAAATGCATGTTCATGTGATAATGACAGTGTATTGAACTTTCAAGTTACACGTGTCGTTTTTTTGGCGAGCCTTATCTTAGTTATTTGGGAATTTGTACAAAAACAAATGACGGTTGCACTTACTATCACAGATACGTAAAAATGTCCGTGTCCTCGCGTAAAATGATAACGTTTTGCTATTTTTTATAATAAGATTCTGTTCATCACTACCTGTTCTGTTTTCAACCGTGGACTATAGAAGTGGATCGTTCAAAACTACAAATCGAATTCGGGCAACAAAGTAGTATCCACACGTTTCCTACATTCTTATTAAGGGCACTTTTCCTAACATTGGTTGTTAGGGTTGTCATTATCCTCTAAGAATAGTCATACATACATATAAAACATTGATACATACATAACAACATACATACAAAAAAAATGTATCTGATTGTTCCATTTTTTATATTATCAGCGTAGATAAATATCACATTGTACCTTGTAAATGCGTTGTTAGTTGTTTACAAAATCAATGCGTTTTAATTTAAATTTTATTATTAGTCATGGGTTTCCAAAGTTTCAAATGCGATAATGTGGACGTGGCTATATTTTATAGGAAATATATATTTAGGTTATCAGTATATTTGATCGTAAAATACCACGAAGCCTGCATATATAATTACATCGAAGTGTGTAATTGGTTCAGGCCCGATGTATTTATTGATTGCATGGATAGGTGAATCGCATGCGCCCTGCGTCTAAATCTATAATATCTAGGTTACGGCCGGGGTGTATGAAATTGAAGGTACCCTTTTGTAGTCGTTAAATGTTTTATATAAAGGTTATAGAAATTTAAAAAAAAAATATGTTATATACTATTATTGAAATTATATCTTATTTGTTATCAAATTTTAATTATAGTTCAATCATTATAATAAAGAAAATGAAATAGGCTTACCAAAACTTCAAGAGTGATTCAAAACTAATAAAGGCTTCTAATTGTTTATTTATGGAATATTAAAAGTTTTATTGCTTAAAGACTGAATCGTGAAGATCAAATTTTGATTTTTTGATAAAAGTTGACTATAAATTAAAAAGTTTCTTATTATTCTATAATTTAAAAAGGATTTCGTATTAATTATATAATTTCAAATGTTTGTATATTGTTGTTTTGAAGGCCATGTGAATATTACAATTTCTTCTTTAAAATAATGTTTTCCCGAATTAGTTTAAGCGTCTCTTGGTTTTAATGAGGGGTGTGTTGGAGCCACTTATCAGTAGGAGGACTCGATCTCATTTAATGCATGGCTGATTCTCACCGTAACTTGGTAGCCAACTTGACTTTTCCCTAGTGATGTTCCTCAGATATTTTTTCGTTAATTGAAAATATAAATCGCAATCGTTGTAAAAATCCAATGATAATATTCTGTTTTATTTGATTACCAAATCGAATACATGTAATGACCTAAAATCAAATAATTTCTTAAAAAAAATAAAACATTAAAATATCTTCAGGGCAATTCTAAGCTGCGTTTAAATTGAACGCCAAACGCATCGGCGCCGCTCGTATCGACCCGGCTATATGTGTCGCACCCCCTCCTGCCAGCTGACAACGTCACTACCCTTGATTTTGTCGACGTAAATGATATTATCGACATTGCAATTTCAGTTTACGACCTCCCTTTGTATGGATAATGGATAGATTTGGGCGTAAAAAAAAAGGTTCGTTACAATAAAAAAAAATCGGTCTGAGTTAAACTATATGATGTCATTGTTCGTATAGTAATTATCAAATTTAATATCTTTAAACATCACGGAAATATTGAAATAGATTTTTTTAAAACTGGAACTTATCGTCATTGCCTCTACGGTAGGCAGTTTGGATAAAGAGGGTGGTTCTAGAATATCGTTACTATGGCCTCGCTTGCTGGTCTTTATTAATGTTTAAATATACCATTTTAGAACCGAAAATGATTTTTTCTATATATATTTTCGTGTTCCAGCTTGAAAAAAAAACAAAATTCTGCTTAATAGTGTTTAATCTTTCAGTTGGTAGATAATGCTATCAATTTCAATAACAGATTCCAGGGAATATGATAACGTTTATATTGTTTTTTTTTTTAATTTTGGAAATGATGTAACATATATTTATAAATTATTTGTTTCACTTCATAATACCATTTCATACAATCATTAAGGTTGGTATCCGAAATTAAAATTATTAGTTTTCGAATAATGTAAAACACGGAAATGTTTTGTATTCTTATTATCAGTTATCAATTCTGGAAAGATAAGATTATTCTTTAAACCAATAAACAAAGATTAGCAAAACCTGAATCAATCCCCTGAATCATTTCCTCTCAAAAATAGATATTTTGATTGTAAAGTAGAAAAATATAAATATTTAACAAAAATATAACTATTCGTTATACAACAAGCGTATTATTAAATTTATATTCACTGTGACAAATATAAATAATATCCAACGTACATTTTCCTTATGTACTTTAGAGAACGTATCTAACTAATTTAAACGCTACGTAGATTTCGTTTCTACCACAAATCAAGGTGTTTCAGGCTTAAGGGGGTTAGGGTGGCTATACCCGCACCCTTCCCGCTATATTTAAGTGCATTATACGTAAAACATAACCGCCCAAATCGTGTAGTTGTGCATTTGGGCCTAATCTACCCCCAAGGGGATGCCACTATTCGTTAGGGTGTGTTAAAGGGTTGAATTCATGTTCTTTGAAGTGTTACGCGTATGTGAATTTGCTCATGTGGAAGTATGAAAGGGATGACTGATTGAAGTCTAATTTGAATATGTTAATTACTTTTAAGAGTTTAAATGTTATAAAAAACAACAAATAATTATCTATAAATTCGAAATTTGATATTTTATTTATGTAATATTTATCAAATATAATTTATTTAATAGTCATCCCAGTAGTGAGCAATAGTTTGAGAATTTTTAATAAAATAACTTCGATAAATTAAACCTAAATTCTTTAAAACAACCAACATAGCTTCCCAAATATAAAGCTCGTTGCACATTAACCAACATTACGATTTCACGCACGTACAGGCCGAAAATCCAAAACGGTTCACCTAGTTTTTCAGCGGCCCCCTCCCCACTTCGTGCAAGATTGATTTTCTCCCGCATTTCGCTTGCACTTTCGTCGGGGGTGTGTTGCTGTCTCGCTCCCGCCTCTACCCGCACCGACCTTGAAATGGGGGCGCACACAGACGTCTCGCCGAAATAGGGTTAGCGACTGGCTGCAAATTTCCTTGGTATTTTGTTTTTGGCTCTTCTTATGAATGTTATTCGTTTGATATCAGGGCTTTTTTTCAATGAAGAAATCACAAGCTGCAAACGTAAACATATTTTTTTTATTTGAAAGGAAAAATAGATGATATTGTAATAAACCTATTCATTTTGAATATAACCTTATATTATACTAATTATTATTATTATTATTAAATTATTATTATAATTAAAACTCCAAATGGACATGAAAATTTCAAAATGTTGTAGGTACAACCCTACTGAATTAGGTGTAAAGTGTAGTTGTGTGGGTGCTAGGAAACGGGGTTAGTCGAGTTCCCCACCGCTTTCACTTGCATCCTGTTCACACACACATACAACCTGACAAATTTTCAAGCGAGAGCTTTGTTCTACTTCTGCAGGTTTCCTTGTCTCGTGTAAATATAATAACTTTTGCTTTCAGTCTATTAGATAATTAAATGTTAAGTGTTATTGCTATATTTACGACATTAGACTCTTTGTTCTATTGAGCTTTTAGATACGGTATCATTTTTAATTGTTATGAATATTTATTATAATAATTTGGTTAGATTGTCTTACTTAGAACATACAAAGGTAATGCATTTACTATGGATAATTTAATAAATTCTTTTTGAAAAGGGTCATTGTATAACAAGGTTACCCAATAAAGTGCTGTAGCTATTGAAGTTCTTAAGTGTTTTACATCAAAAGTAAATAACCTTTGAAATTTTCTTTTATGATTTTTAGCTAAGTGGAAATTATTAAGACTTTTATTAAATTTAAAATGCAAAATTATAAGTATAAGTGAGGGCAGGTCTCGTGTTTGCGCCTTCTGGAATACCGTCTCGTATCTAGGTTCAAGTCCTGCCCGTGTAGATATTTATTTTCATTCATTACTTATTATAAATAAAAATAAATATATATTTCTTACACGTGCGTATTTAATGAAATAATATAATAATTAGCATCACAATCGTTGTCCTCACTTACGCATGAAGTCTACAAGGTCGAATCGCATAATACCTTAGATAACAATTATTTAACCCTACAAAGATAATTCTCGTTATTAGGAAATTCAGTTGCGTTTTCTTAATCAATTCTTGATATATTAAATAAAGCCATCTCGTACGAGGTACGTTTACAACTAACATATTTATTTGAACTTCCTAATAATAATATGTGGATTTTGGGGAGATCAATTCATCCCATAAATTAAAGAAAAACGTAAGTAACGTTTAGAGTTTACGTTTGAAAACGTAAGTAAAGTACGTAACGTAAGTAACGTAAAGAGAAAAATAAATTTAAGAAAAAAACCCGAGTTTTTGCTTGTAATATTATTATTACAAAGAAAAGATAAAAATCAACGAGACTGGTTTTCAATGCTACATTTTAACAGTATTTATAATATATTATAATAATATGTAAAATATTAATTTTAAGATAAATTCAAGTTCATTTAGTTCTCGCTGTCATCGTGGAAAATTACAGAGGTTTTTTTTTCATTCTATAGATAGTTTATTAAATATTTGAAATGAAACACATAATAGAAATGAAAAATGCTTAAAATTTGGGTACTAAGTAGTGTCGTCAATTCACTATTGATGGAGAACCTATAAAAAGTCTGAATTTAAGTTAGATGTTTTTTTTTTAATTACTAAGTAATAATGTTTATTTCAGATAACATAAAATAGAAATCGAAACTGAGCTTATTCTAAATAAAACATCTATTTTAAATGCAGTATAATTATAAAATAGGTTCAAGATGTTATTTTCGTTATATTTATATCCCAAAAAGCGGTACGCTAGATAAGAATTAGTAGGTCTCCAAATGGGGCCAATGTCGATGTTGCAAGCTGCGCCCGCGCCGACCAATGTCGAGCGTCCATTTCCTCCTTACCTCGCCCCGATCCCCGCGCTGCCGCACCAGTGGGCGCATGCGCGGTCGTTACATTGAGGATGATGCATTGCATGTTGCTTTTGTAATTTTTGTCAAACTCTGGGTTTGCTTGACCTAGTTTTGTCTTTTATTGGTAGTATGTATAATCAATTAGTTTGTACAAAGAAACTTATTATTAACCTTGTATAGGCACAGAATTAACATTAAAATACTGATGTCACTAAAGGTATTACGCACAATCTTAAAAACTAAAACTTCGTAAGCAGTAGGTACATAATATAGAGAAATATAAAATGTAGGTCTATTAGTCCTTGAAACAATTTCGAGATCTGAATCTAAACGATAAAACTTAATATTATAGGGCTAGGTCAATTATTGTTTCATGTTGAAAACCTGACCTTTGTTGAAGGAATTAAAATGCTTAATTAAATACATTTGTATGTATGTACAATCATATACAGAATATAATGGGTAAGTGTTATAATTTTTTGGTATTAAATATGTATATAGTTACGATTTAATGTTTCAATAAAGATTTGTCTCAGTTTCTTTGTTTCTACTTTAACGCAAAGGTTTGATTGTAAACTAAAAATAGGATAAAAGACTTGTAGGTGCTTATATCAGTAACAGATATATTATACTTGACATTTGGATGCTGTTGGTGCTTCCTTAAAAGATATCTTTGAAGTAGGTAGATTTTTATTTTAAGATTTCTTCACATTTTTTCCTCTAACCCTTCTTTATCACACTCATATTTGAATGTCGAATATTTTTAGAATCTGATACCCTTTTAAAAACAATTTACCAATCTATTGAGCCGCTGTTGAGGAGGTATAGATCTAATGAATTGCTTAAAATTCCAATTCATAACAAATACCTACTACGAATGTTATTTGCCTAGATTTATATTTTTATAAAACTTTTAAAAATTGTATAATTTTCACAACAAGACTACTACTCATTTTATTTAAGTAGTCAAATGCATTTTGAAATAGGTTTTAACTCTGGTGATTGGTACCTATTATACCTACCGTATATTATTATTCAAAATAATATACGGCACAGATAAATCATCATCATTAAATCTTATATATCACATAATTTTCAGTTTAAAATAACACATAAACATGTACTTACTAAATATGTTTACCCGGCTATAATCATGTAGTATTAATCGGAATTTGCCCGACTTGTTTCGAACCCATTCAGGGTTCCTATTCATGAGCTCGACGCATGGCGGACTCGCGGCGTGAAATGTACTTACTACCTTAGTACATTTTAAAACGGGGATTGACTATGCTAATTCTTAATATGTGTTATTTCTTTTTATTTATTCAATATTGGACAGAAAAAAATATTTTTGTCACTAATGTTAATATGTTCAAAATAAAGCAATATCAAAAGCAAAAAAGATTATCCATTTATAAAAGAAACTTTTATAAAAGAACTTTCTAATAAAAGTATGCATAAAAAGAAAAAGGTCGCGCCGCAAAGCAAAATATTTCAAATTCTTCCATTTGAACTTGAACCTCTCTTGTTGCGTCGTTAAGAACACGTGACATCATCACGTGAACGATGATAAAAAAATATCCTTTGTAGGGTACAAACTAATAATACAGAGAAAATAATAAATATGTATATACTATACAAGACCAATGATTTTTATACCACGTAATACATTTGAATCCATAACATTTCAAATACACAGTTTGGATTATTGAAAAAATATGTAAATTATTGATACAAGTAATTCATTAAGGAAGTTACAAGGTAAAGCCAATGCCAAGGTAACTTGAGTTGTTATTTTTGAAACGTAGAGTGGTCATGTGCATCATTTGCGCTAACAAAAGATAAATAAGGCAACTATTTTCAACGGTTGACAAATTTTACAGGTGAGGCTGAATTATCTGTTGACGAAACTATTTGAAAACAATGTGTTAGAAGACCTTGATATAAAAAAAATACAATTAATAAAAAAGGATGAATGCTTTATTATGTTATTAGAACTTAATTAAAGTTATTATAACAAACTGTGTAAAGTTTTTCGGTAAATCCTTTAAGATTTACAATAGTGATCGACAAGATCTCTTGATCGATAAGAATATAGTGCAAGAATTGGTCGAGTTAAATAAATAAGAATGAACTAGGAAGTGTTTTTCCTAATCCGAACGCTGATGTTGGAGCAAAACGTATTAAGCGCCATTGCTAACTCAAGATTTAGTTACTAATTATTAATTTAAAACTTATAACATATATATATATATATACACACTAAATTATTCGATAGCATTCTTATTTTCACAGTTATAAGTTACAATTTAAGTTGTGTTACTTCAAGTTGATTTTTTTTTTAATATTTATAATTATTATTTACTGTTCCTTTAATCGAATGTTAATGGTAATCAAAAAGTAATTGGTTTTATATAATACCGTTAATATTACAGCCCTTTTTACCTATACACTGTCTAAATGAGTGACGGTAGCTTCAAGGTTAGCTGTATTATGTACCGCGCTGTGACGTAACTAGCCAGATCTAGGCGCTCTCTTATTACTTATTACTCACAGTGACCAGCTTTATAAAGGGATTGGTAATTAGGAATTTAGAAGGTCTAAGGATTTTCCAGATACTATGTACAACTGTACAAAGTAACTACTTTCATTGTAGAAGTTTACTCGGCTGGCTGAACGAATGTAATTTTTTCGGAATTTGCGCAGTAGCTTCGAAACCGTTTAGGGTCCTAATTCATGAGCTCGGAGCACAGTTAGAAAGGTGGGAACTGTTGACGTACAGCTGGGGAAGTATATATTATATTAATAATGAATCAGAAAGTTTACATACGAAAATTACTTTAATATTTAACCAAATCTCGTGACTACATTTGGGTATATATCCTCGAGTGTTGTGGGTGAATGAATATATTAAGTAAATATATAAAAAATATCGTACAGTTTGTATAATAGCGGCCTTCTCTAATGATTGCACTTCGGTGAACTGATACCTTGCCCGGTGGTCATCTCAGTTTACAAATCCTGTTAACAGTCATTCTCGGCACGATTAAGGAAAAAAGTATTTTACTAAATTATAACACCAAAATGTTAACTAGTATAGTAGAAAAAAAAAGTAATAAGTGCCTACTCCAACAATATTCTTATGTTCCAATAATATATCTTTTCCAGGTCGTCAGTTCAAAGCACATAAAGTTATTCTGGCAGCATGCAGCAAACACTTCCAAGAGTTGTTCGATACAGCGCCTCCGAGCCACGCAGGCGCCTGTTATGTGTTCCTCGAGGCTACCACCGCCGACAACATGCAGGCTCTCCTGGAGTTCATGTACAAGGGAGAGGTGCATGTCAGTCAGGATGCTCTCTCCAGCTTCTTGAAAAGCGGAGAGAACTTGCAGGTACTTATATATTTTTCTGCAAATATCAGAAAGATTTTGTTCGCTACATATTTATTGCCTTTAGCAATGGTTTCCGACGAACTGTCCAGGAATAAATTTATAATTAGTTTAGCTTAGAAGTGGGTGCGAGGGGTATATCAGCAAAATCTCTCTATAACTTACTTAAAGACCTTGGCCTTTCTAGAACAAGCATCGGTTCATTTCTAGAACGTATTTCAAAGGCGGCATTAGTAGGAAAGAATTCCAAATTTGGTTGGGTAGGGAGGGGAGTGTGGATAGTGGAGGCGAACGTGTTTGCGCATCATAAAGGGGGTCCTTAAATCTACACCTGGGTCGTAAGTTCCATTGTTTACGGTGAATCCATGGTAAGAAGCATCGTCTCTCTAACATCTCACAGCATCGTCTGGGTCTGAATGGGTACATACCCATTTTGACCAAAGAGTTTAGATGTTTGTTGTTGTTAACGTAGCTAGAAAGTTAAGACAAAAATAATCTTTTTTATAAGAAAATATTATTTCCATCTACAGGTTAAAGGTTTATCCATGGAAATGTCTCAAGATGCTTGGATGAAGCAACAAACTCAGCAACCATCAGAACGTCATCAGACTCGTATTAAGACAAGCCCTGTATCTGGATCAGGGAACTGCGATATTCAGGATGCAGTTCCCCCACAGACACATGGAGCAACATTCGCTCCAATTGGAATGGCCCAATATGGAATGCCTGTACACAGCGGTAGTGGCAGTATGGGTCGCTATGCTGCACCAGCTCACTTGCTACATTCGACTTCGCACCGTAGACCACAGCAACCAAAACCGTCGCCATCTCAAAGTCCACATGCTAGAAATTACAGGTATATATTTTATACTAAAATGACAAGAATTGATGATAAATTTAAATTGAAAGATACATGAAAAGGAACAAGTTCACTTATAATGTAGTTTTCATAGTAATATTCCTAAATTTTAGGCAGAGTTCGTCTTCTTCACACTGCGGCAGCGTAGCTGACGAACCCGATACTCGTTCGTCGCCTGGCGCAGGGGGCAGATTTGAAGAAACACCTCCGGATACATCCAGTCTCGCTAATCCAATTAAAAACAATGGATACGAACGAGCTGCTTCTGTGAATGATGAAATGGTTGAACGTCTTTCTAATGATCAAGGGGCTGAAGGTAAAAAAGTTGACAATATTAATTTAAGGAATACTATAAGTTCATATAAATGTCTTGTTAAGAAGTTCTGAGTTTGATAAGTTACATTTCTATCTTTCATAAAACATCATTTCTCATTTCAATTACATTCCTATAGGATCGCGTCACATTTCAGATTTACGGGTGAAGAGTGAGAACGACTACCACGCTGGAAGTTATAACAACTCTCCTCCGCCCGCCTTACCTGTACCGACCAGCAACTATCACGAGAAGCCACATGAGACCTCACCCGTACCGCCTAAACCCAGCCCCGATATATGGCCCGCGAAACTGATAACAAGCAAATCTGGAGGAATTGCTACTGCCGATGGTAATATTCAAATATTTGAAATTTTAAATGAATATAGAATAAAAATAAAAAAATAAATAAAGCGTTACTTTGTTTGGTAGAGCGTCGGGACGTTTTCGAAAATTCGAATGCCGCCTGAAAATACACTTTCAGTTTCGGTTAAGTCTTTCAATAACCTTGATTTTTAAGTTACATCTTGTTTCGGCGTTTTCCCATAAGTTGTATGTAGTTGATTATGTAACTATATCAGGGCCGAAAATTAGAGAACACAACTCCAAAGTTTCTTCTAAATTGGTTGAGAGATGCGATCTCTACGCAAGTCCATATATACCTACGTACAAATAACAAAATCTTTTTCACCTAGCTTCGAAATCTTAAGAGATGTGCTAAAATTTCAGGTAAAAAATTAAAGTGTCCATACTGCGAGAGACTATACGGATACGAGACGAATCTGCGCGCTCACATTCGACAGCGGCACCAGGGCATCCGCGTACCGTGCCCGCACTGCTCGCGCACCTTCACGCGCAACAACACCGTGCGGCGCCACATCGCGCGTGAGCATCGCCATCAGGTCACGCCGCACCTCCCGCAAGGCCCTCTCCCCAACCACACGCAGTAAACCTGCCCTTTATTATTTAACTTTTATCAACCGATCTACCTCTGCTGTTTCCGGCGAGCGCGGGCTGCCTGCTGAGCATCGACTGGCTGCCTCTATCTCCTGGCAGACTATCGACTTCAGATAACTCCCTGGGTACCCGTGCTGTCATTTTACTCTTGTAACATGCGTACAATAAATTACCTCGTTAATGCATATTATGTAACAGTTTCTACCTCAAAATTGATCTTAAGATTTTTTAAGATTTTGGAATTGTACGATTATTGTTACTTAAATTTATTTTTTCTGTGTGACTTCGAATGGTTGCTCAGTGCTCGTTTCTGTCCGGTACTGTGTTTTAAACATTTTGTACCTTTTTTGCACCCTCGACGCGTTTACGTACCTTAATTTAACTGTGAGATAAAGTTACCTTTTATAGACGATTTATTTTGCGCTCTCGGTCGTGTAGATGTCTACACTATATTATAGCTTATATTATATTAACTGAGCTAGGGAATCTTAGAAATGATGTTGAGACTGATGGTCATAGGCTTAGTGTATGTAAATAATAGGAGAATATTCGCCTTGGCCTAGGTTGAGACACGCGTTTGACGTTGCATGGTGGCATTAATTCTATACTATTATTTACTTTTATTCAATATTCATTATTACAATAGACTATTTAACAGGTTTAAGTTATATTATTTGAACACATCTGTGATACAATAGGACAGGCTCTGTATATTATTTTGGTTTTTGCCACTTTGTCATTTTAAGAATAAATACATGCGAGAATACATACAGAATGTTAAAGATCAAGAGCAGATTTGTACTATACAGTAGAATGGTTTTAGTTTGTACAAAGTACAATTTGCCCTAGATGCATAAGTAGGTAGGTAAAACGTGTTAAAAAATTGCATGTAAGGTTGGCATGAATGTGTTTACAATTCTCTACCGTCGTCGTTCCAGGCTCGCCTGCGGATGTTAACATTGAGACCAAATTATTATATGTTTCTACGCGATGGTGTCGATTTTAACATTCCGTTTGTTGTTTTTCTTAGTGTGTTTAGAAAAGGCCACTTATTACTTTTATATACCTAGTCATTTCAAGTGCAACCCGTTGATATTTAAAGATTAATTATTTAGTGTAAGAGCGGGCGTCGGTGTTATTGTATTATATTTGTTGTGTTAACACCGTCCCCGCTTAATACCACATTGAATATACGTAAAATTAGATTCCGATATGCAATTTTAGGTTGTTCTTTAACTCAAAGCAAATGGGACAGTGCCAAATAACCTCAATTTTAAGTTCACATCTATTATTTATTTTATTTTTGTTAAGTGTGAATGTAGCGACTGTGTGTTTTGTTCCTGATATTTAGGAATGAGTTGCATTCATATTTATTATATTTATATTTTAGTGTACATTAAATTTTATTTTATATCATAAATGCTATACAAGGCTCAGTGATTTTTATTAAAATTAGTTTCTGTATTTTCGTTGCAAAGATGTCATACCTCATTACTCTATTGCATTTAGTGACCACAGCTGTGCAGTCCTTTTAGTTTTGGAATACCTAGATAGTAATTGTTTTAAGGGTTTTCAAACGTTATATTTTGACCAGTTGAAACAGTAATCTGTTAGTCATAGGAAGGTTGTAATGAAGTCGATTTTAAGCATTTCCTATTTTTTTTTGTTGAATACTATTCGTTTGCCGTTATTCAAAATTTGAAAATGTCAGAAGTAAGAAAGAGCTGAGTGAGTTTGAAAGATAAAAGTATATGAAGTTGGCCTGAAGCAATGGAAATATTCATCTGTGTCCAAGGTTTTTTGGTTTCTCTGGATGAAGATTGCTAAGTCGGTTTACAAACACCGTTTTTTGGAATATATCTACAAATACTGGTACACAAGGCACTAAAGGTTTCCGGTGAAACGATTTAATACCTCTTTTATCAAGGTTTTTTACTTTTTTTTATTACTTTACATGCTATTTATCGTGGAAAACCTTTGTTTCTGCCTTTACTTATTTGGGATTCAATGAGATGGGAATCGAGCGGGATAAATCATATTTTGTTGGTTTTAACGATTATTATAATTATTATTATGTTACATATTTTTGGCATTCTTACGTTTAGGTACTATTGTTAGTGTTTTTGCTACTTCAATTATAAATTGTTAAATTTATTTTACTATATTTGAAAAATTAAGTAGGAAGATTGAAATTAATTAGTTATTCAGTTATATCATTTCTTTTCTAATGAATTTTAAATTCGTAAATGTGATTTTTTTTGACATTTAATGTTCGTTTGTGATACATAGAAGGGAATAGCATTAATGCATCAAGGTTTTAGTTTTTTTGATATCGTAACGTTTATTTTTAATTAAGAGGTATAAAAGGATTCTCTGAACAGTGGACATTTAGGGATCGCCATTCTATTCATATTTCTTCTTTATATATTCATAAGATACACATAAAAAAATCACAATAACATAAGTCAATTTAAAACCATTGTGACCGCTGTGTGTCATCAAAATTTTGTTCATAATTCGTATTTGATTGTTCAAAATGTTGTGTACTAGCTGTGGAATATTTGAATTAATCTCTAAATTAAGTTTGAATTGTTAAAATTAAAATAAGTGGACAAGTTAAGAGAGGTCCCTAATAGATATAATGTATCGAAAAGGAGTTCACCAAGTCGATGTTTCGCAATCCCTTGACTTCGGACGGTCTCTCTCGCTTTTGTGATCGTAACTTTATCTAGTAAATGTGCAAATACTTTGTACAGATATTGAAGTTCTACGTTCTATATCTAATGTTACGGGATGAGGGATTTTTAATCAATAAAAACGTTTTATAACATTGGTTTGAGCAAGTGAATGAAATAAAGACATACGGTTTCTGACGGTTTCTTCTCATTACATTATGCATATTTGTGATGAGCATTTTTATAATCCTACGTTTTAGCTTATTTCACTGGCTCAAAACTGCATTTACGAATAAACAATTTCTTGAATTTAATTGCTCCTGATTGGGCTCACTTGTCGTTAAGGTTATGTTATATTATATGTTACTGTTTAAGTTCTTTTTATGTAAATCGCGATATGTCGTGATGGTAAAGCCAAAGATTGTTACGGGTATGGTGACCCTCTGCCGTCACATAGGGTTTGCGGTGACTTTACATTCAATATTGAAATTTTTAATAATTTCGCTGGTCGAGCCTCAACGAGAGATGTTTAGTTGAATGTAAAGCGTCGCAAGGCTCTCTTAGTATGTAAGTTAATCTACCTCGAGGAATATAATTTAGTAATAAGTAAGCTTTTAAATAGATTTTTATATGAAGATATAATGTAACTTAGTTGTTAAGAGAAAATAAAAAAATAAAAAAAATTAAAGTACAAATCTACTACCTCAGGATTCAAGTTTAGTCACTCGAAATTCTATGACTTCAAGTATTAAATTAACGTTTGTATATGTGTAGTAACAGATTATATAAGTGTCATTGAGATGTTAAAATATATTGGGACTGAACGTTTGTGGATCAATTTTATATAAAGAATGAATGTAAATAATATCATTTGACGTTCAGATCGTTTCAAAGGTTATCGTATATCGTAGTTCACGTCAATTGAATCTCTGCAAGGTAGTCAGTGCTTTCAACTCAGTGACATGCTCAAGTGAGAATCGTATGGAAGTTTCCGAACGCATTTCAAAGTTACCTTTGAGCTGAGTTGATGGTCCTAATATATTAAGTAAGTGTTAATTAGGTTAGTTATTAATAATCTCATTGATGTTCTACCTCATGTTATAACACAACAAGCGAGAGATCGGCCCCGGAGTCATTCAGCGTAATCTAATTGTACCTTCTTAACTCTACGGAGTATAAAACATTATTTTTTTTTCATAATTTTATTATTATTAATTTTTCCCAGTTATTTCATGTGTTGCATAGATGTTACTATGTTTTAAGAAGATGAGAAATGAAAACTTATTGTTTGTTAGGTTTCTGCAAATTAAAAAATTGTAACAAAAATATTATTTTTTTTGTTTTGTTTATTTGTTTCCTTTTTGTTCCTTTATTTTTTATCGACAAGTTACACCCGTCCATCGTGTTAACGTTTATTGTAATTTTAAGTCATTATTTAAGGAATAATATTTGTCTAGTTGCACTAATATTAACTGGACTTATTTAAGTAATCATTTGATGTTTTATATATTTTAAGAATGCACTTGTTCTCGCGAGCGTCCTAAGTGAATTAATCTCTACGAATTTGATAATTATTGAAAGTAATTGATTATAGATGTTCTCTCGTTTAAATTTAAGTATAACGTGATGTAAGCTCATTTGAAATTCATTGACCCATTGACGAATTCATTCATTGGTTAAATAAAACCCAGAGCCATTTATTTTGATTTATTTTTGCGATTATTCAAATAATTACATAATGGTTTTTTCTTTTCAAATATATTGAAGCTATAAATTTGGCATAAATATATATTATAATTTAACGTAAGATAGCGGAAAAAAATTAGTGAAAAATAAATATATTTTCATTTAGATTCGTGTTAAAAAAATATTCCTCGATACATGTTAATTGATTTCGTAAATGTACTTAACATAATTTCACGATATCATCTATAAACGTCTCATTATGTTGAATTATCTTAATGTCACTTTATAATCTTGGTGTGTCATACGTGTATTGTTCAAATTAAATTATAGCTGACATAATATTGAGCACCGTGTTTTCTATAAGAACTAAAGTACAAAATTCAAGTCTTATAATTACTCTCAGTACAAATATAATTTTAAAAAATTATGGATTTTATGTAAATGTTGCCAAAGTTATATTTTTTGGAGCATCCGCCGATCTTATTTATTGTAAGTTTATCTGAATATAGTACAAAATTTAATGATTTTTATGATGTATATGTATGGCAACCCGCCGCGTTGGATTGGATAAGACGGACTGTAATATGTAATATACCTTCTATGATGATGACATTTGGGGTTTCGTATTGTTTTCGTATTTAGCAGAATGCACTTGAAATATACTATTAGTTTAATTATTTATATTTGGGACGAAGCCTCAATAAAGTCACTATTTGTTTGCTTTTGTATAAATATGTACCCTAATAATTTGGTAAGTCGGTTAATCGCGAAGAGTGAGGGTATACGTACTCGCCTGAGTATAGGACTAGGATGATAGTGTCGACTGTAAGGTGTAATGTAAACCATCAAGGTTGTAAAACTAAGTAGGATTTTGTACGTAGCTAACTAATGATTGCTTAGTAAGAGAACTAATCGGTCATCGGTGGTAATTGTCTATAAAGGGAAAGTGATTGTCTGTGATTTTTTTTAAGCGACTTTTTTATATATATGGAAAAAAAATATTAAAATTCCTTAACAGTAAGAATAGCACTACTTGTGATTTTACATTAGATATTTTATTAGTTGACTTCATTTTTTTGTACAATACTATAGAATAATGTAGGAAAAGTGTAGTAATGGTGTGAAAAGCGGGTTGAGTGTACATACATGAAATGGTAGGTTATGTACAAATACTTATTGGCGTACGGCGTATCAAGAGTTTGGCAATTGGTATGACCATGCGGCGCTTGGAGTCGCGCGTCACCTTCGTCTCTGAATTTTGAAATTCCAGAGGCTCGATACGAATTTATCTACTTGAGGGCACGCGGCTCGTTAAACTTAGAAAATTAATTGATTGTATAATCTAAACATTAATAATAATTTACCTCATTCTAGCGAATTTTTTAGTGTGGTAACATTTTGGCGATTTTTTTTGTTAGGTTAATGTTATTATGGTAGTACGTAAATGTTATGTTTGCTTCGATTCCAAGCGTGTCGACTTAAAGGGAGACCAATTTGGTATGAAGTAGGCTCTACCGAACTAGACTCCAGTTAAGCATCTGGTATTTACTGTATAGCTTTGTGTTCTGACTTCTATCTGCCTCTTACTTGATCTGCATGTTGTGGTGTTAGATTTTCTGAAACTTAATACAACTACATAAATTTTGAGAATAATGCTCCTGAACACGTTATTTAATAATGATTAAGACATTTTTGATTAACCTACAATATCTAAAATTGTGTCTGTATTTGGGATGATATAATCTACACCACACCAAGCATTATTTGTAAAGAACTGTACAAATCGAACTTTGATACAGGTACTATAATAGTCCATGAGCACTAATTATATACATATATATTGCATAATACAATCCACGTCACGTACCTACAATCTGACATAGGTATATGGAAATAAATTGTTCCAATGTGGAATTCTTAAATTAATAAAGAAATGTTGCTAAAATATATAAACAGTTGTTTTATTTCAAATCTTTCTTTAGTTATTTTTATTTATCTTAATTGTTATAAAATATAAATTCTATCATAAGTATAATAAAATAAACATAAAGAGTCTATAAAGTACTCTGGTTACAGTGAAATAAATCTACTAGGAAAAAAATGCGGAAACGATAAGTGTCCGTCGGTAATAATTACTTCTCAAATATCAGCTTCGGATCGTGTTAATAAATAGGCACAAGAGTTAATCACCTTCAAAACGTGTAATACAATGCTTTATATATACATTTAATATAAATAATAAGATTGTATTTGTTTAAAATATAAAGACAACAATTTCTTGTTCTAACAAAGCCATACGTAATATTACTCGTTTATGTAAGTAGCGTCTTAAAATAGTGCTTATAATTGCATCTATAATTTTACTTTATAAACACTTATTAAAAAAAGAACAATGTAGCAGTAGTAATGTCTTTGATATAATAAAGTCAAAAAAATATTTAAATTAAAGTACGATTTTTGGGTTATCTTTAAGGGCAAGTTCATACCCACTTTACATAAAAAGCATGTATATGAATACACATATGAAAATAAAATAGGAAGCAATTATCATATACGATAATGTGCATAAGACTTAACTCAGCTGTCATTTATCTGTCTTTATATAATTTTCTTTTAAAAGTCATTTTAATGTCAAAATAGTTAAATAATAATAATATGAAATTAGAGTAATAATGGATATTTTTATTACTCTATATTTAAATAAATGATATCGATGCAATATTTTTCATCTTTCCCTTCATATCATATTTTATTACTAACTTTTTTTGCAGATGGATATCTTTCTAAAAATCCTGATTTTCTCATTCCGATATGAGTAATTCTTGTTTTAGTATTCTTATTCTGATAAATTTTGCAAGTTTACATAATAAGTCCATGCCATAACAGCCTTTTTATTACAAAACACTGAAAGTTGCCAAAACTTGATATAATGATTATGGAATGAAAAAAACTGAATAGTTTTGAAAAAAAATGAAAAAAAAATTATAAAAAAAAAACAAACAATAACAATATATTTTTTATTATCTACAAATTAAAAAAAAATATTAATTGAGATACTATTTTTTATGAAGAGTGAATTTAAAAAAAATCTTTTACATTATTTGAAAACCAACCGAAGCCAATGTCTAAAACAAATAATCCTTTTCATACAAACGATAATCACTTGATACGGAACAATTCAAATCTCAACAATTTACGTGTTCAGAAAAGAGCATATACTTTCAAGATCGTCAAGATCGTCTAGTGACCGGGAACATATGCTATCGATTAAGCAAGTAGATATATAAACTGTTCACTTCAGAAACAATTATCATTGTAACATTATCTCCAGACAAACAATGGCAGCTAAGGTTTGTTCATTGCTTATAATTAATTATCAGAGGGCCTGTTGGTGTAGTGGTTTATGGCACTGACTGCTGAACCAAAAACGTTTTAGTAATCCACAAATTGTGTCCGTTATTTATATATTTGTAAAACCCCTGTGTTACAGCGTAATTTTAACAACTTAACATAATCTCTAGTGCGGGTGTGTGTTATGTAATGTTAATAGTAAAAAAAATAATGACACCCCTAGCTGTAATAGTATTTTTTTAATATAATCCTGTTTTTTTAATTATTAAAATTTTGTGTGTACAGTACATTATTGCTTTATTGTGATCATTACAGTTGGTAGTACTGCCCGCCGTGGTTGCTGTAGCCCACAGCTCAGTAGTGCCCTTAGCGAGAGCAGACGCCGACTATACGAGCTTTGCTTATGATGTAGCTGACCCTTACACCGGGGACTTTAAGAGTCAGGTCAGGTCAGGTCAGGTCAGACTCGTGTCGGAGGAAACATTCAGGGACAGTACTCGCTCCTCGACGCCGATGGTACCAAGCTTACTGTTGACTATGCTGCTGACGATTTCAACGGTTTTAATGCTATCGTTCGCAAGGATCCTGCTGTCTTTGCAGCTCCCGTAGTAGCTGCTGCTCCAACTATACCAGCCATTGCTCCATCTGTTATCGCGGCTCGCACTATTGCTGAACCAGTCGTGTACTCTGCCGCTGTTCCTGCTGTGGCTGCTCTGTACGGTGCCTCCGCTCCAGCTGTTTTGGTCCCCAGCGTCTACGCAGTTCCCACAATTTATTCTGCTGCTCATTCTATCGTTTCTCCAGCTCGTATTTTATAAGCTCCAAGACAACATTTGTGTATCAAACATAAGAGAGATAAAGCTTCTCAGCATTCCATGGATTCACCGAGCGGGTGCTGGGCCCATCGCGTTGCAAGGAGAGGAGTGCAAACAGTGCCTGGGACTTGCGACCCAGAAGTAGGTTTAAGGGGCCCCTTTACTATGCGCAAAAATGCTCGTATTTACCCTCTACACTCCTCTCCCTACCTAACCAAATTTGGAAAGAATCTACCAATGCCGCCTTTGAAATAAGTTCTAGAATTGAACCGGCGCTTGTTCTAGAAAAGCCAAGGTCTTTAAGTAGGTTTTAGAGATATTTTGCAGTTACACCTCTCGCTCCCACTTCTACCGCGTACAAAGTAACTATTAATTTATTCCTGGACAGTTCGTTGGTCAGTTCGTAATACTTATTAAGCTTGAATGTGTGATCTCTGGGGATGTTTATTTCCCAAGGAACAGTAAGCTCCACAAGTACCACGCGCCTTAGATGTTTAGAATACAGTCCGGTCTGGATAACGAAATACCAACATCCCCAGGGATTTTGTAATGCTTTTCATACGTGTCCATCATGAGAGTCCAACCAGAAGCCGCGCCTAAAATTTAATAAGGCTTCGTTATTGGTTATTTGAAGGAGCTTTCCTTTACAAATTCTACAGATCGTTTGGTGGTTGTTATAGCCTTCCGCGCTCTTGCTACTGAAAGACTAACCGCTTCCCGTATAATTTCTAATACCTTATCGTGGCGACGCGAGTATTGACCTTTATCTAAAAGTACCCTACACCCTACTAATAAGTGTTTCGCGGTTCCTATTGCCTCCCCACAGATGTTGCAAGACTTTTCGATGGCCTTGCACCATCTTACTAAATTACTGTGATCTGGGAGAGTTGTTTGGAATGCATTAAGATAGAATTTTAATAATGCGGGGGACCAATCATAAATTAAGGTGCGCCACTTTAAAGGTAGTGGAATAGAAATATATCGTGATTATATTTATAGAGTTCAACTTCGTTGTCGAACTAATTCAACTCGTCAAAGTTCTCGTCAAAGTCTTAGTAGTTCAACCGTTTAACTGTGGGAGTTGACGACAAAATTTCATAAACTCAAATTAGCACATTTATATATAGATTTTAAGTAATTCTTAGTCAAACCAATTTCTTCGTTTTGGTATAATAATTAAGAAATTGTACAATACCAATAATTTTATGTTTCTGAGAATAACTTATCAACCAAACTAAGTTTACGAAAAACTTTGATGTTAGGTCATACTCAAATAAACATAGAGATAAAAAAAATAATATATGTATTATTTAAAAAAAAATTATAATGTAAGCAAAACCCAAACCTAATATTAGGTTTGGCTCTCTTACTATAACCCTTAAGGGTCGCGAGTCTCACGTGCACAGCACGATTAGTATATTCTACAGCCGAAATTTAAATCATAGGACATAGTTAAATGATACATTATCTCTAATTTGAAAATAACTATAAACATGTATATTATATTATGTATATGAGCTTCTATAAATTTATATAAATATAGAATGAACAATAAACCAATGCAGGCAGGGATTCGAACCCGCGGCCTCTGGAAAACCTTTTTGTTTTTCCAGAGGTCCAGAGGAGCCAAAAAGATTTTTAATCCGAAATGTAATTTTTTAGGTATCATTACTTTATGGTAGTAATATTTATTCTATATATTTGTAATTAGAAAAAAAAAAACAAAAGAAAAGTGTGTAGCGAAGTGCACGGCGCGGCGCCATGAAATAGTAAATCGTAACTTTTATTGCAACAGACGCATATTTATTGTTTAACTTGGACATTAAAATCAAACGAACATAATTTAAAAAACTGTTTTACTAAAAATATATGTCACATTAAAAAAAATAACAAATGAAATTGTTGTTATTACACGGGGATTGAGTTAGACCTCTAAAATTTAAAGAAGAAGCCCTATTTCTAACATACTAATGGAATACAAAGAAACATTCTATACAAAAGCCAGGCCATCCATCGCATGCCTTGCACTCATATAATGTCGCAACTCTTTTTTTATTTACCCTGCAGCCTTTGCATTCTTTTCGTAGTATTTCTTTAATAGCTTGTGCTATTTCCTTCTTTCTTGTCTCTGATTTTAACTGTTTAAATTTTTGATAACTTATGGTTATTTAGAATTTTTTTTTTTTTTGGTACAAGCTCGTTCGGTTTTGGAAATAACTTTTCTAACACGCGTAATCGGCAATCATATAAATGAGTTTTGCTCGCAATATTTGTTATACAAAAAGAAGGCGTTACTTAGACTCATCTGGAGAGCGTGTATATAGATTTTTTTATACCACTCCACAGTTTTCCTTTCACAGGGGTAGTATGAAATCGTCTGATCTTGCTGAAACTATTGTAATGTACGATAGTCGAAGGCTTAACCAAGTCTTAACCTCATTTGTTTGTCACTTCTAACATTTCGTCGTCATGTTCCGTTGATATATATAGTACATATAGCTTGTCTCTCAACTTTCCAATGTGGACACCATTCATAAATAATGACTTGTTCTCGCCAGTTTTAAGTGTTAGTGTTCCGAGGTCTATGGGATTACCCTTTCGGTTCTTGTTAAGAGTACCGGTACAGTAAGTTTGTCTATCTAATTTTATCTAAGTTTAACTGCTAAATTATATGAATTATAATAATTGTCCATGTATACGCTATGCCCAGAGCCCAGTTTTTCTTCAAGTAATTTTAATAAAATTTTTTGAGTGTGTCCAATTCCTGAAGTCTCATCGCCGGCACCAGCATATATTTGAAATTTCAAAACTAAGCCTTCCGGTTGAGCGAGAACGTATAACTTGATAATATACTTATGTCTCTTATTTTTTATGTACTTCCTAAAAAGTAGACGACCTCGCTACAGTGCCATAGATTCATCAAGAGTCAGTTGTTTTCCGGGATATTAAATTTAATTCATTGTGTTGTTAAAATGATCTATTATTGGACGAATTTTCGCCAGTCTATCTTCTGAACTATCCTCCGATGTAAGCATCGTAAGATCAACATAAAGCGGTTACGGGCCATGTATTGGGAAGAAGAAGGAATGTTGAAGAGCCAATGCTTTTTCCAGTAATCATTGAGTATATTTAGCCTTATGGTTTCTGTATGCAGAAGTAATCCCAGAAATGTTAAAAGTTCCTGTTGTGTGAGATTTTTCCAGCTATTTATTCTAAACTTGGAACTCACACCAGGTGTCTGTAAGATTTTAGCTGCATTTAAATTTGTCTCACGAACAATCAAGTTAAAAATGTTGTCATAGTAATGTAGCCTGGAAGCTTTGAAGGGATCTGATAGCATCGGAACTAACAATTCTTGTATCTTTATAAAATCGATGATTGTCAGTGATCTGCTCGTACTCCAATTAGACGTTGAGCCTTCTTGTGATGGTATGTCTTCAATATTTTGTTTATACTCATTGTTGCTAGTCAAAATTTCTTGCGGTGTCGATGGTGTAGAAGTATATGCAGTTGTGTTTTGGGAAGGCAAAACGGGAATTTCAGAAGGTAAAATAATCATATCATCTTCAGGAAAGTCCGGTGTAGATGCAGTAGACCGCAATAGAGAAACAGTAGGTATGGGGGAATCGTGTAATACATTAACCGGTTCGGAAAGCAAATCACCATAGTCTTGTATAATAGAAGGTGATACTGAAAATTGTCGGGACTGTGGTAAAATATTTTCATCTGCAAAAGGTGACGAAGAAGGTACTAGCCGAGAATTCTGCTGGTGAAAAGTTGCTGGTGGTGGTTGAAATTTGGCAATATTGCCTTCTCTAACACAACTACCAAAAATACTACAATCGCTGCTCTCCGAGTCCTGATCTTCAGCCCGTTGGGAGTACACAGCCTACTCGCTGGAGTACTCATCCTCCTCTGTACTTTCGTTCTCGTTGAAGATTCGGCGTGTTTTAATAAGCGATGTCTTAATTAATTCGTTACAAGAACGCTTAGAAGGTAAAAGCTTTTCACTCATTTTAAATGAAAAAACGACAATTTTGAAATGTTCGTACACACTCAACTACAAACGAAGAGTTTAAATCCAACGAGTATTTTTACGTATTCAATCGATTGTCCGTATGGCCAGGCGCGAAACGTGTCTGTATGCTTTAACGCTTTGAATTGTATCGTTTGAATCTACGGCGCCGTGTAGGCGGCTCCCTCCCCGCCTACACAACGTCGTGTACTTGGTGCCACATATGTTAACCGAAATCTTCTTCAATAATAAAGAAAGCATTGTATGTTCACGATCTAAAAAAAAACATTTTAACACGAAGATGAAAGTTTTAGCTCTGACGCTGTCACGTATAGTAAAACAAGAAATGAAGCTCGGTGCTTATTGTCAGTATACAGAACATGCCCTGAGTTGTTAATTCTTGGCTGAATAGATTGAATGTGTCTAACATTGTAGGCTTGTGGCAAAGATAAAGGTTGCCATTGCGAATATATATTTTTTTGGGCTTGAATTTTAGTTAATAAAGATATATAAGTTTTATTGATATAACATTATTAAATCAAAAAAATATGAATTTTCATTTTTAACAGCACTTATTCCTGGACTAATAATAATTTTATAAAAAAATATTTTTGTATGTTTATAAGCTAATATGTATGAACGTGTTCTTCCTAACGGTTTATCTTATTTCACCAATTATTTTACCAATATCCTTTAGGGTGTATGTAGGCTTATTATAGAGTTTATTAAAAATTCTGCTCTTATAGAAATTTTTCAAGCGCTTACGTTTTTATAATTTAAAAATAATAGTTAAATTTCTACTTTAGTTTAAATTTTTTAGGGAAAACATTTCAATGTAGTCAAGCATTGCCCTAGATCGTATAAAAAAAATAAAAAAAAAAAACTTGAATTTTTAAATTTCATAAGATTCTTATTCAAGTTTTGAGTAAAAGTATAGTCTGACATATTATTATTTTATTATCGAAATCATTGATTTATTTACAATTGCACTTGGGCCAGAGAAATTATTACATTATAAATAGGTTCTTATGACATGATCTTGTTTTTAAATCAACATTTACCAGTAGTTGAGTGTGGCACCATATGTTGGGTAATACGGAGAAGCATAACGCGTATAGACTGAGGGCGATGATAACGCCGCAGGTGAAAAGTGTGCAGGAAATGCAGAAGAGTATACTGAAGGAGTATTATAAACAAAGGGGATTGAGTACACTGAGGGAACAGCGTAAGACGGAGGGATCACTGTAGGATTAGCAGACTTGTATACAGCGGTATCTACTACGGTGCGAGCGTCAATCACGGACGGAGCAATATTGGCATGCGGAGTTCCAGCAGGCACGGTGGCTATCAAAGGTTCTTTACGCACGATGGCATTAAATCCGTTGACATCATCAGCGGTATAGTCAACTACGCGCCTTGTGCCATCGGGGTCCACCAGTGAGTATTGACCCCTCACAACTCCTCCAGAATTGGTCTCAACTTGGCTTTTGTAGTCACCAGTGTTGGGATCAGCGACATCGTATGCAAAGCTGGAGGAATCTGTATTCACTTTCACCGAGGGCACTACTGAGCATTGCGCCACAGCAACCAGAACGAGGGTTATGATGAATTGTTGAAAATATTAAATTTGTAGATAAACAGTTGATTGGAATGAAATAAGAAAATTTCGTTTCTATATTATAATAAATACTATTCGCAATTTTAGCTTATTGGGTTTTTTATTGTGTAAATTGGAATATTCTATAAGAAATTTTTTTTTGCTTAACGTAAATTACAAGACTTTCTTTATTACCTTGGTTGCCATTGCAGCTATTTTAAGAGAACTTTGTGACTTGTCTGGAGCTTCATACTGGCTGGTCCTTTTATATGATTTTCTGAAGGCTTTTTCAAATGAGTACCCGTTGATCTTTAAAAAATATATTTTATTCAGTTTATTACCAATTACACTATAATAAAATTCCGGAAACACTAGTCTGTTAGACAAAAATGCCACTTAAGTAAAATAAATTGGTATAATGATTGATCTATGTTTACGTATAAAAAATAAATGGTAATTTATTTATTCAGTTTTAAAAATAGATATTTTTTTTATTATTATAGAATATGTTTCAGCTATTGAGCTGAGTTTTAAAAGCTAACAATTTAATAATATCTTTCATATATGAACCAAGAATGTCATTCTCGGATAAAATATTAAAATAATCTGATTTAATACATAAGTGCGAATGTTTGGATGTTTGGATGGATGGATGTTTATTACTCAATCACGCTAAAACTATTTAACGGATTTCGATTAAACCTAGCAATATTGTGGCTTAAGTACCAAAATAAGAAATACGCTATAGAAATACTCACTTTTGCACGTGGTTTTGTCTGTGATGTTTGTTACTCAATCAAGCCAAAACTACTGAACGAATTTTGATGAAACTTAGCAAAATTGTAGCTTATGTGCTTATACGTGGACGAAGTCACGGGGAACAGATAGTACATAATAATTATCGTTATATGAGACTGAAATTAAAAAAATAATATTTTTATTTACTTGTAGTAATGTTTCAATTGTAATATAGGCAACCATGTCTTACTGACAATAGGACTGTGATAAGAGGTAGGAAAAAATGATTAATGAAGATGAAAAAGAAGCCTGATATATTTTGGTTAATTATATGATCATAACATAAGCCGTTCCACAAAAGTTGTAAGGATACCCTTTGGTTTTTGAAAGTCTGTTTCCGGAAGTGGTGGTTAACCGCTTTAGCCGTAAACTTTTCGGTCAGCGGTTTTCCTACCGGATATTTCAATATTGTAAAAAAGGTAAACGGATGTGGTGAGAGACTCTACTGAGGGAGAAAAGTAAAAGAAAGGAATCAAATATATGGCAAGTAAAGAGTGTAACGAAGAAGTAGAACACTTACGGTTTTTAAATAAATACTTTCTTCAATGATGTATGATTCCAAAGTGCACATTAGTCTATAAACATTACTTGTCTTTTTATTACTAGAAATATGGATTGTACAGCTATTGGTTCTTCTTCTGTAATATAATGTTTATTTGGGAATATAAATAAAAAACAATCTTTGTGAATGTTTAATTGCAACAATTATTTTTTTCTGTTCTATTTCTGTGTATTTTAGATATTTTTAATTTTTACAGACAATACAGTTTAAAAAGATTGTATTGTACGGAACTAATTATGCCACAAATGATTATTTATTAAAATACCTTTTTTGTTATTTCAGTTTCTTACTTTGTTGTTTGATAAGTTAAGACAATGATATATAGGTATTGAATAGAACAAAAAAAATAATTGACCAATTTCAATTTTTATAAATAATAAACATATTCAGGAAATTAGAGCTTCTATATAATTGGTTTAAACATGTTTTTTCTCACTTACTGGGTAAAAACTAGTAACTATAGGCTAATATTTAGTATAATGGGTTGTAAAAGCAGATAGTACAAATGTATCTAAAAACCTAGATAAATTTAGAGAATAAAAGATAGTTAATTGACTAAAAACTTGGACAGTCGTTTGTAAATGAAATTCAGGATCCTCTGCTCTATCCGTATAATGCATAGCTGTAAGGCTTCACCTGATTATTTTTTAAATGTTTTTTGTTTATGTATTTGTTTAAATTTTAATCGTAGTCTGTACAAACAACACCTTCCGGTTTAACATCAGTGTTATAAAATCAAATAAAATACTGGGTTTATTAGTAAGGAATTATGGACCATTAATTATGCAAATTTTTTATGTAACATTTAACAAAATCATTATCCTACAAGTTTACTAAGATTTTTACTGGAGATCTCTTGTTTAACAGTATTTTATGTAAAACGGGTATCATTAATAATTAATTACTTAATTTTTCAAAAGAATAACTGCTGTGTGGTCTGAAACTGGAAACTATATGTGACATTACAAAAAATATAAGTTATAATCCGTATCTATATTATTTTATTTATTTGAATGTGTTATTTTAAAGATGGGTTATTTGCTTTACATAAAGAACAATTTATTTTTAATATTTTAAAGTTCATATGACTAGTTATTATTTAGTATAGTATAGTAATATTTTTAAATGTAATGCTTTCGGAAGATTATGATTTGTCTGGAGATAATTCAACTTTTACTTTTCCATTGGTTTTAATGCAATCCTTTAAATAATGAAGCAGAGTTAAAAATAGCAATACCGACTCTCTGAATGTTAAAATTATCCTTTGCCAATCTTATGCATTGAATTATAGACTCTAAATTATCATAATCTTAGAACTGATTTAATTTGACATATTCTCTAAAACTCATCATAAATCCTAATCTAGATTAAAATCTATACTAAAAGACGGCCAATATTCAGCTCTGATGAAGTACAAAACTTTCGAATCTGTCTTGATTTTGAAAGATCTTTCTGAAAGTATAATTCTTGGTTATGAAACATAATGTTGTTGAAGACTTTATCCTTCTCAACAATCGTATCTTGATACACTTCTGCTTATGGTTTGATACTACTCGAATTAACATCAAGCGGATTCAGAAAGTAAAAAATATAGGTGGTCTCCATAACTACCTTCTGTAAGGCTAGAGTATTTTGATTATCTTGACCACCCATTTTAAACTTTTTAAAATACATTATCTTTTTTTAATTATAACAGTATATATTGCCAAACCACGTATGCATGCGTTTTGTTGCTATTTTTAATATTATAAACTGATAAATTCTATGTACAGTTTTTCCATGTCACAAAATGATTTCACTGAAGAGTAATATGCAGTATATCTGAAAGACAAATAAAAAATTACTTATGAAGAAATTGGTACGAATACATGAAAGTAATTATTATAGGAAAGGAATTATTATATGGAAATCAGGGAGCGATAAATAATAACACTGAAGAGAGGAAACAGTTTCGAAAATAACTTAATATTTTTACTGAATGATTCAACATAATGTTTAAATTCAAACTATAAGATATAGAAATACTATCATAGACTATTTTATAGTACTTTTATAGATTTTCAAATCACTAACAAATAACTTTGATGTATTTCCGCTTGTGTACGTTACACGCACGCACACACGTACGCAACACGTACGGCTCACGCGAGTGAAGCTCCAAGCAGGCGAGTTTTATAAGACCGTGCGACCTTTTCAACAGTAATAGTTATATTCTAGTAAAATTACATAATACTGTAATATACTTTTAACCTAACCATCTTCAGAGATTGCATTATGTTTAAGTAAAACCCTTACAAAAATTCGTTCCGTAGATTTGGGAAAATCGATCACATACAGACATACAGCTTTTGAGGACTTTGTTTTTAAATATGTTTGTTATGCACATTTGTTACGTTTTAGTAACAATTGTGTCATTAAAATTGTTAGAATGTCAGACATTATTTTAGTAGGTTATTATAATATCTCATCAATCTGTATCTCAATAAATAATGTACAATTTTACATTAGAAACATCAACAATGAATAAATATATAATACTTATATAATTTTTGCACGTTTATCAATACATATTTGTATTATTTATTCCAAGATTTTTTTTAAATGACTTGGTTTCAATTTTTACCATTCGGAAATATAAAGAAAAATATTTGTCTCAGAAAAAAAAAGTTACCTCGTCTTAAGAAAATCTGCATATTTTCATAAGTATCGGAAAAGTTATTTCAGTGTCATTTGAAAAAAAACAGACATACAACAATAATAAAACATATAAAAAAAACATATTTATTATTATTAATTTTTATCATAAACGTAGACACTCGCGTATATACAAAATAAGATAACAAGAAAAAAAAATAGGAAAACAAATTTTGCTACGAAAACTATTTTTTTTAATTTATATATTTTTTATAAATACTAATCAATGATTATATCTCACAGCAGGTTTTATTCACAGAATTAAGTACTATTAAGTTTTTGTGTAACTATGTACCTACATAAAATATTTAAGAAAGATTTGCTACGTAATAAAACTTATTTATTTTTATATGGTTTTTTATTAAATACTCAGAAATGATGATATCTTACACAAATTATTATATACAGAAGAAAGCAGCGACAAAAAAGGTTTTATTTTACCAATAGTTTAGGGGAGCAGAACCGTATCCGTAAGTAGAGTAGTAAGGATACTCATAACTACCATAAACCGATGGCAAAGAATAAACAGAGGGTGAAGAGTATACTTTAGCACCGGAGTACACGGAAGGAGTACCATACACTGAAGAAGCCGAGTACACGGTAGGTGTATCATAAACTGAAGGAGCAGTGTACACGGAGGGGTAAACCGAAGGGACAGCGTAAGAATGAGCAATCACTGCAGGAGCAGCACTGGAGTAGATGGTAGGCTTAGCGACAGTGCTTTTAGAGACCACAGTAGGAGTAACCACAGCTGGAGCAGCGGCAATAACGTTGGGTGATGCAGCGACGACAGCTGGTGCTACTGCTACTATGGGGTCCTTACGAACAACTGCATTAAATCCATTGACATCATCAGCAGTATAGTCGACTACGCGCCTTGTACCATCGGGATCCACCAGAGAGTATTGTCCATTCACAACTCCTCCTGAACGGGTTTCAACTTGGCTCTTGTAGTCACCAGTGATGGGATCAGCGACATCGTAAGCAAAGCTAGATATATCACTGTCCACTTTTACAACTGGTACCACTGAACTATGGGCCACAGCCAATAGAGCGGCGATTGTTAGGACGAACTGGAAAAATATATTTTAAAATGATTATATATTACAGACATAATACTCACTAGAGAGCGTAACATTGTAAAAATTATAAATATTTTTTAAAACATGTAGTATATAGGCATGTCTTAATATTTGGAAGACTTACTTTGGATGCCATTGCTGCTTTAACAAGTGTTTCTGTCAAGTGATAAAAATTTGACAAATTTTACGCTTTATATATGATTCACACATCTAAGCGTAATTTTAATAGGTACCGGTTGATATTTAAAATTAGAGCAATTAATTCATGTAGTTTTTATAAATGCCTTAATAATTACGGATATAGATAAACTTTTTGTTGTTATTAATTTGTAACGACGAGGGACGATGTTTTCTAGTAGTTCACTAATTTCATGTGATGTTGTCTGTATACAGGTTGAAGTGTTGTGCTTAGTCACGATATATATTTTGCAAGAACAATCTTTATTGTCACTACACTAGCACAAACCAACACTAAAAATATAGTTATTTATTAGTGCCTGCGGGCAAACCGCTGATAGAAGTTACTATTATTAAATATTTTTTATAAGATAATATCAAACTTATAATTTATTACTTAATATCCATACAAATGTTTATAGTTTACATTATGTGTAATGTGTTATATCCATTATGCACATAAATTTTATTTAATTTATTCTAATGTTGTTTTCCTCATTACTTTTCTTATATGTTATATGTTAATGTTTTATGCTTTAAGTGCCTTACTCTATGTTTATACTGTATTTTCAGGTTGACTGGTAGAGAATGCTTTTAAGCATTAAGTCCGCCTATTGTACTAATTTTAGGCAATAAAGACTAAATAAACAAATCAATATTTACATTTTTGTTACATAATTTTTAAACGACTATTTAATAATAAATTATAATGTTTTGATTCGTTTCGATATTTTGATAATCACTTTTTAATTAATATTTATGAATGATTGATTTAATTTAAATTATTTCAATTATTAATAAAACATTTAATGAGTTACACAGTAAGAATTGTTATATCAAGTAATTATTATTTTCGTATTCTTAAAGTCGTTTTTTTGACTAAGATTATTATTTATGTGAGGAGCGGTTTTAGCTTGATTAGTAAATAATTGAATAAACTAGAAAAGTGATAACCAGACTTTATAATTAAAACACAATATTTAATACCGTGTATAGTGATACTTACATTGTTCATTTACAAGTAGTTTTTATTTTTGTAGGTTTAAAATAGTTGATTTCACTATGATTGCTATTTATGTAAAAAGGCGAGTTTATATAAATATATAACGTTATATAAATTGCGTTTAGGACGATACTCGAGATAAAAGTTGCTGTATAGTATCAAGGACGAATTAAATACAAGTTAATAAAAGTAAAATGTTAATATTAGAATAATTGACACATTTCAATCCGACGTGACCCTTTTAATATCATTTAGTAATATCAACATCTGAAGATAACTCAACTTTTATAATTTAATAGTTAAGGTTGCGTTTCCAAAACATACAGGAATCAAGTCGTATCACTACATTGACCAAACGTACTCGTACGAATGTATAGTTCGGGAATAATGTGTCAATGACAAAAAAACGATATAGCTTGAGTTCTTTTTCCTGTTTTTAATTTCATATGTTACATTATTGAAATGATTAATATATTATTGATTAACATATTATTAATGTTATATTATATGTTATATATATATAAATATTATTATACATTATTATTATATGTTATGGGTAGCATTTACACTGTGACTTGAAAATACACATTTCGGTGGCTGTAACTTGATCTCCTAGAGATACATCAGCCGACTTTAGGCCGTTATCTTAGTTATAAAGCTAATCAATTTGGACATAGTGGCGTTATTAAAAGTTACATTTCAGTAGCAGCTAGAAAGGAAAGGAATGACGTAATATATGTTCTTAATATTTTGCAAGAACTTTTTTTAACTACAATATTGTCCAATATTGTAGTTTTCGACTCCTTAAAGTTTGAGTTTAACTCCTTAAAGATAAAGAAACATTCTATCCGTTACTATTATTATCTCCTGACAATTATCTACGGATCTCTGGACTTTCATTGGCATCTCCTGGACAAGTACAGTATCATCATATAAAAGGACTTATAGCTGATTTCTAGTGCAAGTCTACCACTACATTGAACTTATAAGTCATCTTGGCTTATGACCGAACGTGAGAACGTTCCACCACGCGTTCCAGAAAGTCGCGCCGTAAACCGTCGTACATCATCGTTGTCGTTCTTAATTGGTAGAGTGACGGGACGATTTCCCAGAGATTGCGGGCTTAGAAACCTGCCCGTTTCGATTAATAATTTATTTTATTTTTATTTAAACATTTTAAAAAGTTGTAAAAATGGTTATAAATGTTTATAGATATTTTCAAACATTAATTTCGGTTGTAGCAACTTTTCTATGCCTATACTGTAAAGTTAAAAACACTTGTTAGGATTTTCAAAAGAAGCTAAGTAGATGTCCCCACAATCCTGATAAAGACGATTATATATAGAAAGCTTAAATCACCAAGAGAGGTAGCGAAACGGAAGCTCAATTGAAGTACGGGACGGTTTTCCAGAGGTCGCCAGTACGAATTACTTCTCCTTTTGGTTTGGTCCGTTTGGTCATTTTATACTTAATTTAAATTATTAAATTAGATTAGAACGTATTTGGTACGTTTCAATGTGAATAGATTATTTATTGTTTGAATGTCAGACACGTTTCAGAGAAGTGAATATCTGCATTTTTTTTACTTTAACTAACAATTAATAAACATTAATTAAAAAAATAATGAATAATAAATAATTAATGTATGACATGTAATTATATTATATAGTTTTTTGCATTTTTGACTTTTTTATTTTTATATTAAAAAATAATTAAGCTTTTACTTACATACCGACAAAATGGAAAAATAAAACGGGTTCACATTATGTACATAACATAGGACAAAAGAAAAATATTAAGGTATAGATTGTTAGGTAGTAAAACTATATTGTTTTAAATATATATTTTTATTAAATACTAATAAATGATGATATCTTACAAAAAGGTTTATATACAGAAGAAACCAGCGGCAAAAAACGTTTTATTTTACCAATAGTTTAGGGGAGCAGAACCGTATCCGTAAGCAGAGTAGTAAGGATACTCATAGCTACCATAAACCGATGGCAAAGAATAAACAGAGGGTGAAGAGTAAACTCTAGCACCGGAGTACACGGAAGGAGTACCATACACTGAAGAAGCCGAGTAGACGGTAGGTGTATCATAAACTGAAGGAGCAGTGTACACGGAGGGGTAAACCGAAGGGACAGCGTAAGAATGAGCAATCACTGCAGGAGCAGCATTGGAGTAGATGGTAGGCTTAGCGACAGTGCTTTCAGAGACCACAGTAGGAGTAACCACAGCTGGAGAGGCGGCAATAACGTTGGGTGATGCGGCGACGACAGCTGGTGCGACTGCTACTATGGGGTCCTTACGAACAACTGCATTAAATCCATTGACATCATCAGCAGTGTAGTCAACTACACGCCTTGTGCCATCGGGATCCACCAGAGAGTACTGTCCCTTTACATTTCCTCCTGAACGGGTTTCAACTTGGCTCTTGTAGTCACCAGTGATAGGATCAGCGACATCGTAAGCAAAGCTAGATATATCACTGTCCACTTTTACAACTGGTACCACTGAACTACGGGCCACAGCCAATAGAGCGGCGATTGTTAAGATGAACTGGAAAAATATATTTTAAAATGATTACATATTACAGACATAATATTCTTTAGAGAGCATTATAATGTAAAAATTATAAATATTTTTAAAATGTGTAGTAAATATTCAGACTTACTTTGGATGCCATTGCTGCTTTAACAAGTGTTTCTGTCAAGTGATAAAAATTTTACAAATTTTACGCTTTATATATGATTCACACATCTAAGCGTAATTTTAATAGGTACCGGTTGATATTTAAAATTAGAACATTTTATTCACGTAGTATTTATATATTCCTTAATAATTACGGAAATAGGTGAACTGTTTTTTAATTATTGTTAGCTTGTGACGTTAACTAAAAAAATTAAATAATATATATTTATTTATTAACTATAATAAGATAAAACATTTATAAGATATCGTAATTAAAATAATCGATTTTTATACGTATAATGTTTTTTATGTATATTAAATAAATATTTTTAAAATTAAATAAAATTTTTTCACCTCGACTACGAATTTTTCTTTAAGGAGATTTGATGTGATTTTGTCTGTATATAGATGAAGTATTGTATGTCAGCCAAGATCTTTATTCAACAAGAATGAACTATTAAAATAAGTTCAAATTATTCAGCCAAGCTCAAAGTATACTTGTGATCTTGGGCGGCGGTCGTAGAGAGCAGTTGTTTTTTCTTTTTGCAGATCTGCCATACAGATCTGTAGTACTTTGTTTTTTTGTAGACTCCTTACCCTAAATTTTTTTCACGAAATTTTAACCCTAGTTCGTAATTTTTGTGACTACCTATCATATAAAGATATATTTTTTTATAGCTAAAAGACGGATTGACCGACCTTAGTGAAAATTAATACCTAAAAAGAACATGTTATAGTGCAAATGATTGAGATTACAGATAACCATATATGAAATATAAAAAACACTTAAAACAAACGTTTTTTCATTTAAAATATACTGTTGTATATTGTATAGTTTTTTCAGCAGAATAAATAACTATTTATTCTGCTGAAAAAGGTATTATCCTAATATCAAATATCTGTTATTATATCGTATCAAACATATCGGTTAGTAATACCATCTGGAGATAGATGACCTTCTTCCATTTAGTAGTTAAGATCAAAACACGTAGGTCTCAAATCGAATCACTACATTGACAAAACTTGATTATGCAGACGTACGCATGTATAATGAATACGAGAATAATTTGTAAATAATTCAATCGTAATAGCTTGAGTTTTTTTTATGTTTTAATTTTTATATATTTAATATCGTCAATTATATATATATTATCGAGGTATAACCATGTACAAGTTACATATGTTATATAATTATTCATTATTATTAAATAATTTAAGGACATATTTTTACTGTAACATAAAACTGCACACTTTGGCGGCTGTTACTAGATCATCTACTAAAACTAGACTAGACTAAAAAAACTAGAAAAACTAGGTCTTTTTTTTTATACAAAAACTAGGTTAATGCTTGACTACATTCCACCTGATGGAAAATGAAATGTAGTCTTAGGTGGTAAAGCGCATTAACCTAGCAGCCTATTCACTCTCCTCTTGAAGACACCCACATTATATTTTGCCGGAAATACCGACGCAGGCAGATTGTTCCAGTCCTTCGCTGTACGCCCTAAAAAAGTTGAAGCATAGCGCTTCGTTCGGACAGCTGGAGTGTCCACAACTTAGGGATGGATACCCGCCGTGCGTCGGGACGTCCGGCAAAGGAACGGGGATGGGGGAATTAGGTCGTGCAATTCCTGCGCACACTCACCAAAATGTATCCTATAGAATACTGAGAGGCTAGCAATTCTACGCCTACCAAGTTTAGGCTATTGTATTAGTTATCTAAACTTACTTCTCTAGGTGCTATTGGATCTCATAGATGGTTATAGCTAGAAGCAACAGTTCCATTCCATCATGATAAAAATTAATAATGTTTGTATCTAAATAAAATGCATAAAAATATATGTTGATAAAATTATTGCTTGTGATACAGAAAATTGTGTATTAACTTATTTGCATTTGTACAGAGATATTTATGACCTAAAACTTTTGCCAACAATTAATACCATGTCCACTAACGACAAATGTTGGCACAAATTACTTACAGAAAATACTGACTAGGTAACAGTCCGTCTTCCGTCCAGCACACCTACCAGTCATCCTACATCCTACAGTCATCCTACATCGATTCTTCATTAGTTTCATTTTCTATATTAGTAACAAGTTTTTGAAAAACAAAGGTAGCTATTTCAATCCGAACGTTTTTAAATACTTTCACACTTATATAAGATGCTAGAATATTTTATTACACCTAAAATACCAAATATGACCAGCAGGTCTTATGTTGCTTAAAAAGTTTTACAATTACCGAATCAGAAGCATCGGTAAATTATATTAGTGATTCTCTATCTCCGCTTTTGTTTCCGCAGTTCCAACCCACATGCGCTCTGTACATTTAATGTACCTACAACCTATTAGAATCCCCACCCATATACATGTTCAAGAGTTTTAAATGATGTACATCAGAGCAGTATCAAAATTCTCTTAAAATGTATCTTTTTTACAACGTTACAACCCGTCTCCTGTGCATATACACTAAATATATTTAACATGAGATAATAATTCATGATTTTGATTCCTATAATTATATCATACATTTTCTTAAAATTCGTCCTAAATTTAAACTTTACTATCTAACACCATATTCCTCTTAATATGACTTTCACTATAAGAGAAATTATATCCCTCCCCATTTTTCCTCGTCTCTTGGAACAATGTACCATTTATTAATATCATTTCTAGTTAGTACTTTACAAATAAAATTATAAATAATAAAAAATACTTTTAACCACGAAATAGGCACCAATTTTAAGTTTAAATCGTAATTATTAGATTAAATTGAAAATACATATATATATATAATATAAACATGGATAGCCTTGCTAAGCTCATCTGAAATTGTATATAAATATAAAATGAAAAGTAAACCAATACGGGCAGGAATTTGAACCGTCCCGTCTCTCTATCAATTGAGCTATCGAACCGCAATATATTATATATTATATAATATTAATATTTCTATATATGATCGTCTTTATCCAGAAGATGGTGTTATCTATTAGCGATTGGTATATCTAATAAAACATGAAATTGTATATATATACTTATAAACATAAATGTCGGTTGTCTCTTCAATGTTTATCTATATTGCAAAGTTAGAAACATCTGTTAGGATTTTCTGGTAAAGATCATACATAGAATGCTTAATTAACCGAGACAGATAGCGAAACGGTAGCTCAATTGGTAGAGCGACGTGACGGTATAGCGTAGGTCGCGAATGATAATCCCTGTCCGTATCCGTTTAAATTTCATTCTATTTTTATTTAAAATGTATCAGACTATATAACATTTACAGCCCCGTTGGTCGAGTGGTTAGCGCAGACGCCTAACGTGTCACGGCGCAATGGGGCTCGGGTTCGATTCCCGGCGGGAGACAGGCATTTATGTGATGAGCATAGATGTCTGTGTTTCTGGGTTTGGTCGTTTATTAAATATATTCTCAGTATTTATAAATGTATTTCTGTGTATTTCTATCGTTGTCTAACACCCTTAACACAAGCAAATAATTTGCTTACTTAGGGGTTAGATCAATGTGTGTAATTTGTCCTGATATTAAAAAAAAAAAAAAAAAAACATCATGTTGGGTATGTTTTAATGAAAAATGATTCTTTCTGCTGCATATTTTTGTTTAGTTTTGCAAAACATTAATAATAAACAATTAGTGTAGATATGACATATAATTATAAAGTATAGTATTTTTTTACGTTTGTCTTTATTTTAATGGTTTATTCCGATGTTAAGTTTTTAATGTTATTATTTGTAATAGGTATAAAATAGGTATCAAGAAAAATATTCAAGAAATAATTGCTAGGTAATAAAACTTATCTATTTTGTTATGGTTTTTTATTAAATACTCATAAATGATGATATCTTACACAAAGTTCTATATACAGAAGAAAGCAGTGGCAAAAACATTTTATTTTACCAATAGTTTAGGGGAGCAGAACTGTATCCGTAAGTAGAGTAGTAAGGATACTCATAACTGCCATAAACCGATGGCAAAGAATAAACAGAGGGTGCAGAGTATACTCTAGCACCAGAGTAACCGGAAGGAGTACCGTACACTGAAGAAGATGAGTACACAGAAGGTGTACCATATACTGAAGAAGCCGAGTACACGGAAGGTGTACCATACACTGAAGGAGCAGAGTACACGGAGGGGTAAACGGACGGCACACCGTAAGAATGACCAATAACTACAGGAGCAGCACTAGTGTAGATGGTAGGCTCAGCGACAGTTTTTCCAGAGACCACAGTAGAAGCAGCTGGAGAGGCAGCAATAACTTTGGGTGATGCGGCGACGACAGCTGGTGCGACTGCTACTATGGGGTCCTTACGAACAACTGCATTAAATCCATTGACATCATCAGCAGTGTAGTCAACTACGCGCCTTGTACCATCGGGATCCACCAGAGAGTATTGTCCATTCACAACTCCTCCTGATCGAGTCTCAACTTGGCTCTTGTAATCACCAGTGATGGGATCAGAGACATCATAAGCGAAGCTAGATATATCGCTATCCACTTTTACAACTGGTACCACTGAACTATGGGCCACGGCCAATAGGGCGGCAATTGTTAGGACGAACTGGAAAAATATAATATTTTTAAATGATTATATATTAGAGACATAATTCTCATTAGGGAGCATTAAAATGTAAAAATAATATATGTTTTTCTACAAGAACTAGTAACAAAATATATAGTAAATATACATGTGTTAATATTCAGGCTTACTTTGGCTGCCATTGCTGCTTTAACAAGTGTTTTTGACGAATGGATAAAAATCTTACTAATTTTACGCTTTATATATGATTCACTCATCTAAGCGTCATTTTCATAGTGACCGGTTGATATTTAAAATTACAGCAATTTATTGACGTAGTATAAGATTTTTAATATTTACGGAAGTAGATGAACTGTTACTTAGTTTGCATTGTTGAGCTAAAATTTATTAAAAGTGCACATATCAAAAATATGTGGAATAATCTTTCTTCAGAAATGTTTCTAGAGTGATACGACAGGAGTACTTTCAAAAGGTGCGCTAACTTCTACCTCAAAGGCCACAAGCGCTCTTGTACATCCACCGCTGTTGCAAGAATCCTTGGGCGGGAGTGATCACTTACCGTAAGGGAACCCTCAGGCTCGTCTGACCTCCTAGAAATATAAAAAAAAAATTAAAAAAATCAATAATGATAAAATATTGTCATTAATTATGAATAAATAATCGTACTCATTAACATACGTAGTTAATTTTTGTCAATCGAAAATAAATAACATTAAAAAGTTTCTTTCCACTTGAATAAGTATTTGTTTAAACAAAATTTATGATCACAAATTCATGTGATGTTGTCTGTTTACATGTAATGTAAAAGTATTGTACTAATAAAATATTATTTTTAATTTAAGACTTTTTCTCAACAAATTCGAAAATAGTGACAGATCGCCGTTTTACAAATACAATATTTTGTCACTGCCTAAACTCAAATGAACAGGCCAAGTTCAAATTAAACTATCGTGGATGGTGATGGTTCAGATTGGTTCAGCATTGGCCATTTGATTGCAGATGTTATAATCTCACTTAACCCGGTAGGAAAATATATTTGGGCCAAACAGAATGCATTTGACCTCGTAAGGCTATTACAATGTTTGGTTTGCACTATTTGAACAAAAAAACTTTGGTGCTATAATGATGGTGTATAAGCGGTGGTAGATGGTTTATTTTGCTTAAAAAGGGGGGTGTGTGCATGGTTAGTAGCACAAGAATCATATAAATACATAGGGACAGAAAATCACACTAGCAAAATTAAGAATCAAATTTAAGAAAACATAGGCCCTATATTTTATTTTTATAACAAATGTATTGTAAAGATACTATGCCATGAAGTTGTTAATCAACCGCAATTATATTTAACATTTCTCTTAATTTAAAACCGGTTTTTAAAGAATATCTTGGTATTTACAAAGTTACAACCAGTTTGTGCTTGTAATGTAATCTACACTACTATATACATTTGTAAGGTTCACTCTTTTATTTTTTTTGTTGACTAATTGACCCAAATTATAAATAAAAATATTTTTTTATGTTCGTCCATCTGAAGGTCTTTTTAAAAACAAAAAATGGATGGATCGATTTTAATGAAAATGAATACATAATTAGAACACGTTAGTGTGCAAATGAGAGGCTGTGTATAATATTGATCAACCAAATATTAATAGTAACTTCAAAGATATAAATAAAAATAGTTTTAAACCAACTTCAAAAGAGGAAAAGAAATCTCAATATGACCGTATATTTTTGATGTGTGTTCGGAGATAAGTTCGTCGTTTATGAACCAATTTCGATGTTTCTTTTTTATTTGCAGTCTAAAGTCCCCGATTGTTGGTTGAAAAAAAAATCATTATTTTCGGAGATAAATCACGGAACAATTAAAAAATTACAGCAGTCGTCTCACGTTTGCACCAATCACTTGAATGAATTGTTTGTCTCATTCAGTAACATAACATAAACATTTAAGAAATCACTAAAAAGGAAAGAAATAAAAACGTTTAAAAATTATTTAAAACCACTTTGAAGAATTAAAAATATTCTGTTGAGTGAAATTATTTTGTGCCAGTTTCATTAATTGATCTAAAAAAAAGCAACGACTTCCTAAAAAGTTTCTCTCAACAAATAATTTGATGTTTTTTGAAGGCGGTTTTATTTGTTTGATATATTTTTTTAATTAGAATAGTGATAGTACGTGGACGAAGTTTCGGGCATAAACTGGTATTACTATTCTTTTCTTATTTTTTTATTATCTTAAAAAAACGATTTCTGCATTAAGGAACATTGAAATTACGAATACAAAAATACACTTAAACTAGAAACAAGAATCTTCGGATCACGCAAAGAATTGTACATACTCTGTGGGAATCTGTCCTACATCTTTTCTTAACAGGCCGGGCCACTAATCACTAGACCAATACTTTGTCTATTTATTCTTATTCTTAAATGATATTAAACTATGGTGTATATATTTTTTTACTATTTTTTATATGAGTTCCTTATAGTCTGCTGAACAATTTTGCTTATGTTTTATGTTTTTGTGAGATATTCTTGATTATTTATAATTAGACCTAGAATGTGGCGCTGAGATGAGGTCGGTTTTGAGGAATGTTTTGATATTTTTTATAAATTTAGAATAGCACACATATCATTTACTTTTTAAATTGCCTTTGTTCTAAGTAACCATACAGAATATGCATATATATTGGCAAACGTAAAATATATTCACTGCTCGTTATTTTTAGATATGCATTTTTATGGAAAGACTGTGAATGCCAGGTTGGAACGAAGAAAACAGGACTACGCCAGCCGCTTCCCGGGTAGTGTGATCCCTCGCACCCAAGATAGGAGGAGTAGAGGTGTCCTAAATTCCTGGAGAACGTCATGAGGATAGTGAATTCGGTGGGGCGTCATGGTAACATTCGAAATCGAACTTATGACAACCAACTATGTTTGTGAGGGTCAGCGTTGGATATTAGTTGGTAGTTTATAAATATCAGCACCTAATAATCCTAATCATCACCTTCTTGGTCGGAGAGTATAAATAAAGAATTTGTCGTAGAATAAAAAGGACAGTGTATGTTGGGCTCTATTAGATTGACTTTAATGTTGTTTTCTGTGTGTCTGTTTGTATCATTTACAAATATATCTAATAAATAGCGCTAAAATGCTTTTAGAGGATTTTTTTTATATTAAAGAAAAAACATTCTATTACTATATTAAATATGATTTTAATGTTCACAAAAATATGTACACATTAAATGATATGCAATACAATATACAAAGAAGTAATCTGAATACATAAATATTATCAACTTCTGTTGTTATATTTTACCAATAGTTAAGGGGAGAAGCCTCGTATCCATAAGGAGAATAATAGGGAGATGCGTAACGGCCATAGACTGATGGCAGGGAGTGTAATGATTGCGTAGAGAGTACTGAAGGAACAGAGTACACGGATGGTGTAGCATATACTGAAGACGGATACACTGAAGAGTAAACTGATGGAACGGCGTATGAACGAGAGATCACTGCAGGACCAGATGTGGAGTAGACCACTGGAGCAGCAATAGTGCGGGCGTCGACCACACTAGGAGCCACTATTGCTGGAGAAGCCTCATCGACATTGGCAGAGGCGGCGACGACAGCTGGTACGACAGATACCAGTGGGTCTTTGCGCACGACTGCATTGAATCCGTTGACATCATCAGCAGTGTAGTCAACTACACGTCTTGTGCCATCGGGGTCTACCAGTGAGTACTGTCCCTTTACATTTCCTCCTGAGCGGGTCTCAACTTGGCTTTTGTAGTCTCCAGTGTTGGGATCAGCGACATCGTAAGCAAAGCTAGATATATCACTGTCTACTTTCACTACTGGTACCACTGAACTATGGGCCACAGCCATTACAGCGGCGAGGGCTAAGATTATCTACAATAATAATAAAAATGAATAAATAAATTATTTTAAAATTAATTCATTAATTATTTTAAAATTAATTCATTAATTATTTTAAAATTAATTCATTAATTATTTTAAAATTTACTCATTACAAGCTAATATTGAAACTTACTTTGGATGCCATTTCTGCCAAGTGTTTCTACCAAGTGGATAAAAATTGTCCTAATTTTAAGCTTTATATATGTTTTACGTACCTCGTGATTTTAATAGGTACCGGTTGATATTTTGAATTAGAGCAAATTATTCATGTGGTGGGCAATTAAACATTCCTTAGCAATTACGGAAATTCAAGTTGCGATTTTTTTATTAATTATTTTTTGTCCGATAGTGAAGACTTACTTGAAGTTTGAATCATGCTGTCGGTAAAATACGAAATATTTATTTGAAACTAGTAAACATTTAATTCGATTTATTATATCTTATCATATACAATGAATAATGGCAATATAAAAAATAATCAATGATAATTAAAAATAATTTCAATATTAATACTTTGTATATTTTGATAATTATTCATATAATTAATTTTTTTAGTTACTAGAGGTCGCCTGCGACTTCGTCCGCGCGATTTTTAGTGTTGCCGCCGAGTTTCATACAAAATTGCAAAATCCATCTATCTATCTATTTAAAACCCTTAAGGATGGAATTTAAAAATCCTTTCCTAGTACACCACTACCTACAAAGACGTAATGTCATGTATTAGTCACAGCGAGATGACATATACCCTATAGCCTTCCTCAATAAACGGACTATTCAACACAAAAAGAATTTTTCAATTCGGGCCAGTAGTTCCAGAGATTAGTGCGTTCAAACAAACAAACTCTTCAGCTTTATAATATTAGTATAGATTTATTTATTTAACAGGAAGCCAACGTGATACACAATGGAAAACATTTGTTTTACTATATGTTATATAAATATAAGTTACAAAGAATATCCTAATTATAGGCTAACTTAACATGCACTTTTAGGATGACTGTCTTAGCACAAAATCTTAAAAATAAACATAAAATGCCACAGATTTAATTTGCAGAAGCTACAATTGAAATTTATATTTTTTTTTTAAGAGGTATCAGTTTTGTTCGAATATAAAATTGAATATATTATTAAAACTAGTAAACATTTAATTCGATTTATTATATCTTATCATATACAATGAATAATGGCAATATAAAAAATAATCAATGATAATTAAAAATAATTTCAATATTAATACTTTGTATATTTTGATAATTATTCATATAATTAATTTTTTTAGTTACTAGAGGTCGCCTGCGACTTCGTCCGCGCGATTTTTAGTGTTGCCGCCGAGTTTCATACAAAATTGCAAAATCCATCTATCTATCTATTTAAAACCCTTAAGGATGGAATTTAAAAATCCTTTCCTAGTACACCACTACCTACAAAGACGTAATGTCATGTATTAGTCACAGCGAGATGACATATACCCTATAGCCTTCCTCAATAAACGGACTATTCAACACAAAAAGAATTTTTCAATTCGGGCCAGTAGTTCCAGAGATTAGTGCGTTCAAACAAACAAACTCTTCAGCTTTATAATATTAGTATAGATTTATTTATTTAACAGGAAGCCAACGTGATACACAATGGAAAACATTTGTTTTACTATATGTTATATAAATATAAGTTACAAAGTATATCCTAATTATAGGCTAACTTAACATGCACTTTTAGGATGACTGTCTTAGCACAAAATCTTAAAAATAAACATAAAATGCCACAGATTTAATTTGCAGAAACTACAATTGAAATTTATATTTTTTTTTTAAGAGGTATCAGTTTTGTTCGAATATAAAATTGAATATATTATTTAATTTAAAACAAACGTTTCACAAAACCGTTTATATTTATTTGTTTTGATAACTGAGATATTTTTTAATTTTAATCTTAAAGGTCCTTAGTGAATCATTAGTTAAAATATCAATATCGACTTTCTTAGAAAAAACATATGGTTTTGACAATCCTGTTCATTGTTGCAGTAAAACCCATATTAGGTCTAGAGAACCTAATTTTAAAAATTGGCCAATTTGAAAACCTTGCATTTGGCCCATGTGCAATTAGACTAATGTCATGAAGTATTCTAGAACAGTTAATTTTCCCTGATATTATTCTGTGTAAAAAGCACAGGTCGGCTATATCTCTTCGATTGAAGAGCGAGAGTATTTAATATAATGTTTTATAATGAAGTCATAATTACTTAATTGATTACATAAATTATCCTTATACGACAAAAACTTCAACATTTTCTTTTGTATTCTTTCTACTCTGTCTATATGTACTTGATAAAAGGGATTCCAAGCAATAGAACAATATTCCAGTTTACTTCTTATCAGAAAATTATATAAAATCAAATTAGTATTCGATTTTTTTTAATTTTTCGTGGATCTTATTATAAAGCCTAATGTTTTAAATGACGATGATATAACAGCATCTTTATGTGGAATAAAACTTAAAGTTGAATCAACAGTAATTCCTAAATCGCGTATATTATTAACTCTTTGAAGCAAATGATTATTAATGCAGTAACAGAAGTTTACTTCGGAAAATTTTCTACTGTTTTAATAAGTATGTTTTAATATTATATAAATCAAAAGTAGGTAACTATTGCCAACAATTACATAGCGTTGTAGCTATTTGTAAGTTATCTATCACTTTATAAAATTAAAACAGATTTTACATTTTTACGTCTATTATATCCTGGAACCTTTAAAACAAATCAGTTTACACTAGTTTTTGGTTTTCATGAAAATCTTACAAAATTTCATAAAAATCTTTTCTTTGGGTCACGAGCAAACAAACAAAAAAATTAAACAAGAAACACTAAGGTTCATGGGTTTTTAACTCTTAATTTTTAAAAAAGGGGTTTGTGATATAATAAATGAATTTTAAGCTTGGATGTTATTAATGAAATCAATCTGATAGCATTAACTACAAATAAAAACTTATTAGTTAACATTACTATACATTTTTTATTTCAGAAATAGTCTTGGCGCCTTCTTACGAGTTGTTATTGTAAAAATCCTGGTGGATTTGTCTACATAAATTATACTAGCTCGAGATGCTTAATTAAAAAAACAACTACAAGAAGTATAGATGTTAAGATTCATATCAAATACAATATTATCCCATTAGTTCACTAGGATTACTGTTTCAAATCAAAATTATATTTGTATTGAAAGCCAGTCTATTGATTTGTTTAAACTTATCTCATAAAGAACCTCTAGGGCCCCGATTGTTAATTAGCTCTTTGATTTTAATAACCCTCTTTGGTGACACGAAAATGGTGTATATATCATCAGGACTACCTTAATAATATAGTAGGATAATATAATATAGTAGGATACATTATAACATTAATACACTAACTTAGCAGTAATCTCCTTAGTGAGAGATCTTATTTTTTAACAGCATATGTGATAAAGCTAAGTGTACTAGCCAATACAGCCAATACTAGCCAATAAAAGAACCTACTACAGCTACATGAGGACTCTACTATTATTTACAATACTATAACTATTATAATATAATTACAATACTACCAAGGTGAGACTGTATGATGTACAGCCTGATGTATTTAATTGAAAAAAAAGATATCTTTATTACTTTTACTCGGTACAGTGCATTGAAATCCTGACTTTTAAAGTAGGAAAACATTATCATAAGGGTAAGAATATTTTTAAACATTACACTATGAAAAAATATATATTTTTTTATACTTACTTCTTATAATAAATAACAATAACAATTTTTATATAAATATAGAATAAAAATAAACCGATACGGGCAGGGATTCGAACCCGCGACTAGAGCGACGGGACAGTTTCCCAGTAGTCGCGGGTTCGAATCCCTGCCCGTATCGGTTTAGTTTTCATTATATATTTATATAAATTTAAACAAGCTTAACATGGCTATACATGTTTAAAGATATTTTCTAAGAACAATAACAATTTTAATTTTATTTCAACTTTTTTTTTTCATTACGTTTTCTGTGTCAATATGTGCTTTTCATGCATGTGTTGTATTGTTTTTTTTGTAAGACTTAAAGTAAAAATAAAAAACTCGTTACAAAGCGAAAAGTAAATATAAATAATAAATAGTAACTTGACCAGTAACTATTTGCTTATAGTAGCAGTAGTTATGGTTAATTTAAATAATAGATACATTATATTGACCTGAATAGATAACTACATCAATAACCAGAATATTTTATTATATTTATTGATATTTATAAGAAACATTTTTGAAAATATCTATTAACATGTATAGCTATGTTAAGCTTATTTCAATTTATATAAATTCGGATTCGAACCCGCAACCTCTGGGACGGGACGTTTTCCCAGAGATCACGGGTTCGAATCCCTGCCCTGAACGTTTTTTTTTTCATTCTATAATTATATAAATTTTACAAACATATTCATTAGACGTATTAGTATAATATTGTATAGTATTTTAAATAATTGTCTAACTAATTTACACGTAATACTGACAGTAGAGTTAGTGACAACTATAAAGACATATCTTCTACATATTCATGCAACATAGTATGTGTAAAATATTTTATGTCCAGACCCAGAAATTAAACAAGGAACGTGTTCAATAAAACCATTTTGAATTGTATAAAGATTGGTTCTTTATTTAATATACAGTAGACATGTATGTACATTATATAAATATTTACAAATCATTTCCAGTAAATGATTATGTACTAAACTTCCCTATAAAGGCCTTGACGAGAATTACCAGTAGTTGAGGGGGGCGGAGTGTACTCCGTAGGATGTATAGTAAGGTGCAGCGTAGGTGCGGGCGGCAAAGAGACCGTGGCCAGCTGCAGAATATAATGGAGTTGAGTACGAGTGGGCTACCAACGGAGTGGATGCGGCATAGTAGGAGGGAGTTCCATAAGACTTAGCAATGATTGTAGGAGCGGAGGCTGCATATACTGCGTGGCCAGAGGAATAGACTGTTGGAGCGGCAACGGTACGGGTAGCAACGACTGCCGGGGCAGCTGCAGCGTAGACTGGTGGGGCAGCTGCAGCGTAGACAGCTGGGGCAGCAACTGCACTGGTAGCAACCACTGCAGGAGCAGCTGCCGCGTAAACAGATGGAGCAGCAACGGTACCGGTAGCAACTACTGCAGGCGCAGATGCAGCATAAACAGTTGGGGCAGAGATGGTGTGAGAGGGAATGACTGCAGGAGCAGATGCAGAAATTACAGAATTAGCAGTTACAACAGCAGGCGCAGGAACGGTGCGTGCAGCTATGACAGCGGGAGCAACAGCAGCGACCTCTGGGACAGCGGCAATAACAGCGGGGTCTTTGCGGACTACTGCATTAAATCCGTTTACATCGTCAGCAGTATAGTCAACAGTACGTTTGGTGCCATCAGCGTCGAGCAGCGAATATTGTCCCTTGACATTGCCACCTACGCGGGTTTCGACCTGACTTTTGAAGTCACCAGTGTAGGGGTCAGCCACGTCGTAAGCAAAGCTCGTATAGTCGGTGTCTGCTTGCTCTACTGGTATCACTGAGCAGTGGGCCACAGCGACCACGGCGGCGAGTACTACAACCAACTGAAAAAATATAAACGATTTAATAAAAAATATTAAATTTTACTAGAACATATTTTATGCGTGTCGTTCATAGAGGTTCACTAGTTAATTACTGTTTAATATATATTATGCATGAAATCTTTAGGCATTATACAAACCGCTTTTACTATTAAAGCATAATTAATGTATATTAGATATTTTTTAACATTTTACCGTACACGCACTTAATATTTGCAATTATGAACTGTCAGTAAGACCAAAATGTAAAATTATACAAATCTGAATATATATTAAATCAAAAAAACACGATAAATATTACCTTAGCTGCCATAGCTGCTTAGACAAGAGAATCTCGTACAATGAATGCGGAGTAATCAGACAGAGCTTTTATATGGATCGCACATACGAGGGCGTGCCTTAAGTTGATCTTTAAAAACGCGTACACTAATGTAGTAGCGATGGATCCGGAAACGCAAGGTCGTTCAGTATGAAAGTATAAAGAAATGACTTGACTGTTAATACTTTAGAACTAACGATGCACATTATATTTTGATTATTATCTTAGCTTCATTAAATATGATACATATTCATAATTTTAAGAGCCTCACATGACAGGAAGTACATTTGAAAGGGCGTTTTATATTTATTATGCATATATTCAAAAAGCGGATTTTGGTTATCGAACAATTTTTATCTTAGAAACTTAAATTGCTTTACTAATTATTTTTTAAAATTGAAAAATTTGTTAATTGTACTAATTACTTTTATATGAACTTATTCCAAAATAAATGTTCGTTATTAAAAGATTAGTGTCAAAATTAATATTTTTTCATATGGCACTGTTAGGATTAAATTAAAAGCATATCTCAGGTATATAGAGGTATTTGAACTCCACGAGTTATATGTAACAAAGCCCCGGGCGGTGACAGAAACAATAAATTGTCCATTTCTCTTGAGCAGTAGGTACTTGATGCCGATAAAAACGTTCATGCTTAATTTAGCAAATTTTATTTCTTCCATATTTGTCCCAATTTATTATGATATGAATAATAAGACACTATTGTATGCCAAAAAAAGACTGCACATGGAGTCTGGTTGATAAAAAAATGGGATTTTTGGATTTCTCATTTGTTATCTCGTCACGTACACCGGTTGTTCTTCAGAATATATTACCGAATTGTGATATGGATAATAATTTAATACCTATATGTTATTTTTATTATTATCTTTAAAGGATGCATTATTCTTATAATTTATTTACTGTCTTAAATATCTATCTAATCACAGGCTATTAATATATGTAATTAAATGTTATATCCTAATAAATCAGAATATAAAAATATAGTCTTATAATATAGGATATTTCACCTTATATTATAATACTATTTACATTGAATGTATGTACACATATATACATATTTGAATATGTATATACAGTGAAGAATTACAATTAGGACAATGTGCTTATGTGTACTATTGTGTACTAAACACACACAGCATGAACCGCGCTGTTATGGCAAGATGAAAGTATTTTTGACCCTTAATTACTATGTTTTAACCTCTTGGTGGCCTATAGGCTTGATAAAAAAAAATAAACAATTTACTTATTCAAATATTTGTATTCAAAATCTCCTTAAATTTGAAGTGTTATTAAATCTTTAAGGTAATTGATTATTAAATCACATCAAAGAAAATTGATATTTGCGAAATTTATTCATTCTACTTGAAATACAAATACGGAATATAATTTCTTAAGATCGCCTTGAAGTATAAAATGTAGGGCAGTTGCCAGGTTAACCATTATACTCAAATAACTTAGATTTTTTATTTTTGATTTGTTATTATTATAGAAAAGTATTTTACCTATTAAATGTAATGTAAAGTTAAGATGAATTTGTCATCTCCTTCCTATAGTTATTAGAATGTGCTAATTTTAACAAGCAAAAAAAATCTAATCTAATTTTCTTCTTTTCTTTGCCACATATCTCTTACGGATTTTATCTTTCTTTCTTTATCTTTCTTTGTCTTTTCTCTATAATATAATGTTTGCTCTACCATAAGACTGCACAAAATGCTAATCAATGTTTTTCTGGATATATTAATCTATAACCAATAAATATAAATTCAAATACAATATACAAATATTTCTTTCAATCGATCTTTTTAAAGATTATTTATGGTACAATATAGTTTTATAGTGCGTATTTTAAATTAGCTTTGTTTATTTTAAGATTTAAATAATATTACTATAATAATTTTCTTATGATACTTAAATTCTTTAGGAAATTTCAATGATACGTGTATTAAGGTAAATATTATAAGTTATATTATTAATAAAAACCTTTGTTTTTTAATGTATCAGATACATCTAACAACATTAAATACATTCCAATCAATCTTTATCATTACTCTTGTACTTTGTAAATATCACCGGAAGATGTAAATTATTGAATGGTATATAGGCTTCTATTTCCTCGAATAAACCTGTTACATCGTTATGTATTATCATAATCGGTACAGCTGGATGTCCTTGCGCCTATAATCCTAAATGTCGCTTAATACTATATTATACTAAAAGTTACAGCGGCTTTACTCGCCTCCTCAGATAATAATAATAATAATTATTATTAACAGAACAAATCACACAAATTGATCAAACCCCTAAGCAAATTATTTGCTTGTGTTAAGGGTTTTAGACAAAGATACTATTTGTATCGTAGAATCATAGACATGCACATTATAAATACCGAGAATGTATTTAATAACGACCAAACCCAGAAATACAGACATCTATGCTCATCACATACATGCCTCTCTCTGTCGGGAATCGAACCCGAGCCTCCTTGCGACGCTAAACCTTAGGCGTCTGCGCTAACCACTCGACCGACGGGGCGTTTAAGATATAAAGATGATCGTCTTCTTTTTGACTTATTATATATGTATTTCACATTTTGTAAACAGCTGTGGCTTATGACCACCCTGAAGACCCATCCCAAATATTGGTGAGATACCTTTAAGAATCGGATAGGAAATTTAAATATTATTTCCTAAATTCCACAAACTGGCAAACCTTATCACTTTTTAATATTAGTATACACTTACAAGTTTTTATATCAACTATGGTTCAGATGTAACTATAACATTTATATCTCCAAAAATAAAAATAAACAATCTTAATACTATTAATACTCACAATAAGAAAAATAAGAAATAATTTAAATTTATAACATTCAACTTAACCCATATATTTTGTTTGTTTTAACATTTATAAATAGCTTTGTTTCAATATGTTAACTTATTTATATCTGAGCTATAATAAAAGATCTGTTAATTTACTCTTTGTAATTGTTATAAATTTTATTTATAAGCATAAAAAGGGTGCAGTTCTTGACTTTTGTATTTTTATATTTATAAACTTTTTTTGTATACCATACTTTTAACTTGCAGTAAAAAATGCGAATCCAAACCAAGGTACAAGGTCGGAGGAACGAGAAAGCATTTCTGAATATTTTTTCGTAAAATATGTATCTTACATATTTTTTATGTACTTAAATTTTAACAGACAACTATTATACTCCCTCCTCTTTTCGTCCAAACAAATGCAAAATAATAATATAATATTTTTTATTGTACAAATACATAAAAAAACATGAATAAAAAGATAAACACAAATAAAAACTAAAAGCAAAAGTACAATAGGCGGTCTTATTGCTAAAGACCAATCTCTTCCCGGCAACCTTTGGGTACAGGACAAGTAGTATTGACGTGGAATAAGTTTTTAAAGAAATAATGAATATACATACATAGATAACATAATACTAAATAATAATATATATGCACTAAAATATACCATATAATATATATTATACAAACATTTATTCATACATAATATATACGTAATTTAATAAATACACGAAAATTATATTACTATAAAAAATAAAAGTTTATGGTAATGACGACTGGAAAAGAAACATTGGCAAAAGAAAAGAGGGTTTTAGGAAGAGTTAAGCGAATTAAGGTAGAATTCCTTCACTTTCATTTTAAATGTTGCCTGAGATTTTGCACAACTTACAAAAACAGGCAAGGTGTTCAATAGACGAACAGCTTGAACCGTGAAGGAATTCGTGTAAAAGGAGAAAGAGTGGGAAGGAATTTCTAAAGTAAGGTTATCCTCGGAGCGAACAGAACGTTCATGTGAGGAGCCCAAAAATTAATCGTTCCTTGAGGTAAGAAGGAGTAGCGGGATTGAACAGAACGGAATAAAGAGTGTTAAGGATATGAGCACTTCTGCGAAGACGAATCGGAAGCCACTTGAGTTTAGCTCGAAAATGGAAACATGATAGATTAACAAGCAAAAACAAGTATAGATATTCGATTTAAATATAAAACAGTTAACTACTAAATATAATACTATCTTATAAATAAAAACATTATGTAAGGCACTTGTTTGTATGAATTTATAAGGTACAGGATATAATAAAAGGACCGGTTATGACTAACATAATTAGTTTAAATACGGACTTAGTGAGTTCCAATAAATATTATTATTATGCTTGACATACGCCTTTTGACTCATTCACAGATATATCCTTTTTTTAATATCGGGACAAAACGATACAAAACGATACAAACACATTATAAATACTGAGAATATATTTAATAAACGACCAAACTCAGAAATATAGACATTTCAGACATCACCATGCTCATCACAAGTCTGTTCCTGTCGGGAATCGAACCAGAGTCCCTTTGCTCCTCTACACATAAGACGTCTGCGCTAACCACTCGACCAACGGGGCGGTTGGTACAGTTGGTTTTGTATAAGGTTTAATATAAAAACAGATTCCTTTATAATTATTGTCGTTTCATGGAGAACATATCTGGGGCAACCCCGTTTCCTTCACGAGTGCCTTCCTTAACTTTCACATTTATTATTAATGGTATTTCAATGTGTGGTATAAATGGACCTTTTTGTTGTGTTTTAATAATGTTTGAAGAATATGATATCAATGGAATTTTATGAAAACTTGATCTTATATATTTCATTCATTAATAATTTTGTGCTTTTTTAAACATAATATATTTATAGCATATTGACGAAGATGTAGGCATTGTTATAAGATAAAGATAGTACGAGACGTTCAAAACTTTTTAAAATACACAAAAATATATGTATATATATATATATATATATATATATATATATATGCTGTTCCAAATAAATAAATATAGACATTAGAGTTGGGGTATTTTATAAAAAGTTGAATGTTGTGTTATATTGCAATACATTGCATAAATCGCAAGTTCAAAAAAGCCATAAATCTTATCTTTTGTTCGATTAACGTTCAATATGTTATCATAAAAAAGCATGTCGGTCTGTTGTCCTGTGTTTCTTGTTTTATACATTAATAATATTTAATGAATATTTAGTGTTTAGTAAAATTCTTTAAAACATTGAAATTACTAAATTCATTTTACTTTGTCTCTATAATTGTTTTGTACAATGATATTTTATTTCTATACTCAGTTATGCAAGGTCTAGGTAGTAGTTTTAACAAGGTCACTTAGTAATAGAGACGTGTTGCTATAATTCTTCAAAAGTATTCTCAAATTGGTAATACGGGAAGTTAATTTTATTACATTAGTTTTATGACTTAATGTTGAGCACTCGTTAATTATCATTTAATTAACCTAAATAATAAAAATAAAATTGATAAGTATTGTTCATACACAAACTTTATTTACGTTTAAGTGTATTTAAAAAATAACATTTGCTAAGTCATTACATGAAAGTAGTTTAATAGTTCTAATATCCCAAGAACTATTAAACAATTTCCATTTATGACAATATTAAATAATCATCACAGCATTATATGTAGTAATTTGAATTGATCTAAGTTTGTTTACCATGCCAAACGGCCGTGAGCACCATAGGCGGCAAGAGGAGCAGCGATGGCACCGTGGGCAAGAGGTGCAGCATAGACACTGTGAGCAAGAGGGGCAGCGTAGGCACCGTGAGCAAGAGGTGCAGCATAGACACCGTGAGCGTGAGGGGCAGCGTAGGCACCGTGGGCATATGCGTTGTATGTTAGGGGAGATGCAACGGCTCCGTAGGCTACCGGGGCGACTCCAGCAGAGTAAGAGATGGGACTGCTGTAGTGGGTAGCGATAGGTGCAGCATGGGCAAGTGGAGCTGCGACGACTGCGTGAGCTGTATGAGCGATCAGGGCAGGGTCCTTGCGTACAACGGCATTGAATCCAGAGTGTGCGTCAGCGGCGTAGTCGACGGTGCGGCGGGTGCCATCGGATTCCAGCAGAGAGTATTGTCCGACCACGTTGTCACCCACACGGGTCTCGTGCTGGCTCTTCACATCTCCGGTGTGAGGGTCAGACACACCGTATGAGAAGCTGTTGTAGTTGGCACCGTGGATGGCGCTGCTGTGTGCTACTGCTACAAGCAGAGCGAAAATTGCAACCTGGAAAAATATTCACTCTCTTACAACTTGTACCGATTTACTATCTTATCTTTTTTTTAGACTAAGAGGATAATTAATTTATTTATTCCTACTATTCTGGTTTTTCTTTTGTCTTTCTATAGAAATAAATGTATAATGAAAAGTATTTACCATTTATTAACCATTTATTGATTTTAATTGATACTAAATTCAAAAGATTATTTACATGAGAAAATTATAAATGTCATTACTAGTTATAGTTCATAAATTAAGTTAGGTGACTTGACATGATATTATATCTACTTAAAGTTAACTTATACACCATATGTATATATAATAGTTAACATATTATTTTTAAGATTGCAACCTGGAAAAATATTCACTCTCCTACAACTTGTACCGATTTACTATCTTATGTTTTTTTTAGACTAAGAGGATAATTAATTTATTTATTCCTACTATTCTGGTTTTTCTTTTGTCTTTCTATAGAAATAAATGTATAATGAAGACTATTTATCATTTATTAACCATTTATTGATTTTAATTGATACTAAATTCAAAAGATTATTTACATGAGAAAATTATAAATATCATTACTAGTTATAGTTCATAAATTAAGTTAGGTGACTTGACATGATATTATATGTACTTAAAGTTAACTTATACACCATATGTATATATAATAGTAAACATATTATTTTATATTACTTACCTTTGAAAACATTGTTGTATTGTTAAGTGTCTATTAAACAACTGATAATCTCTGAATTATTACGGCCTTTATATAGCGCAATCAGATTTGATACAGGAACTTGTGAAAGACTAGTGAATGTTGACCTACGTACGAGGAAATACGTTCTGTATATAATGTTTTTATTTTAACACGAAACATTAATTAAATTATTAGTTTCATAAGGTATGAACAAAAATTGTAATTTCGTTATAAAAGTATTTGATTGTATATTTAAAATGTATATTTTTACAATAATCTTTATTACGGGAAAATTTATAAGACAAAATAGTTTGGTAAATAGTTGATTCTTACAACTTATCTCTATTAAGTAAGTTCTTAGTAGATCGCGAAAGTAATTAATTGGATTGAAACATCCTTAATTAAATAAAGGAACTTTTTGAATCATATAGAAACAATGACTCGAATTTTATATATATCAAACCTATCTATATAACAAAGTGTTAATATAGGTTAGCGTAGTAAAATAACTCATATATTTACTGTGAAAAGCGTGATTATTTTTTTCTGCCACAAGTGCTAAAACTGTAAAGTTTAAAAGAAAATAGAAATAAATTTACAATTACAATTAGTGCTTTGTTCACATAAAGGAATTTAACAATTCAAGTCCTACAAAAGAAGTTGTGGAATCAATGAGGAGATAGAAGCTTTTAAAAAATAACTCCCGAGTACTGGATGAAAGTTCTATTTACAAGTGAATAACCAGATCCAAAACTTTGCTAATAATAGAATAAATTTATAAAATATGAATTTAATACTATAGGTATATAATAGAATAATTAAACTCAATTATGGTAGTAACATAGTATTTACTTTAATTATCCATACAAAGTAAGCATTTGTCAATGGAACACGAATGCGCATCAAATTTAAGCTTCGTAATGGAATTAATTACGCTATTTTAACTGGAAAAGTTTGATTTCACGTATACATTAATCCTACTCCAACATTTTTTTACAATTTAACCTTCACAGGACTCAATTTTCTATAATACCTGCACATGCGATGACGATAAATAAGTCTCAAGGACAAACATTCTACGAAAAAATTGTTTTATTGAATCGGCCAGTTTTTACACATGGGCATTACAATTGTTTATCGCAGAAAGTAGAGTTCAATCATATGACGTCAAGGACATTTAGCAAACGATAAAAGATATTTTCTAAAAAAACATCGTTAACAGAGAAATTACTAAATTATGAATTTATTTATCGAAATATGTAGGTCAAGTTCAACGAGTATCATTTTTAATAGCATAGTTTTTTTTATTCATAAAGTATTAAAAATTGTATTATTTATTTCGTTTTGTTTTTCAATTATTTAAATCTGAATCTTTTAAATATTTAAACTGCAAATAATCTGTATTAAAAAAAATAAGCAAATTAACTGTTAACTTTTGTGACATCTGGTTATATAGGTATATATACTCTTTTACAATAATACCTTATTAATGTTTAAACTTACAATTTAAATGAATTATTACCGAATATCGGCCACTGGGTGACCATTAGTTTAATATAAAAATACAAAATGTTTTATTTAATTGTGCATATTTATTTCTAAACGCTCCAACGTGTCTGTTAAAACAAATATTGCTTTAAAATATATTTGATGAGTTTATCTAGCATTCTATTGGTATTTTGATGTAATATCGTTTTTGCCGCTTAATACCGTTATTAAAAATACAGTTAATTAGTAAAAAATACTGAAAGTTTGTCAATGATTAAAACAAATCAGAATGAAATGAAGTGTAAAAATAAAAAAAAATCGTGTAGTTTATCGATGCAAATGATAAAAAAATTAAGATGCTATTCGTGAACTTTGGATCCATAAAAAAATCCAGGATATTCTGAATTAAGGAAGAGAAAGGATTTTTAAAACTTATGATTTTTTGTCTGTTTTTTTTGTGAAAATGTCTCTTTAGATCAAAGAAAAAAAACTAGGCCTTCCATATAATAAATACAAGTTTATTAAATGACGGAGATCGGTCTCGTAGTAAATTCATTTCTGACAAAGGAATATAGCTGTGCTACTACCTACCTACCAAAGAGAGGTAAAACCGTAAGGGAGGAAAAACCGAATTCTTGTGTGCCGTAAGCACCGTTGTACTCACCATTGTAGTCGTTATTGTATCATTTGCACCATTAATAATCATAATTTCTGCACAAATTACACAAATTGTCTAACCCCTATGTAAGCAAACTATTTTGCTTGTGTTAAGGATCTTGTTAAGCCAATTTGCGCCGCTATACTCGACCAACGGACAGTTAAACCATTTCACGCAGTGTTTTAGTTTTATATTTCAAGATATATTTCACCAAGAAGATTTATAATTATACTAAGGACAGTTCGAAAGAAATAAATGAAATGCATATTTTATTTTTCTAGTGCCAGTTGTCGTGTTCCTGGCCAACTGTGAATATTGAATGTTTTTTAGTGTTCATCGCACTAGTTGAAGTGAATTAAATAATTGTTTCTTTTATTGTTATAATTAAAAAAAGACAAAACAAAACTGATGTTTGAGTTTTATAATAATCAGATATTGCATATTTTACCTTTAGAATCCTACATTATCCCTCTGATGAAAAAAGGTTATATTTAATACGAGAAAAAATAAGGATCCGCGTGAAAATTTCGACAATGTAATAAATTCTAAATGTATTAAGTAACATAATTCAAGACTTTATCATATAGGTTTATACGACTATTAACAAATATTAACAAATATAAACATTTAGAGTTAAAATGATTTACAACCACTATAACAGTATGATGAAGGGATTTTTATTATCACTAGCTGTTGCTCGTGACTCTTTATGACTACGATCTTAAGCTATATATATAATTTTTACAGTCTACATGGACGCAGTCACGGGCAACAGCTATCCCTAATAAAGTACTTTACCTGAGTAAATAAGTGTAAAAACTTTTGGCCTACATAACAAGGCTTTTTTTCCTATTTAGCACGTGTGAAGCCGATGAGAACAGATAATTATCACATAAAAACCTTTCCCCCGCACGAATAAAACGTCAATATCTTGGAGACGACTGTTTTTATCTCGACCAAACATGGATAAGAACCATCTCCACGAATAAAGCTTTCGATTTAAAAATACCGCATTCAAATCCGTCTACGCGTTTTCGGCAATGTAATGGATTGCCACAGACAGACAGACAGATACACAGATCGACAGGTCAAAGTTATAACACCCCTCTTTTTAGGGGTTAATAAAAAGATCGATGTTTGAATTCTTAACGGACAAATATTTTATCACGTCGTTCCTTTGAATGATAATTACAAAGATACATAAACATACAAAAAAAAAATCCCGTAAAATACAAGAACTTTTATTTCTCATATCTCATTGTATTTGAAAGTGCATAAGTAACCTTTAGTGTTTGAAAATTTCTATCGAAAATAAAATAGGTGCATTTCGGTTATATCTTTCTATATTAATATACTAATAATAAACCTGAAGATGGATATAATCTACAAAGGGTTTATAAAGCTTAGAAGTCTGTGATGATTATAAGTATGCAAAGAAGATCTTTGGCTAGATAGATTTATAAAGAATATTTAAGTTAGATGTTAAAAGATCTGTTTAATTGTGTTGGTAATTAAGGTTATAATAGTTTTTGTTTTTCTTAAGTTGTTTTTAAACCTCTTTGACAAACGAAAATACAGCTGAGTTGGATATATAATTTTTTTATTCAGCGAGTTTGCTGGCTTTCGCAATTCTTACAAATTAATTACTACGTGCATAATATTAATTTATTATTATTACTAATAACTAATAACTAGAATCTTAAATATAAAAATATGTGAGTTTTTCCATAATTTTTAAATATTGTTTTATTTATTACCAATACAAGACAATCATTTGGGAATGGTATTAAATACACGAATCACAGGTGTAACATGTTTTGTCATTAGTATTACATAATTATTATATTTTTGTTAACGATTTTTTAATAGCGATAGATATTTTACGAGACCAAGTCCTATTACCTAATAGGACTTGGTTGTTTATTCTATACACCTGTATAGACTAAAAAATATATATATTTCGCAGCTGTGAAAAAATATTTTTGTTTTTAAATAATATAACATCTATGCACGCCAAAGCTCGTTGTAGTTATCTTTAGTAATCACAAGTAAGCCATGCTCATAAATTCTAAACTTTTCTATATACACTTCACAGGTATATTTAAATGGTGCGAAAGCTTATCCTAAGTAAGTTTTCTTCTAAAATACTCATAACATAATACTAAACATATACTTACAATTTCAGCCTTTTCCTCATATCACAAGATATATATTCTGAATTATTCTGCATATCAACTACTAAAATAATAAAGTTATTTTGAAAGGATTTTTATGTAAGTTTATAAAAACACTACAAATTGATTTTTAATGTAATTTTGTTAAGAAAGCTCTAGCAACAGTACCTATCCAAACATGGAATATTTTACAAAAAATAAATATATAGCCAATAATTTAATATTAAAAAAAAAAACTTCCATCAATCTTGTGTTAATGATTAATCTTTTAACTTTAATTTATTTTCTCATTTTGTTGAACTATATGAATTATTTACCTGTCTCAATTATTAAGGATCAACGCAACACATTTAATTCAATTTTACCAAGTACATACATATTGCTATTCTAATCGATTTGACACATGTTTTTAAGATCTGCGGCGGCCTAACGTCAATCCTTCTCGGGAATTTATTATATTAAAATATTTAAAAGAATATATGTTTCTCTTCCTGATAAGTAAGAAGTCTTTAATAAAATGATTAAATCTATTTTAATTTAGATTTATTTAAATTCATAAATTTAAATAGTATAATTTATAGATATTAAAAAAATCTTATATAAAGTTATACATAAACTATGATCACAGCATTCGGGTTCCAAGTTAAGATAATTAGAAATTAATTAATCTACCATCCTAGACGAGCAGTGTAGGCCAGTCCATGAGCGCCATACGCACTGTTGTATGCGTTACCGTACGCACCATAAGCGTAAGAATTGGCGAGGGGAGAAGCTATGACACCGTAGGAGAGAGGTGCCGCGTATGAGCTGTAGGAGACGGGAGTAGTGTAATGTGTAGCCTCTGCGATGGGAGCAACGAAACTTGTAGCTACTGGTGCGGCGTGGGCGATGAAAGCAGGATCCTTGCGTACAACGGCATTGAATCCAGAGTGTGCGTCGGCAGCGTAGTCGACAGTGCGGCGGGTGCCGTCAGATTCTAGCAGAGAGTATTGACCACGTACATTGTCCCCCAAACGGGTCTCGTGTTGGCTCTTCACATCTCCGGTGTGAGGGTCAGACACACCGTAGGAAAAGCTGTTGTAGTTGCCACCGTGGATGGCACTACTGTTTGCTACTGCTACAAGCAGAGCGAAAATTGCAACCTAGAATAAAAATACGTATTCATTATTATCAAGCAAGAAGAAGTGTAGCAAGTAGCTATAATACCAACATTGCTTTTACCTTGGAGAACATGTTGTATTTTCAACTGTATGTTAAACAACTGATAAATAACCTACAATAACAATCCTTTTATACCGTTTATCTTCCAAACTTGCGTGTGAAATCAAATTTGGTGCCTTAACTGGTGAAAGTCATAGGCACGCTTACGTATGTTTACAAGGAAGGAACACATATAAACTAGTTTATTTTTGAATTAGGAAGCTGTAAATGAAATATACATTATTTTAAAATAAAAATAACCGTTTTTTTTATTATACTATCGTCACCCTATGATGGCCGGTTTGATGTTTGTCGGTTCATGAAGTTTTATATAAATTGATAAATATAACTAATACGTTTCATTGAGCAAATTGTGTTCTTTATTGTCAATAGTGATGTGTGTTCTAAATTATAAATATATAGTTATACGGTATAAGGTACTTGTCAACCGATTATATTATCGTTTTATATATTTTTTAAATGAGTTATTACTTGCCTCATTAGTTGTAAATACAAAAAATATACATTTGACTGGCATTTTGATATATATTTTTTCGATAATAAATAATAAATTGACTTTCACATCACTATTGTAATGTGTCAAAACCGGCATCATATCGTGCCGCTAGTATAGGTATCAAACGTCATAAAATATTCTTTATGATGACGTCTTAAGAAATTCGATAACAAGTTCTCGTTTTTTTGGGCAACGCTTTACTTATTTATTTTGAATCGAAAAACGATTCATTGTTTTTTATGCACTCATAAATATTTATTTACATAGAGTTTTTACCTATTTTTACATATTCTCTAATGCAAGTGTTCTTGAATCAAAGTGTTTATTTTGTTATGATTAAATATTTTTTGTATATCAGTCTAGGCTAAGTACTTATATTAATAACTAGAATAATAATTATATTAATAGTTTCTTATTTTTTATCAATTACCATTCGTAATTTAAACTATTTTTCTCATTGAAAAGTTATCGACTCTTTAAACTTTAAATATATATATATATATATATATATATATATATATATATATATATCTTAAATATGATTTATATAAAAATTTAATAAATATTGTTATTCTGTTATATGATATAAGCTGCGCCATTATATGGCATAAATTGTATAACATTTTTATATTCATCTTGTCTATCTTTGTAATTATTTGAACTTAGTAGGTTGTACCGCACACAATTTATCTGAGGAGCTACTTAATAAATTAGATCGCTTTCAAAACTTACGTATCCACATTATTTTCGGACTAACCAAGTTAGATCATATTACAGATTTTAGCCGTCAACTTAAGTAGATACCTATCCGCCTAAGATGGAATATGCACATCTTCATCAAGCTTTATAACCTCTTCTCTAATGTGTTCCACTCTCATTTCCCGGTAACGTTCCTAAACGTTCCTGCGTCTTAGAAAAACTTTCGATATTCCTTTTATAAATCTAACTTTTATTCCATTTTTTTCCTTACAAACAGCGAGGTTATGGAATTCCATACCGAACCATGCAGTCCTTCTGAAGACTAAATCATTACTATTTGTCACAGACATATAGTAATGATTTTTATTAACATGAATGTAGTTATATACATATATACATCAATATGTATTACATAATGTAATACAAAATTAGATATAATTACAATTAATAATATCTAATTTTGTATTTATATAGATGTAAATGTTCGTATTATATTTAGTATTTTCATTATTATTGTACTTATCTTTGCCCTTTATAATCTCGTCTCTAACACTCATGGGATGATGAAAGAGATCTCTCTAAAGAGTTAAACATTATGTCCTTGTTATTATATTTTTTTTGCAACGGACTGTGGTACATGAAATAATTAAATATAAAATAAAATAATTAAAAATAATTAAATATTTTGATGCTCTACAATGGTTAGTAGATGCCAACTAATCATAGTGTTCTCCAAAATTAAAGTTGTATTGAAGTAAAAAATTAAATAAAATACTATTTGTACGGTACGAGATACATATATTTTTAGCAGCGATCGGCTTTGGATATTTTGCTTGCTTTGCTTTTAACAAAATTAAACAATTTCAATTTACAGTTATGTTTATTATTATAAAAGTCTGTCAATCAATAAAATATTTTTACTTAATTTTTATTAATTGTTATATCTTAGTATAAAACAGGGCTCGAAAAATAAACATTTGTGTCTCCGCTGCCGGCTGTTTTGCTTAGAATGATTTTTAACAGCCGAAAGTTCCAAAAGTGGAAATTTATATTAAATGTTCTTTAAAAAACTTCTTCAGTATACTCGCGTTAGAGTTGTCCCAGGGCTGATTTGTTTTTATTAAAAATAAATAGACTTGGTAAATTTTCACTGAACATGTACCAACAATTCAATTTGTGAATTGAATTGAAAATTGAGCGAGTTTCAAATATCAATTGAATTTTAATAATAAATAAAAAATTGTTGTGTGGTTTTATGAAACCACCGTAAAAGTGAAACTTTTTTTCACATTATAGACATTTAACTAAAAATTTTCGGAATAATATTCCATTAAGGGTATAAAAATTGCTTCATCAATCTTAATTTTATACTTAGAAAATGGGAAATGATAAAAGTAGACTAGGTCTCCAACTAATATTTTTATTGAACTTTTTTTTTTTTTTTTTTTTTTGTCTGTCTATGCTGTTAGCCCTGTTGGCTATTACAGCGTCACCGGGGGAACGGGTGGGTCAGGAGACCCACCCTTAAAAAGGGGGGCCAGATGGGCCCCGTGGGGAACGACGTCCCGAGGGCGTCTCAGATTGAGACACGGACCTCGGCTCGGGGCGTCGTTAGTCAGGAGGGAAGCTAAGGAAATTTGGACACTAGCGTCCTCCGACGGCAGAACGCCGGAGCAACGGAGCACTTACTCAGTTGGGACCTCGTCTATACCAGTACGGACGGTGTGTGTCTGTATGTTGTGTGGTGTCAATTATGCCTACGCGTACACGTTATTACCTACTGTGAACGCGTCGTCGGGGTCAACGAGTACCGACTTGGGTCTTCTTTTTCTGACTAAAGTAGTCTTACGTGGTCTATACTCTGCGGCGTCAGCCACCAGTGGGTTCGGGTGTCGCTCAGCACGTTCAAAGTACTTTTGGGAAAGCCCCTTGAAGTACTGAAGCACCGAAACGCTCTTCTCAGGGTTTACCTCGATCCGCCATTTCCGCAGCCAACTCTCAAGGGAGTCGACTGCGGATTGGAGACGTTGGTATATCTCCCAGTGATCCTTAGAGGACGTGTAAAGCGCGGTATCGTCCGCGTACATGGCAAGGTGCACTTTAGATCGCGGTCTAGGAATATCGCTAGCGTAGATGGAATAGAGGATGGGCGAGAGAATTGAACCCTGGGGAACACCCGCCCTGATGGGGCGGGGGGTTGACAAGACGCCTTCCACTCTGTAGGGAAAGGAGCGATTCGTCAGGTAGTCCCGTATGATGAGTACGAGTCTGTCCGACACCTTGAACTGGTATAACTTGTACACCAGTCCATTGTGCCAGACCCTGTCAAACGCCTTAGCTACATCGAGGAAGAGCGCTCCTGTCCTATGCTTCTTGGCGCTCACAGTGGCCCCTATCAGTATGTGCTCCGTGAGGCGTTGCACCTGATGGGAACATGAATGGTTGGCTCTAAAGCCGAACTGCTCATTTGGGATGATTTTGAGTCTCTCGACTTCCGATCTAAGTCTAGAGAGGATGATTCTCTCATATACTTTCCCTAAGGAACTAAGAAGACTAATGGGACGGTAACTACTAGGCAGATGCCGGGGTTTGCCCGGCTTATGGAACCCTATCACTATGGCCTCTTTCCACTGGGCCGGAAACGAGCAACCGGCCAGTAGAGCGTTAAAAATGGTAACCAATAGGTAAATTAAAGGAGGCGGAAGAAGCTTTATCACTTTGTTAGTGATCCTATCGGGACCTGGCGATTTCTTGACGTGAAGCGCCCTAACTATGGACGTCACCTCGTCTAGGTTCGTTTCCTTGATTGGCGGACCGGCCGGTGGCTGAGAACACATTATATTGACCGATTTGTCGACAATTTCGACATGATCGCGATCAACCGATTGAGCAGACAGACGGCACTGGCTCTCTAGACTGTCGGCTAAGCACTCAGCTTTGTCAAGGTCGTCAAACGCGATGGCGGAGTTAGGTCCAACCAAGGGAGGCATATCTGAGACAGTGTCCGCCTTCAACGCTCTCTGCAACCGCCAGAATGCCTGGTGTGTTGGAGAGAGCGTCGCAAGCGTCCTATCCCAGCCGCTATCTCTGAAGTCGTCGAGAGCTTGTCTCGACTCCCTCTGAAGACGCCGCAGCCTCCGTCGGTTGTCATCTGTCGGGTATCGGTCATGGGCTCTAATCGCGGTGTTTTTACGGGTGATGAGAAGTCTAATGTCCGGAGGAAGTGCTCGGTAACCCTCGAAGTTCACTCGGACCTCCCTCGAGGACTTTCCTATGCTGTCTACCAAATGTTCTGTGAAGTTAGTCGCGGCTGAGACAGCGTCCTCGACCGATGTAAGCTGGTCAGGAATTTTGTCGAGGTGCGCTGGTACGGGGGAATGGAGTTGCTCTCGAAGCTTCGTCCAGTTAATAATTGTTTTGGTCGCGGGTTCCCTAAGGGGAGGAAGTCCTAGCTGAAATAGGACCGGTCGATGGTCAGAGTCTAGCTCGGATAGCGTCTCGATAGAACGTAACTGGAGTGTCACGCCCTTCAAGAGTACTATGTCGAGCACGTCGGGTCTGTCATGTCGGAAGTCTGTGTCGCAGTATCGCGTGGGACTCAAAGGCGCGGTGATCTCGAAGTCGAGACCAGCCTTGTAACTTAGCCTATCAAGGAGATTTCCTCTACTGTTTGCGACAGTGGAGTTCCAGCGGGGATGTTTGCAATTTAGGTCGCCGGCCAGAATGGTTGCGTTACCTAATTGGAGTAAGGACTTAAGGTCCCTCTCAAGTAAGGCTTTATTGGGAGAAAGATAGACGGATGCTAGTACGATCGACTGATGGCCGGTCATACCCACCTGACATAATGACGCTTCTACGTTGACTAGTTGGGGCGGATCGAGCGGAGTGCAATGAAGAGACCTTCTGTAGTAGATGATGGTTCCCCCCTTCGCGGTTGCCCTATCGTTCCTAACGAGACGGTAATTTGCGATGCGCAGATCACGATTACACGGCTTCAGAAAGGTCTCTTGTACTAACAGGACGTCTATCTGGTGCGTGACCACGAAGTCGCGCACTAGATCTATCTGCTTAAGTAGCCCGTTCGCGTTGAATGTAGCGACAGTCAGAGAGCGAGGTTTTACCCTTTCACGCGATGTCATCATGTTGACATCGTGTGTTCGTATATCGATTTGATTAGGACGGCGTGCTTGAGGAGCACTTCCATCCTCGCGGGAGGGTTCCGCGCGGAATCCCTCATTTCATTCGAAAAGACTAGGAGCTCTTCGATGTCTATTACACCGAAGAGGCTCGTGACGCACGCGAGCGAACTCGCAACTCCGTCGGTGGAGTTACGAACCGGCGGCGGCAGCAACGACTGGGGGACGGGCTGTGGGATAATCCTCGGAGGCTTCACCCAAGCGTTCGCGATCGCGTTCGCGGGTGCCTGAGGGGCCTGGGATGCCTGAGGGGCCGCGGGCCTCCTAGGGGCTAGAGGAGCCCATGGAGGCTGTGCGAACCGAGGAGGATGCCTTGCCGGCTGTGTCCTGCGCGGCGCTTTGGGGCACCCGCGATAATTCGCAGGATGGCCCTTCTGTCCGCACAGGACGCAGCTGGGAGGATCCTCAGGGACCGGTCCCTTCCGCGAGCAGTCGGCTGTCGCGTGGTCGTCCAGGCACTTGACGCACCTTGGACGCGCTTGACAAAAACGTTGGGAATGCCCATAGAGCTGGCAGCGATGACACTGACCAGGAAAACCGCGACCGCGTGGAGGTTCGACCCTAAGGCCGGAGAGTTGGCAGACTGCCTTAACGTTAAAAATTTGCTTTCCTTCCGGGGAAAGCTCGAGATGGACGAGAACGAGATCGAACGGGACCCTAGTGGTCGCTCGGTACATGCGGTGCACCGAGATGACGGGGAACGATTGGGACTTAAGGTCCTCGAAAATCCGCTCAGTAGTGAGCTCCACGGGGAGCCCTCGGATGACCACCGTTAAGCGGCGTTCATCCTCTAGCGCGTAGGTGTGGTATCCGTAACCACGTTCGCGGAGGAGACGAGTCAGACCACGGTGGTCCAACGAAGACGCGGTTTGAACGCGTATACCGTCGGCGGTATTTCGGGCGGACGTGAAATGGAGCTTGTGCTCCGTCATAAGTGCGGACAGAGTGTCCCACTTAGACTTGTCCCTTATGTAAAGCGGCGGCGGCGCAGGGGACTTCCGTGGCGCTGAAGGCGCAGGCGCTGAAGGTGCCTCCGCGGGCGCTGAAGGCGCGGACGACGGCGACGCGGACGCGGGCGCTTCGGGCGCGATCGGCGCGCATTCGCGAGTCGGGCCCGGGCCCGAAGAACGGTCGGGCGACGCGGGTTCGCTACTAGCGGGTTTTGAGGCCCGTTTTCGCGGGACGTTCGAGGAGAGCGCTTTCGTCACCTTCCTCTTGGCCGATTTGGTCTGCACGGTCGTGAAACTGTCGTCCTCGTCAGCGTCCGAGGAAGGGGACGAACTCCCCGACTCGGAATCCGAGGCCGTCTGCTCCGTAGGAGTGGCGGCCTCGACCTCCATGTCGGAGGTGCTCTCGGTCGCGATCGCGGCGCGCGAGGTCGAGGGCGGAGACTCGATGCCTAACAAGACAGAGTAGCGCAGGCATAATTCAGGCGCAATTCCGTGGACCCAACCAAAGAACTGCGACTTGGACAGATCTTCGGGTTCCGCCGCGGATTTGGGGTCCATGGTGGAGCCCGGAGATATGAGCCGTCCTCCCTGCGTGAGCAGGGAGGCGAGTGCCTAACGTGAACCCTATCGAATCTCTGTCAGTAGGTGACAGAGGTGTGCCTAATACCCTAACGACTGTGTACTTACACGACGCAGGCTATTACGACGAAGTCTTTGAATTCCGTTTCGTACCCTAACTAGGGCGACGTCGGACTTGTTGGACCCCTATGCAGGCTCGCCGGCCCGCAGGTGTGCTTGCGGCGATGACTCACACACAAACACAATCACACCGCTGGCTTGCACACTATGGAGGTCGTTATCTTGACTGGCGCAGGTGTACGAACGGTCGGTGCAGGTGGCTGGGCGGTCAGCGTGACGGCCCAGGTAGGTGGCGCGAATAGGCGGAGCAGGTAAAAGGGACATGTGTCCCGGTCGACTGCTCAACGGTGAATGTGTTTTATTGAACTACAGAGTTCGTACTCTAAGACACAGGTCTTAGAGTACGACATACATAATACTTAACAATTATTTAGATGATATACACATATTAAAACACTGAAAACAATATTTTATAATCGTTGAGTCATTTTGATCCGTTTTTCAGTTATTTTCAATCATTCTATTATCAATTCCATCTTCATCATGAATTTAATTAAAATTAATTATATCTTAATCATAATAATGAATAAATAACAACATTTACATTAAACACTGACAAAAACAAACAAAATAGCGTGGAGCACTGGCACAAATGAGTAATAGTCTATACACTACACGGTCAGCTGATGCGAACTATAGGCGCCGCCATATTGGCCTCGGCTGCTCTGACGAGCGCCTTTCACTTTATCCCTACTCCGCGGCCGACCGTCACGCGACATGCAACACACAGACGAAAAAGTTTGAGACGATGTAATAAAAGTTTCACTTTAAAATAAAAGCCATAACTTTGAAATAAGTCTCGCAAGACGATGTTTTTACGAAATTACATTACATATTGATGAGATCAACAACAATTTTATATACAGGGTTATTTGTAATTAGTTGACCACCTCTTGCAGACAGCCTCTTTACATTAATCCCAACAACATTTATTCTACGATTTTTTTGAATTAATAGCTTTTAAAAGTTTAATTTTCCCATACAAAATGTATATGTTGTCTCTGAACTGGCATTAACTCTAAGCGTCGGTATAGCGTCCAAGCGTTGACCTTTTAAGTACTTCTTACGAAATATAGAGTGATAAGTAAAAGAGGTGCAAAACTTTTTTGTTTCCTTTTTTGTGTTGTTTATCAAAATTTGTATAAAATTGTAGAACAAATGTTGTTGGGATACATGTAGAGAGGTTGCCTGCAAGAGGTGGTCAACTATTAAAAAATAACCAATAAATAATATACATATATTATACGGGCCTCAAAACATATTTTATTTATAGAAATAGAGGCCTTGTTATTGATGATTAATCTATCAGAGATTTTATATTCTTGCATTTTCGGATCATAAATCGATAAAAAAAAATGTCAACGATTGAAATAATATATATATTTTTTAACTTAAGTGGTTTCAGTTTAATAATTCCTCTATGTAGGTATTAACATACTTAAAATTGTGTCCAACAAATAAAATCCTTATTTATTAACGTGATAAATTATATATCTAATAAGATATCTATTGCTAATTATATTTTACATAATATGTATACATACCTACGGAGACATTTCATGCATATTCATAGTTGAGATGTTAAATAAAAGTTATCAAAGAATTTATTTTTTAAAATTGTTTAATAATTCAACCATACATATTAATAACTAAATATGATAACAGTAATGACGTTCCTTTTTCGGTTTTTAATAGTTTTAACTTATCTACCATCCAAAACGAGCAGTATAACCGAGTCCTTGAGCAACATACGAACTTGGGTAGGCATTGCCGTATGAACCATACGCGATAGAGCCGGCAAGAGGAGAAGCAATGGCACCATACGCAAGAGGAGCTGTGTATGCGTTGTAGGCAAGAGGAGAGGCTACGGCTCCGTAGGCTTGTCTAGCGCTATAGGAGATGGGAGCAGCGTAATGTGCAGCCCGTGCGATGGGAGCTACGAAGCCAGTAGCTACTGGAGCGGCGTGGGCGATAAAAGCTGGGTCTTTGCGTACAACGGCGTTGAATCCAGAGTGTGCGTCAGCGGCGTAGTCAACGGTGCGGCGGGTGCCATCGGATTCTAGCAGGGAGTACTGTCCAACCACATTATCACCTACTCGGCTCTCGTGCTGGCTCTTCACATCTCCGGTGTGAGGGTCAGACACACCGTAGGAAAAGCTGTTGTAGTTAGCACCGTGGATGGTGCTGCTGTGTGCTACTGCTACAAGCAGAGCGAAGATTGCCAACTAAAATGTATAATCATGTATTATTTTCTATTGAAACTGCAAAACATTTTTAAGTTAGTACCATAACAACAATATGGGTTACTTTACAATACTAAATAATATATTTTTGAGTTTACCTTCGAGAACATGTTGTATAGTTAAGTGTCTGTAAAAAACTGATGACAAGGATGACAAAACAGCCTTTATATACTGCTTAATTTATTTGCGTGAGAAAGGTAATCGAATTTAGAACAGGAACTTGAGAAAAGATCATGCCGACATACTCATGCAAGGAAGTATTTAATATATATTTAGTTACTTAATAATATTTTTATTTACCTATATAATTATTTTAATAATGTCAGATTAGAAACCTTAATAAGATCTTTGTTTTAAACTTTCCATATAATTATTAAATGTATATTTACCCGGTTAGGTTCATGTAATTTTAATCGAAATTTTGCCCGACTACTTTCCTGAACCTGGGAGTCCGCCATGGTTCGAACTCATGAATAGGAACCCCGAATGGGTTCGAAACTATATAATATTTTTCTTTGAAATATATATTTAATAATTGTCATGGTTCACAAAAGAATAATGACAAAAATACTTATAATTTATATGAAGAAATTGTTATACATTTAATTTATAAGTTGAAGTAAAAAGTTTGTTTATGGTATTGGTACTTTATGTAAATTTTTAGGTTTTAAATCAAAATTTCATACGAAAACTGCTAAATATAATCAAATATATACATTGTTATCTTTTTGGATTTTTTTGTGTAGTTTGTTGATTACAATAATATAAATAGATAAAATGTATGTCCAGTAACAAAAAACATTTTTAAGAATAAACAGAAACTATTTAATTGTCCTTGTAAAGTTGCGATCTCTTATAATTTAAATTACTCCATGTTTATTTTATAATTTCAATTGATTTCAATCAGGATGAATCACTGTTTCTTATTTATATAAATATAGAATAAAAAATAAACCGATACGGGCAAGGACTCAAACCCGCGACTACTGGAAAACCGTCCCGTTGCTCTACCAACTGAGCTACCAGTCGTCGCGGGTGCGAGTCCCTGCCAGTATCGGTTTATTTTTCACTCTATATTTATATAAATTTAAATAAGCTTAACAGGGCTATACATGTTTATAGATATTTTTTTTTGTTATAACAAAGTTTATAATAAATAATAGTAAACTGTTCCTATTTATTTTAGGCCTGAGCGATTAACAGCGCTACCCTTTTGTTGAATTAAAATTATGAATGTCAAACAATTACGATGAGGTAGCCAAGTTTTACTATAATTTATGCAACTATTTGCTTCTTCTTCGAAACAAGTTTTTCATAGTAGGTGAAATTTCTGAAGCGGGAGTGACTAAAAAAATACGTAAGAAATCATGACAACCCAAGTAATTACCCAACATATATAAATTGCAAAAGTGTAAATCATGATAGTTCATTCATTTCCGTAGATTATATCTCCTTAGGCTTTTAAAAAGGAAGAATCAACTTAACGATTATTCAAGAATAAAAGGAGGTTTTTTTTTGTAACAGCAATATAGATAAGCATACGCTCTTGCTAGTACAAAACATATTACGTTAGACATCCAAACATTGAGAAACAAGATACATGCTTATTTGAAATTGAAACGGATCTCACGGATAAAGTCAAGTTCTTCTAAGTCTTACAGCATATGATCAACTTAGTGCAAAGGTTTCGATTGGATAATTTCTTTTTTGTGTAACTGAATTGTTAAATAATTATCAAATTTAGTGTAATACTTGTAGTACTAAAAAAAATCTATAACGTAAAAAAGTTAAACACATAAATAACCAAGCAAACATTAAAAAAGGACGTATGCAATCCATATTATATTGCGGTTTCTCCTACTCGATATTATGTAGTATTATATTATATTTTAAAAAATATATGTGGCATTAATAAAACATATTTGAATTAAAAATTTAAAGTAAATAGAAAAAATATATATATTTAATATTTTATTTTATTAACAACAAATATTTTTTATGGTATCGTAGGTTTGATACGGTTTTAAGAAACATATATGTTCATATTATATTCCAAATAAATCTCTGCCTAGGAAATGTGGTTTTGCCAGTACGCAGTACATATTTACTTCTTTGTACAAAAATGTTTTGTAAACCTTAACAACTATTATATTACACAAAACAAAAACAATTTAATTTGATTTAAATATTTATTTAAATAAATCAGTTTTGCTAACATGACATAAATGGTATTAGTAAACCAAATAATTAAATTTAGTCATTAAATATGATCACAGCATTCGGTTTTACATTTTGTTCACTAAAACAGTTTATCAATCTACCAGCCCAGACGAGCGGTATATCCAAGTCCGTGGGAGCCGTACGCACCGGTGTACGCATTACCGTATGATCCGTAGGCGAAAGAACCGGCAAGAGGAGAGGCGATGGCGCCATAGGCAAGAGGGCCCGCGTATGCGTTGTAGGCAAGAGGGGAGGCTACGGCTCCGTAGGCTTGTCTAGCTCCATAAGAGATGGGAGTGGCGTAAGAGATGGGAGCAGCGAGGTGTGCAGCACGTGCGATGGGAGCTACGAAGCCAGTAGCTACGGGAGCGGCGTGGGCGATAAAAGCGGGGTCTTTGCGTACAACGGCATTGAATCCAGAGTGTGCGTCAGCAGCGTAGTCAACGGTGCGACGGGTGCCGTCTGATTCCAGCAGGGAGTATTGTCCCACTACGTTGTCTCCGAGACGGGTCTCGTGTTGGCTCTTCACATCTCCGGTGTGAGGGTCCGAAACACCGTACGAGAAGCTATTGTAATTGGCACCGTGGATGGCACTGCTGTGTGCTACTGCTACAAGCAGAGCGAAAATTGCAACCTAGAATATTAAATTTTGTATTATTTACTATAACTTAAAAAAACATAGTCAATTAAATCTTTGAAAGTTGGATGGTTATCATTTTCTAATAAACTGTTTTTGGTTTTAGAGCTAAAATTACATAATTAAAAAATGTAAAATAATAGATATTATTATGAAATTTAGTATAAAACATTGTTAAATATACCTTGGAGAACATGTTGTATTATTAAATGTCGGCAAAATAACTGATGAGTGACCTACAATGACAGCCTTTATATACTGCTTCATTTTAATTAATATGCGTGCGAAAGTAATCAAACTTAGTACAGGAACTTTTGAAAGAACATGTATCAGACCGACATATGCAAACTAGGAAGCATTTTTACGAAGTATATTTACAAGAGACTTTGTTTTTATATTTAAATAGCTAGAAGTATATTAAAATAACATAAATTATGAATTATATTATGTATATTTCTTATAGTGTAATATACTTAAATATTTTATTATATAATACCCTAGGTATTCAAGTATCTCTCTAGGTATATAGAAATATCCAAATTATAATTATATTTAAAATTTTTATTGCAGCTATGAACTTCAAAATAAATTTATCTAAATACTATACGTGATTTGAAAGAACTTAATTATTGGATAATAAAATTGTTAACCCCTGTAGCTACAAAAGTATAGTATTTTATTTATATGATTATTTTAAAATTTTAACAGAAAGAACAATATAGGGTTTTATATTTTTCTGTCTGTAAATGTAGCTATTTTGGTTCCTATCTAAAGACTACTTTTGAAAACTCGATACTTTATTTTTAAACTTATACTAATAAGAAATACATCTTTCAAAAACTCAAAATAACTCAGTTATTTAAGACAGGTAGCCGCTTATGATTTAATTATATGACTTTAAAATGTTATTATAACAACTTTTACTAAAATTGTTGGTAAATAAGTGTGCCATATTATGTTTATCTATGTATAAAAAAAAAACTTTAAAAATGTAACAAATCAAATATAGTCAAACCTGCGAACACTGGGAGTCCAACGCTATGGCTGTTCTGAGCTATTGTATTGTTAATGGGTCTTGTTAACTTTAACAATCTATATTGTACAGTATTTTTGGCGAGATGTATAGATATTGTACAAATCTCACCAACGAAATGAAGACTGCCGATGTTGATAATTTTCATATTTGTGCTAATATTTCTTATGGCGTGATAGACAAGCAATCACTGTTCTCGACAAGACTGTACATTTTTTGTTAATCTAGTAGTGGTTTCTGAAGTCGGGCTTATTAAAAATATATTAGAGAAAAAACTTTTTTGACACAATATTATATATATATATATATATATATATATATATATATATATATATATATATATTTACACCAAACATAAAAGTTGTAAGTATGGATCACACCATGGCGGAGTGCGCAGCCTGGGACCGCCAGCGTACTGAGCTCGCGGCCGTAGTTGTCAGTGACCTCTCGTTGCCGAGCGTTATTTCTGCGATGCTCGAAAGCGAGAGGTCCTGGGTCGCTATGGCTTTCTTCTGCGAGCAAGTCATTGCCGCGAAGGAGGCCGCGGACCGCTCTGAACCGCTCCGTAGGGGTAGGGCTGGGTCGAAGGAGGCGGGATTATGCCCGCAGCCTCCTTCCCCAGCTGTAGTGCCTGAACGGGAGAGGGGGGTGACCTCTCCCGCCCATTATAGGCCAACGAGGTGACGGTGTCAACTTAGGTTGATAGGGGCCCTCGCAGGGGGTTCCGCCAGGGCGTCACGGTGAGTGCGAAAGCGATCCCGTGGCGCCCCACTAAGGCGATGAGGTCAACCGTTGGTTTTTTAGTGGGTAGCCTTAAAAATGGTAGCGTCTTCTATGCTGCCGGGTAGTCCCACATACCTCCTCGGTCATCAGATGCATAACGAATTTTTCCAACGATAAAAAAAAAAGTTTGTAAAAAGCTATTGAGTTTTATTTAATTGTGAACCGTGAACTTTTTACAAGTAATATTTTTTGTTAGGTTTTTAACATTGAGTTTTGATATTTTAAAATTCTCAAAAAGATGGAGCTTGTTAGTGGGTAACTTAAAAATTTTGATGGCTAATCCTTTTGCACAGTTATTGATTTTTAATAATTATACCATTAAATATGCCGGCTTTTATATTAAATCTTTATAATAAATAAATACCCGTATAAGTTTATGTTGTTTATATACTTTGCTTGAAACAATTTTCTAACTAATTGAGTTTTATCAAAACGTTAATAATGATTTTAACTTTCATTATATACTTATATCTCATATTCCTAGTTCCTGTTTCTTAAAAAAAAAAATGTATCTTAAAGCTGAAATTGGATTTAGATTATTAAACACACATCTCGTATGATCTCAACTCTTTGTGAGTAGTTTTAGTAAAAATGAAGTTATCTATATGTGATAAATAAAAAGCATTAATTGCACTCATATTCATAAACTAACTATTTTAATTAATTTTATTATTATGTCATAAACTCAAATAGTTTCGGTGGGATTGTTTATACAATACGGTTTTATATTCCAAATATATCTATATTTACGAAATGTGGTTTTGCCAGTAGTACACATTTACTTCTGTGACAAAAATAATAAATATAAAATAATTTGTAAATATAAAGATTAACATATGTTATATTACACAAAACAAAAACAATTTAATTTTATTTCAATGTTTATTTAAATAAATCAGTTTTGCTAACATTGCATAAATGGTATTAGTAAACCAAATAATTAAATTTAATCATTAAATATGATCACAGCATTCGGTTTTACATTTTGTTCACTAAAACAGTTTATCAATCTACCAGCCCAGACGAGCGGTATATCCAAGTCCGTGGGATCCGTACGCACCGGTGTACGCATTACCGTATGATCCGTAGGAGAGAGAACCGGCAAGAGGAGCAGCAATGGCACCATAGGCAAGAGGGGCCGCGTATGCGTTGTAGGCAAGAGGGGAGGCTACGGCTCCGTAGGCTTGTCTAGCTCCATAAGAGATGGGAGTGGCGTAAGAGATGGGAGCAGCCAGGTGTGCAGCACGTGCGATGGGAGCAACGAAGCCAGTAGCTACTGGAGCGGTGTGGGCGATAAAAGCTGGGTCTTTGCGTACAACGGCGTTGAATCCAGAGTGTGCGTCAGCAGCGTAGTCAACGGTGCGACGGGTGCCGTCTGATTCCAGCAGGGAGTATTGTCCCACTACGTTGTCTCCGAGACGGGTCTCGTGTTGGCTCTTCACATCTCCGGTGTAAGGGTCCGAAACACCGTAAGAGAAGCTATTGTAATTGGCACCTTGGATGGCACTGCATTGTGCTACCGCTACAAGCAGAGCGAAAATTGCAACCTAGAATATTAAATTTTGTATTATTTACTCTATAAGTAAAAAAAACATAGTCAATTAAGACCGTAAAAGTTGGATGGTTATTATTTTCTAATAAACTGTTTTTGGTTTTAGAGCCAAAATTACACAATTTAAAAAAAATTAAATAACATATATTGTGATGAAATTTAGTATAAAACATTATTGAATATACCTTGGAGAACATGTTGTATTGTTAAATGTCGGTAAAGGAACTGATGACTGAGCTACAATAGCAGCCTTTATATACTGCTTCGTTTTAATTATAATGCGTTGGAAAGTAATCAAACTTATATGCAAACATTTGCAAACTAGCAAGGTTTTTTAAAAATATATATTTTAAAGAGACTTTATTTCTATATTTAAAGAGCGAGAAGTATATTAAAATAACATTACATATGAAACATATATTCTGTAATTTGTATAGTGTAATATAAATTTAATATTTGTTTATATAATACCCTAGGTATCTAAGTAACTCTATAGGTAATATATTCAAAAATAGACTTAAAAATTTTTAAAAATATAATTTTATTCAAAATTAATATTAGCGTTATTAACTTCAAAATATATTTATCTAAATACTATACCTGACTTAAACGAACTTAATAATTAAATAATAAAATTGTTAAACCTTTTATATAACATACAAAAATATAGTATATTATTTATAGGATTATTTAATAATTTTCACAGAAAGAACATAATAGGATTTTTTTTCTTTCTATATAAATGGAGTTATTTTGATTCCTATTTATTGATTGCTTCTTAAAAACTACATAATGGATTTTTAAAATTATACCGATATAAATTACATATTTATGAGTTAATTTTATAACTTTTAAATTTTTACTATTATAACTTTTACAAAAAAAAAATCATAAATAGGTGTGGTATCTTTACGCTTATCCATATTTAAAAATGTTATGTCAAAATTAAATTTAAAAATTTAAAAAACCCCCGATAAAAAAGATGGATACAAAGGATAAAAATAATAGTATTATGTACTTATTGAAGTCGTTACATCGGGGGACCGTTGTACGTACGATAACGGTGGTGTCTTTTTTACAAAAAATTATAAGTTAATGAATAAGGACTAAGACTATACGATTGTATACTGTTATTATGTTACTTGCCCTGGTAACTTACTTGAATTTTAAATTCTTAATTTAGCAGTCCGCCGACGCAACGATTTCACTAAGTATATAATAATAATATTTTTATCCTTTTTAGACGTCTCTTTTATCGGGGGTTTGTTATTTTTTATTATTTTTCTTCTTTTAAAATTATTTATATTTTCTATGTTGTGCTACTAAATGAATAAACGAACACACTAATTTCAGTTGTTTAGGTTCTTACAATGAATATTGTATAAAAACTTTTCACCACCACTAATAAAACTCAGTATCTTCAATTCGACTGCATCTATTTCCACCATACATAGCTAAGAACCATCTCGACGTACCAACCTTAAGTTTAAAAAAGCCGCATTTAAATCTGTCTACTCGTTTAGCTTTTATGTTGCCACAGACATACACAGATACGCATCTGCCTATCTACGCAGATACACAGGTCAAACTTATAACACCCCTCTTTTTGGGTCGTTGGTTAAAAAGTGTAACAAAACAAATAGGGTTTAAACCTGCGAGCTCTGGGAGTTGAACACCGTGGCTGTTCCGAGCTATCGTATCGTTAATGTGTGTTGTTAACTTTAACGATCTATATTTTTTCAGTATTTTTGTGATCTGTAAAGATACTGAAAAAATCGCACAACCAAAATTAAAACGGCCGATGTTGACATTTTTTTTCTAACATTTCTGGCGGCGTGATAATCAAGCAATGACTGTTCTTGATAGAGCTGTACATTTTTTGTTAATTTAGTAGTTGTTCCTGAACTCTTTGTGAGGAGACTTGATCAAAATCAAGTTAGATATATGTGTTAAATAAAAAGAGTTAGTTGCACTCGTATTCATAAACCAACTTAATTTTACGGTTTATTTAAACTCCAATAGGTTTTGTGGGATTGTTCATTGAATACGGTTTTAGGAAACATATATGTTCAGATTATAGCTTCAAGTCTATTAACAGCATTAAAAATCACCTTAAAAATCACTTGTTACCTTTGTAAATTTTCTTATATTTATATATCATATAGCAGTAATATGTATAGTATGGTATATAATACAATATAAAGTATTTTTTAAATATTTAATAATATATATTTATTATATGTATATGTTAGTATGTATGTATGTATATGTAATATTGTACAAGTTATCAACGTAATATGTATGTAAGTAATATGTTTTGTTTCAATATTTTATGCTCTAACTACTGCTTAATATAATAAAATTATCCTTTTACTCGTGGGTTGCCTGTAAGAGATTCCTTTTAGTAGTAAGGTCGCCTTTGTACCAAGTGTTTTTGATTTTTCCACAAATTTGTTGTTTTTGTTTTTTAGTTACCTATTTGTGTACAATAAACTGTTATAAATAAATAAATAAATATATTCTAAATAAATCTCCGTTTATGAAATGTGGTTTTGCCAGTACCTAGTACACATTTACTTCTTTGTACAAAAATGTTTTGTAAATATATAGATTAACATATATTATGTTACACAAAAACAAAAAAAAACAATAACCATTTTATTTGATTTAAATATTTATTTAAATAAATCAGTTTTGCTAACATGACATAAATGGTATTAGTAAACCAAATATTTAAAGATAGTCATTAAATATGATCACAGCATTCGGTTTTACATTTTGTTCACTAAAACAGTTTATCAATCTACCAGCCCAGACGAGCGGTATATCCAAGTCCGTGGGAGCCGTACGCACCGGTGTACGCATTACCGTATGATCCGTAGGCGAGAGAACCGGCAAGAGGAGAGGCGATGGCGCCATAGGCAAGAGGGGCCGCGTATGCGTTGTAGGCAAGAGGGGAGGCTACGGCTCCGTAGGCTTGTCTAGCTCCATAAGAGATGGGAGTAGCGTAAGAGATGGGAGCAGCAAGGTGTGCAGTACGTGCGATGGGAGCTACGAAGCCAGTAGCTACTGGAGCGGCGTGGGCGATAAAAGCTGGGTCTTTGCGTACAACGGCGTTGAATCCAGAGTGTGCGTCAGCAGCGTAGTCAACGGTGCGACGGGTGCCGTCTGATTCCAGCAGGGAGTATTGTCCCACTACGTTGTCTCCGAGACGGGTCTCGTGTTGGCTCTTCACATCTCCGGTGTGAGGGTCCGAAACACCGTACGAGAAGCTATTGTAATTGGCACCGTGGATGGCACTGCTGTGTGCTACTGCTACAAGCAGAGCGAAAATTGCAACCTAGAATATTAAATTTTGTATTATTTACTATAACTTAAAAAAACATAGTCAATTAAATCTTTGAAAGTTGGATGGTTATCATTTTCTAATAAACTGTTTTTGGTTTTAGAGCTAAAATTACATAATTAAAAAATGTAAAATAATAGATATTATTATGAAATTTAGTATAAAACATTGTTAAATATACCTTGGAGAACATGTTGTATTATTAAATGTCGGCAAAATAACTGATGAGTGACCTACAATGACAGCCTTTATATACTGCTTCATTTTAATTAATATGCGTGCGAAAGTAATCAAACTTAGTACAGGAACTTTTGAAAGAACATGTAGCAGACCGACATATGTATACTAGGAAGCATTTTTATAAAATATATTTACAAGAGACTTTATTTTTATATTTAAAGAGCTAGAAGTATATTAAAATAACATAAATTATGAATGATATTATGTGTATTTTTTATAGTAAAATATACATTAAATATTTTTATATATAATACCCTAAGTATTCAAGTATCTCTATAGGTATATATAATTATCCAAATCAAAATTATATTTAAAATTATTATTGCATTTATGAACTTCAAAATTAATTTATCTAAATACTAAACGTGATTTGAACGAACTTAATTATTAGATAATAAAATTGTTAGCCCCTGTATGTACAAAAAATATAGTATTTTATTTATATGATTATTTTAAAATGTTAACAGAAAGAACAATATAGGTTTTTATATTTTTCTGTCTGTAAATGTAGCTATTTTGGTTCCTGTCTAAAGACTACTTTTGAAAACTCGATACTTTATTTTTAAACTTATGCTGAAAAGAAATACGTCTTTCAAAAATTTAAAATAACTCAGTTATTTAAGACAGGTAGCCGCTTATGATTTAATTATATGACTTTAAAATGTTATTATAACAACTTTTACTAAAATTGTTGGTAAATAAGTGTGCCATATTATGTTTATCCATGTATAAAAAAAAAACTTTAAAAATGTAACAAATCAAATATAGTCAAACCTGCGAACACTGGGAGTCCAACGCTATGGCTGTTTTGAGCTATTGTATTGTTAATGGGTTTTGTTAACTTTAACAATCTATATTGTATAGTATTTTTGGCAAGATGTAGAGATACTGTAACAATATCACCACCGAAATGAAGACTGCCAATGTTAATAATTTTCATAATTGTGCTAACATTTCTGATGGCGTAATAGACAAGCAATCACTGTTCTCGACAAGACTGCACATTTTTTATTAATTTAGTAGTCGTTTCTGAAGTCGGGCTTATTAAAAATATATTAAAGATAAAACTGTTTTGACAATGTTATATATTTTTTACACCAAACATGAAAGTTGTAAGCATGTATAATGGTTGGCAAATATCCCATTCATATTATTTTAATAAATTTATAGGAATTTGTTGATTTTAGAATATAGATAGGTCGTAAAAAAGGTATTGAGTTTTTATTTAATTTTATATAAAACTTAGGTTGTAGTAAATATTACAAGATATATATATATATATATATATATATATATATATATATATATATATATATATACATATATATAACAATTCATCTCTTATGTATGAACACGACGCCCGTGACTTTGACTTTGACTTTTTTACAATTAATATTTTTTGTTAGGTTTTTAACATTGAGTTTTGATATTTTAAAATGCTCAAAAAGATGGAGCTTGTTAGTGGGTAACTTAAAAATGATGATGGCTAAACCTTTTGCACAGTTATTGATTTTTAATAATTATAAAACTAAATATGCCGGATTTTATATTAAATCTTTATAATAAATAAATTTACCCGTATAAGTTTATGTTGTTTATATACTTGTTTGAAACAATTTTCTAACTAATTGAGTTTTATCAAAACGTTAATAATGATTTTAACTTTCATTATATACTTATATCTCATATTCCTAGTTCCAGATTCTTAAAAAAAAAAAGAATTTTTGTATCTTAAAGCTGAAATCGGGTTTAGATTATTAAACAAACATCTCGTATGATCTCAACTTTTTGTGAGTAGTTTTAGTAAAAATGAAGTTATCTATATGTGATAAATAAAAAGCATTAATTGCACTCGTATTCATAAACTAACTATTTTAATTAATTTTATTATTATGTCATAAACTAAAATAGTTTCGGTGGGATTGTTTATACAATACGGTTTTATATTCCAAATATATCTATATTTACGAAATGTGGTTTTGCCAGTAGTACACATTTACTTCTGTGACAAAAATAATAAATATAAAATAATTTGTAAATATAAAGATTTACATAGGTATATTATATTACACAAAACAAAAACAATTTAATTTTATTTAAATATTTATTCAAATAAATCAGTTTTGCTAACATGGCCTAAATTGTATTGGTAAACCAAATAATTAAAGTTAGTCATTAAATAGGAAAATAGGATCACAGCATTCGTTTTTACATTTTGTTCACTAAAACAGTTTATCAATCTACCAGCCCAGACGAGCGGTATATCCAAGTCCGTGGGAGCCGTACGCACCGGTGTAAACATTACCGTATGATCCGTAGGCGAGAGAACCGGCAAGAGGAGAGGCGATGGCGCCATAGGCAAGAGGGGCCGCGTATGCGTTGTAGGCAACAGGGGAGGCTACGGCTCCGTAGGCTTGTCTAGCTCCATAAGAGATGGGAGTGGCGTAAGAGATGGGAGCAGCCAGGTGTGCAGCACGTGCGATGGGAGCAACGAAGCCAGTAGCTACTGGAGCGGTGTGGGCGATAAAAGCTGGGTCTTTGCGTACAACGGCGTTGAATCCAGAGTGTGCGTCAGCAGCGTAGTCAACGGTGCGACGGGTGCCGTCTGATTCCAGCAGGGAGTATTGTCCCACTACGTTGTCTCCGAGACGGGTCTCGTGTTGGCTCTTCACATCTCCGGTGTAAGGGTCCGAAACACCGTACGAGAAGCTATTGTAATTGGCACCTTGGATGGCACTGCATTGTGCTACCGCTACAAGCAGAGCGAAAATTGCAACCTAGAATATTAAATTTTGTATTATTTACTCTATAAGTAAAAAAAACATAGTCAATTAAGACCGTAAAAGTTGGATGGTTATTATTTTCTAATAAACTGTTTTTGGTTTTAGAGCCAAAATTACACAATTTAAAAAAAATTAAATAACATATATTGTGATGAAATTTAGTATAAAACATTATTGAATATACCTTGGAGAACATGTTGTATTGTTAAATGTCGGTAAAGGAACTGATGACTGAGATACAATAGCAGCCTTTATATACTGCTTCGTTTTAATTATAATGCGTTGGAAAGTAATCAAACTTATATGCAAACATTTGCAAACTAGCAAGGTTTTTTAAAAATATATATTTTAAAGAGACTTTATTTCTATATTTAAAGAGCGAGAAGTATATTAAAATAACATTACATATGAAACATATATTCTGTAATTTGTATAGTGTAATATAAATTTAATATTTGTTTATATAATACCCTAGGTATCTAAGTAACTCTATAGGTAATATATTCAAAAATAGACTTAAAATTTTTTTAAAATATAATTTTATTCAAAATTAATATTAGCGTTATTAACTTCAAAATATATTTATCTAAATACTATACCTGACTTAAACGAACTTAATAATTAAATAATAAAATTGTTAAACCTTTTATATAACATACAAAAATATAGTATATTATTTATAGGATTATTTAATAATTTTCACAGAAACAACATAATAGGATTTTTTTTCTTTCTATATAAATGGAGTTATTTTGATTCCTATTTATTGATTGCTTCTTAAAAACTACATAATGGATTTTTAAAATTATACCGATATAAATTACATATTTATGAGTTAATTTTATAACTTTTAAATTTTTACTATTATAACTTTTACAAAAAAAAAACATAAATAGGTGTGGTATCTTTACGCTTATCCATATTTAAAAATGTTATGTCAAAATTAAATTTAAAAATTTAAAAAACCCCCGATAAAAAAGATGGATACAAAGGATAAAAATAATAGTATTATGTACTTATTGAAGTCGTTACATCGGGGGACCGTTGTACGTACGATAACGGTGGTGTCTTTTTTACAAAAAATTATAAGTTAATGAATAAGGACTAAGACTATACGATTGTATACTGTTATTATGTTACTTGCCCTGGTAACTTACTTGAATTTTGAATTCTTAATTTAGCAGTCCGCCGACGCAACGATTTCACTAAGTATATAATAATAATATTTTTATCCTTTTTAGACGTCTCTTTTATCGGGGGTTTGTTATTTTTTATTATTTTTCTTCTTTTAAAATTATTTATTTTTTTTCTATGTTGTGCTACTAAATGAATAAACGAACACACTAATTTCAGTTGTTTAGGTTCTTACAATGAATATTGTATAAAAACTTTTCACCACCACTAATAAAACTCAGTATCTTCAATTCGACTGCTTCTATTTCCACCATACATAGCTAAGAACCATCTCGACGTACCAACCTTAAGTTTAAAAAAGCCGCATTTAAATCTGTCTACTCGTTTAGCTTTTATGTTGCCACAGACATACACAGATACGCATCTGCCTATCTACGCAGATACACAGGTCAAACTTATAACACCCCTCTTTTTGGGTCGTTGGTTAAAAAGTGTAACAAAACAAATAGGGTTTAAACCTGCGAGCTCTGGGAGTTGAACACCGTGGCTGTTCCGAGCTATCGTATCGTTAATGTGTGTTGTTAACTTTAACGATCTATATTTTTTCAGTATTTTTGTGATCTGTAAAGATACTGAAAAAATCGCACAACCAAAATTAAAACGGCCGATGTTGACATTTTTTTTCTATATAATATATGCTAACATTTCTGGCGGCGTGATAATCAAGCAATGACTGTTCTTGATAGAGCTGTACATTTTTTGTTAATTTAGTAGTTGTTTCTGAACTCTTTGTGAGTAGACTTGATCAAAGTCAAGTTAGATATATATATGTTAAATAAAAAGGGTTACTTGCACTCGTATTCATAAACCAACTTAATTTTACGGTTTATTTAAACTCCAATAGGTTTTGTGGGATTGTTCATTGAATACGGTTTTAGGAAACATATATGTTCAGATTATAGCTTCAAGTCTATTAACAGCATTAAAAATCACCTTAAAAATCACTTGTTACCTTTGTAAATTTTCTTTTAGTTATATATCATATAGCAGTAATATGTATAGTATGGTATATAATACAATATAAAGTATTTTTTAAATATTTAATAATATATATTTATTATATGTATATGTTAGTATGTATGTATGTATATGTAATATTGTACAAGTTATCAACGTAATATGTATGTAAGTAATATGTTTTGTTTCAATATTTTATGCTCTAACTACTGCTTAATATAATAAAATTATCCTTTTACTCGTGGCTTGCCTGTAAGAGATTCCTTTTAGTAGTAAGGTCGCCTTTGTACCAAGTGTTTTTGATTTTTCCACAAATTTGTTGTTTTTTTTTTTAGTTACCTATTTGTGTACAATAAACTGTTATAAATAAATAAATAAATATATTCTAAATAAATGTCCGTTTATGAAATGTGGTTTTGCCAATACCTAGTACACATTTACTTCTTTGTACAAAAATGTTTTGTAAATATATAGATTAACATATATTATGTTACACAAAAACAAAAAAAAACAATAACCATTTTATTTGATTTAAATATTTATTTAAATAAATCAGTTTTGCTAACATGACATAAATGGTATTAGTAAACCAAATATTTAAAGATAGTCATTAAATATGATCACAGCATTCGGTTTTACATTTTGTTCACTAAAACAGTTTATCAATCTACCAGCCCAGACGAGCGGTATATCCAAGTCCGTGGGAGCCGTACGCACCGGTGTACGCATTACCGTATGATCCGTAGGCGAGAGAACCGGCAAGAGGAGAGGCGATGGCGCCATAGGCAAGAGGGGCCGCGTATGCGTTGTAGGCAAGAGGGGAGGCTACGGCTCCGTAGGCTTGTCTAGCTCCATAAGAGATGGGAGTAGCGTAAGAGATGGGAGCAGCAAGGTGTGCAGTACGTGCGATGGGAGCTACGAAGCCAGTAGCTACTGGAGCGGCGTGGGCGATAAAAGCTGGGTCTTTGCGTACAACGGCGTTGAATCCAGAGTGTGCGTCAGCAGCGTAGTCAACGGTGCGACGGGTGCCGTCTGATTCCAGCAGGGAGTATTGTCCCACTACGTTGTCTCCGAGACGGGTCTCGTGTTGGCTCTTCACATCTCCGGTGTGAGGGTCCGAAACACCGTACGAGAAGCTATTGTAATTGGCACCGTGGATGGCACTGCTGTGTGCTACTGCTACAAGCAGAGCGAAAATTCCAACCTAGAATATTAAATTTTGTATTATTTACTATAACTTAAAAAAACATAGTCAATTAAATCTTTGAAAGTTGGATGGTTATCATTTTCTAATAAACTGTTTTTGGTTTTAGAGCTAAAATTACATAATTAAAAAATGTAAAATAATAGATATTATTATGAAATTTAGTATAAAACATTGTTGAATATACCTTGGAGAACATGTTGTTTTGTTAAATGTCGGTAAAAGAACTGATGACTGAGCTACAAAAACAGCCTTTATATACTGCTTCATTTAAATTAATATGCGTGCGAAAGTAATCAAACTTAGTACAGAAACTTTTGAAAGAACATGTAGCAGACCGACATATGTATACTAGGAAGCATTTTTATAAAATATATTTACAAGAGACTTTATTTATATATATAAAGAGCTAGAAGTATATTAAAATAACATAAATTATGAATGATATTATGTATATTTTTTATAGCATAATATACATTAAATATTTTTATATATAATACCCTAAGTATTCAAGTATCTCTATAGGTATGTAGAATTATCCAAATCAAAATTATATTTAAAATTATTATTGCATTTATGAACTTCAAAATTAATTTATCTAAATACTAAACGTGATTTGAACGAACTTAATTATTAGATAATAAAATTGTTAACCCCTGTATGTACAAAAAATATAGTATTTTATTTATATGATTTTTTTATAATGTTCACAGAAAGAACAATATAGGGTTTTATATTTTTCTGTCTGTAAATGTAGCTATTTTGGTTCCTATCTAAAGACTACTTTTGAAAACTCGATACTTTATTTTTAAACTTATGCTGAAAAGAAATACGTCTTTCAAAAATTAAAAATAACTCAGTTATTTAATACAGGTAGCCGCTTATGATTTAATTATATGACTTTAAAATGTTATTATAACAACTTTTACTAAAATTGTTGGTAAATATGTGTGCCATATTATGTTTATCTATGTATAAAAAAAACTTTAAAATGTAACAAATCAAATATAGTCAAACCTGCGAACACTGGGAGTCCAACGCTATGGCTGTTTTGAGCTATGGTATTGTTAATGGGTGTTGTTAATTTTAACAATCTATATTGTACAGTATTTTTGGCAAGATGTAGAGATACTGTAACAATATCACCACGGAAATTAAGACTGCCAATGTTGATAATTTTCATAATTGTGCTAACATTTCTGATGGCGTGATAGACAAGCAATCACTGTTCTCGACAAAACTGCACATTTTTTGTTAATTTAGTAGTCGTTTCTGAAGTCGGGCTTATTAAAAATATATTAGAGATAAAACTTTTTTGACAATGTTATATATTTTTTACACCAAACATGAAAGTTGTAAGCATGTATAATGGTTGGCAAATATCCCATTCATATTATTTTAATAAATTTATAGGAATTTGTTGATTTTAGAATATAGATAGGTTGTAAAAAAGGTATTGAGTTTTTATTTAATTTTATATAAAACTTAGGTTGTAGTAAATATTACAAGATATATATATATATATATATATTTTAACAATTCATCTCTTATCTATGTACACGACGCCCGTGACTTTGACTTTGACTTTTTACAATTAATATTTTTTGTTAGGTTTTTACCATTGAGTTTTGATATTTTAAAATTCTCAAAAAGATGGAGCTTGTTAGTGGGTAGCTTAAAAATTATGATGGCTAATCCTTTTGCACAGTTATTGATTTTTAATAATTATAACATTAAATATGCCGGCTTTTATATAAGATCTGTATAATAAATAAATTTACCAGTATAAGTACATGTTGTTTATATACTTTGTTTGATACAATTTTCTAACTCATTGAGTTTTTTCAAAACGTTAATAATGGTTTTAACTTTCATTATATACTTATATCTCATATTCCTAGTTCTTGTTTCTTAAAAAAATGAATTTTTGTATCTTAAAGCTGAAATTGGGTTTAGATTATAAATCAAACATCTCGTATGATCTCAACACTTTGTGAGTAGTTTTAGTCAAAATTAAGTTTTCTATATGTGTTAAATAAAAAGTATTAATTGCACTCGTATTCATAAACTAACTATTTTAATAAATTTTATTATTATGTCATAAACTCAAATAGTTTTGGTGGGATTGTTCATTCAATACGGTTTTATATTCCAAATATATCTATGTCTTCGAAATGTGTTTTTGCCAGTAGTACACATTTACTTTTGTGACAAAAAATAATAAATGTAAAATAATTTGTAAATATAAAGATTAACATATGTTATATTACACAAAACAAAAACAATTTAATTTTATTTCAATGTTTATTTAAATAAATCAGTTTTGCTAACATGGCATAAATGGTATTAGTAAACCAAATAATTAAAGTTAGTCATTAAATATGATCACAGCATTCGGTTTTACATTTTGTTCACTAAAACAATTTATCAATCTACCAGCCCAGACGAGCGGTATATCCAAGTCCGTGGGATCCGTATGCACCGGTGTACGCATTACCGTATGATCCGTAGGCGAGAGAACCGGCAAGAGGAGCAGCGATGGCGCCATAGGCAAGAGGGGCCGCGTATGCGTTGTAGGCAAGAGGGGAGGCTACGGCTCCGTAGGCTTGTCTAGCTCCATAAGAGATAGGAGTGGCGTAAGAGATGGGAGCAGCCAGGTGTGCAGCACGTGCGATGGGAGCAACGAAGCCAGTAGCTACTGGAGCGGCGTGGGCGATAAAAGCTGGGTCTTTGCGTACAACGGCATTGAATCCAGAGTGTGCGTCAGCAGCGTAGTCAACGGTGCGACGGGTGCCGTCTGATTCCAGCAGGGAGTATTGTCCCACTACGTTGTCTCCGAGACGGGTCTCGTGTTGGCTCTTCACATCACCGGTGTGAGGGTCCGAAACACCGTACGAGAAGCTATTGTAATTGGCACCTTGGATGGCACTGCTGTGTGCTACTGCTACAAGCAGAGCGAAAATTGCAACCTAGAATATTAAATTTTGTATTATTTACTAAAACTAAAAAAAACATATTCAATTAAATCTTTGAAAGTTGGATAGTTATCATTTTTTAATAAATTGTTTTTGGTTTTAGAGCTAAAATTACATAAGTAAAAAAATGTAAAATAATAGATATTATGATGAAATTTAGTATAAAACATTGTTGAATATACCTTGGAGAACATGTTGTTTTGTTAAATGTCGGTAAAAGAACTGATGACTGAGCTACAATAACAGCCTTTATATACTGCTTCATTTTAATTATTATGCGTGCGAAAGTAATCAAACTTATATGCGAACATTTGCAATCAAGCAAGGTTTGTTAAAAATATATATTTTCAAGAGACTTTATTTCTATATTTAAAGAGCGAGAAGTATATTAAAATAACATTACATATGAAATATATATTCTTTAATTTGTATGTGTAATATAAGTTTAATATATTAATACATAATACCCTAGGTATCCAAGTATCCCTATAGGTAATATATGCAAAATTATAATTACAAATATTCAAAATTATAATTTTATTCAAAATTATTGCAGTTATTAACTTCAAAATTAATTTATCTAAATAGTATACCCGACTTAAACGAACTTAATTATTAAATAAGACAATTTTTAAAACTTTTATATAATATACAAAAAAAATGTATTTTATTTATAGGATTATTTAATAATGTTCACAGAAAGAACATTATAGGGTTTTATTTTTTTCTGTCTATGTAAATAGAGTTATTTTGGTTCCTATTTATTGATTGCTTAGAACACAGTTATTTTTGACAGGTAGCCGCTTATGAGTTAATTTTATACTTTTAATTTTTTACTATTATAACTTATACAAAAATTGTTGATAAATATGTTTATGTGGTATGTTATTCTTATCCATATTTGAAAATGATACGTAAAAATTAAATTAAAAACTTTAACAAACCCATAATAAAAAAGATGGATAAAAAGCATAAAAATAATATCATTATGTACCTACTTATTGAACTCGTCGCGTCGGGGGACCGTTGGACGTACGTTAACGATGGTGTCTTTATTACAAAGTTTTTCGAAGCTAATGAATAAGGACTTAGACTATACGATTGGATATTGTTATTTCGTTATTTTTCGTGGCAACTTACTTAAATTTTGCATAATTAATTTTTCGGGTTTGTTATTTTTATTCTTTTTCTTCTTTTAAAATTATTATACTTTTTCTATGTTGTACTACTAAATGAATAAACGAACTCACTGATTTCAGTTGTTTAGTTTTTTACTGTGAATATTGTATAACAACCTTTCACCAGCACCAATAAAACTCCGTATCTTGGATTCGATTGTTTCTATTTCCACCATACATAGCTAAGAACCATCTCGACGTACCAACCTTTTTTTTTTTTTTTTTTTTTTTTTTAACGTCTGGAATCCTCATGGATACACACCTCCATCCTGGGGAAGATGGAAGTGGTTATGTGAGACTCTTACTCACTAAACCAGACGGTCAACACCTCTCCGTCGTAATGGAGCGCCACGGGAACGCTTGCGCACACATCCGCGTTGCTCCGACGGAAGGCCGCGTGAGCAGCCACCACCTCCATGGAGTGACGCGCCCGGTTGATTTGAGCGCGTCCCACTCCGGGGCTTGTTGAATGGCGAAGGGCTCCCCTGCCCTCCACAAAAGCCGGCCGAGCCAAATCAGGACTCCCTCAACGAAGAAGGTGTCCCGATCCGACTCAACATCCCGGGGCCGGACCCCGTCCGGAAACGGACGTGGTCCATCCAACGAAGCCCTCCCTAGGAAGAGCTCCGCCGTCACCTCGCCCGGACTAATCATCGTCAAGCGCTATTGTACCTGACGATGACTATTCCGGGCCATCACCCTATCAGCGCAACGGCCTCCCCCTCAGCAAGAAAGAGACCGCTACGTACCCCCCACACAACCACGGGACCGCCCCACAGTCCACTCTGCGCACAGAGAAGTACCAGGGGTGACCCCGCTGCTGTCCCCGGTAGAGAGGGCCTGCGCCCTCCCACCCTTAGTGCCCAGGCCGAAAGGCCCGAGCCCACCTCGCAGACAGACCACCCCGAAAGGCAGCCTGCCCGCCAGCCAGCCATGAACCGGGCACAAACCCCCATGGCCGACCGCGCCGAGTATTAGCCAACGGCTAATGCAAACCCGAAGGATCACATTAACCGTTGTTGCCCAGGGAGCACCGACCCGTACCGCTTCCGATGCCACCGGACTAATCCGAGCAACAAGGGAAACAGACGGGCACACGAGGAGGTTCCCGGCGACGGCCCCCCTCGACGTACCAACCTTAAGTTTAAAAAAGCCGCATTTAAATCTGTCTACTCGTTTAGCTTTTATGTTGCCACAGACATACACAGATACGCATCTGCCTATCTACGCAGATACACAGGTCAAACTTTATAACACCCCTCTTTTTGGGTCGTTGGTTAAAAAGTGTAACAAAACAAATAGGGTTTAAACCTGCGAGCTCTGGGAGTTGAACACCGTGGCTGTTCCGAGCTATCGTATCGTTAATGTGTGTTGTTAACTTTAACGATCTATATTTTTTCAGTATTTTTGTGAGCTGTAAAGATACTGAAAAAATCGCACAACCAAAATTAAAACGGCCGATGTTGACATTTTTTTTCTATATAATATATGCTAACATTTCTGGCGGCGTGATAATCAAGCAATGACTGTTCTTGATAGAGCTGTACATTTTTTGTTAATTTAGTAGTTGTTTCTGAACTCTTTGTGAGTAGACTTGATCAAAGTCAAGTTAGATATATATATGTTAAATAAAAAGGGTTACTTGCACTCGTATTCATAAACCAACTTAATTTTACGGTTTATTTAAACTCCAATAGGTTTTGTGGGATTGTTCATTGAATACGGTTTTAGGAAACATATATGTTCAGATTATAGCTTCAAGTCTATTAACAGCATTAAAAATCACCTTAAAAATCACTTGTTACCTTTGTAAATTTTCTTTTAGTTATATATCATATAGTAGTAATATGTATAGTATGGTATGTAATACAATATAAAGTATTTATATTGTATATTTAATAATATATATTTAGTATATGTATATGTTAGTATGTATGTATATGTAATATTGTACAAGTTGTCAACGTAATTATTTTTTGTTTCAATATTTTATCCTCTAACTACTGCTTTATATAATAAAATTGTCCTTTTACTTTTGGGATGCCTGTAAGAGATCGCTTTTAGTAATAAATGTTTTTGATTTTTCCACTAATTTGTTGTTTTTGTTTTTTAATTACCTATTTGTGTACAATAAACTGTTATAAATAAATAAATAAATATATTCATTGTACAAAAATATTTTGTAAATATATAAATTGACATACATTATGTTACACAAAAACAGAAAAACAAAAACCATTTAATTTGATTTAAATATTTATTAAAATAAATCAGTTTTGCTAACATGACATAAATGGTATTAGTAAACCAAATAATTAAAGTTAGTCATTAAATAGGATCACAACATTCGGTTTTACATTTTGTTCACTAAAACAGTTTATCAATCTACCAGCCCAGACGAGCGGTATATCCAAGTCCGTGGGAGCCGTACGCACCGGTGTACGCATTACCATATGATCAGTAGGCGAAAGAACCGGCAAGAGGAGAGGCGATGGCGCCATAGGCAAGAGGGGCCGCGTATGCGTTGTAGGCAAGAGGGGAGGCTACGGCTCCGTAGGCTTGTCTAGCTCCATAAGAGATGGGAGTGGCGTAAGAGATGGGAGCAGCCAGGTGTGCAGCACGTGCGATGGGAGCAACGAAGCCAGTAGCTACTGGAGCGGCGTGGGCGATAAAAGCTGGGTCTTTGCGTACAACGGCGTTGAATCCAGAGTGTGCGTCAGCAGCGTAGTCAACGGTGCGACGGGTGCCGTCTGATTCCAGCAGGGAGTATTGTCCCACTACGTTGTCTCCGAGGCGGGTCTCGTGTTGGCTCTTCACATCTCCGGTGTGAGGGTCCGAAACACCGTACGAGAAGCTATTGTAATTGGCACCATGGATGGCACTGCTGTGTGCTACTGCTACAAGCAGAGCGAAAATTGCAACCTAGAATATTAAATTTTGTATTATTTACTATAACTTAAAAAACATAGTCAATTAAATCTTTGAAAGTTGGATGGTTATTATTCTCTAATAAACTGTTTTTGGTTTTAGAGCTAAAATTACATAATTAAAATATGTAAAATAATAGATATTATTATGAAATTTAGTACAAAACATTATTAAATATACCTTGGAGAACATGTTGTTTTGTTAAATGTCGGTAAAAGAACTGATGAGTGAGCTACAATAACAGCCTTTATATACTGCTTCATTTTAATTAATATGCGTGCGAAAGTAATCAAACTTAGTACAGGAAATTTTGAAAGACCATGTACCAGACCGACTTATGTATACTAGGAAGCATTTTATAAAATATATTTACAAGAGACTTTTTTTAAGGATTTCAAGAGCTAGAAGTATATTAAAATAACATAAATTATTAATGATATTATGTATATTTTTTATAGTGTATATATATTTTTTATACATTAAATATTTTTATATATAAGTATTCAAGTATCTCTAAAGGTATATAGAAATATCCAAATCAAAATTATATTTAAAATTATTATTGCATTTATGAACTTCAAAATTAATTTATCTAAATACTATACGTGATTTGAACGAACTTATTTATTAGATAATAAACTTGTTAAGCCCTATATGTACAAAAAATATAGTATTTTATTTATATGATTATTTTAAAATGTTAACAGAAAGAACAATATAGGGTTTTATATTTTTCTGTCTGTAAATGTCGCTATTTTGGTTCCTATCTAAAGACTACTTTTGAAAACTCGATAATTTATTTTTAAACTTATGCTGAAAAGAAATACGTCTTTCAAAAATTTAAAAGAACTCAGTTATTTAGGACAGGTAGCCGCTTATGATTTAATGATATGACTTTAAAATGTTATTATAACAACTTTTACTAAAATTGTTGGTAAATATGTGTGCCATATTCTGTTTATCTATGTATAAAAAAAACTTTAAAAATGTAACAAATCAAATATATTGAAATAAAACTATTTTTAGGGATTTAACTCGCGTATATTGAATTAAATTTTAAATTTACATTTTAAATCTAACCCGACGTTTCGAATGCTTTGCAGCAATCGTGTTCACGGAAAGACGAGATGGAGGTGTCTGTCAGTAAGTCAGTTAATTAGTCATCTACCTCCAACGGTTTCTAAGCTTCCGAGCATACAGTTCAGGATTCACACAAAACGCACTAACAGTATCTTGAGGTCTTACAGTGCGGTTACAGACATGGGATTTTATATTTTTCAAAAGTGGGTCCCAGGTGTTAGATAATCCCCAACCATCTTCTCTATTAAAATTAGGATGTTAATAATTTCAATAGCCACACGAACCATTCTTGGAATGTAACGTTGTTCTTTAGCGAGGATTTTAGGTTTATCAAATCTTATATAATGATTGGGCTTGTCTATGGTATGTTCACACACTGCAGACTTCGATGTACGCCTATGCTTGATATCCGATATATGTTCCTTAACTCTTTTACCGATGCTCCTCTTTGTTTGACCTATGTATGACAAACCACAATCGCAGTCAAGTTTATATACTCCAGCACATTGTAAAGGAATATTACTTTTGATAGGTCTCAAGAATTGGCTCACTTTCCTTTGAGGTTTGTAGATAGTTTTAATAGAAACCTTTTTTAAGATGTTGCCGATTCTGTCAGTAACTCCTTTCACATATGGTAGTAGGGCCGGTTGACGCTCAACTGTGGGTGGCTTGATGTGGTTTCTGCGACGCTGGTGAGGTACGGGCAGGTGGTTGTTGAACAAGGCATGCTTGACATGCTGCAGCTCGTCCTCTAGGTGTTCAGCGTCACAGATGTTCAACGCTATGGCTGTTTTAAGCTATGGTATTGTTAATGAGTGTTGTTAACTTTAAAAATCTATATTGTACAGTATTTTTGGCGAGATGAAGATTTTTTTTTTGTCTGTTTATGCTTTTAGCCCTGTTGGCTATTACAGTGTTACCGGGGGAGCGGGTGGGAAATGTAGAGATACTGTACAAATCTCACCACCAAAATTAAGACTGTCGATGTTGATAATTTTTATATTTGTGCTAACATTTCTGATGACGTGATAGACAAGCAATCACTATTCTCGACAAAGCTGCACATTTTTTGTTAATTTAGTAGTCGTTTCTGAAGTCGGGCTTATTAAAAATATATTAGAGATAAAACTGTTTTGACAATGTTATATATTTTTTACACCAAACATGAAAGTTGTAAGCATGTATAATGGTTGGCAAATATCCCATTCATATTATTTTAATAATTTTATAGAGGTTTGTTGATTTTAGAATATAGATAGGTTGTAAAGAAGGTATTGAGTTTTTAATTAATTTTATATAAAACTTAGGTTGTAGTAAATATTACAAGATATATATATATATTTTAACAATTCATCTCTTATCTACGAACACGACGCCCGTGACTTTGACTATGACTTTTTACAATTAATATTTTTTAAAAAGATGGAGCTTGTTAGTGGGTAACTTAAAAATTATGATGGCTGATCCTTTTGCACAGTTATTGATTTTTAATGATTTTTAATAATATTATAACTAAATATGCCGGATTTTATATTAAATCTTTATAATAAATTAATTTACCCGTATAAGTTTATGTTGTTTATATACTTGTTTAATACAATTTTCTAACTAATTGATTTTATCAAAACGTTAATAATGATTTTAACTTTCATTATATACTTATATCTCATATTCCTAGTTCCAGTTTCTTAAAAAAAAAAGATTTTTTGTATCTTAAAGCTGAAATCGGGTTTAGATTATTAAACAAACATCTCGTATGATCTCAACTTTTTGTGAGTAGTTTTAGTCAAAATGAAGTTATCTCTATGTGTTAAATAAAAAGCATTAATTGCACTCGTATTCATAAACTAACTATTTTAATAAATGTTATTATTATGTCATAAACTCAAATAGTTTCGGTGGGATTGTTTATTCAATACGGTTTTACATGCCAAATATATCTATGTTTACGAAATGTGATTTTGCCAGTAGTACACATTTATTTCTCTGACAAAAATAATAAATGTAAAATAATTTGTAAATATAAAGATTTACATATATTATATTACACAAAACAAAAACAATTTAATTTTATTTAAATGTTTATTCAAATAAATCAGTTTTATTATAAGGCCTAAATGGTATTGGTAAACCAAATAATTAAAGTTAGTCATTAAATAGGAAAATAGGATCACAGCATTCGGTTTTACATTTTGTTCACTAAAACAATTTTTCAATCTACCAGCCCAGACGAGCGGTATATCCAAGTCCGTGGGAGCCGTACGCACCGGTGTACGCATTACCATATGATCCGTAGGCGAAAGAACCGGCAAGAGGAGAAGCGATGGCGCCATAGGCAAGAGGGGCCGCGTATGCGTTGTAGGCAAGAGGGGAGGCTACGGCTCCGTAAGCTTGTCTAGCTCCATAAGAGATGGGAGTGGCGTAAGAGATGGGAGCAGCGACGTGTGCAGCACGTGCGATGGGAGCAACGAAGCCAGTAGCTACTGGAGCGACGTGGGCGATAAAAGCTGGGTCTTTGCGTACAACGGCGTTGAATCCAGAGTGTGCGTCAGCAGCGTAGTCAACGGTGCGACGGGTGCCGTCTGATTCCAGCAGGGAGTATTGTCCCACTACGTTGTCTCCGAGACGGGTCTCGTGTTGGCTCTTCACATCTCCGGTGTGAGGGTCCGAAACACCGTACGAGAAGCTATTGTAATTGGCACCGTGGATGGCACTGCCGTGTGCTACTGCTACAAGCAGAGCGAAAATTGCAACCTAGAATATTAAAATTTGTATTATTTACTCTATAAATAAAAAATAACATAGTCCATTAAAACCGTAAAAGTTGGATGGTTATTATTTTCTAATAAACTGTTTTTGGTTTTAGAGCTAAAATTACACAATTTAAAAAATTTTAAGTAACATATATTGTGATGAAAATTAGTATAAAACATTATTAAATATACCTTGGAGAACATGTTGTATTGTTAAATGTCGGTAAAGGAACTGATGACTGCGCTACAATAACAGCCTTTATATACTGCTTCATTTAAATTATAATGCGTTGGAAAGTAATCAAACTTATATGGAAACATTTGCAAACTAGCAAGGTTTTTTAAAAAAATATTTTTTCAAGAGACTTTATTTCTATATTTAAAGAGCGAGAAGTATATTAAAATAACATTACATATTAAACATATATTCTATAATTTGTTTAGTGTAATATAAATTTAATATTTGTATATATAATACCCTAGGTATCCTAGCATCTCTATAGGTAATATATTCAAAATTAGAATTAGAAATATTTAAAAATATAATTTTATTTAAAATTAATATTACAGTTATTAACTTCAAATTGTATTTATCTAAATACTATACCTGACTTAAACGAACTTAATTATTAAATAATAGAATTGTTAAACCTCTTATATAATGTATAAAAATATATTATTTTATTTATAAAATTATTTAATAATTTTCACAGAAAGAACATAATAGGTTTTTTTTTCTGTGTATATAAATAGAGTTTTTTTATTTTTTTATATGGTTTAGGGCAATGCTTGACTACATTCCACCTGATAATAAGTGGAGACTTTCGGTGATGGAAGGAAGACGGGGGAATTAAGTCGTGTAATTTCTGCGCACACTCACCAAAATGTATCCTATAGAATACTGAGAGGCTAGCAATTTTACGCCGGTGTTCAAGGCTTTGGGAGTCGGCTTCGACCAATTCGGGATCGCCTATAAGCCTCTCTGCTCACCTCTCAATTGAGTCCAGAAACGCAAGATGAGACTTTGCGGCACCAGCAAATATGTGACCACAGTACTCTACACACGACCGGATCTGTCCCGGTGTAAAGTACTGCCGAACCTTCGCAAGAACGGCAAGCTTTGCTGCTGCTGCTCTTGCTCTGGACTCAATGAACCGACCAAAGTTGAGGATCGAGGAAATCTCTAAGCCTAACAACTGAAGCCGGTCACTGTATTCCAAGGATACATTCTGGAAAGTAGGAGCCAAGGTGAAAGGGCTCCTTTTGGCGGTGAACAGACACGTCTGCGTTTTGGTGGCGTTGAATTTGACAAGATTGGCATTGCTCCATGCGGAGACTGCCTGAAGTTTGTCATTCAAACGCTGCACCATGGCTTCTCTTTCAGACTGTATTTGATTTCGACTAGCCCGACTACTCGGCAGATATCTTTCTACAACTGTGCTGTCGTCTGCATACCCATAGATACCGGGCTTTAACAGATCATTAATATGCAGCAGAAAAAGAGTTGCAGAAAGAACGGACCCCTGAGGCCCTCCGGCATTTATTGTCAAGGGTTCCGAGGAACACCTGTCAACAACCACTCGGAGAGATATATTGGTTCCTAATTATTGATTGCTTTTTAAAAACTTCATAATGGATTTTTAAAATTATACAGATATAAATTACATATTTCAATACAACACAAATATTTTTGACAGGTAGCCAGCCGCTTATGAGTTAATTTTATAACTTAAATTTTTTTACTTTTATAACTTTTACAAAATAAAATCATAAATATGTGTGGTATCTTTCGCTTATCCATATTTAAAAATGGTAAGTCAAAATTAAATAAAAACAATTAAAAAAAAACCCGATAAAAAAGATGGATAAAAAGGATAAAAATATTGTTATTATGTACTTATTGAAGTCGTTGCGTAAGGGGACCGTTGTACGTACGTTAACGGTGGTGTCTTTTTCACAAAATTTTACAAGCTAATGAATAAGGACTTAGACTATATGATTTGATACTGTTATTTCGTTACTTGCCCTGGTAATTTGTGCTCCGTTGCTCCGGCGTTCTGCCGTCGGAGGACGCTAGTGTCCAAATGTCCTTAGCTTCCCTCCTGACTAACGACGCCCCGAGCCGAGGTCCGTGTCTCAATCTGAGACGCCCTCGGGACGTCGTTCCCCATGGGGGCCCATCTGGCCCCCCCTTGTTAAGGGTGGGTCTCCAGACCCACCCGCTCCCCCGGTGACGCTGTAATAGCCAACAGGGCTAACAGTATAGACAAAAAAAAAAAAAAAAAAAAAAATGCCCTGGTAACTTACTTGAATTTTGAATTCTTAATTTAGCGGTCCCCCGACGCAACGACTTCAATAAGTATATAATAATATTATTTTTATCTTTTTTAGACGTCTCTTTTATCGGGGGTTTGTTATTTTTTTATTATTTTTCTTCTTTTAAAATTATATATTTTTTTCTATGTGTACAACATAGTAAATGAATAAACGAACACACTAATTTTAGTTGTTTAGGTTCTTACTATGAATATTGTGTAAAAATTTTTCACCAGCACCAATAAATCTCAGTATCTTGAATTCGACTACGTCTGTTTCCACCATACATAGCTAAGAACCATCTTGACGTACTAACCTTAAGTTAAAAAAAAAACGAATTCAAATCTCGAATTGATCGGAGCCGACCTCCAAAGCCTTGAGCACAGGCGTAGAATTGCTAGCCTCTCAGTATTCTATAGGATACATTTTGGTGAGTGTGCGCAGGAATTACACAATTTAATTCCCCCGTCCCCCTTCCATCACCGGACGTCCCGACGCACGGCAGGTTTTTATCCTTTTGTTGTGGACATTCCACCTGTCCGAACGAAGCGCTTTGCTTCCTCATTTTTACTGCGTACAGCAAAGGATTGGAACAGCTTGCCTGCGTCGGTATTTCCGACCGAATACAATGTGGGTGTCTTCAAGCGAAGAGTGAATAGGTTGCTAGGGTAATGCGCCTTACCACCTAAGACTACATTCCACTTACCATCAGGTGGAATGTAGTCAAGCATTGCCCTAGAGAATATATAAAAAAAAAAAAAAATAAATAAAATCTGTCCACTCGTTTACCTACTACGTTGCCAGAGATATACAGAGATACGTATCTGCGTATCTATGCAGATACACAGGTCAAACTTATAACACCCCTCTTTTTGGGTCGGGGATTAAAAAGTGTAACAAAACAAATAGGGTTTAAACCTGCGAGCTCTGGGAGTTGAACGCCGTGGCTATTCCGAGCTATCGTATCGTTAATGGGTGTTGTTAACTTTAACGATCTATATTTTTTCAGTATTTTTGTGAGATGTAAAGATATTGAAAAAATCTCACAACCAAAATTAAAACGGCCGATGTTGACATTTTTTCTATATTTGTGCTTACATTTCTGGCGGCGTGATAATCAAGCAATGACTGTTCTTGATAGAGCTATACATTTTTTATTAGTTTTTTCTGAACTCTTTGTGCATAGTCTTGATCAAAATCAAGTTAGATATAAGTGTTAAATAAAAAGGGTTATTTGTATTCATAAGCCAACTTAATTTTACGGTTTATTTAAACTCCAATAGGTTTTGTGGGATTGTTCGTTGAATACGGTTTTAGGAAACATATATGTTCATATTATAGTTTTAAGTCTATTAATAGCTTTAAAAATCACCTTAAAACCACTCGTTACCTTTGTAAATTTTCTTATATTTATATATCATATAGCAGTAATATGTATAGTATGGTATATAATACAATATAAAGTGTTTTTTTTATATTTAATAATATATATTTATTATATGTTTATGTTAGTATGTATGTATATGTAATATTGTACAAGTTATCAACGTAATATGTATGTAAGTAATAGGTTTTGTTTCAATATTTTATGCTCTAACTACTGCTTAATATAATAAAATTATCCTTTTACTCGTCGGTTGCCTGTAAGAGATTCCTTTTAGTAATAAGGTCGCCTTTGTACCAAGTGTTTTTGATTTTTCCACAAATTTGTTGTTTTTGCTTTTTAATTACCTATTTGTGTACAATAAACTGTTATAAATAAATAAATAAATATATTCTAAATAAATCTCCGTTTATGAAATGTGGTTTTGCCAGTACCTAGTACACATTTACTTCTTTGTACAAAAATGTTTTGTAAATATATAGATTAACATATATTATGTTACACAAAAACAAAAAAAAACAAAAACCATTTAATTTGATTTAAATATTTATTTAAATAAATCAGTTTTGCTAACATGACATAAATGGTATTAGTAAACCAAATATTTAAAGTTAGTCATTAAATATGATCACAGCATTCGGTTTTACATTTTGTTCACTAAGAGAGTTTATCAATCTACCAGCCCAGACGAGCGGTATATCCAAGTCCGTGGGAGCCGTACGCACCGGTGTACGCATTACCATATGATCCGTAGGCGAGAGAACCGGCAAGAGGAGAGGCGATGGCCCCATAGGCAAGAGGGGCCGCGTATGCGTTGTAGGCAAGAGGGGAGGCTACGGCTCCGTAGGCTTGTCTAGCTCCATAAGAGATGGGAGTGGCGTAAGAGATGGGAGCAGCCAGGTGTGCAGCACGTGCGATGGGAGCAACGAAGCCAGTAGCTACTGGAGCGGCGTGGGCGATAAAAGCTGGGTCTTTGCGTACAACGGCGTTGAATCCAGAGTGTGCGTCAGCAGCGTAGTCAACGGTGCGACGGGTGCCGTCTGATTCCAGCAGGGAGTATTGTCCCACTACGTTGTCTCCGAGACGGGTCTCGTGTTGGCTCTTCACATCTCCGGTGTGAGGGTCCGAAACACCGTACGAGAAGCTATTGTAATTGGCACCGTGGATGGCACTGCTGTGTGCTACTGCTACAAGCAGAGCGAAAATTGCAACCTAGAATATTACATTTTTATTATTTACTATAACTAAAAAAACAGTCAATTAAATCCTTAAAAGTTGGATGGTTATTATTTTCTAATAAGCCGTCTTTGAGCTATAATTAAATAATTAAAAAAATGTCAAATAATATGTATTATGTTGAAATTTAGTATAAAACATTATTGAGTTTACCTTGGAGAACATGTTGTATTGTTAAATGTCTAAAAAGAACTGATGACTGAGCTAACAAAACAGCCTTTATATACTGTCTTATTTTTTTATTATGCCCGAGAAAAGCAGGCAATCAAATTTAGTACAGCAACTTGTGAAAGACTTATCCGTTCATACGTATGTGAGTATAAGGAAGTATCATTATTGAACTTGTTTGCAATGGTTTTGTTAGTAAAAGTTTTTGTAGGATGAAAATTTAATATGTTATTCCTTAATAGCAATAAACGATAGTATATATTTCTTTCAAATTTTGTCTTTTCAAGTATTCTATTTTAGTTAAAGTCGCTATATTTAACTTGTAGTTCAAATTTTATTTTAGTTTTTCAAAAATACAGCAAAAGCACTTGGACTTTTTACCAATTTGAGGATAAGCTCCTGCCAGTGATTATTTATAAATATTTAAACAAAAAAAAATGTTTAAGAGAATTAATTTTATTCACTAAAGCAATTCTATTGAGGTTATTTTGACCTGTATAACAGATGTTGAGCTACGTTATTACTAACTATGACCGAGGTCATTTTTTAGGTTTAAGAGATAAAAAAAAGTAGTAAGAGAATTATAATATAATGCGCACATTTATTACAACATTTACGTATTACACTTTTGGCTTAAATTGTATATATATATGATATAATTTTTTTTTATTTATGCTTACAAACTGAAACAAAAAATTGTTGTGTGGTTTGGTAAAAGAGAAGTAGCATCTAGCTAAATTAAAATTTTCTGTTTCAATGTATTAAAAAAAATAAAACATAAAGGAATTATGTATTTTTTTAAATAACATAGAAGCTACAGTATAATAATTATGTATTACTTTTTTTTATTACATCATATAAGCGTTTAGTCCTTCGCAAGAGCGCGGAAGGAATCAATCTAAATCAAAACTAAACAATCTGTAGAGTTTGTAAAAGAAGGTTGCTCCAAAAAAAAAAAACAAAATCGAAGCCTTATTCTTATTTAGACGCGGCTTTTGATTGGACTCTTATGATGAACACATATAAAAGGCATTACAAAATCTCTGGGGATGTTGGTATTTCGTCATCCAGACCGGACTTATTCCTGTATTCTAAACATCTGAGGCGCGTGATACTTGTGCTCACTGTGCCCTGGGAAACAAAAATCCCCAAGGATCACACATTTAAACTTAGTAAGTATTATGAACTGACAAACGAACTATCCAGGAATAATTATAGTTATCTTGTACATGGTAGAAGTGGGTGCTGAAGGTATCACAGCAAAACCTCTCTATAACTATATTAAAGACCTTGGCCTTTCTAGAACTAGCATTGGTTCATTTCTAGAAGTTATTTCGAAGGCAGCATTAGTAGGTTCTTTCCAATTTTTTTAGGTAGGGAGAGGAGTGTAGACAGTAAAGGTGAGCATGTTTGCTTAGCACAAAAAAGCTCCTTTAACCTACACCTGGGTTGCAAGTTCCAGGCCATTGCTTGAACTTTTCTCCTTGCAACGCGATGAGCCCGGCATCTGCACGTGAATCCATCGAATGCAAAGAAGCAACGTGATACATGATCAAATTTAATATGAACAGTTGATATAGGTGCTTAAAAATAGATAGTGTAGGGATTTAAAAATAACATAAGTCTAAAAAAACCGACTTTAAAACTAAAAAATCATTATCATTAAAGTAGGCATTTCATTGTATTAATTTGCTCGTATCCATTTAAGTGGTTAAATAAAATTATTTGTTTAAGGCTTGGCACCGGCATCCAACCTTTTAGTAAATAGGACATAATAATAATAGGTAGTATACAATAAGTATTATCTCCTTTATTATTTTTTATTTTTAAAGTAGGTTTTTTTACCGCAGGTATTTTTATTTAATACTTTTTAGTTTATCGCTACATCACATCATTACATCAACCGTACAGCAACCGAGTCTGCTCAGCAATGTGAGAACCGGCTAGCAGCAGCGCGTCAGACTTCACAAAGACTTCGTTCAATGAATGAGCGTAATTTTATAACCACCATAAATCGATATGCTGAAGTACCATGGACAGTCTGTAAGAAATAATTATATCCTAAACAACAGATGTCATTAGTCACAGCACGTTTCGATTTCCTTCCGGAAGAGCTAGTGCAAAACTTGGACAAAAAGGGTCATAAAATAAAAACTAATGGGCCTATCTAAATTTTTTTTATGGGACCAATTTGAAACTATTCCGCATCAATCAAAAAAAGAATTACGTAAATCGGTTCAGAAACCTCGGAAAAATCGGTGTACATACATAAAAAATATATATATACCGGCCAAATTGAGATAATCCTCCTTTTTGAAGAAGTTGGTTAAAAATAAAAGAAAGAAAGTGGTTTAAGAACATGTGTTTGGTTTAAGTGTAAACCGTGAACACTTTGAATAATTGTTTTGAAAAACGGATATAAACTTTGCTAATCAGATGTTTATAACACACGAAATTATTTTAGAAGATTATATAAATTAAATAATAGAATGTTATAAAAAGAATATAAGATAATAATTAAAAGAAATAAAATATTAAAAATAATAACGACGATGTCATCTTAATCTACATGAGAGAAACGATATATAAAAACATAAGTAAAATTAAAATATTTTAAATCAGCACAAAGTACAAAATCAATGGACCAAGGTAACTTTCACAGTGGTGCATCTGAATCTTATTAGACTCATATCACACAATAATAGTGTTTTGGTTTTTAACATTATTTTTTCATTTCTGATAACCCTTATATAACTAGGTGTAGCGGAAAGTCAAAGTAACAAATCAAATGAATTTAGCATAAACCCAATGTCAAGAGCGAAATTTCAAAAAGTCTTTTTCTTTGAAAAAATATTTTAAGCTTCCAGAAAGACATTATGATAATAACATGATAGTATAAATTCTCCGATTCCCGTATCATAAAAAAGATATATATGTTTTTTTTGTTTTGAAAGTATTATTGATTGTTATGGTAAATAAAATAAAAAATACACAGTATTTTTAGAAATTAGTAATTTGCTTGTAGTTTACATATGTTGATTAAGGTTTAGAAAAATGCACTAAAGATATTTTAGGATGGCTACAATTTGCAGAAGTGAATTATTAGATTAAAAACAACACTAGTCATTACCAATTTGTTTTGTTCTAAATCAATTATTAAGTTACTAGTAGGAACTTCTCATTATTCTCAAATTTAAAATATAATACGGAAGGAAAATCAAGAATAAAGGAGTGATTTTGAAATACTAATAATAATAATTTCGCCATAGTTCTTTACGTAAATTTTATTAACTTAAAAAATATTAAACGAAATAAGCGTAGCATGCGAACCAATATTAATAATAATATCACAGGACAAATTACACACATTGATTTAACCCCTAAGAAAGCAAATTATTTGCTTGTGTTAAGGGTGTTAGACAAGGATACAAATATATAGAAATATCCATTATAAATACTGAAAATATATTCAATAAAATAATAATAATAAACGTCCAAACCCAGAAATACAGACATCTATGCTCATCACATATATGCTTGTCCCTGACGGGAATCGAAGCCCCATTGTGTCGCTATAAGTTAGGTTTCTGCGCTAATCACTCCACCAACGGAGCGAGTATTGAATTTTAGAACCAAAAAAAAACAATAAAAACGTTTATTCATTTTAAAAGTAGGATAATTAACTGGGTTAAGTTTTGTATCGTAAGTACGTTGGAAAAATTTCAAGGAGTAAATATATGAATAGTTACATGTTACATATTTTTTAATAATGCTACTTATTGTATTTTTTTTAATGCTGATCCTCTGATCACTGTACGTTGTAATTTTAAATTAATTTTCAAAGAAACAAAACATTTACTTGTAAAAAGTTTTTATTTGATCACAGCATTTACATTCATCAATCATAACCATCGTCATAATAATTAATTACGTAGGTACATACATAAATAAATTCTTATATCAACATTTAGTAATGTCCGAGACCATGGGCACCATATGCTACACCATGTGCGAGGGGACCGGCAACGGCACCATGACCCCAGGCAGCACCATGAGCCAAGGAAGCACCGTGACCCCAGGCAGCACCATGAGCCAAGGGAACGCCATAGGCGAGGGGAGCAGCAACAGCAGCATGGGCAAGAGGAGCGACCACTCCTCCATGGGCTACAGACGTAGAGTATGCGGAGTGGGACACCGAGGGACCAGCAGCGTATGCAAGATGACCGGCATGGGCAAGAGGAGCAGCGTGTCCGGCATAAGCAAGAGGACCGGCATGGGCAAGAGGAGCAGCGTGGGCAAGAGGTGCTGCAATGACAGCTGGGGCAGGGTGTGCAATGAGTGCGGGATCCTTGCGTACAATGGCATTGAATCCAGAGTGGGCATCAGCGGCGTAATCAACAGTACGGCGACTGCCATCAGACTCTAGCAGGGAGTACTGTCCGACAACGTTATCGCCCACCCGAGTTTCGTGCTGGCTCTTCACATCTCCGGTGTGGGGGTCGGCAACGCCATATGAGAAGCTGGTGTAATCAGCACCATGGATAGCGCTGCCTCGTGCAGCCGCTACCAGGAAAGCGAGAACGATGAACTGTAAGAAAATATCAGAATGTAGTACTTGAGACGTTACATTATATAAGAAAACCTTAAAGTTCAATTCAAAATATTTTTATTTTAATTGCATCACAATAAAAAAGGTACTGTTCTCTTATGTTCAAGTAATAAAATGTAGTTTTACCTTAGCTGCCATTTCGAAACGTTTGGTATTACTGCACAGCGAACTGAGAATGATAAGTCCTGGCCACAATAGGGCTTTTATATAAGTCCTGTACAATCATTCGGCGCTATTAATAGGAAATAAATGACAAGTATGCCTTCTAGGTCAAGCGAAGTGAATGTTTTTCAGAGTTCAATTTCGTTAGCAAACACCGAACAATTATTAGTTATGCGGAACTGGACTGCGAGTACGTTGCCGGACCACGCCAAGTATCTTTAGTAAGATATAAGTTTATAATGTACAAAGGAAATATATCTATGTTATCGTTATTGACCGTAACAGTATCCGTTTCTAAACTATTGACCTTCACAAAGTTGCTAGGTTTACAGATATTTGTGTTAATTACTTTACTTTAAGTAACGGCTTGGAATGCTTTGTATAACACATTTATATTTAAATATGTTAAGGTCAAATTGTGAAATAACTTAAACTCTAACTTAATAATAAAATTATAAGAAAAGTGTTCGTTCAAATTGATTTATTATATACATTATTTACAAATAACACTTTCATAAAATAATAAAGATTTTGTTTATCGTGTCGACCATTTGAATAATTTTAAGCATTTAGTAGATACGTCCGAAGGGGTACTGGGGGTATGCGTAAGGGTAGGCACCGAATCTCGAGTAACCGTAGGGGGTAGCGTAAGAGTAACCGGGGGCAGCATAAGCGTAGCTCGGGGCAGCATAAGGTAGAGCAGTAGTCAGGAGGGCAGGGTCTTTACGGACAATCGCGTTGAACCCTTCAGCTCCGGCAGCGTAGTCTACGGTACGACGGGTGCCATCTGATTCCAGCAACGAGTATTGTCCTTGAACATTGTTTCCAGCCCGGCTTTCAACTTGGTTCTTAAAGTCTCCGGTGTAAGGATCGGCCACTCCATATGAAAAGCTTGAATAATCAGCGTTGGCAACAGCCAGTAGAGCAACCAAAGCGACGATCTGAAAGAAAGAATACGAAAACAAAATGCTTTTAATTGTACCCTTAATTTAGGATTACTAAGTTATTTGAGGTAATTTACCTTGGCAACCATTTTGATGATAAATGAGTTTGGAGAAGATAGTTGTGGTTACGTTGATAAGTCTAGTGACTGTGATGCTGTTGTTATCGTCTCATTGGCTTTTTATATAAAACTGTTGATCCAGTTTTACTTATCCTGTTTGAATAAAAAAGAAATCCAGGAAATGTTTAAAAGTCAAGAGCACACGGGCGATGCACTCGTAAAATACCAGCTGACATCGATTGTTTTGTTTATGAAGAGCTTTCGCCTCATAGTTTACTTGCAGTGGGTAATATGGCCTTGAATGGGAATAATAATATGCTCGTTGCAATATTTATAAAGGGTATACGATCTTATATAATTTAATTATATCATAAGACATTTTAGATATTAGCTAATTGAATTATTATATCATTAATTCACTTGAAAAAATATCAACTAATGATTATTGTATTTACCTCCCATGATATTAAAAAAAAAATGTGGTATGAAAATGTATAAAAAATTTATTTGTTTTTTTTAAGTATATTAAGAGTAAATCAAAGTCAGATTATTTGCAACCATTTATTCATACATATAATATAACTTGCATGTTATTTTGGAATTAACAACTTTGATCATTTAAAGTTGATTTATTTTTTTACCTATTTAGTAATTACGAATAACAATCTAACAAGGTTAATGCCAGAGTCTTATAATGTTTGATACGCTCAGTGCTTTTCAGGTCTTATTATTCAAATGAAGAAAGTGGTCTAATAATAATGTTCAATGTTCATTCCGCTACATTTTAACCCATATAAGGTTTAATATAACGATCAAAGGGAGATGACAAAAAACCGATAAGGCGCTGGTTCGTGCCAACGCTGACAAGCACTACTCGGTTCGATAAACACATTAAACGTGTTTGATAGCAAATTACGAGTATAAGAGTTCTAGTTCACCAAATTCAATAGAAACACTATCAATCAATTAAAGAAAACTTAAAATAAATGCAAATTACAATTTGAATTCAAAATAACATTATCCGGCTTTAGTCATATGGTGTAAGGGCGGTGAATGCTAGATGCTAGTTCCAGGGATGTAAATTAGAATATGAAGGATGAATGATCGAGTGCTTAATGATTGTAACTGGAATAGGTGTCACAACAGGTACGTTTTCGGGCCAGCCTTGGGTGCTGTAGGAAGCTGTGCTAGCTGTGTTGGTTTGCTTTTCCTGAGGTTTGCTTGTTGTTCTGGTAGTTTCCTCCTGAATGTTTTGCCTGTTTGATTCTCTAGGTGTCTGATTCTCTGGGTTCATGGGTTTACCTTCATTGTTGACTGTTGCCAGAAAACCTGTGTTATCATTAGCAGTGTAGTCAACTGTTCTTTTGATACCATCAGGCTGTATCAAGGAGTACTGTCCTATAACAATGTCACCACGTCTACTCTCGTGTTGGCTTTTAATGTCTCCGGTATGATCATCATTTACATCGTAATTGAAACTGTAATTTGGTTCTGGGTAATGTCCAAAGAGTATTGGTACTGGAACTGGGTGTAGAAACATGCATTGAGCAGACACGAAGAAAGCGCAAAAGAATGCCAGCTGTTAAAAACATATAATATTTGTAAAACATATTTAACAGAAGTAAAAATGTTGTCTCAAAACGCTAAGTTAAGGATTGGTAACTTTGTACTGCCACGACATAAAATTATTAATTAATTTAAATAGATGTTCAAGTAAATGTAATTTATTATACCTGAGGACTCATGTTGTATGTTTCTTGGTTGGTGTTGGTTGGTTGTTGCACTGATGCCAAGTGTGATTAGAAAATAATTCCTTCGAAATTTATATATGAAGAAATGAAAAATAATACGTCTTGCATAATCAGTATTGGATATCTGAGATATTGAGTATTTGTTACATATTGAATCTAGAATCCGCAAGAAATTTAATAGCCTAAGTTTGTCAAAGCCATATTTTGCGAGTGAGCTGAGTATTGTTTTATATTATTATTATATGTAGTAAGTTACGATATACACTACAGTTGTAATAAAAATATTCTACGTTCCGATACTTTGCATAATTCGTTGCCTTGCATAATATTTTGATTTAACCCTGAACTTGTTTATAATGACCGTGGCAATGAACTTACACTGCAGCGCCTAAAGCATTAAAAAATCTTGACCTTTACAGTCGGCGAAGAATCACTAGTGTGTGAATCATAATAACTTTTAAGGTAATTATAATCTAAAGGTGTAAGGGATATGGTGTACTATTCTTTACACCGATGATGTTGAAAGTAATCTCTTGTTTCTTGGGTATTTTGGTATTAGTCACATGGGAAAGCGTTTAATTTTTTTTTTTTAGTTTTATTGTTTTTATATATTTTATTATATTATATATATAGTTTAATGGTGTTATAAAAATTTGATCTGATTGTATTAACATTAATGAGCAACAAAAATTATGATCACTTGAAATATATTTATTAGGTATAGTTAAATATCAAATTATGTCGTTTTGTAACATTTTAAAATAAAAATTAACTAAAAAAATTTAATTGAGCATCTCAATTATTATATACATACCTATACATATCTACATTTATGTGTTAAATAAATATTAATATTATATGTTAGCGGGTTGCTGGAAGTTGTAATAATTTAATGAAGAAATGACGAAGAATGTCTTATATTTTAAACCAAACATAGAACATCAGTATGATATGAATGTTTTACATCTGTTTCACGTTAGATGATGAATGCTATAATTAAGATGAACATGTTATTATGTTCTCGTTTGACTCAAAAGTACTCTTAATTATAATATACAAAATTATATTCTCAAGTACCGTTACATAAGACAGGCGGATATTTTTTATTTGAGACAATGTAATTTCGAAAAAATATTTTAATTTTGTATGAGATTTTATTCTGAAATACTGTAAAAATATTTTCGGTATATTTATAAATATAGAATGGAGTATTTTTGGTTAACAACCTTCTTTTCTTGAGTTCTTCCATACTTTTTTGGGCCCATTATTGTAAAAGTCATTCCGGAATCGAAGGTCACTACGTGTCGATACACTTTATCTATAACAAAAATTCTGCCTTCAACTCAGTCAAGCTATTTTTTCTATATTATTAATGGTTCAACGAACTTACATTTTTACAGACGTAATAAAATTGCATTTCTTTTACGGACTAAAATACTTTTAAGTGAAAAAGAAAAGGATAATCCTAAGACGTGTAACAACGAATTTAGTATTGCAAAATTGTAGGTACTTAAAAGTTTCTTTAATAATGAAGAAGCAGAAGAACCCATTTTGTATTGGTAGTATTTTGTATTAGTAGTATTTTGTACTAGTAGTACACCTACATATACAAAATCGCTTCTTCTGTTTCTTTATTATTAAAGAAAATTTTATTTTACTCTATATTTATTTACCGCTACAATATTTTTACCTTTTCTTAAAAATATTATTATATCAAGTCACATATATTTTATAAGACACTACAATATTAGAGACTTGTACTATTTATATAAATTGTTATAATGCTTTATCAATATCTATTGATACATTTATATTATTTTACTATCAGGCTAGGTTTTAGGCAACAAACAGACCCTTATTCGTTTGATAATGAATGTTAGCTGAACGTTTTTTAAGGGAACCTAAAAAGTATTCAGTACATGTCATGGACGACTAAACATCTAATCTCATATAAATATAATAAAAGTATTACACAAGATGATATGCCGTGCTCAGAGTTCATAAAAAAGTACATCGAATAAGTTCTAAAGTACTCCGGTAAATTCCGAAATAATTGACGGAAGTAGAGCCGGGTAATTAAGTAAGTATGTACATATATAATATAATATGTATACTTATTACTATTATATCAAAAACAAGCAAACGCTATCCTATAAGACCTTCTTCTGCAAGATGCAATTTATTTTCTATGGGTAATCTTTATATGCTTATTTATTGCGATATGCAAGAATGGGTGTAATAAATAAATTAACAATACATAATTATATTACTAATATATTACATTATATTTCATATAACGTGTTTATATTGTTAGCTATTTATTAAAGGACACGCTTGTAAATTGTATATGTTGCCTCACTTTACTAGAAACTAATAGTTCCCACGCTCATTGTCAGAAGGTTAGCACTAGATTATATGTGACATATATTCTTACATCAAAGTAATATGTTTAGTCGTCACAGCAATATATTATCATTTATTGTTAATTAATTCTTGACCATTAACGTTTTATGTCTAGAATTATTTAAAAAAATATGTCCAATATTTAAAAACACTTACAATAAATTAAAGTATCCTAGAGTATTTTTTTTTGTTGTATTTAATATGAACATGTTTATGTTAGTGTTTTTATTTGCATATTAAATTTGAGAATTCATATGATTTTAATTTAAAATATTTACTCAAAATATATAAAGCAATATCAGTATAATTAATGTTGTTTTAATAAATTGCACTGAAGGCCTTAAATTGCGTCTCATATTAATTATAATTACATATTATTGTACTCTGATTATTTCATATTTATTTATTTACATAACAGTTATTTCATAAATATAATAAATGCAATTCATACGTGACATATTGTAGAGGGAAATTTATTCGTCATTTAATCGAGACATTTATAATACGGAACAAATACAAAAAAAATACATTTACGCAACCTTGATTTTATTGCTCGGTAAATAATTGATCCCCTTTATGACCAATCAGCGAACAGATTGGAATCAATAGCAAAATTTATTATAAATGGCCAAGCCTCTGTGATTAATCTAAACCAGGAAAACTTTGCAAAAGTTGTTTGACCAAATTATTTCGAATAATTACAATGTACGTAAGTATAACAAAACATAATTGGTTGCGCCCACTCTAGTTGATCTTATTTGGGTGAACAAAAACACTATGTAGGTACCTTTTATGAGTTGAGGGATTATTGACATTTATTTTAAATATGAAAGTGTGTGTATGTAACATTTAATGTTATGGAGCTTAAATATCTTTTAGGATTACGCTATCATTGGACAGATGATGGCAGTGTTACATATCTATCTATCTATATCTATATATATCTACTTTCTTATCGTCTGAGTCCAAGTCCAAAGTTTACTATTGATCAGGTATTGCGATTTTTAGGTGATCATGATTTATAATCTGGACTACAATGTTTTACTAGATAATAGTCCTATTTTTATTACTAGAACTCGTTTGTAATGCATGTGCAATTTTCATAAATTAGATGTAATATAGTCTCTCTGTGTGTCAGGAACAACACGATTGTTGCAAAATAATTAATCAAATGGAAGCATATTACTCGTTTCGAATAAAATACTTGTTATAATTGATATCTATATATAAAATTATTGTTAAAACGTTGAGGATAAACTTAATTAATAATTATAAACTAAATTTGAATTTCGTATAATAACATAAAAGTTTTTACCTTCATTAATTACATATTAATGTTATTCAACATACACTTAGTGGTTTTGTGCATCGTTCTCATTCAAGAGTAAGAACGAGTTGTGCATCGGTCAGTGACCCGAGATGAGCGCATGAATGAACGCGATAGATGACATTGACTGAATACGCTTCGGTATAATTTTCATTAACGATACCTCTCGTTAGAGAGTCGTTACTTCCTTTACAGAAATATCCGAAGGAGCAACTTATTAGACTATACCTAAGTAACAAATGGTCAAATGTGGAGAATGGTAATTGTGGTATATATTTAATTACCGTTGCGGCCCTTTAGAATTGAAGTTACAAAAGTATTATTTATGTGCATATAGAAAATAACCCCTTTATTAAATACTTATTTTTATTAAAGCAATAATTATTACTAAAATAAATTATTGTATCCTATTAGTTAAAATAATTATATGTAAATAATAATTGTTATAAAATTGCAAATATTTAATCGTTTTTTATACTTTTTATTACCGTCATTTTCAATGACATGTAGTTAGGCACAATAGACCGAACTCCAGACATAGGTAACTTGAACGAAAGGTGGCCTTACATATGACTTTGTATGGAATGCGGATCATGAGAATATGTAAGGTCAGTATAACAATAGCAATTATTACTAAATACTTTTTACTTTACTAAACTCAATAGCTTTTTCTTCACACATATAAATGATTTAACGCCGATAGAGATAAATATTACAGTATTGATTTATAAAATAAGGAAATTACAATGCTCACAAAATAATGCCAACCGGTTTTAACAACTTTTCATGCAGACCGTACGAGCGGCAACTGCGTATGCGCACCAAGGTCGCAAGCTTAATTTATCAAATCCTTTGTTTACAACCATTAATGTACACTATTAACTTGTAAGTATACCGCCGTCTGTTCGACTTATTATTTGGCATTTAAAAGTTACGTTTGCATACATTTATTGATGTCCTTGATAAAATTGCTATAAGCATAATTACACGTCTTATGGTCTATGACTAAAGTACTTAAAAGTGAAAGGCCGGTCAGTTTCTAGGCCGTGAATACGTGCGGTGGCCAGATTATAGGACTGGGCATTTCATTCAAATGACTCAGGGAGTTATTTTATATTTTAGCAAGTATATTACGTGTACCATAAGTACCTGTATATGCTATAAGTTTACCGATTTGAAAGGTAATTTTCCTCTGGATTAGTACAATCAATGTTCAAAACAATTTTAAAAGAACTACCTATTTGTCTATGGTTTTCTGTATGCTTTGCATAACAATTTTGTTATATATTAAATTTTAATACTTTAATATTAGTTTTTATTCAACTGTGGTTTCAAGTATTATATTCCAGGGCTGCTTCCATTCACTTGAACTTCCAACCTTGGTTAGATGCATATAATGCTTGGAAATTATTAAATTATAGAAACATTTGGACATTCATATATTTTAATATTATTTATAAATACATTTACACTAAGTAATACGGTTAGAGACCAAAGTAAATAAGCCGCAAAAGTTTTTTATGGCCTAGTATAGAGAACGTATAACAATTTATGACGCACTTAGTATATTAAAATTTGCTTGAATGTTTTATATTGATGAAATTATTATTCTACTAATTTCTAAATTGCATTTATTATAAAAGATAAAAACGGGAGATAACTTTGTATTCAATACGACATCTTATTTATTGTTTTATTAATTTAAATGTTATATTAAATTCATATTAATGTCATGTGATTTAATTTAGAATGGAAAGTACATATTAAGAATGTCAATTTATTTTTGGCAAATGACATTTAAATCATTAATTCTTTTCTTTTGACTGCATTATTTATAACATTTTATTTATATCCAACGATGAATTTAATTTTGGAATTTTTAATTTGACACAATTCTTTCCATAATTTCGAAAAAGTTTTTTCTAGATTACACAAGAATATCCATTGGAAGTTATAAGCCATTTAGTAAGCGGGAAATATTACAAATTAATATCGTTCCTATACGTGGTAAAGGATGTAATAATATTAAATCTGTTACGTATACAGCCTTGCGTCGACTTCCTGCTGAGGGTGCCATGACGTACGACGTGTGCTCAACAAATTACACCACGCTTTTACTTTTACGTATTATATTATAAACATATTAAATTATAAACATTGTTAAGACGTATTATTAGGGCAAAAACTAAAAAAAATCTCTTTTATATTATATATAATATATGTATTAAAATAATAATATACACACGTTGTAGTAAAAACTACTTTCGATTTTAATAAAGGGTATTTTTAATATACATCCATCTCAAAATGTTACACACTTATCTTTATTATAAACATTTAGATTAAGAGTACATCTGTGACAAAGTCAATAACTTACTAATCGGTTTAGAGCAATAGTCAGAAGTTTGTTAAATATGTGATTCTGTTTAGAACTTTATATTTTATTACTTGAAATTAGCTTAGCGTTTGTATTAGCTATATAAAGGTTACTATTTCAAACCAAGGATGTTAAAATAAAATAAGATATATCTTTTTGTTTATTCATATTATCTAAAGTATAATAATCAAGCTAGGAATATATTTTATGCTGAATAATTCTGCAGTATAAAATAAATTTGGCGTAACTAGAACAAAAAATATTTCAAAGAAACCGCAAGATGAATATGGGCGTACTGCCAAGGAATAATATATTATATATATGGGGGCTTTTAAAACATAACCAACATTTTTTTAAAATATTGCATAACAACTGTGGTACGTTATTTATATTATATAATTTAAATGTATTATAAGTAAAGTATAATTGTAAGGTATACTAACTCAGTTAAATTATATAGGTAAAGACAGATAGTAACGTATTAATATAACTAATGAGATATCCGCGCGCTGAATATTAATAAGCGCACCATCAAGTTCTAAAAATATTTCCGATACCACACAACTCTATATTTAAAATCGCGGGGATTGCAGTATATCTATTTCTGAACACTTGTGGGAGTTCGTTCTATTTCCACACCTGGGATATAGTAAACTCTTTGCTGGTTATGATCGCCTGGTACTTTGGGGCGGGAAGTGACGTTGGTGACGTAATAGACGTGAGGCCGTCACTGTCAGCCCCATTGTCAATGTCATTTTATTACATAGGTTTGAGGCGTTGACCTAATTAATATGCCTCGGATATTATTCAGAGGGTAATTATGTATTAAAACCAAACTTTTCAATTAACAATTACATTATTATAATTGTTAACATTAATTCTATCTTTAATGATAAATTAAAGATAACAATATTAATTATTAGACGATATTCAATACAGTAAATTTAAGTTTTTAGTTAAATAAAATATGTTTGTAAAACGATATAAATGAAATCTGGAGTACAATGATTCCTTTAATTTAGAAGATTTACATAAATATACAAAAAAAAATCTTTGTATTTTTTTCAAGTGGTAAAAACGTATGACATCTTACGTATATTTGTTGATTCCTGTTTTTATCCCTGTTTTATTACATCTTTTAGTTATTTATTGTAAACAGATTACTTGTCGTTTTAAGATTCTTTGAAAATGAATTCCTCGAATTTCCGTAATAAGGTTAGAAGTACCAGGAACATAGAGGATAATAGGTGTTCTATGTTTAGATTGGACGAAAACCAAAAAAACGAAAATTAAATACATGTTTTTAGTGGGCGTTTCATAGATTTATTAAAGTGTGGCTAAAAATAGAATATAATGAATATTTAAAATAGATTATAAAAATGATTACTTCCTTCAGGACTCGGTCCTGCGAAGCGTAGGGAGTCCGTGGCATGTATCTAGGTAATTAATAATATAATTATAGTTTTAATTATTACTAATAACCGTTAAATACTCAAAAACGTAATAAAACATTATTTTATAAACATTTAACAAAAGATTATTCTTAGAGTCATAAAATTTGTAATAGTTGATTTTATTTTATAATACAACAATTGTTTTTAAAAAATATACATATTAAATATAAAACAGTGAAATAGAAATGATATTCAAATCTTAAAAATAACTCTTCAGTTCTTTTTTACTTTACAAAGTAAATATTCCTTTTAAAAAAATATTGTTTGTTTCTTTAAGAATATTTAAATTTTGTTCACAAATTAATTAATCTTAATTCGTTCGTTAGATGTTTATTACTTTTGATCATGCAGTAATTTCAGTGATTTTCATTGAAATTATAATTATAAATATCTGATGCCCTTTTGTGTTTATAATGTTTAAACATTAATAAAAGTAATATTTCTAACATCAAATTATTTAACGTTTTAATAAAAAGTTTTTAATTGATAACCAAAATGTGCTCCTGATCCAACTAAATTGGTATTAACTTTGTAGACTGCTTGGCGCTTCCCGATTTAGATTTCGTTGTTTCTTCGCACCCCTATTTTTAGCGTATCGCTATCTCCCTCACTCCGCTTTCCCCCAGCTTTCCTCGTTTTAGGCATGCGCAGTATGAATGTGTACACGTGCTCGTTTAACTCCTAGTGAGCTATGGTAGCCTGGTATCGGGCGCGCCTAGGGCGGCCGTCGCGCCGCCGCCCAGCGCCGCAGCCGCCCTAGGGAAGGTTGCCCTCCCCAGAAGCTCAGACGAACGCCTCCTACGCGGTCCGCTCCAACTCATATACGGGGAGTTTAAACACGTGCAAGAATTTACGCGCGTTAAGTTATACGTAAAAAATTAAAGTGTTTAATTTTATATATATTCTTTGTTGATTTATAAATAAATAATAAAGTTTCTGTTGTTTGAAATTGTTTTGTTATTATAGTATTTTTAATGTTACTGTGATTGTGTTGGTTAAGTGTTTCGCAGGTCCAGTGATTTGTGAACCCTTCGCTTGTATCCTGCTGAAGTGAATCATCAAAATGAGAAGACAGATATCAATGCCAGGTAAGTTTAGTTATAAGTCAAAATAAAAATAAATTAATTAATAATAAACTTACTGTTTATTGAATTTTATTAGAAATAAAAACGTTGTTGTACGTACTTTACAATTATTAAATAAGTTTTGCTTATTGGTAAGATTTTTTTTATTTTTGATCATGAAATAGTTTAGGATATCATAACTAATGAAAACGAATAAAACAATTAAATAAATGATTTCTAAATGATAGAGGAACCAAAGATTTTCGATTATATTTCCCTCGATATGTTTAAAGTTATATAACGTTATTAGGCTATAATAAAACAAAATATGTATATCCAAAATGTTCAGAAACTAATATATGAGACCTTTTTGTCTCATATGGAGTAACTACTTTATATGAGGGCAAAGCAAATACAAACAGAGTCAAGGATCTCTGTATAAGGGGGTTGTTTACTCAAAACCTAATCGACCCTTAGTACTTTAGTTACACCACTGATGTACCATTTATGGGAGATAAATACTAAAAGAAATATTGTATGTCACGGTAAATTATTTCGCAATACTTATCCATTATTATTAGATTTTATCTTTTCATATAAATGGTATCATTATACAAAATACCTTTATCTCTCTCGGCTCAGAATAACAAAGCCAGTATTGATTTTTATTCAATAGCCAACATATAAATTACTTGATCTCGTAATAAGGTGTAGGTAATCCTTTTAGCTGGCTATCGTATTTTAGAGGTTTCTTTTGGTTTTTGAAAAACATATATATGTACAACCATTAATTTTTTACATCTAAATCTTACTTATACGAAAAACAGATTTAGGTACTAACAATAATAATAATATCACAGGACAAATTACACACATTGATCTAACCCCGAAGTAAGCAAATTATTTGCTTGTGTAAAGGGTGTTAAACAACGATACATATACATAGAAATACACATGAAAAATACTGAAAATATATTTAATAAACGACCAAACCAAGATATACAGACATACATCATCACATACATGTCTGTCTATGTCGGGAATCGAACCCGAGCCCCATTGCGTCGCTATACCTTAGGCATCTGCACTAACCACTCGATAATGAAGTTAACATATAAGTAGGTGTAGATATAAAATATTCTCATCAAGACATATTAATCATCATATACCTACATGTAACAATATTAAGTACAAGTTAAAAAGTGAAGAAACAGCATTTACAATAATTTTAAAATCTAAGAAATATACATCTTAAATAGTTTTATATACATTTAGATATGATCTAATTGTCAGAACAATGATATTAAATAAAGAAGAATCAAGATAGGTCACTTCTTCACTTATGAATGTAATATTCATAGAATATTATACACTTTAAGTGATAAAGTTAGCTACAATAATATTTTATTACACTTTAGATCAATTATTTATCCTTCACTTATTACTATTAACAGATAATTATACAAATGTAATGATATCAAAAACAAATTTGAACAAAATGAAGTGATCAAGTTCTTTACCGGAATTACCACGTTAGATAGATATCAAAGGAAAATATCTTTCTATCTAATGTCTTATCCCCACTTTATTAAGAATTTATTTTCCCGATAACAATTACGGATGAAATTAAGGAAAAGTTCGTCAAGGATACCGATAAGGATTCAGATTCCGCTAATGGATTTCAAATCCGTATCTGGAGGTCTTTTTGAGGCTTACTATATTTATCCGGGATTATACTGTCTATTTTCCTAAAATGTTTTTATAGGCAGGAAGGTTTGGTCAGCTCTCATTAAATATATACGTTCATGTTTTAATACACTTACTAAAATATATATGTTCTTATATATATTACTATTAATTAAATATAATAACATCCTGCAATAATGCTGTGTATTCTATTTACTTAGATTGACTGTTTTACTTTATAATGAAAGACTTTATATTACTCAATACTTTAAAATATATCATTATCGTTATAAAAGGAAGAATTTAGTCATCAGTTTCTATTTAATCGAATCTTATACTTATATAAAGAAAGGTCGTGAAAAAATGCCAGGGCCGTAATTGAAATTCTGAAACGTCAAGTACGTAGAGCGTAGTACTTTGAAAACTTAATCATTGAGAGGCCTTTTAAAGTTATAATACACGTACTTACAGCTTGAGAAGTTAATTATAAATAATGCAAATCAATTACATAATATACAATTTACATCTATAATTTTAATAACAATAAATAAAATAACACTTCTGTGGTACACCGCTAAATAAACAGATGTATATTTTAATTTTGTGGTACATTCATAACTGATGAAATAAATGTTAATATTTAATTACATTTAATATGACAATTACAATTATAAACCTGTTTGTTTCTGAATTTCTTGAACTAAGCTATAAATTCCTATAAATAAAGTTATTAAGCTGAAAGTTAATTAAAATGACAGGGTAGTTATAACAAGAATGTAAAACTTGTTATAGAAGTTTTGTTGTACTTCTCAATTAACTTCGAAAGTTCTTCAATATATCAATATGTAAATGTGTATTAATGGGAGACTTCATTAGCTTACTAATTACTTTGTAAGAATTATTTATTCAGTGAGTTCTAGTAACCAGTCAATACTCTTTAATATATTTTCTTAAAAGTATATATAGCATTAAAATATATAGTATAAGAAAACTCATTGTATAGATTGAAAACTATATCCTTACTGAACTAAATCTGTAATTGTACGCCACCTTAGATATAAATCCACTGGCGTACAATCAAACTAAAGACTTTATGACCTGCAGCACTTTCGCAAGCTGAACGATGAAAATTACTCTCAATTATCCTCTTCAAGTTCCTTAAGTTATAAATTGCTATGGGTACAGGCCAAGAAAATGTTGATTACCATTGAACATAAGGCGAGGCGTACCTAATTGAATTCTTGGCTTTTTGTTATAAAAAGTTTAAGGAATTATAGCTATTTTTTATTCAATATCGGTTTTATATAAGACGCATCTGTTTTTGATACTACATTTCAATTTGTACCTACAGTATATTAGTTAGCAAAAGCAGCTATCCGTTTATTGCTTTTACTAATGGTCAGGCGCTTAATAACTACTATATTGCGACATCACGTGGCCGGGACATTAAAAGGCAAAATAAATATACAGTACACTATTATTAATTAATACAGGATAAACTTTATGGGTATTATAGTTTTTATTGAATTGGCTGTTTATTTAAATGTTTATCATGAAGTCATGAAATCTTCAATTGTTTTTTTTATAAATTGCTATTGCAGATGCAAGTACTACATTTGTCAAGTTATTTTGAATCTGTTATAATAAATGGAATACAAATCAATTAAAAATTGTTTCAAACAAATCAAGATAATAAAATAGAACATAACATGATTTAAAAGTTTTTCAATTTTTATAAATTTATTCTTCTAAACAGCAGTTCAGACATTACTTTTAGGGTATTTGTTACGTAATAATTATAGATATACTGAAATATAGTTTTATTTCAATTTAAATATATGAAATATAATGTTATAATTTTAGGCTTGAATTATCTTTGTCTTAAAGATTAGGTATTCTGTCAAGAGACAACACTGGTTTTCAATCCTCACATAATAAAACATATTTAAAAAATATTACAATGTTAAGAGTTTTCTGAACTTTGGAATATTTAGTTTAATTAAAATAAATCTATTTTTCCTCCCTAAGTTATTTTAATTTAAGAAAGTTTTTTCTTTGACCGTTCCAAGCTTTTTCATAAAATATTAACTTTTTTGCCTTAAAATTGACTTCTTGGCCGTTTCGTCAGCAATCATATAAATATGTTTCAACCAATTTGCAAGAACAGTTTTAAAAGTAATACACAGATTTATTTTTATTTATATCGTTTTAAATACTTTTCATGCTTAGTATATACACTACAATTAAAACCCAAGATACTCTGATGGTTGTTTGATGTGTAAGTTGTAAGTTAACATTTAGTGAAACAATTAGCAGTATGGAGGAATAAGTCTATTTATTAGTTTATGACATTCGGTAATATGTTTCTTAACTTACTTATTTAGCTTACGAATTATTTCAGGGCCGCACTCATAACAAGTTAGTTTAATTTTAGTTATGGATTTAATACGTCATGTTAAAAAATCGACTTATTTTTTTTAAATGTCGAGTCTCAACTAATTTATTCGAACATCATGTTCATAAAAGATTTATGGTTTGACACTAAATCCATGTAATTCTTTCAAACTCATTAAGCAATGGTGGTAATAACTGGTGATTTATTTATGTATGTACAGTATATCTTAGTACTCTAGAGTCTTATTCTCCCTAACCAGGTAATAAATATTTACTCCGTTTACCAGTTTACGATTAATTTATGGTTCACATTAAATGTTAGAAAAGCATAACAATGTCATTAACTTTACACGGTTAACCATTGTTTTACTATATATAGAATCTTATTTTTTTTATATTTTATACGAAGATTATGATCGTAAAACAGTATAACTACCATTCTCTCCGGATAAATGAAAATAAATAAATAAATGAAATTAATCTTGCTAGAAAATAACACTTTCCTAATAACCATTAGTATGAATACACTAAGGTAACAACTTCAATCCCAAATCGTGTCTAAAATTACAAAAGTTTTCATCAACGATACGAATTCCATTATTCTAAAATAAATAATGACTTTGACCGCTTGCCAAATGGGATTCAAAGGAGTTTAGAACATTCGTTCCAAACTATAGATTTGGCATCGTTATCCGACTCTGATACCCCCCGGTGACGCTGTGATAGCCGACAGGGCTAACAGCATAGACATGAAAAAAAAAAGACTGATACATTTTGATATCCGCATGTGAAACAGACTTTCAATACTCAATATACTTTTTAATAAAGCATCTTCTAAAACTGGTTGTAAATCGTATTTTTATGTTTATATTGTGTTTATCAATCTGAAATAATTTATTTTTCTTATCATAATAAAATATTATTTTAAATTCAAATACATTCCGGAGTAATCTTCGGATCTAATGGCAGGTAATCCCTAATATAACCTAGGTATTCAGAGTGGACAGAACATACAACACTTTAAAAAAATATTTTTATGTTATACCTTCGTTATTAAAGTTTTACATCTAATTAGGTAGATTAGAGTGTCTAAATTCTCTCTGAAACATTATTACATAAGTGATATACACTAGAGGGTGACGAGGGACTTTACGTCGTTTAGTGAATATCATTAGAAATGTATTCCAGTAATGAGACCTCCTTTGTTACCGAGACAGCGCTGCGGGGAATAAAGTACTTACGCTTAAAGAACATATAGCTCTTTTAGAAAATATATCATGTATTGTTTATTAAAAAAAAATGGTATTGTTTAAAAAAAAATCTTATTTCGGTTTTGGTTCTAAATTGTCATTACACTTAAATTAATTACACATTTGAAAATTAATATTTTTTTCCCACTTTCTGAATTGTCTGTAATCATATACAACAGTGGCAAGAAGTGATCACTCTTAAAGATCAAACATTTTTTGGCAAATATTTTGGTTAGGTTCAGCTCTTATTTTTTACCGAATATAGTAATGTTATTAGAATTTTAGTAAATGGTCTGCGAAGATGATTGATGGTCAACTGTACCTATTCTTTATATAGATTTTTTGTAACTGATAGCTTTTTTGTAAGTGATAGCTTTTTTGTAACTGATAGCTTTTTTTGTAACTGATAGCTTTTTAGCTTATAGTTAATTTTTTATGCATAACAGATTATGTTTAACAATTGGAAAAAAAATCAGAATTGGCTACCTTATAAACTTAACTTGTTCTTATTAATTTGGTTGACTGACACTTAGATTTCATTTTATCAAAATATTATATTATTCAAAAGAATATAAATATAATAAGTCGGTTATATGTCTCAGGTCTATTCTTTTTTTTTGGGAAAAATGTTTGAAAATCAATGAAACGTTAATTACTTCCACGAAACACTGACCATACTTTAATAAATAAACATAATGAGAATACCAGGAAGTAGAATTAGAACAAATCACTTTACTCATTACCTTAATAAGATAATTTGTGTACCCGAATAGAATCACGGATAAAATTAAGGGAATTTCGTGAAAGATCCGGTAAGGATACATTATTGGGATTTTGATAATGTATTTGATATGAGTTTCTGGAGGTCATGCATCTATCCGTGCTTTTGTTATCTATTTTTGGATAAATCCACTGACAGTATTGATTGTATTTTTTTTTATTATATTTTACAAACTTACAAGCTTCTTCAATAAATTAAAAAATAAATTAATATAAATGTAACTTAGTTTTAACTTTTCCACTAATTTCCACCAACGAATCGAATTTTTTTCGTTCCAAAAAACTTTTCATTGCACTTGCTCAGTTACATTGGTCTCTTTTCAATATCGTTTAAGATTTAAGAGAAATCCGATTTATTATAGACATCTTAACTTCCGATTTAAAAATTCATGTTATATATTCATGGAACAAATATCCAAGGGGAGAACCAGTTACCATATAGTTGACTGTTTGTAAGTTTGTACCCAAAGACATACATTTTCTAATATAATAAGAGCTTCAGAGGCCATAAAATTTGGGTAGACCTGTGAATTTAGCGCAATGTGTTACAGAGAATAAACTACATATATTCTATTTTAATATTATCAACATGTGCCATGTTAGGAATTTATGAACTCCCCAACTTTAAAATTACCTTCCTCAAAGTTCCTAAAGTTCTGTATGGTTCCATGGCAACCCGTGTACTGAAATAATAGGGTAATTGAATTTGGTTTTTAGTTAAAGGTATGTACAAGATAAAAAGTTTTTTTAAACAATATTATGACAAACATCTTTTAAATTAATTTCATGGCTATTATTTATTTAGTAGCAAAGTTGTCGTCTGTTTTATTGCTTTTTGTGAGGTTTATTACCACTAAATATATGAACTATCATACCACTAGGTACCACTATATGATGATGATAGCTTGAGACCGAAATAGAAAATGTAATTTAATCATCCAGGGTTCTATTAATTTATATAAAATTATTTTATAAGTATAATTGTAATTATGTAAATCAAAAATTATTCTTAATGTATCTTAAAATAATATTTATTTCTCAGCACTGATTATAAATGGTTTATAAAAAATATTTTTATAGTTTTAACTGAATAAAATATTTTAGAAAGGCAATTATATTACGACTGATATAGGTAATATTCATTATTTCTAGATTTATAATTTTTACTTTTCTAATACTAGTTGTAATGATCGCTTTGTGATGCAAGTTTCTTTTAATGATTCCTAGCTGCAAGAAGATAGCACCTAGGAAAGCACCTAGCACCTAGGAAATCATTGACGATCTATCACGATAATTTACAAATAGTGAACATTAGTGTTAAAGCTTAAATCAGATTCTTGTTTAGAGATAAATCCATATTGACAATAATTATACCTTTAATTACAATAACAAAACATAGGGAGACAACAACAATAAGAATAACATGTTGAAGTTTATTTCATTTTATAGTATTTTTTTTTATATATCTGTATATTATAACTAATACATATTTATTTAAACTTGACCTTTCCAATTCATATTATTTTTTTCCCCTATTACCGAAGCTCAAGGTCGCCGGAAGGACATTATATCTTATATATATATATATAAGATATAATGTCCTTCCGACGAATAATTTAGTAAGTCGGTCACTAAACTTAATTTTGTAGGTAGAGAAATAATTTAATACCGTATTTTTAAACAGCCGTTTATTTATTTGCTTCGGATACCACATAATGTAATTCTCATATAGTCAAATATTATCCTGAAGTAAAGTACAAAAGTCACCAAAAGCATTGCAAATAATTAGCAGTATGTTTTGATACCTTTGTTTACTTATTTAGTACTCGGCTTTAGATCTCACCGTATTTCTTACCGCAAGCAAAATACGGTTCATTTAATTATAAATCTAGACGGTTTTAAATCAAATACGCTTTGGTAATTTTTGTCCGACTGCGGCATTCAAGGGTAGACTTAAAATTGGACTTACTCGTATATAATATAACTGTATGTGTCGATGTTACTTCTTATTTCTGGTGTATCGTTTTAAAATTGAGGTCTAAAGGCTATTCGTGACAATAATGTAACCCTTAGAAGCTTTACTATTTATAAAATTCTTACTTGCACAATGTCGTTTTAATATGTTTTCCGGAATGTGTTTTGTTTAGTTTATGAAACATTATTTGCTCACCTTGTGTTAAACTAGCTTGAGAATCCTCTCCACCAAAGTTTAATAATTAATTAGCAAGGACAGATACTAATCTCTCTAAACTATATTACTTAAGTGTAGGAGAATGACAAGTAAGAACATTTATTTAACAAATCCGTTAATAAAGTGTCTTCTATAACTAAGACATGCTTTAGTTGTAGAAGAAACTTAGCTGCAGGAAGAAAGTTCTCTTTCAGAGCTTTGTATAATTTCTTTGTGTTAAATTATTGTTGGACTTTTTTTATCGTGTGTTATTTTAATAAAATACTAAATTATCAGAAGCTTTTGTGTCGGTGGTTTATATCAAAATTAGAATGTGTCCCTGTCTTTTTTAATCATTTGATTGATTTTGATTATAAACAAATAATAAAAGAAATACATTTTAATTTATATTTTTAGTACAGGTATCTTTTAATAGAGAGCCCATACGTTTTAATGCTTGTTGTAAGGAACAGACGGTTAAATGGTGGCTACATGATATCACGTGGCTAGCACATAAAAACGATAATAGGTTATTAATTAATATACATTTGGTTTTATAGCTATTATGATAAATATGATTATTATAGTACAGAACAAAATTTTGGATATATTAAAGCAGCTTATATACATTCCTTGTTATTCTTATTGTTATACATCAATGTTTTAGGATACAAAAAATTAACCATTTTTTTAATAAATGAAAAATATTTTTTAATAGTCAGTTTCGTTTATATTAATTTTATGACACAATAATTTTACAATCATATAAAGATATAATAAAAAAATTATATGAGGTTTTGAAACTTTCTCCATCTGTATGAAAATTTTATTCTTCCATTCCTGGTTTACCAAACTTCTTACCTGATTTTCTGTCTCGGCCTGTTTGTTCTGGAGGATTTTATTGTACAAAATAATACAAATAATTGTATAAGCTACATGTTGTTAACATTTTGCAGGTGTGCCAATAAAATAATATATACACCTTTAGTTGTTATGCAGAGTCTCTTAAAGAAAATACATAGGATGCCACAAAGTACCTAATCTGCAGAATCAGGAATTTTAAGTAAATACCAATTGATTTTCTGAGGGTAGTTTACAACCACTTTGGTTTCTGGGTTGGCAGAAATAAGTAGTCATATGGCGACATATGTCGCATCCAGCAGATTCGTTTACCTTACCTTATCTCGTTATCAAGGAAGATCCTGGATGAAACAGAAGGAAATTAAAGGTTAATACCCTACCAGACGATCCAATACTAGGTGCAAAAGAATTATGCTCGAAGACACATTCTCGAAATAGGTAAGTAAATATTTGAGGGAAATGAAGATCCCACGATCCTGAAATGTATCCAGCTTTATCTTGGCAAAAGGAGTACAGAGCTGTTAAAAATTACATGGGTGATAAAAAGTTCTTGACGATAATCGATATAATAATAATCACCGCTACTGAGGATACAACAACAGACCTCAAAAGATAAACTCAACCACCGTAGCTATGGCAACGCCAAAACAAAAGTAATTCTTATCTGAGACAAAAACTCCTTTACAAAATATTATCAACCTGTTTCTGTTCATACGCACAGGGAAGGCAAGTCACACCTTCACGACAGCGTACTTCAAGCTTTATACTTCTCAACTAGCAACGACAATGAAATCGCCTACTAAATTCAAAGAGTTTACAATAACAAAATGAGGGACTATGATACACAAATGATCATTCACCCGCTTAACCCTTAGATACTGGATATGCTGATCATACTGGACATGATGTGAGAGAAAAGAACCGGGGAGGATTGCTACTATAATAAATAGCTATAAAATAAAATAAAAAAGCCTTTATTTCTTGCATTTTATAAGTATGTGCAGTCAACTTAATCTTACTTTTTTTTTAGAGTTCACCAGGTACTATATAATAATGTGTATTATAAACAAGTTGAGACATAAGTTAAAGGTATGTACATTATCTAAGTAATTAGTATTTATAATTTATTATTCTGACCACTAACATAACCAAATAAGTTTAAAAAATGTACTTTAATTCCACTTAATTCTAATAAAATAATTTGGTTAAAACAAAGGGAACATGTCTGCGAAGTATATATAAACAAAACTTTATTTCTGATTTAATACGTTCTCCGGAGACCGCAAGCGCTGCTGTACTATTTCGTTTACGCTCGGCTGTCATTCACATCTCCACTTATAACCGCTAGCAGAATACGTCTTAATCAATTAAGTTTCTAGCCATGTATTCAAACAAACAGACGGTTGGCAGTGACTACAAAGAATCAAACACTTAAAAACCTAAACATCTTACAAAACAAGCTTAAATGGTCTAAAGTAAGTAAGACTACAGTAAAGTCTTATATCACCCAATGAAAGTGTACTCAGTTTATGAGTCACTAATAATTTATGGAAAAGCATAAAATGTTAGAAAGGATATAAAATTATAAATTTGATTTGTTTTTTCAACTTTTCCAAAAAGCTATGTTATTGAAAGCGTTAAGCCGAAAAAGTATTTATGTTCTTCACCTTGGATGCCTATAAAAAAACGAATTATTTAAATACCATAAGGTTATATATCCATAAGTAATTAATTCGAAATCTGTGGGTCTAATTCTTTGAAATATCTAAGGAGTACCAAAATATACTTCGTAAACAGTGTAACTTCTTAACATAGTTCTTCTAGATTCTGAATCAGTAGTCGTTGATCTTATTTTAACACTGTTTATAAATGTATATAATAATTGTATCAGATTCATGTTACCTTTGATAATGTTACGGTTGTTACATTTCTTATTAGGCAGTTTAGACACTATATTTCCTTAAGTGTTATTATATAAGTGATAGATATCAGAGTGACGAGGTTCGTAAAAGCGATTAGTACAAAACATTATATGTACATTGTTGCGGTAATGAGACGGCCCTTGTAACCGGGACACTGTCGCGAGAAACAAGATACTCAAGCTTAAGAAAAAATAATCTTCTCAGAAAAGTAACAGCGAGAAGGATTTAATGTTTATCTATGTTAAGAGGGTCTAAAAACAAAAAGCATTGATATTGTAACCATATTATGTCCTATGTCATCAGTTGATTTGATAAGAGCTGTATTGGAGTAATTTGTTTTTATTTGATTTGATTTAATTTAATCAATTCACGTAATATACGTACACCAGTAGACTCAAGGAAATTTTAGATGTCAGCGGCAGAAGAACTCGATTCGACTCGATTATATTATACTCGGCAGAAGAACTCGATTCGACTCGATTATATGTGCATGAATGAAATGGCGTTTAGCTGTTCGTATCATTTGTCACCGATTAGTCGTAATCTGGTAGACAGATTCATCCTGTGTAGTATGGTCCGTTTTAGATGTTTAAAAGAAAATATTTTTAAAAACAATCTCTCTAGTCATTGCAACCCATAACATACCGGTTATACACGCTATTGGAGGTCTTAATTATCTTACTGCATGTTTTGATTCATGGCTGTCATAAACAATGTTTGAACCATATATTAAAGATGTAAATACTTGTTAATTGGTGTTAAAGCTCTTTCTTTTACCTTCAAGAAACTAGGATCGAAAGCATCCCCTCAAATGTTCTAAGTTTATTTTTGAAAAATTGTTCAAGAGACTGTAACCTACGCACATGCTAAGTAAACGAGATCATTTCGAGAAACATCAGAAAAATAAGCTGATTTCAACACGTGGGCAGATCAAGAGCCCCAACCCTTGAGTCAAATAGTTGCAGTGGTTACTATGGTTACCATATAAACATATTATAAATGATTCCTACCAAAACGAGGCAATTGTAATTATATTTTCGGCTGGTGGGTTACTTAAATACTATCATATAGGCCAAAGTGTTTTATGACGGTGTATCAAGGCTAACGTGGTTATGAGACATTCAAATTAATTGTATGACCCTTGAGTCTTGGCTTGGTTAATTACAAATTGTGTTTCTTGTAACTGAAGAAGCAATAACTTATAATTGGATCTTATTATATTTGAAAATACATTCTGTTGTAACGAACTTTTTGATTACAATATGTCTAATTAAAAAATCAAATATAATTAATATTTTATTATTTTAGAATTTAGCTGTAACCATGTTATGAAATGAATACAACATTTAAATTGATTTGTAAGTTTTTTAATCTACTCGTAAGAAAGTATCTAATAGATATAGAGACTATAAAACTCATTCCGGTCTATAAAACTCATTTGATGGAGTTTTATAGACCGGGAAACATTATTTTTTTTTACATGTACGCTGTGCTCGATGCCGCTAAAACTAAAATAAAAAGGTAGCTAAGAGGTAAAATAAAAAGATAAAATAAAAACTAAAATAAAAATCCATTAAACATTCTTAACGTTTTGTAACAGAGTAAAACAAAATTTATTTTAAACTATCCTTCAAATTATTATTTACAATGCTTACATGTTTTAAAATGTTTTTTTTACTTTATTTACAATGTTCAATTAATTAACGAGACGGAAGCGACTATAACTTGGTTACAAAAGTTGGTTAATACTGTTTATTCGAAACGAAAGACATTTTTGATGAAAAATAATTGTAGTGGGCAATTTCATAATTTCTTATATAAGAAATATAACTACGTTAAAAAAACCGACTTTAAAACTAAAAAGTAAAAAATAATGAAGATTTAATATTTATTATATACTACCTATTATTTATATGTCCTATTTACTAATAGGTTTAAAGTCGGTTCCAAACCATTTAGTATAGGAAATCGGTTGAATACATTTTCGTTTTTTTTTTTTGGATTTCTTCGTATCGATTCAAGCTACTAATATATTAAGATTTCTCTTTTATTGCTTTATTTACGTATCTTAATTTTAGAAGTAGGCCTTTTATAATACACATGTCCATTTAGTTTAAGAATTTTGTTGAATACATTTTCGTAATCTTGGTTTTTTTTTCACTATTCTTAGAATTGATTGAACTGCTTATAATATTAAGATTTAATTGCTTGTTATTATGTTTATTTACGTATCTTAATTTTAAAGTCGGCATTTCATTGTATTAATGTCCTCGTATTCATTTAACTGGTTAAATATAATTATTTGTTTAAGACTTGGCACCTGATTTCTTTAATAGAAAAGAATATTTCTGTAATATAAATGAAATATTATTTTCTATTAAAGAATTTACTTGTGTCGATTGCTCCTAGAAGTATAAAGTATTGTACAAGTGTAAAGTATTATACTTTAAGGAGAAGCAAAAATATTTATTATAAGAAACGAAAACTACAAATAATATTTGGGTGTAACGAATTTTTTTTTTATTATCTTTCAACTAGGTCCATATGGTTCGTATATCTTTTTGACGAATAAGAATATTATACTAATTATATTATTCGTGTCCGCTCCTTTTTACTATAACATACCTATCATCTTTCACAAAAACCATTTAACACTTTTAGGGCTCTCTCTCTTTATTTGTAAATAATGTTTATGACAAGTCAGGCATTCAATTGTTTTTGTTAATTTTGTTGGACTGACAAAACTTTATGTTCAATTAGAAGGAAGAATTATGGAGCAGAACTAGAGTAAGATTCCATGGATTTTTACCATGCTTTGAAAATAAATAATAACTTTTTTTTGTATTATAAAAATTTTAATGAATAAAAATAATATCACAATTTTGTCTGCTTTCTTACAAGACAACTTGGAAACAGCTCTCTACAAAAAGGCAATGTTCCGGGCATTGGTTTTCCTAAAGTTAATATGAATATAATACGTTGCTACTTAAAGTTAATGGCCTAGTGAAGCTTTTATTAACTCGGATCATTAATTTTATAGAATAATATTGCCTCCTGAGGCGAACGAGAGATGGCTGTGTTGCCCCAATTCTTTGATATTCAGTGATTATTTATAGGAATGAGTATACCACGAAGGTATTTCCAACTATTATTATTTCTGCAGAGGTCAAGGAAGGAACCACATTAATTTTGCAAACATTTTAGTAACATATTAATATCTTTATAGTGTAGACAGATTGACTTTTATACACAGTTTGAGCCCACATTTTTTAAGTAATGAGTTATGGGTTTTATTTTGAATAATATTTTAGAAGATGACAACCCTAAAAAAGAGTTAATTTTAATTTAAATATAAGTAAACTAACTTATTAGAATTAAAGAACTTCTGTGAACTAACCGATTGTAATCTTTGAACTCGATACTAAGTTATTATTATATAAAACTATTAAATCACACTAAAAGTTCCATTAATGTTAAAATATAACCCTTAGAATCATGATATTAGACCTTATAAGTTATAGTTTTTATTCAACTATTTACTAAGGTTTAAGAACGAACGAACGAAGAATATTGATGGGTTCTTTCCAATGACTCCAAACGATCTGGATTAGTTGAACAACTAAAGGACAAGGCAGACAAGACAAGAGAATGTCTTTTAAATAAAATTAATGAAGTTAGAAAATATGATAACATATTTATCTAGATAATAACAAACAAAAAATTTTTTTTTCTTAATTAATTTCTGCTAGCTTAATAAACATATCTTCATTCAAAAATAGACTATTGTATTAGAATTCAGCAAAGTTTTAGCGAATATAAATAAGAGGAAATGTTGTTTGAGAAACTTAACAGATTGAAGTTAAATTTCTTGCTTGAATATTAAAGCTTGGATTTGACATTATCACACAACCAAAATTTAATTGTACTGTTCGAGATCAACTTTGAGCACCATATAGTTTCCTAGCCATCAAAGATATGCGAATTTAGTTTAAAAAATAAATAGCCTTTTAGGAGTAACGCATTCATACATTTCTTGTTTGAATTAGTCAGCAAAATATGTAGGTATCTTACGTTATATCAAACTACTAGTTACTAAGTTGCTCATGTAACTACACTTACAAGTTTAAAATTGTAATAGAAATTTAAAAAAAAAAGTTTTTTTTTTACAACTTTACTAGACTGCCTTCCTTGTCAAGTAACTATTTCAAGGACAATAAACAAAGTTACTCTTGTTGTTACATTGATTTGATAGTTTTAATAATTTATGGTATTTAAGACATTTTTGTTAGTTCAATTCAATTATTATTAATTTAGTTTGCGTCAGAAAATACTGAACATAAAACAAATATTTTCTTTATATTACGTTGTTGTTCTAGTTCCTCCACGGTATCTATTTTCATCATGAAATAAGTTTTGTTGTTATAACTAAAAAACTGATGTAGAATTTTAATATAATCTACATTAAAATTAACACAATGTGTAAATATATCTGTTTTATAGGAGCTTAAAGCGCAAAACACTTAATTTATGATGTCTTGTTTTTCCTTCACTGTAGGTAAAATTTTTATATATGTATATTTAAAAGAGTTATATATATATATATATATATATATATATATATATATATATATATATATATATCCTAAATACAGCCCTGTATATGTATACAGGGCTGTATTTAGGTTAGTAGTATCGGAATTTGCATGATAAAATAGTCAACATAATTCACGAAAGTTTAAAACCAAAAAATAAATAATTACTTTAATTAAAATTATATAGTTATTCCAGTCCTTTGAATAACAGTTTCCTTAAATAGTCTGCGCTGCCAGGAAATCGTTCTTCCTTTTATTGTATATTCGTAGTAATCCGATACAGGTTCAATTAAAATGTCTTCATAATATTTCCTATTTACTAGAAGACATAATATTCACGCAGGCAGAAGATATATGTCAGGGGAATTCGAGTCTAGAAATATATGAATGTATACACATAAACTGAAGTTAAAATTTGTAGGTAGACATGTATCTTATACAATATGACAAATATTAGTATTAATTTACAACTATATTTGACGTTATCATGAAATTATTATATAAGATGTCACGAGAAATACCTTTAGTGGAAATGATTAACTCCAAGTTTTATATGACCTTTATGAGTTAGTATCAAATCCCATTAAAAACCATTTTATCAGCAGACTAATTGATATACAAACAACAACAGCAAATATTTTTAAATAATATTATAATAGATTTGCCACCTTACAATATTTTTGAAAAGTACATTAAAATTTAATTTTTTATCAGATATAAGCACCTAAAAATTTAACAAAATATATTAAAAAGAAGGAATACGAAGAAGCCCGTAAGGTTTAAAACATTTTCTTTATTCATCTACTCTCTTATGAGTCCGTCCCTCACTCCTGAGGATCGTAACTCTGACGCTTTTGGAAGTGGTAATTCTCCAGCAGTCTCAGTCGGTTGCACTATTCAATGCAACGTTCAAAGGCATGTCTGATTGTAGAAAATATGTTCTATCGGTCTTCTATATTCTTATAAAATAGAAAACAAGGTTCCTCTTGGTAATTTTGTTATATGAAAATATTATTTTAGTTAACTATGATATATATGAATATACCGATACAAGTGAATAGCATCGTCATTCTTTTGCCCATTTGGGATATTTATCCGTATAGTTTATCCACTCTTTTCATATCTACTCTTGGTAGGAATGACACAACAGAATTTGCTCCTCCATTAGTGTTATATTTTCTTTCTTCCTTAATTGTAATATACTTTATTGCACGAAAGTACAGTACTGCATAGAAACAAAAGAGAAAAATATTTAAACTATCATGGTTATGACGAGGTCCAGACAAACTCCTAATCCATCCATTTCTTTCTTGGTCTTCCCCAAACTTTATTTCACGTTTATATTAATTACTCGCCATTCACGCCACGTAGCTTTCGTCTGTCTTCATTAAACACTCTTACCACGCCAACCTCACACTTCTCATCCTTTATGTAATGGGTGTAACATTCAAATTTGGGTATTTAAATAAAAATGAAGAAACAAAATGCTGATGGAGTTATAAGTATTGCCAAATGGGTGGTGTTAGTATAGTCTTATAATAGCCTAGACTCGCCGATTAGACTAATATTAAATTTCCATGCATCACGAAATCGCTGACTAGACGATAGTGCAATGTATGAAACATGTCGATTCAGGACGTGGGAAAATGTAATAATACCATATCCGTAATCTTTGCTTGTTCAACTTATTTTGTAGTTGTTGTTTTAATTTAATTTATTAAACTCATTATTGTCCTTGACTCTGAGCAAGTGGCAACTAGCTTTCAAAGTTATTTAAATCATAGGTCATAAATCATAAAGATTTAAAAGCTAAAAAGTGTAGAGAAATTAAAAAGCTATAAAAGCGAAAATTCTCAATTGGTCAGAAAAATCATCTTACACATTTTAGCGGAGTCTAGATGCTTTGTTTACTAAAAAAGAAATATTATAATTTAAATGAAACAATAGATTCAATTTCTTAACATTTAAGCTTTGTATAACATTCACTGACTCGGATCATTAATTTTATTGAACCATATTGCCTTCTGAAGCGAACGTGGGTTACCCTCAAGTCCGCCATTTTCCCTATTGGTTATACGTACCTACTTATGACGATAGCGTGAAAGCAGTTTTGTACACTATTATATCTAGAAAAGACACAAAAAGCTTACATAGTTATAATATATGCAACAAATTAGTAAATAATAATATTTTCTTAAGTAGAACATTACTGTATTTTTAAGAAACTACAATTTTTGATTCTTGTACACTTTTGAAACAGCTGTGAAAAAATTGTGTTTAATGAAACGGCTTAAGTTTACGATGCGTCCAATTTCCATTTGTATGATTTATACAAATTAAGATAATATAAATCTTTACAGGTAAATTTAAATTTCAGAGTGTTACTATGCTCCAGTGTTTTTGCTACATAAGAATCAGATCAGAATTATTCCATTTTTTTGTAAAATGTTATTTGAATTTTTCATTTCCCAGAAATTTAATACTTCACGACAAATTTTCTCTTTGTTAATAAATTCTTCCTCAAAATAGTCCTTTGTCGTCCTAAAATAGATTTAAGATCAAAAACCGGTATTGTTCTAAAGAGTAGAGTTCTAAATGTAGCGGAAATACTTATAAATTGGATGGATATCTATCTAAAAAATATCTAAATATATCTAAAAATATCTAAAAAATACGAAAACTAATTATATTGTTTTAATTATGTTTAAAAATGTAAGCAATGTTAGTTTTAGTTTTAGATAAATAGTGGTTGTAAAATGATTTTCGTCTAATTCCATTCACAATTTTTGATGCTGCAAATTAATAAATAAGCTAAAAAACAACATTCATATTTAAAACAGAATTTATTACCATCAAAAAATTGTTTAAAGCTTATGTTCTGTCAACGAATGTCCATGGATGACCAAAACAATCTAAAACAAAACAAATTGGCAACGTTAGCCACATATAAAACATATAAATTTAAATAAAATTTAATCCTAAATATCAGTGAGGCGAGCGGCCACAGAACATTTAGTACAAAATTATTTATACCCGATCTGTAAACGGGAGTTTATATGAAGTTCTCCGGAAACATGGAATCCGCAAAATAAATTATTAAAACTATAAACATTTTAAAATATTAAAAATGTATTATTTAAAGCGTAATAAAGCGTAAAAAATGTCAGGCGTAATAGAGTTTATAGTCACTCTGAAAATAATATATTTTGATCCTTAGACTAAATAATATATCCAAAACAAAAAAATATGGATATTGGACATAAAAATGGACCAGTATGTTGTTAAATAAAATACATTTATTTTGTTGATACAAACTATGTCTATTTATTTATTATTATAGATGTGACGAAACTATTTTTACATCAAAAGAGATATAAATGAGAGATTTTTTTTTACCAAACTTTACGAGATCAAATACGAAATTTCATTAGTAAACGTCGACGTTGTAAGCCACTCCCTTTTAGACGTTAATTTATTGCTTAACGAGAAGAAACGAAATATTAAAAAAAGTACCATTTACTTTACCAAACGTCAAAACCAATTAGTTTAGAATTAGTTATATCTAGGCTATTTTCGGGCATTACCTTAGATGCGAAATGGCAATTGGGTCCTCATATATAAGGTAAGTCAGTTTCAAAATATAGAAATATAATAAACATTAAACTCATTTGAACCTCTTTTACTAACAGTTGTTATTTTCAAACCTTTTTTAAATTCTCGTTCCGGCATTTTATAGTTTGAAGGTTGTGTAACAAGCGAGGCTTAAATTTTTAATCAGTACAGTCGCATGCTATTGTGTATATTTTTTCGCCTATAGCTATTTAAACTGACTGTCACGCTATAGCACTTACGAAGTCTGCTTGATACAAAGTATCATTTTGTATTTTTAATTTCTTGTATAAAATAGTAACGTGTTATTTAGTAGTCGGCTTTAAGTTTAGGTAGAATAATTAGAATGATTTTTTAGGTTTCAAATATTTAAGAAATTTTCATGAATTTATTTGAAGTATGAAGTATCTGATGAAGACAATAAAACGGAATATCAAAAAAAAAAATTACAAAATGATTCTCGAAGAAATATAACTTTATGTAACGTCTCTTCACACGGTGACCTGAGTCTATTAAGCCTTATTTCATAGTTTTCTTATTTTATAACGAAGAGACTGGGTCATGCTAATATTATTGATGACAATTAATACGTATTTTTTTATTGTTTTATATATTGTGAAAGTAAATTACCTGAATGTGAATAAATGAACGGATGAACCCCAAAAATCGTATGTTCAAGTCGTATCATGATCATATTGATACATTTTGAATTTTATATTAATTTGAAAAATTATTTGTATAATATTAATGAATATATGTGATATTAAAAATATCTGCATTCAGCAGATACTTGAAATCCGAATAATTATATAAATAATATCCGACTTCAATTAAACCCACTTAATAGCATTTCAACAAAGTTATGTCTTCCTTTTGTTTCAAGTTATAAGAAAATAGTACTCAGTTTTCCATTACATAATATTTTATATTTACTGACACAAGAGATATTCAGGCAAGTGGAAGATATTACGTCAACGGAATCCAAGTATAGGCAACTGAATGACAGAGGAAACATTATAAAAAAATAATTATTTTATTACACGACTTCAAACTACGTGCATAATATTTGAAAAAAAATAAAGAATATCATGAAGCAACATCGATTCTGGTTATTTTATTACGACAAGTGACAATCAACTCTCTATGACTAATATATGTATAACTTAACATTCACAGTGTCGACGGAAACAATAAAATAGTGTGTGTTATGTTTTCCCTTAATTTAATGTACTAGACTTAATTTTGTGTAATAATAATTAAAAATATTAAATTTTTAATACAAACTTAACTTTGCCAAATTCAATTCTGTTTCGTCTGAGTATATTTCGTAAAAAAGGTACAAAGTTTTTACGTATTAATATAATGGTGAGTAAAAGTTTAGAAGGAAAAATAACGATTGTTTGAGACATTCCCGTATAACAAACATTTGAAATAGATTCCCTTGTTACTGGAGGTTTTGCAAACATTTAGATAACGGACACAAAGTACCAAGACTCGAAATAATAGTTTGTGGATATCGCATTATTTTCCAGTAAGGGAATCGAACAATACCAGTGGTTATGACCATTGGCTGAGAAGTCAGAGGTACTAACTAAAAACTAACTTTGTTAAAATATTGTTTGGATACTAGCAGTACTTACTTTTGGTTGCGTGCGTATTAAAACCAAATATTAAATTTATATAAATATAGAATGAAACAAACCGATAAGGGCAGGGATTTGAACCAGCGACTACTGGGAAACTGTCCCTTCGCTCTATCAACTGAGCTACCGTATCGCTGTCCGTCCTGATGAATTAAGCTTTCTATATGTGATCGTCTTTATCGGGACGGGACCAAATATTAACTTAAAGTTTACTTTAACCAAATAAATAAAATGATTAACTGAGTATCGATCGAGGAATTAAATTAAATATGCACTACCCAATGGGAGGCTAGTTTATTAATAATAAAATGAATATGATTTTATATATGGTGGGTTTATCCCGGTGGGTGCAATTTGTACACACACACTCACACTTGGTTATACATACTTACATATTAATTTAGTGTAGTGTAGTGTTAAAACGATGTTACGGCTCAATATTGAAATGGGACATATTCTATTAAATTTTACCCTCACAAATTTAAATATTGCATCCTCGATACATGTGACGGTAGGCCAACGAGCAAATAGTAATATATTCATTTACCCCTGATTTGAGGTTTGAGTATGGCTAATCTTTGCTTAAGCATAGGATCCGCAAATAAACCTAGAGAATGGCTGTTATAAAACTAAACTAAAATGGATCTATGTATAAATCTATAAATAATGTAAACATTTTAGATATAAAGTTTTTTTTTTAATATTTGCAGATTGGGATGCAATAGTTTTTGTTTGAAGTTTCCCTTAATAAAAGATTTTGATAGATTCATCTCGTTTAGGAAATTGCAAAGCCTATTGTTCTATATCCTGTAGTAGTATTGTAGTTTATTTTCATGTTACAATTTCTGTATGTAACTACGGAGTAAACGACATGCAGCACCCGGACTACTATCAACAAATGTTTAATGTATTTGGAGCATACACTATACGAAGTATATGTCTCTACTCTCACAAATTAAAGGTAAATTGGCATGCATTTGCGAACTAACGGACGGTTAGATGTTCAAGATAAAAACTATTTATATTGCTGTCCAGAGTTGTGATTGGTTGTTGATTTTCTCTTTGATGTTCTTTTGATAGGAACTTTTATAAAACTGCAATGACTACAAAGACTATCCATATATTTCAACCGCCCCGTCGCGTTGGTCGCGAGAGGTTAGCGCAGACGCCTAACGTGTCACGGCGCAATGGGGCTTAGGTTCGATTCCCGGCGGAGACAGACATTTATGTGATGAGCATAGATGTCTGTGTTTCTGGGTTTGGTCGTTTGTTAAATGTACTCTCAGTATTTATATGTGTATTTCTATGTATTTGTACCATTGTCTAAAACCCTTAACACAAGCAAATAATTTGCTTACTTAGGGGTTAGATCAATGTCTGTAATTTGACCTGATATTATTATTATTATTATTATTATTATTATTATTATCATTTATTTCATATTAATCTTATTATTTACATTTATACATATAACATTAAAAAAAAACAACATTATAAATATAAATATAAAAAACAGTATCCCGCCGACGTGGGCCTCACAACCAGTCCGTCGGTGGTTAGGGCGACAGCGAAAGAAACTTCCTCACAATGCGTGCCGTACCCAAAACTGCTGCTCTTTGCATCCGACCCTTGATCCAGTTTTTTAGTGAGAGCCTCTTGAGATGGTAATCGAGACTCTTCGCTATAAGACCATTGACGGAAACTACCATCGGGACAATTATTGTTGAGTCAACATCCCACATGTCGGTAATCTCGTGAGCTAAGTCCAAGTATTTTGACAGTTTGTCCTTCTCAGCTTTCACAAGATTAGCGTCACACGGGACACTGATATCAACAAGAAATGCCCGGCGCTCTAACCGATCTACCAGCACGATATCAGGCTTATTGGCTACAATAGTCCTGTCCGTTATGATAGATCGGTCCCAATAGAGCTTAGCATGACCATTTTCCAAAACTGGCTCCGGTGAGTACTTATAATATGGCACTTCAAAAGGTACCAGACCGTATTGAAGAGCAAGTTCTTGGTGGATAATCTTGGCTACTTGGTTGTGCCTGTGCAAATACTCTCCATTGGCAAGACGACAACAACCGGAAATAACATGTCTGATGGATTCCCCAGGTTGGTGGCACGCACGACATATATCAACAGTGCCATCCTTTATTATGTATTTCCGATAGTTGTTCGTCTTGACAACTTCGTCAGCAATTGCACAAGCAAAACCTTCGGTTTCTCCAAAGAGATCACCGAATCGTAGCCAAGCCACGGACGCCAGAAGGTCTACATCAGGCCCATAGAGTGCCTGGTGGAACCGTCCATGAAGCTCCTTACTCTTCCATATACTTATACGGTCGTCAGTGCTAAGTACTACCGGTTTATGCCAGTTGTCTTTGGCTAAGGAGAGCGGTGTGAGGCCTTTATCTACTGCAACAATGTCCCGATGCATTCCACACTCAGCATGAAGGAAATATTCTCTAAGATTGCATACCTCACGGTTGTGTAAGTTTTTGGCATTAAGGAAGCCGCGACCCCCACACTTCCGTGGAATATACAATCTCATCACTGATGAGCGCGGATGATGCATGCGATACATTGTCAATAGTTTTCGGGCCTTTCGGTCCAGGGCATCTAATTCGGTCTGAGTCCACCTTAATATGCCGAAAGTATACATGAGCAGGGGCATTACCCAACTGTTGAATGCACGCACTTTGTTACCTCCTGACAAAAGACTTTTTAGGACTTTTGTCAAGCGGTTAAAGAAGCGTTCCTTCACTAGCTGTTTAATGTCCCCACTTAGTATGCCTAAGCATTCCGACATACCAAGGTATTTGTAGGATTCGGTTTCAGAGAGGGATCTGAGGGACATTGTCTCCGAGAGTTGTAAATATTCGCTATTTACAACTCGGCCATTCTGCACATGTGCAACCGCGCATTTATCTACACCAAACTCCATCCTAATGTCATTACTAAACGTTTGCGTAACGCTTAGTAATGATACCAGATCTGCTTTATTTGGTGCAAATAATTTGAGATCGTCCATGTACAAAAGATGTGAAATGATCTCACCCCCTCTGCGAAAGCGAAATCCCAGTTTTGAATCCCTAAGCAACGTGCTTAAGGGGTTCAAAGCCAGGCAAAACCACAAAGGACTCAAGCTATCACCCTGGAAAATACCTCGCTCAATCCTTACAGGTTCGGAAGTAAGAAGACTTCCTCCGCCCCCTGGAAGACAAAGGACCGTTGTCCATTGCCTCATACATGAATCAAGAAAAGCGCATAGATCTGTGTCAATCTTATACACTTCTAGTACTCGTCTTAACCATGTATGAGGCACCGAATCATAGGCCTTTTTATTTATTATTATTATTATTATTATTATTATTATTATCATTTATTTCATTTTAATCTTATTATTTACATTTATACATATAACATTAAAAAAAAAAAAAAAACAGCATTATAAATATAAATATAAAAAACAGTATCCCGCCGACGTGGGCCTTACGACCAGTCCGTCGGTGGTTAGGGCGACAGCGAAAGAAACCTCCTCACAATGCGTGCCGTACCCAAAACTGCTGCTCTTTGCATCCGACCCTTGATCCAGTTTTTTAGTGAGAGCCTCTTGAGATGGTGATCGAGACTCTTCGCTATAAGACCATTGACGGAAACTACCATCGGGACAATTATTGTTGAGTCAACATCCCACATGTCGGTAATCTCGTGAGCTAAGTCCAAGTATTTTGACAGTTTGTCCTTCTCAGCTTTCACAAGATTAGCGTCACACGGGACACTGATATCAACAAGAAATGCCCGGCGCTCTAACCGATCTACCAGCACGATATCAGGCTTATTGGCTACAATAGTCCTGTCCGTTATGATAGATCGGTCCCAATAGAGCTTAGCATGACCATTTTCCAAAACTGGCTCCGGTGAGTACTTATAAAATGGCACTTCAAAAGGTACAAGTCCGTATCGAAGAGCAAGTTCCTGGTGGATAATCTTGGCTACTTGGTTGTGCCTGTGCAAATACTCTCCATTGGCAAGACGACAACAACCGGAAATAACATGTCTGATGGATTCTCCTGGTTGGTGGCACGCACGACATATGTCAACAGTGCCATCCTTTATTATGTATTTCCGATAGTTGTTCGTCTTGACAACTTCGTCAGCAATTGCACAAGCAAAACCTTCGGTTTCACCAAAGAGATCACCAAAGCGTAGCCAAGCCACGGACGCCAGAAGGTCTACATCAGGCCCATAGAGTGCCTGGTGGAACCGTCCATGAAGCTCCTTACTCTTCCATATACTTATACGGTCGTCAGTGCTAAGTACTACCGGTTTATGCCAGTTATCTTTGGCTAAGGAGAGCGGTGTAAGACCATTATCTACTGCAACAATGTCCCGATGCATTCCACACTCAGCATGAAGGAAATATTCCCTAAGAATGCATACCTCACGGTTGTGTAAGTTTTTGGCATTAAGGAAGCCGCGACCCCCACACTTCCGTGGAATATACAATCTCATCACTGATGAGCGCGGATGATGCATGCGATACATTGTCAATAGTTTTCGGGCCTTTCGGTCCAGGGCATCTAATTCGGTCTGAGTCCACCTTAATATGCCGAAAGTATACATCAGCAGGGGCATTACCCAACTGTTGAATGCACGCACTTTGTTACCTCCTGACAAAAGACTTTTTAGAACTTTTGTCAAGCGGTTAAAGAAGCGTTCCTTCACTAGCTGTTTAATGTCCCCACTTAGTATGCCTAAGCATTCCGACATACCAAGGTATTTGTAGGTTTCGGTTTCAGAGAGAGATCTGAGGGACATTGTCTCCGAGAGTTGTAAATATTCGCTATTTACAACTCGGCCATTCTGCACATGTGCAACCGCACATTTATCTACACCAAACTCCATCCTAATGTCATTACTAAACGTTTGCGTAACGCTTAGTAATGATACCAGATCTTCTTTATTTGGTGCAAATAATTTGAGATCGTCCATGTACAAAAGATGTGAAATGATCTCACCCCCTCTGCGAAAGCGAAATCCCAGTTTTGAATCCCTAAGCAACGTGCTTAAGGGGTTCAAAGCCAGGCAAAACCACAAAGGACTCAAGCTATCACCCTGGAAAATACCTCGCTCAATCCTTACAGGTTCGGAAGTAAGAAGACTTCCTCCGCCCCCTGGAAGACAAAGGACCGTTGTCCATTGCCTCATACATGAATCAAGAAAAGCGCATAGATCTGTGTCAATCTTATACACTTCTAGTACTCGTCTTAACCATGTATGAGGCACCGAATCATAGGCCTTTTTATAATCAATCCAGGCGGCGGAGAGACCCTTCTTACCTCGGCGAACCTTGTCATTAATGGCCATGTCAATAAGGAGGAGCTCCTTAGTACCACGAGACCCAATCTTACATCCATTTTGAGCGGGATCTAAAATGCTATTTGCATACAAATGTGTGTTTAATTTTGAAGTCAAAATGGATGTAAGAAGCTTATAAATTGTTGGTAAGCACGTGATAGGTCGAAAGTTCTTTGGATCCGTGATACTACCAGACTTGTGGAGCAGAAAGGTGATTCCTGTTGTCATAAAAGATGGTAGGGATCCGGACACGATGGCTTCCTGGAATTGCCCAGCCAAACGTTCGTGTGAAGACCGCAGCCATTTGAGCCAAAAGTTATGTAATCCGACCGGCCCATGTTATTTCCGATAGTTGTTCGTCTTGACAACTTCGTCAGCAATTGCACAAGCAAAACCTTCGGTTTCACCAAAGAGATCACCAAAGCGTAGCCAAGCCACGGACGCCAGAAGGTCTACATCAGGCCCATAGAGTGCCTGGTGGAACCGTCCATGAAGCTCCTTACTCTTCCATATACTTATACGGTCGTCAGTGCTAAGTACTACCGGTTTATGCCAGTTATCTTTGGCTAAGGAGAGCGGTGTAAGACCATTATCTACTGCAACAATGTCCCGATGCATTCCACACTCAGCATGAAGGAAATATTCCCTAAGAATGCATACCTCACGGTTGTGTAAGTTTTTGGCATTAAGGAAGCCGCGACCCCCACACTTCCGTGGAATATACAATCTCATCACTGATGAGCGCGGATGATGCATGCGATACATTGTCAATAGTTTTCGGGCCTTTCGGTCCAGGGCATCTAATTCGGTCTGAGTCCACCTTAATATGCCGAAAGTATACATCAGCAGGGGCATTACCCAACTGTTGAATGCACGCACTTTGTTACCTCCTGACAAAAGACTTTTTAGAACTTTTGTCAAGCGGTTAAAGAAGCGTTCCTTCACTAGCTGTTTAATGTCCCCACTTAGTATGCCTAAGCATTCCGACATACCAAGGTATTTGTAGGTTTCGGTTTCAGAGAGAGATCTGAGGGACATTGTCTCCGAGAGTTGTAAATATTCGCTATTTACAACTCGGCCATTCTGCACATGTGCAACCGCACATTTATCTACACCAAACTCCATCCTAATGTCATTACTAAACGTTTGCGTAACGCTTAGTAATGATACCAGATCTTCTTTATTTGGTGCAAATAATTTGAGATCGTCCATGTACAAAAGATGTGAAATGATCTCACCCCCTCTGCGAAAGCGAAATCCCAGTTTTGAATCCCTAAGCAACGTGCTTAAGGGGTTCAAAGCCAGGCAAAACCACAAAGGACTCAAGCTATCACCCTGGAAAATACCTCGCTCAATCCTTACAGGTTCGGAAGTAAGAAGACTTCCTCCGCCCCCTGGAAGACAAAGGACCGTTGTCCATTGCCTCATACATGAATCAAGAAAAGCGCATAGATCTGTGTCAATCTTATACACTTCTAGTACTTTTCTCAACCATGTATGAGGCACCGAATCATAGGCCTTTTTATAATCAATCCAGGCGGCGGAGAGACCCTTCTTACCTCGGCGAACCTTTTCATTAATGGCCATGTCAATAAGGAGGAGCTCCTTAGTACCACGAGACCCAATCTTACATCCATTTTGAGCGGGATCTAAAATGCTGTTTGCATACAAATGTGTGTTTAATTTTGAAGTCAAAATGGATGTAAGAAGCTTATAAATTGTTGGTAAGCACGTGATAGGTCGAAAGTTCTTTGGATCCGTGATACTACCAGACTTGTGGAGCAGAAAGGTGATTCCTGTTGACATAAAAGATGGTAGGGATCCGGACACGATGGCTTCCTGGAATTGCCCAGCCAAACGTTCGTGTGAAGACCGCAGCCATTTGAGCCAAAAGTTATGTAATCCGTCCGGCCCAGGACTTTTCCAGTTATGGGTCGAACGGATCGCATCCCTGACATTGTCTGGGCTTATAAATATAGCCTCCATTGGCTGCAGGTGTTCACACGCGCGCTCAACAACACGCATCCAGCCACCATCGTTGTGATTAATAGGCACCGACCAAATATTTTTCCAAAATGTGAACATTTCTTCCATATTTGGTAACTGCCCATCAATCACATTCGTAGCAGATTCCTCCCAACTTCTATAAACCTTTCTTTGGTCACTTTGGAATATGCGATTCTGTTTATACCTATTTACACGTTGAATAATATAATATTACACATTTATATAATTTCAACTTGAACATATAAGAGTAATAACTGCTAATAAAACTATATTTATTATTATTATTATTATTATTATTATTATTATTATTATTTAACTTTTACATAGAAGTGGTTATTTTTTTATATTTATTTGAATGTAAAAATCTTCAGAATTACTAATATAATATAGTATAACGCTTCTTATAAATAATATTCGTCTGTAGGTCACACAAACGGTACAAAAGTCAATAATTATACTGCAATATACCGACAACATTTTTCATCCCTTAGCAATAACTATACTTTTAAAAAATACCATGTTTTCGACTTTCCTTTCTTCAGATAAGTTTGGTACAAAATTAATATCTCGAATAATAACGTTGTAATGTTTTTTATTTCCGCAGAGGAAAATATTAAATTCCATCATGAAAAAGGAAAAATGTGTCTCATTATGATCATGTTTGATATCCTCAGATATTCTAATATTATTATTTTTTATGTTTTGGTTGTCTGTATTGCATTTGAAGATATTAATAGGAATACATACGTGCATCATAATTTTGATTTATCTAAACGAAAAAAAAGCGTCAATCTTATATATTTATTTATCATGTACCTACGGCAAATTGTAAAAATATATTTTTACTATTTCAAAATTAAAGATTTAAAGACAGAATTCGATAAATGGTTTTATTATTATTATATTTTTTAACATTGAAACAATAACCTTTAAAATGATATGCCAGTGTATTTTATAATAATTCCTCTTAAGAAATAATCGTATCCGACAATGTATCTACGACTACTCTAATTGTTACTAATCCGAACTGAATGTCACAATATCCGAACTGAATTACTCAATATCCACAGGCAGTATGACAATGAAACTTATTAGGGTAAATGTTTTAGTCATGATTATAAATAAAGTTGTATGACGTAACCATCATAAAGTTTAATTGCAAAAGTGAATCCTTATAGCTTAATGTCTAACTGTTATTAATATTACTACTGTGTATAAAGTTGAAGTAGTATTGACCCTGTCATATATTGTGAGCGAGGGATTATTTGTTTTAAGTTTTGTATAATTTCAACTTGAACATATAAGAGTAATAACTGCTAATAAAACTATATGTATATTACCATAAGTTTAAAATAATGTTTTTGTTTGAAAATATTTATAAACATGTATAGCCATGTTAAGCTTATTTAAATTTATATAAATATAGAATGAAAAATAATCGGATACGGGCAGGGATTTGAACCCGCGATTACTGGGAAACCGTCCCGTCGCTCTACCAACTGAGCTACCGTATCGTTCTTCGGTTAATGCTTTTTCGTTAACACGTATAGGATAATTATTCAAAATATCCACCTGGGGCGACGTATTTGATGTTCACCTTTTACCACAGCGCTTGCCCAAAGGATTAGATTAGGCCTGGACCCTACTTTATTATTCAATGGATATAATGCTTGGGATTGAAAATTCTTAGTGACATCAAAAATGTTTCATTTTGCTAGCTATATTTTTTTTAAGATGTTACGGAATAGAGGTATTCAAAATTGTTATTCTTTAAAAGTTTAAAAAATATTTTACTACAGAAATCTATTAAAACAACCAATAAGAACTCCGAACATATATTTCCAATAGTTTATTATTATTAACACATGTGATGTATGGTGTTGATTTGATTTCGGTTGTAAATTTTTATTATCTCACTTAAAAGTTACAATAATTTACCTACCATCTGGATTCGAGGCGCGCATATACTATTCTGTTGTGAAACATCGAGATAAAAAATGATATAGTAATACATAGGTATATCTCAAAGTGAAATTGTTTATGAATGAATACGATACAATTTTGTCTATGATATTTTAGGTTTATGATATAGAGCTTTAAATTCAATATGCTTTATTAGTAAGAATGATTCAGATGTTTTAATATTGCTAAAATTAATGTTTCATATTCAAATTAACAATCAAAATATCTTTATTCAAGCAGGCACACACACATTTATAAATCCTCAATGATTTCGCCAGAAACCCAAAACCATTTCATAACCTTAAAAAATATTTTAAGAAAACAATACCCTTACTGATAGTTTGATTGAATATAATATAGCAATGCCTTACTTTGCTGATGCTAAAGAAATAATTTTGAAAAAGTTATTATTGTGACTTACCTCACAATATAATTATATGTATATGTATGTATAATTATATATTATAACAGTCATGTATTTTTTTCGCAACTAATTAAGGTTAAGCGATGTTAAAAATATATTTTTATCACTACATGAAAACTCTGGTATGTCAAGTTGCTGATAGTCTACGGCACTTTGATTCAATTTTTGCTACTGTTAGAAGTCAATATGTCATTAAATAAATGTAATATCGGGAGCACACAAACCTCTTACTTTGATCCACTTTGAGGTTAAAGAGACAAGACAAGGAAGCTTTTAAGACATGGCTAAGAGGAAAGACGAGTTGAGGAAAAACGGCCCATTTATTTAATAAAAATAAACATTAGAAAAAATAATTAAATCGCTTTTCAGTCTTATGATAGAATATGTTCACAATCTAATCAACTGAATATTAGTTAAGTTGTAATCTATTAAAATAAAAGATTAAATACCCAGACTTTCTCAAAGTGAAAAGATTTTATAGTTTAAAAAACATAGAGAAAATGGATTCTAGGTTTCAGGTGGTCGTTCCGTAAACAGTAGAAGTCGATAACAAATATCGAATGCCCTAGAGAACCAGTGAGCTTCTTATTGAGATTGCAGGAAGATTGGTTGGGTAGATAGATTGGTTAGACAGATACTCGTATATAATTTTCAGCCCAGTTTTAGTTGATATCTATATTATTTTTGATTGAAATTATTTATAAACATGTAAAGCCATGTTAAGCATATTTAAATTTTAAATAAATATAGAATAAAAAATAAACTGGTACGGCAGGGATTCGAACCGGCGACCTCTTTAATATGTAGAATATTTAAATAACCTTTAAAATAGAGTACATATTTAGACGATTTTAGGTATATAATCTTTACTCTGTATATCAGAACTCAGTATTTAGTTTCTATGATATTAATAATAAGAATAATAGTTTTAAAAATAAGAAATTCTTTAAATTGTGACAGTCCAACGGAGCTGAAATTTTAGGACTAAGCATTATGTATTATTTTATTGTAATAAGATCCTTAAGATAAATTAAATCCCTTTCATTACTTTTATATACACAATGAGGGATGAGTTCCTTTAATTAACATAAACTATAAAGTGATGGCCCACAAATGTAATTAGCTATTATAACACCTTGAGGCTGTGCTGCAGCATAATATTTATTTTTAACACCCGAACACAGGTAAAACTTAGTACCAAAATGTTATGAATATGTATTCTTTTGAATATTATGCTAATATTCAAAATAATTTATTAAACATATTTTTTATTTAAAATAGGGCTAAATGAAATCAATTAATTAAAATTGTGAAAATTTTATTTTGTTACAAATTTGTATACGTTTTTTATTACTGACAAATATATAAATAATTATATATTGACATTTAATAAATATTATATAAAATAATTATATATTGATATTAAGCTTATGTCAATATTGAAGAAATATTTTTTTTTTTTTTTTTTTTTTTGTTTGTCTATACTGTTAGCCCTATTGGCTATTACAGCGTCTCCGGGGGAGCGGGTGGGTCTGGAGACCCACCCTTAACAAGGGGGGGCCAGATGGGCCCCCATGGGGAACGACGTCCCGAGGGCGTCTCAGATTGAGACACGGACCTCGGCTCGGGGCGTCGTTTGTCAGGAGGGAAGCTAAGGACATTTGGACACTAGCGTCCTCCGACGGCAGAACGCCGGAGCAACGGGGCACTTACTCAGTTGGGACCTCGTCTATACCGGTATAGACGGTGTGTGTCTGTATGTTGTGTGGTGTCAATTATGCCTACGCGTACACGTTATTACCTACTGTGAACGCGTCGTCGGGGTCAACGAGTACCGACTTGGGTCTTCTTTTTCTGACTAAAGTAGTCTTACGTGGTCTATATTCTGCGGCGTCAGCCACCAGTGGGTTCGGGTGTCGCTCAGCACGTTCAAAGTACTTTTGGGAAAGCCCCTTGAAGTACTGAGCGATGGTCGGAAGGTCTAAATCTCTATGGAGATCGATGTTGCGTACGAACCACGGCACCCCGGTTGCAATCCGTGTAAACCTGTTCTGAATCAGCTGAAGGGGTTTCAGATTAGCGTGCGCAAAAGCGGGACTCGCATAGGACATGACGGAACGTATGCAAGCTTTGTAAAGTGTCACCTTATTGCGAAGGGACATTTTACTCCGCTTGCCTAACAGCGGATATAAACGACCTAATATGTAGGCCGCTCTGCTACGAACGGTCCTAATATGCGCAGTGAAAACTAACTTTCTATCTAACGTTACTCCTAGGTATTTTGCCTCGTCTTTCCAAGGTATCGGTTTATCAAAGAGTTTGATTCGCGGGAGGATCCTTGGGGGGCCCCGTTCGAAGAGCACCGAAACGCTCTTCTCAGGGTTTACCTCGATCCGCCATTTCCGCAGCCAACTCTCGAGGGAGTCGACTGCGGATTGGAGACGTTGGTATATCTCCCAGTGATCCTTAGAGGACGTGTAAAGCGCGGTATCGTCCGCGTACATGGCAAGGTGCACTTTAGATCGCGGCCTAGGAATATCGCTAGCGTAGATGGAGTAGAGGATGGGCGAGAGAACTGAACCCTGGGGGACACCCGCCCTGATGGGGCGGGGGGTTGACAAAACGCCTTCCACTCTGTAGCGGAAGGAGCGATTCGACAGGTAGTCCCGTATGATGAGTACGAGTCTGTCTGACACCTTGAACTGGTATAGCTTGTACACCAGTCCATTGTGCCAGACCCTGTCGAACGCCTTAGCTACATCGAGGAAGAGCGCTCCTGTCCTATGCTTCTTGGCCCTCACAGTGGCCCCTATCAGTATGTGCTCCGTGAGGCGTTGCACCTGATGGGAACATGAATGGTTGGCTCTAAAGCCGAACTGCTCATTTGGGATGATTTTGAGTCTCTCGACTTCCGATCTAAGTCTACAGAGGATGATTCTCTCATATACTTTCCCTAAGGAACTAAGAAGACTAATGGGACGGTAACTACTAGGCAGATGCCGGGGTTTGCCCGGCTTATGGAACCCTATCACTATGGCCTCTTTCCACTGGGCCGGAAACGAGCAACCGGCCAGTAGAGCGTTAAAAATGGTAACCAATAGGTAAATTAAAGGAGGCGGAAGAAGCTTTATCACTTTGTTAGTGATCCTATCGGGACCTGGCGATTTCTTGACGTGAAGCGCCCTAACTATGGACGTCACCTCGTCTAGGTTCGTTTCCTTGATTGGCGGACCGACCGGTGGCTGAGAACACATTATATTGACCGATTTGTCGACTATTTCGAAATGATCGCGATCAACCGATTGGACAGACAGACGGCACTGGCTCTCTAGACTGTCGGCTAAGCACTCAGCTTTGTCAGGGTCGTCAAACGCGATGGCGGAGTTAGGTCCAACCAAGGGAGGCATATCTGAGACAGTGTCCGCCTTCAACGCTCTCTGCAACCGCCAGAATGCCTGGTGTGTTGGAGAGAGCGTCGCAAGCGTCCTATCCCAGCCGCTATTTCTGAAGTCGTCGAGAGCTTGTCTCGACGACTTCAGAGACGGCGCAGCCTCCGTCGGTTGTCATCTGTCGGGTATCGGTCATGGGCTCTAATCGCGGCGTTTTTACGGGTGGTGAGAAGTCTAATGTCCGGAGGGAGTGCTCGGTAACCCTCGAAGTTCACTCGGACCTCCCTCGAGGACTTTCCTATGCTGTCTACCAAATGTTCTGTGAAGTTAGTCGCGGCTGAGACAGCGTCCTCGACCGATGTAAGCTGGTCAGGAATTTTGTCGAGTTGCGCTGGTACGGGGGAATGAAGTTGCTCTCGAAGCTTCGTCCAGTTAATAATTCTTTTGGTCGCGGGTTCCCTAAGGGGAGGAAGTCCTAGCTGAAATAGGACCGGTCGATGGTCAGAGTCTAGCTCGGATAGCGTCTCGATAGAACGTAACTGGAGTGTCACGCCCTTCAAGAGTACTATGTCGAGCACGTCGGGTCTGTCATGTCGGAAGTCTGTGTCGCAGTATCGCGTGGGACTCAAAGGCGCGGTGATCTCGAAGTCGAGACCAGCCTTGTAACTTAGCCTATCAAGGAGATTTCCTCTACTGTTTGCGTTAGTGGAGTTCCAGCGGGGATGTTTGCAATTTAGGTCGCCGGCCAGAATGGTTGCGTTACCTAATTGGAGTAAGGACTTAAGGTCCCTCTCAAGTAAGGCTTTATTTTGAGAAAGATAGACGGATGCTAGTACGATCGACTGATGGCCGGTCATACCCACCTGACATAATGACGCTTCTACGTTGACTAGTTGGGGCGGATCGAGCGGAGTGCAATGAAGAGACCTTCTGTAGTAGATGATGGTTCCCCCCTTCGCGGTTGCCCTATCGTTCCTAATGAGACGGTAATTCGCGATGCGCGGATCACGATTACACGGCTTCAGAAAGGTCTCTTGTACTAAAAATATAATATGATAAAATAAATGATATAGGGAGAATTCGTACTTCATAGAAATTGTAGATTTTTTAAAAGTTGTTCTATACTGCAAGATAACAAGTTAGATACATAACTTAGGATTTCTGAAAGAAGCCTAATAGATGATTCTTTAAATGGGTAGATTAATGGGTAGTATCTTTCAAATTTTATTTTTACGATTCAAAATATTAATAATTTAATAATAATAATATAACACACATTGATATAACCCCAAAGTAAGCAAATTATTTGCTTGTGTTAAGGGTGTTAAACAACGATACAAATAGATAGAAATACACATTATAAATACTGAGAATATATTTAATAAACGACCAAATCCAGAAATACAGACATCTACGCCATCACATTCACGCCTGTCCCTGTCAGGAATCAAACCCGACCCCATAGAGCCGCTATACGATAAGAAACTGCGCTGACCACTTGACCAATGCAACGGCGTGGTTAAAATGTATTAAAAAAACAATAACAAAAAAGGCTGTATAGTAGTTACAAAGAACGCTTCCTATAATAACTTATCGTTCATCTATTCTTGTTACTCCATAATTAAGACATTATGTAATAATTTATAGGTAGGTTATATGACTCATATCTAAAAGTTTATTCAGATTGTACCAATTTTGGTATGTATAATTACGCGTTTAATCAACTTAAGTGCTCTTCATCGCGGATATTACTCCATCAATGCAGATTGATCATTGATTGATGGGAGTTAACCAGATTTGCACCTATCATAATAGCTTACAGTTTGTATGAAAGCCTTTTATCGTCATGCTGATGAACATTACAGATATAATAAGATAAAAAAATATATACAATATTAAAAAAAAACTAACGAATCAATACTGCCTTTAATAATTTTGAATTCTATATGTATACATCTTTTATGGTATTACGTGATATGTATCACGGTTCTCTTGGTGATCAGGTAACATTTACCATTACGGACTCCCGGAAACCCAAATTTGAATTCCATTAGAGTGTTTTTATTCCTATATATATTTTAACATTAACAGAAGGTCTCGGTGAGTAGTTTAGTAGTTTGATTTTATTGTTTTCTCATTGATTATATATTTTAAAAATAAATACATACCAACTAATTTTATTTTATCTAGGTAAGTTGCCAAATAACATTTATTTTCTTTAACGGTAGACAATCCAATATCCAACTCAGCTGTACGTGAGAGAATACTCGCACGGCATCAACGCAGGACACTTGTTCTATTAAAATGAAATTCCTCAGACAAGGCCTTTTTGAATGAAATTTGTATGTAGATTTAAACAACGGGTTATTAATTACGTAATAAAGGATATTTATTTTGTAACTATGAATTTATACATTTCTTATGCTAAACCGGTGCTAATAAATTAAATCTTGTAAAAATGTTTGTTCTGACGCACTCTCGCTGTTAATACATAAAAATATATTTCCATCAGACAGACATTGGTTAAGATTTTTGAAAGAAGTCCGATAGATGTCACCACCGTCCCGATAAAGACGATTATATATAGAATACTTAATTCACCGAAACGGACAGAGATACCGTAGCTCAATTGGTAGAGCGACGGGACGGTTTTCCAGAGGTCGCGAGTTCGATTTCCTGCCCGTATCGGTTTATTTTTCATTCTATATTTATATAAAGTTAAATAAACTTAAGGTTTATAAATATTTTCAAAACATTTACTATAGCATTTCACTTTTTTAATATCGGCCGACTGACCTCGTTAAATAAATCGAAATGTCAAATTCTTTTGCGGGTATTGTTTGGGATATATGTTGACCTCTATACTACTTAAGATGATAGCATTTGAAGATATTCTTGTTTTTTTTTTAAAGATAACTTTCCGTAGCTTCATAATATTTTTTACAAAAATAGCAAAATTACTGTTGTTCTATAATAATATATTTTAAATTATTTTCCATGTAATATCATATCTACCTTAACATTGTTTACGTCAAAACACTTGTTCTAATATTTTTGGGCTAATAATAAGTACATTATATAATGCCAGAGCTCGAGACCCTTTAAGAATCTGAGTGATGTTTTCTGAGTACCTCATTAGTAGAGCAGACATTTAGCTGATTGTAAAGCCCTTTACGAAATGTTACTAAAGGGTGAAAGTTGTGTACATTCGAAACATAAATTAAAACCCTATATTTTACATATTAAAGTTACAAATCACGGAAATATAAAGTAAAATATTATTATCTAAATATCAAATATAACAGAGGTTGATTTGAACCTATTATTTAATTATTCACTAATAAAATTAATAGTTTCAAAAAATATTTTTATTATTGGAATATACATAGTAATTTTTATCCTTGTTGCAAAAGTTTTTTTTTTACATACAAGATGGAACATCGATCTCTTGAACCCTAAATTGAAAAAAAAAAATATTTTCAAATATGTTTCGAATGTTAAATAGGCTATAGACTTCCAAATGTCAAAGTTCGAGTTATGCCGGTGTTGATAATTTTTTATTACTATATTTAAATTAAAAAGAATTACTTATTGTAATTTTTATATTAGCAATATAAGTTTCGAATAAATTAATCCCATCATATATCATTTCATAACAAAAAATTGGAAAAGAGAAAAGGAGCACATAAATAATCATTTAAAAGCGTTAGACAAACAGTAGACACGTTTGTACGGGTAAGGTTCAGTTTCCTGGGAACTAAAATAGCACCTTAGGGAAATATTTTATCTGTCACGCTCGGAATAAAATCAATAATTGGAATTTCAATGAAATCTTGGAGGTACGTGTAATAAAAAAAAGTTACTTTTTTAAAAATATGCCATCCAGCAACGAATACCAATTTTAAAATTTGTATTATTTTATGGCTTGGCACCAGCATTATAATAGCATTTTTTATATATAAATATTTAAGTTAAATAAAAATATTATAAACTTAAATAGAATTTATGTAACAATTTTAAACCGTAAACAAAAATAACATCAAAAGGTAAACTTATTGTCATAACTCATATCAATTAGGTATAATATTTAGAAGGTTTGTTTGGATTATTAGTTATTACTTTGGACTTCTTAATAACAGAAGCGTCGAAATACTTAAGTTATAAGTAATTGAGTAATTTAAATGAGTTACAAAAACATTAGAAAATTATCTCTTATATTATTGTTTTCGTTACAATAGCTACAAATATATGTTTTTGAAATCAGATAGTTATAAATATTATATTTAAAAAAAATATTGATGATATATTTGAAGTCCGTTTAAATTCAATTGAAAGTAATGTAGCAATTATTAAAGCCTAAAGTAACATAGGGCTAAGGTTTGAACAGTAGCTGAAAATCTAATCTTAATAACAATATTATAGAAGTTATTTTTTATACTTTTTTTATCGTGTTATTTTAGAACTGTTATTATTGCGATTAAGAATTTCTAATACTATTAAAATTATTTTTAGGATTATTATGATATTTTATTAAAAAGCAAGATCATTCTTGATTATCTTGTTTTTCTGCTATATACTTTTTTCTATGTCGTCGTCGACCCTCGTTCCCTGCTCTCACCCTTTTCTCTTTTAGCCTTAAAAGGACTCTTCTCATTACATCCCCTTACATCCCTCTGCATTACATGACCACACCAATAAACGATTACTTCTTATTTTATCTATCACTAATGCTACTTTCAAACTACCTCTAACATACATAATTCTTACTCTGTCAGTTGTCATCATGCTTCACATCCATATTAACACTTGCATTTTAGCAGCAACCACTTGCTTCTTACTTATTTTTTTCGTTGTCCAGAATTATGATCTACAAAACCAATTTATTTATTAATGTGTATTATATATGTGCAACCCCTCTTCGTGATGTGACAACCCTTGTCCATGGGATTTCAGCCATCATTCGGTTAAGTGGTAAAAGCTGGTACCCACTATATAATAAAATTGTCCCTAAGCCGGTATTCCACATCTTCAAGAAAATATGTAGTAGTCTCATTCAACATTATGACAACACATCTCTTATAATAATAATAACAAAAAAAATATATCGCAAAAATCATCGAAAAAGTGACACCGTCGGGCTCCTAGTTTGGATGTTGGATTCACGGTGGTAATATGCTGCAAAGATTCTTCGGCACTTAATAGCGGCTTAACCTTTATACCCGATGGGTTGATAGGGTCGAGATGCTATCTATGAATATACTGGAATGGAGGAGAGTCAACTCTCCTATTTGCTCACACTCCCCTATCGCTTATTTAAAATGCGGGGCTGTAAAATATGATGAAAATAACTATTTAATTTTATAAAATATATATGTCTTTAGAAATGTACAAACATTTATTTGCATTATGGTAAGATTCACGCACATAAGAACTCAATTGCATGTAGAAAAATTTTATACACTCTGGTATTATTTATGTTCCATAAAAAGTTCAAAGACGAACATTGCCAAGTATCATGTATAAAAAATAGTGCTTAGTGGAGTGCCAAGTGACACGGATCATTAATTTTGTTGGGTAGCTGGAGGCTGACACGGCTTCAAGCGATGTTGCAGTGCTCTTACTCTAAGGTTCTATAGATACTACGTTTGGAATAAACAACCTGTGTGTACGTATTCACTATTTCAAAATACCTGTTAATTTTAATTGTGATATAAATTCTGATAGTTTTTTTTGTAGTATTAATATTTCAATATTTTTATTTCAAAAATCAGTTTTATGAATATTCTACTTCTACTTTTCTACATATTATTAAATAAACAAAATTATAAAGAAGTTGAGAGATTAATCTCAATTACTATATAATGTTACAAATAAAACGTTATTATTTCAAATGAAATGAAATACATCAATATGTCTCATATATATTATATCTGGCATAAAATTTTAGGAAGGGACAAAACTAATTAACTGTGGCAACGAGCCAAAAACAATATCTCTAAGCTCCCTCGCTCGAGCTTTCAGGCATAATTGTCGGCAATTTATATAATTATCACTTACAAATGTGGTTAACATTAATAATTTCACTATACAAGCTTAGATGTCCATTATAATTATTCAAAATTCTGTTAAACTTGTAGTATTCTAGGCAGTTTTTGTTTTATAACATAAGCCTCAATTCGATTGTGATATTTCATTCAATTGAACTAGCTCAAAGACCTTTTTGTGTTTTTCAAGAGAGTGAGAAAAACAAAAGTATGATAATGTAAAAAAATATTATCTTACTTAAATTTCAATAAAAGACATCCAGTGGTTTTTGTATGATGCGCAGATAAAATGGATTGACATTTTAATTATGTATTTTTGCTTTGACTGGTGGTTATTAAATGGAATCAATAAAGGTATTTTTACAATATTTTATTTTCCGTTTGTAAAATAATTGCAGTTGATTTCATACTAGAAAGGAATAATACTAAAAGAAAATACAAAAGCTATTTTTCCTGAAGGGCAAAGCTGACAAATCTTATTTGCACCTTAACAATTGAATTGAATGGATATATAACAACTTTAAAAAAAAAAGTTAGATTTCGAGAGAGCCTAACATTTATACATCTTATGCTTTATGCATGTTTTGTGCTAGGACAAAAATGATTCTAACTTAATCTTATGATTGATCTACCAATTTAATTATCGTAAATGCATAAAAGTGCTTTTTTAGAAACTGTAACATATGGAGTCTAGAAACTGATATCTCTTAACCTAAAAGAATTAAAATACCAATTGTATATAATTGTACATTTTAAAATTAGATGTCAGGTTTATGGTCTAACGATATTTTTTACGAGCGATCGCAGAATTCTTTTTATCTGGAATGTAAATTATGTTGTCATACTCAAAATATCGTTGGATAAATAAGATTTTTAATTTTATGATTTTCAATTATTAAAAATTATAGGAACTAAACATAATATAGGAATAAATTTATTGGTAAAAGTTATGTTTTGAATTGTTTAACAAGTGAACAATCTAATCAAATCTCGAAATTTAAGAGTTATTATTTAACTCTCTCAATTATTTATAGCGCTTTATAAATTATAAAAACAAATGTATTTGATGGAGCTAATAAATAAGTTATCAACTCAATAAACTCATTAACTGTTGGACCTTATATTAGCCTTATGGATAAATTTTCTCTTTACAGTTGTTCTATAGTTGACTGGTACATAAAGTATCTATTTGTGCAATAAAAATGGACTATCATAATAATTAATATACTTAGGTTTAACATTATGATATACATATTAGTCTACATAAATGCCCAACTAATTATGCTAGTGATGCTTGAACATTCTCTCATTGTAACAATATAGATCGAATGCTGATGAATAATATTTATATTATCAAGGTATAAGAAACGAACAAAGATTTTTTTTATGATAAAATTATTTTTATAATTAAAACAAATTTCATGAACAATGCCGGAACCTCACAAACAACATTGTTCCACAGGATAATTAGGGTAACTTTTCGCTTTGCATTTCTTGGGTGTAAAGGAAAAACGGAACCCCAATATATTATAAAATAAGAATAAATTAAGAACCAATGCTAATTAATATATTTACATTTATAATTTATCATATTTATTCTAAACTACATAAATAGGTTTCATTGTCATCGTTAGCTCTTTATTTCCATAACAACTATAGGATTATTATGTTTTTGAGTAATGTTAAAGAATTCCAAACTGCTATACCATATGCGAAAACGTAATCATGGCGACGTCTAAGAAAAGTCAGCGTCATATTAAGATTTTATGTAACTAAATTAAAAATGGGCTTATGCTCAAATTCAATTTATTATTTTATTAAAACTCAGATAAAACAAAGTAGAAATTCTATCTTTATCTAAATTAAATACGTTTGTGTAAGCCGCATTCAATTCTGTTTAAAAGTTTTGAAACAGTTCTTGAAGTAAATTTTTAATTGACCATAACTTCTTTTTCCCTTAACCGATTTTGACCTGTGGAATCTGCGTTCAAACCCGTTGAGTAGTTTCGAAGTTATAACGTACTAGACAGATAGACAGACGGACAACATTTTTTTGGGTTTCTGTTACTCGTCTTTAATACCCCCTATCATTTATCTGGAAAAATATTGAATGTACAGACACTCGATTTTTACTATCTTTTATATATTTGAGATATGTAAGGCATCTGATTTACATATATAGAAGATATATGTTTTTAAATTTCAATTATTTGAAGAATAGATATTGTCGTCGATATTAAGTACACATATTATTTATAGACTCATAATGGAATTGTCCCCTCAGTAGATGTATGCTTTTGTCCGAATGACATCGTATGGTTATATTGTTTCAGCATAATTTTACACTGAATATGATCAATTGAATTTACAATAACATATTAGGCATCTTAACTTGGTAACATAACTTTTTTTATTTTCAAAATTGTCCACTTTCTTCTTTGAGGACGCAGTTAGAAGACTATTTACTTAAAACTAGCAACATGTCAAAGTTAGTATACACGTAACCAACAAGTAAAACAAATTGTTTAAATCTAGTGAAGAAAATACTTTAGTCATAGAGGAATAATAAAACTTCTGGAAGTTAGTAGAACTTTATTAATAATAAAACTAGTTTAATTGTTAAACTTGTATTTCTAGATTTTAATTTAAAAACAAAAAATTAAGTAGAGTTAGCTCAACTCATCAGAAAACTTTGAATCTTAGCAAAAATATATTAAAATATTTAGTTTAATTAATAAGAGTTTTATTAGGACGATTTAACAAAAAAAGATATATTTATTATTAAAGATGTGTACATGATATCTGCCCAATACATACAGGGTGTATATTTTTGAATTGGGCTCTCAGGTCAATATGCAAAACTATAAAGAATATAAAAAATGGTCGAAGAAGTCACATGACCGATTTACATTAAAACACATATCTACATCATTAGTTTTTAGAAAAAGCATGTAGTTTGGCCAGAAACCGACCTGAAATCTGGTACAAAAAACATTTAACAGGCATAACTGTTCAAAATGACGATCATTGTTTTCTAAACAGGGTTCATTAGAATGTCACCATGACTAAATGTCCATAGACAGTGTAAAGATGCTAATGCTAATTTCAGTCAAGGCTATTGTTAATTTCGTCCACGATATTTTCGAACGATTGCTCTAATAGTATGATATATTTATAAAATAGTCTAAGGGAACCAGATCTAATAATCTCACTGACACGGACAGGACCATGCGTTTCAATCTAGTTGTCTAAAACTTTTCAGTTAGTATTTGTTTTAGTAAGCGGGTATCATGAACTGGGAAAACTATACTGTTGAAAGTATTATTTACGAGTACTGTACCAAAGGCAGCGTATTTAATTCACAACAAGTATTTATCACAAGAAGAAGAAGTAAATACTTCTTTTTTACCAAGGTATCACAATAAATCTTATTATGAAAATTCTTTATATTATAAAGTTGCAATAACACCAATTAAAAGAAAAACTTATTTGACTTGATGGCTTTCGGTTATTAGTAAAGGATTAGTCTGACTAAAAGCGTTCTTTTCTCTGTTTCATGTTTATATATCATATCGTTATTGGAAAAGTTCGTTTCATATATGTTCAATAAAAAAATAGTTCTTTTCAAAATGTCAATAATATTTATTTTTTTCTTTACAAACTTTCAAAAATTAAGCCGTCACAAATTGTCTCCTAGTTATAACTGTTGCACAGGGCATATGGAATAGAAATATTAATAGTGGTATTTATTTAGAATTTATATTAGTTGCTTGATACCCCCCAATATTATCAGATACGTTGCGGGTAGACGTAGTTTGTTGGGCCTCGATTTTTTTTATTATTGTTAGTTTCTAACGTTGCAGTATAGATAAACAATAAAAAGATGCCACAATCGAAATTAATGTTTGAAAATATCTATAAACATGTATAGCCATGTTAAGCTTATTTAAATTTATATAAATATAGAATGAAAAATGAAGCTTATTTAAATTTATATAAATATAGAAACATAGGTTAGGATTTTCGAAAGAAACCTAATAGATGTCACCATCGTCCCAATAAAGACGATCACATATAGAATCACATATAAAAGTGGGTAAGACTGAAATAGGTCTATAGTTACTAGGATCTAATGAACAGCCGGATTTGAATAATGGAGTTATTTTACTTTGTTTCATTAGATCAGGAAATATACCATATTCTAAACAACAAATAACAAACAATATATTAGGTAACTTGCAGTTGCAACATTGACAACTTTGCAGTTTTTTTTTCTTATTTATATAATAAATTTGTATTTCTTTAGTATTGAGCAAACAAGATTAATCTTAGGATTTTCTTTAGTTGCCAAAATAAAAGCTTATGAAAATTGAGTCAATGCAATATTATACTTACTTTCAACATGGTCTCAACTTGAATAATTAATTAGTAAATCTTAAATTTAAATAGTAACATAATAGTTATGACAATTTATGTATTATTATATTTTTTCAATTATTATATTTTATTTCATTTTTATTTTATTTTTTTTTATTTTATCTGTTATAAATTATATTATTTATATTAAAAAAAAACAACATACGAATATCTTAATAAGTAGAATATTGTATATTGGATATCTCGTTTTGAACCGTGCACAAGCACTATTTACTTTTCTCTTTGATGTCTTTTCAAAGAGCATACGGCAATAAGTTAAAAAAGTTGCATGCAAATGTTTTTTTTTTTAAAAGATAGAGAGAGTTATGATATTTTTGCAGAGACCGTCTCCGGGAACCAAATACACAATTCGTTAACAATCACATATTTGATTGCCAAATTCGTTTTATAATTTAAATGTGAAATAATGTAAGAGTGACTGTTTTTAATAATTACAAAAGTAGACTAAAAAAAATATATACTCATAAAATGTGCTTCAATGAAGTTGCTTGATCGAGATTTAAATTGGATCGGATAGCAATCGTATATCTTTTAAAATATTATAAAGCGTACTAAACTTTGGTTTAAATTTAGTGTTTGAAGATTTCTATATCTCTATCATTTTTTTAAATCAGAATAAGAAAGATAATAAAAAGAAAAGAAATGAAAACTTAAATTGATTAAGAAACCTTATATATACATAAAAAGTTTCTAAATGATAATCTTTATTATATCTCCTTTAAAACAGTCTCTTAATAAAGAGCTGGGGGGGGGGGGGGGGGGTTTCATTTACGAAGAACGCTCCATTTGATAGAAAATTCCATTATACAGAAGTCAATGTAACCATTCACTTTAATAAGAAAGAGTTAATTAAAGTTCCCAGGTATATAGCTATTATATTGCCACTTAAAAGCTTCATAATAATATTAAATTTTATTAAATTTGTTTACCGGTAAAATTAAGAATGCAGCGTGGAATCTTACGGCCAGTTCAACAAAGTGATTTTCGTTAACGTAAATAGGTTAAAATTAAATAAAAATAAATTATAATTAATTTAAAAGTTAATGATCTTTCACCAAGTGAATAACAATTGTGAATTAATTAATGAAATTAGGTTATCAGGGTATTTACATATTAATAAATCGAACTTTTTAAAAATAGCTATTTTTATTATTCTAACTGCCTTATGATAAGTCATATGAAACCAGTCATATTTATTATGCAATATTTTGTTTAGATTATTTGAATATCTGTTTAAATTCAAAATTTGTTCATTGGTTGAAATAAATTAAGAACTAGTACATCCTGATCATTTAAATTAAAAAAATAAATACCTCTGGGAAACCGTCTGGTAGCTCTACCAATTGAGCCACATTATCGCTACCCGTTGCGGGTAAGCATTCTATATATTATGATCCTTATCGGGACGGTGGTAACATCTATTAGGCTTTTTCAAAAATCCTAACTGTTAACATGTCCTGTTTAACTTTGCAGTATAAATAAACGTTAAAAGATGCCACAACTAAAATTTTAATATCTTTGAACATGTATAGCCATGTTAAGCTTTATTTAATTTAAAGAAATATAGAATGAAAATAACGACACGGGCAAGGATTTTAAATAATAAATTTATTAAATATGTCACAATATTTTTGCTATTAAATGGAAATACTTATTATTATAAATTCTATGTAAACATACCAATTATTATCTAGAACTTTATAGATTTTTTTAAAAATTACAAACCATTTCACGGAATTTCTACATTTTGCAAGAATTATACGATTTATCATGAAACCTTAACATAAGTTTTTACATTAAGATGTAAATAATTTATTAAATTTATTAAGTAAATAATGTATGAAGAATTTAAAATTAAAGTTATTTAGGCTGCGGATTATGTTTTCACTAAAGTTTGTATAACATAATCTATTACTTACAATTTTTACTAAACTATTCTAATTAATGTATACATTATGTTATAATAGTGATACAGTTTAACAAAATATAAAAAAGAAACCATGTTTATTTAAAATCTCAATTCTTGCTAACATAAGTTATTACTATTTGTTGTTGTTACACTACATTGTTGTTTAAAGGCCAATATAAGACAAACATAAATCTTTGTTAGGTCAGAATAACAAAGTAGTTCCATAAGTAAAACAGTCGTAGGAGGGCTCTTAGAATGTGTACTAGCCATGTTGAATTTATTCAAGTCTCTTTTACAAATGACCCCATTTACAAGTCGTGGAAAAGAACTGGTTTATGTTAAGAATAGTCAAATTTACATAAAACTTTTTGATATTGGCCTAAAAGGTTCATTTTTAAATGTTACATTTAATTTTGTGTAAATTTTAGTTTTATATTTCTTTAGATATTACTTTGACAATATGTTTTCAGCATAGCTTAAACCTTATAAACTGAACGAGTGTTCTAGTCATATTCTCATTCACAGGCCTAGTTTTTTAATAAATTGGACTTTGCAAAAAAACTTTTATATTACAATCTGAAAAGTCTACTTTTAAATACTGTTAAGACTTGCACTTAAAGATCTGTTTAATATCCAACCATTTGTAATATAATGGGCAAGAGTAGCCCTTACAACTCGTTTTATAATATTTTAACACTATAATATTTAGGTGAGTACCCTCACCTTTACAATTTAATAACCAACTTACAGATTCTAACATTTATACTTTATATTAAGTTCTAATAATTAATAAAAGATTAAACATTATGTTAAAATATCCTATGCTTCTAATTCTTAAAACAGTTAACAGTAAATACTAAATAACATTCCATAATTAATTGCGTAGGTGGCGCTACTGTTGAAACTTTTGAACTAAAGTATGTAAATTCCGATGTATTTACTATTTAAATTATTATAAATAAATATAACTAACAATACATAATAGAATTTCATTTACTTTTTTCCATTAAAAAACTGCTTAATATATTAAAAATACAGTAACAAGAAAATATATTATAGACGCTTTTAGTAGTAATTGTGAATAATTAATTATTTTAAATCGGTTTTAAATAATACTATGGGGATGCATGGCGTCTTTTACAGTTTGGTTCTTGAAAAACTTTACACGTACTACCAAATTATGATATGAAACTTCGTCGACGGTGATCAAATTAATACGATTAATACGAATACGATATACACATACCTTAAAAAAGGTTCCTTTTTTAGTCTCCTTCATTCTCGTCCAAAAAAGAATTTCTAGTATTCAAAAGCCTGAATCGATGACTTGGTATTGAGTGATTGCTGGATTGTTATAAATTGCCATAAAAAGAGGGCAATCAGATCGAAGAAATTGAGCGCTACGTCAGACTTAATAACTCGTCGATCCATCCAAATTTTAGACCTAGTTACTAGAAGTAGCTGCTCTTAATCAATACCTTATTCATCAATAATTTTGCTATAGTACCGTAATTGATTAAAGAAATTATTGATTTTTGTCACTTTTATATTTATTTAAATATTTGTTTACTTTATTTAAACAGATTTTTATGTTATTAACAATAGCTTTGGGATATTAAATGTTAAATGAGATATATTAACTATGTTAAAATAAATAATAGTAAAATTTATTAAAAAATAAATAACTATAACGTGATTTTTGTATTTTAACTTTCGTGAACCATGATGATTATTGATGATGACTGTGTTTGACACTGTGACACTGTGCTTAGGCAGTTCCATCCTACAATTTACTCAATATATAATAAAAAAGGCTTTCAAATATCTTCCTTTCTCATAGAGAATTATGATTAACATAACTACAGAAAAATAAATCCAAAATGCAAAAGTTTCGGATATCGTATCAATACATAGTAACTTGAAGTTGTCTCCAACTTTGAGCAAGAGTGTGGTAGCTTTGTATATTAGTAATAATTCTAGAATTTTAATCTAGATTTATTATTCTTTTGGATACTAAATTTGTGACCGTCACAAAGAGTCGAAGTTTCTTAGCATTCCTTGGATTCACCGTGCGGGGACTGGGCCCATTAAATTGGTTAACAAATAAAGAAGTTAATGATCTCTTATTTCCGTACCATTGCGGTAAGACATTTTTCCAAATTGAAATAGTGGTCCTCGGCCAGTCCAGGTCAGGGAAAAATAATATTCTTTCCAAAAAAAATAATACGTAATCGGACTACCAACTCTGTAAAAAAATATCTGTAATTAAAAATACAAATATATATATTAGAATAAACTAGAAATACTCCTACACGCGAAAAGCACTTGACGAAGTTTGATGAAACTTTGAAGGTTTGCAGTTTATACATTGGTATGTACAAAGGATACGTTCTTTCAAAATCAAAATCTACGCGTACGAAGTCACAGGCACAGCTAGTAATTACATATAATAACACATACCTCAATTCCTTTTAAAAAATGATAACATAGAAGATTTCAAAATATCAACAGCACCTCAACGTCTTTAATATTCATATTTTGTATGACTGTATTCTATTATGCTATTATTTTAAAAACAATAGAGAAACAATGACATCAATTTGACACGAACATTCTGTTGAATTAATAAAGGGATCAACAAGTCTAACGAATTTGAAAGAAAAATAGAATACATCTTTTTTTATTAACGAAACGATAGTAAAAACTTAACGAATTACGTTGGATATTCGTTACTATTTGTTTTTATTTTAACAGAACATGTAAATAATATATGTTGATTTTGAAGATTCGTTCTCAGAGTATATGGTGATTTTTTAAAATCGGATTAGAAATTTCAAGGATTTCCTCCAATGTCTTATTATATTCCTATTCATATAATTTTACGTGTATTGTATAATCTTACGAGCAGTAAAAGTCATAAGTTCCAACAAAATGTTCTCGATTTCAGGATTAATGAAAATAATTTGATAATTTACTTGTATTGTGTAATGATTTGATAATTTACTACAAACAAATATGTTTCCATAAGAATACTCCAGGAAACTTAATAAAACATTGTATATGGACTCTCAATATCTGAATATTGGATGTTTTCTATTCTTAGTTAGAACACGAATCTTTTAAATTCCAGTTTCCTACTTTCTAGGTACCTGCTTCTTACAAAATACAGACTAATAAGTAAAAGTGGGAGCAAACATTTTGTTGTTTCAATTATCTTGTGTTGTTTATCAAGACTTGTAAGAAGTCGTAGAACAAATGTTGTTGGGATTGATGTAGAGACGCTAACTACAAGAGGTGGCCAATTAATTTCAAATAACCCTGAAACAAAAGAAAAACATTTCATAATATGTTTTTTTTCATATCTTATAATAAAAAAACGCTAATTTTATTCTTGTTTAAATTAGCTATTCTTGTACAAAAAAAAAGTTTTTATTAAATTGTTCATTATTGTAATCTTTTGTTTTTATCGGATATATATACGAGGAACAGATTGAGGGGTAAAGTTCTATCATACTTTCTGTATAGCGGATCGGATGTTGTAAGCGGCTTAGCTTACTTATGCTCTGGAATAGCTCCAGAATTTTAATGACTATAAACCAGCAGATAAAGAAATTTATTAAAATAAGTGAATGACATTTCAAAATTATATAGAGAACAACGTCAACCGAGTTAGATCGGTCTAGGTTTCATTATAAAAGTAAATAACTAATTTGTTGTAACCATCTTAGATCGATTAACTCTTGCAAAAGTAGTTACTTTGTACAACTACCATTACTGAAATATAAAGTATATAAAAACATTTCGTTATTAACTTTCTTATCCGATTTTATTTTTATTTATATGTTAATCCTATGTGTAAGTATTTATTAATTGTACAAGGGCAATAAAAAACTATGAATGGCTTATCATTTACCTATTAAAGTAGAATATAACTGAATTTTTCAATTGAAGAAATATATACACGGCCATTGAAAAATCATTTTACTTTCAATATACAAGTTGTTCTTTAACGTAATAAGAAGCAGTGTATAATCTTACCCTATACCTCTTACCTCTATAATGTAATAAACATTTTATAAAAATATAATTAATTAGTTTTTTAATTAGTTAATATAAAAATATATATCTATAAAAGCCATTCAATTACGAGTTCGAGATGTTGACTTTTAAGGTAATTAAACTAAAAGTATTTCAGGGATTTAAAACCCTTTGATTCGTTTATGTCAATTTAAAAAAAAAAACTATTATGTTAATACTACATATTGAAGATAAGGTACATCATACATATACATCCAAATTATAATTAAAAAGATCAACAATTATCGCTAAACGTTTAAAACTTCCTTATTAAGAATGAGTTTATTGTTCTTTAGTTAACAAAGTTGTTATACCGAAGACCCGCAGGCTCTGTATTACGTGGAAGGTCCTTGTCATTGTTACGGACAATGACCTGAGCATTATTCTTTATTACGAGTAACATTTGTTACTTTGTATGATATTTAAAATTTATTACGTTGTACTTAAAAATGATAACTAATTTTGAATTAAGAACTCGGTTGTTACCCAACTAGTGATCAATTTCAGCACATTTATGCACATAATATTTACCAAAGATAATACTAAACCTAGATCTCCTGTGGTCTTTTGTAATTAATTCGTTCAAAATACAAAGAATACATTGAATTTTAACATCATTAATTAATAATTTATTTGAATTTTACCTACAATAATGGCGTGATATATGCAGCTACCATTTATCACGGCAATTCACTAAATGTTACCTTTTACCGATACGAGTATTTCTGTTCGGAGTGATCAGATAGGTGTTTAATTGGGTCACACATTTCCATTTAAAAAATTACATTAGTAACACTTTTTAAATGGGTATTATGTAAAGTCTGTTTTTTCATTACGAGAATCATCCAGTGTGAATTATTAAGGAGTCATCGGAGTTTATCCTTTAAAATTCTGATTCTAATTTTACAGATTCACGTCAAATCATCCATATAGACGAAAATTTAACTGATATGTTTTGTTATTTTCTGAGGAACTTTATTTCTTTTTAATTATAATGGATATATGAAATATTTTGTGATCTATAAATTTTATAACTGGTTGTTCACTTCGTTTCTTTTCTCAAATATTTTGGAAATTCGTCGATTATAAACTTTAAGAGTAAAAAACACTTAACCACAATATTATTTAAATTATTTGTAAACCATATATAGGTATACATGAGAACTCCCCTGGTTATACTCCCGGAATATATTTTAAATCAGTATTTTCATATTATATGGAAGAGTAGTTTGGTTTTTGTTACAACAAACAAGCCGCCTATGAACCGTTTAGTTTCAAACATTTTTGACAGTGTTTATTTTTTAGTGATCGAACGAACCAATTGATCAAAGTCAATATCAGGAATCAACAAATAAAGTATAGATTTCATGGAAACTAAAGTTTCTAAAAGTTTATTTTTTATTTTTGGTTACAAAATTATATTAGTTAACTAGCTGTGCCTGCGACTTCGTACGTATAGATTCCGATTTCGATAAAAGGTACCCGTTCAAAGTTTCATAAAACTTTGGCAAGTAATTTTTGCGTGTTATTTGTATTTTTGTATTTTTTATTTTTAATTACAGATATTTTTTTTACTGAGTAAGTTTGTCTGAGTTTTGAGTACTAAGTACTGAGTAGTCCTGTTACGTTTTTTTTATTGTAAAATATATTATTAATATCAATATGTACTATTAATATTTACAATAACTATGTACCATCAATACGTACTATTAATGTATACTATCAATATGTACTATCAATATGTACTATCAATATGTACAATCAATACGTATCATCAATACGTATCATCAATACGTACTATCAATATGTACTATCAATACGTACTATCAATATTTACTATCAATATGTACCATCAATATGTACTATCAATACGTACTATCAATATGTACTATCAATATATACCGTCAATACGTACTATCAATATTTAACATCAATATGTACCATCAACATAGAGGGTTATTTTAAGTCGTAAAATAAATGTTGGGATTGATGTAAAGAGGCTGTCTGCAAGAGGCGGTCAACTTATTTAAAATAACCCTGTATTCTATCAATATGTACTATCAATATTTGCTAATAATATTTACTATAAATATATACTATCAATATGTACTATCAATATGTACGTACGTAATCGTACGATGGTATATATCGATAGTACATATTGATGGTTAATATTGATAGTATGTATTCATAGTACATATTGATGGTAGTCATTATTGGCAAACCATCAATATTTCCTATCAATACGTACTTTCAATATTTACTATCAGTATGTACTATCGACACATACTACCAATACATACTATCAATACGTACGTATAATACTATCAATATGTTCTATCAATAAAAATATTTTCCATGTACAGTTTTCGATCATTGACAATTTTATGATATGTATAAATACTACCTGAAGCATAATCTTCAAAAATATATAATTGATATTTTCAATAAATATTTATTAACATTTATAGAATATATGTAAGCTAATTGTAGAGTTCATCGATGTACGAAATAACATTTCAACATAAATAAATTGATGTCACCGGATAAAATTTCGAATCTAAGGCCAAGATTATTTTTGTTCCATTTCTAAAATATATAAAAATATGTTCTTCAGAAAGGCTTTTGCTTGTTGGCTAGTTGCTTAGGGGTTATAAAAGATTAATTATTTAAATTTGAATAAAACTGGCATTTGTGTCATTATCTACAGAAAACATATTTTATGTTAAACATAAAAAAATAATTGTATTTGTTTTCTTTCCAGGTAAGACTTCGAACTAACAGGTCATATTCTCAACGCATTTATGGTAAGAAAGTTAATCTTCGAAAAAATGTGTTCGTGTTCGTTTAAATCGCAATGTAAATATATATCTATGATACACAAATATAAAACAAAAGCGGCTGGTTCGATAAAATGGTGATATTATTTTTTCTTTTTTTTTTGCTATACGTATAGGTCTTCTGTTATTGTATAATTACTTATAATAAAACTCCTCAAATACTATAATGGAACCAAATTTCAGAAATATATTTTATTCAGATGATTCGACAATAAAATTGAATTTGAATTCATTTTCAGTCTAGCTTCTCAGTAATGGAGTTGAAGGAATTCCACGATCAATTTCTATGCCATCATTTATCATATTCTTTACTTATCAGAATGATATTTTAAATAATATTCATATTGATTATTATAATATAGTGTTAGTCATATTTATTTATAATAATGTAAATGGTAAATACATTGGAATTTACATGTTTTACGCAATTAATTATGGAATATTTTTTAGTATTTACTGTTAAATGTTTTAAGAATTATAAGCATAGGATATTGTAACATAATTTGTTTAATCTTTTATTAATTATTAGAACTTATTATAAGGTATAAATAATATCATCTGTAAGTTGGTTATGAAATTGTAAATTACCCTCGCCTAAATATTATAGTGTTAAAATATTATAAAAAGAGTTGTAAGGGCTGCTGTCGCCCATTCTATTACAAATGTTTGGATAGCAAACATTTAAGTGCAAGTACTGTGTATAACTGAAACGAGTCTTAACAATAGTCATCAATCAGTATAGCTTGCATATTAAAATATGTTTCGTCTTAATTACGTTATCACAGGAATATTATTTCAGAAATTGCTTCCGTCTACTAATTACAGCGCGGCAACTGATGTGAATTACGACCGTTTCATGTTGTAAAAAAAACGTTCTTGAATAAAAAATCACTTTTCGCATTACATTTTTATGTTCTTGAATCTTCTTTAAAATGGAGCAATTTTGCAAAAGCACTACTAGTACTCATTGTTCTACGCGTATTTTTTTGTCACATAGCAATTAACTTTAGCATTTTTTAAATATTCTTAATTAAACTTTTAGTAAATAAGTTGAAACCTAGAACTAACGTAGATATTATCTTCAAGACATGATGTATTTATATCTTTTTAGATTTTAAAAGTCATATTTTGATAAGCATAATACTTACTACATACTCACTAGAAATGAATAAATTAATCGGGATGAATTTGCTAATTATTAGCAATATAATACTTTACTTTCAATTGAATGAACGAAATCGCTTATCCATTACATTTTAAGCCTTTCAAATTAGTTTTCATAGGTTCAAAGGCATTCTACGATATTTTAGAGATCTCTTTTATATTCTATTATTCTATTTGATTTAAAAAATATAACTGCCTCGTTGGTCGAGTGCTTAGCGCAAACGCCTAACGCATAGCGACTCATTGGCTCGTGTTCGATTCCCGAATTCTCAGTATTTATAATGTGTATTTCTATGTATTAGTATTAACACAAGCAAATAATTTGCTGACTTAGGGGTAAGATTAATGTGTGTAATTTGTCCTGTATTTTTATTATTATTATATATATATCACACATTTTTTTTTTATATTTTTATTAATTGACCACCTCTTGTAGGCAGCCTCTCTACATCAATCAATTCCAACAACATTTGTGCTACGACTTTTTACAAATTTTAATAAACAATACAAAAAAACGAATCAAACAATTTTTGCTCTTCTTTTACTTATTACTCTGTGTTTTGTAAGAAGTACAAATGACTCTGTATACTATTTCACGTCTAAAGCTTTAATTAAACTGCAAAAATTTTAAAATATTTTACTCAATCATATGTTATAATTATTTTTTTCATATCCACTACGTTTACATTTATATTTATGACACCTTGTGTGTATTTCACCACTTAATGTTCTACTAAAAACCTAATGATCTTATGTACACCCGGGCAAATAAATGATCCCTGTCACTTGGCACTCCATTAAGCTACCAGACTTGGCAAAGTTGGTGTTTGAACTTTTCATCCTTGTACATAAGTAAAGTGATTGTACGTAAAACATTTTGTAATAATTTATTTATTATTTTATTTTTAAGTGCTTTAAAGAATTTTAATAATAACATATAATATAACGAAAATGATGTTTAAATTATATTTGAGAACTTTAAATGGCTTTATTAATAATCTGACCGAATAAATGTCAATGATCAATGATTCGTATTAATTGAAACTGTAATTTGTCAATGACTTTACCTACGCTTACGAGCGGGTATCAATAATACTGTGCAAAATTGTTTCATAATCGTTTTAAGCAAATAAACATAACAATGACACTAACTAAAATTTATTATGCAGGAAATAACAGTCAATAGCACTTGACTATAATAGGACAATGTATAACATATCTACACCATCTATTTATTAATATTTATTTATTAATTAATAATTATGTGCAAAATTGTTTCATAATCGTTTTAAGTAAATAAACATAACAATGACACTAACTAAAATTTCTTATGCAGGAAATAACAGTCAATAGCACTTGACTATAATAGGACAATGTATAACATATCTACACCATCTATTTATTAATATTCATTTATTAATTAATAATTATGTGCAAAATTGTTTCATAATCGTTTTAAGTAAATAAACATAACAATGACACTAACTAAAATTTCTTATGCAGGAAATAACAGTCAATAGCACTTGACTATAATAGGACAATGTATAACATATCTACACCATCTATTTATTAATATTTATTTATTAATTAATAATTATGTGCAAAATTGTTTCATAATCGTTTTAAGTAAATAAACATAACAATGACACTAACTAAAATTTCTTATGCACGAAATAACAGTCAATAGCACTTGACTATAATAGGACAATGTATAACATATCTACACCATCTATTTATTAATATTTATTTATTAATTAATAATTATGTGCAAAATTGTTTCATAATCGTTTTAAGCAAATAAACATAACAATGACACTAACTAAAATTTCTTATGCAGGAAATAACAGTCAATAACACTTGTCTTTATCTAGTAAATAGACATTGTGTAGAAATACACACTTCTGTACGCTGTGCATCTAGGTTTCACATTTATTCAAAGAAGAATATAATAAAAATATTATTATGAAGCTATTATTATAATAAATGATGCTTCTTCTTCTTCTTCAACTTGTTAGTGACTGCTGAAAGAACAGACTTGTAACGTTATAGACTTCGGAATAAGTGTTAATAAATTTATAACTTACAGTTCAAATGCAGCAATTTATTAATTACAGTTCAAATGCAGAAGAAACGAAAGTCAACTAACTAAAATTAATGACTACTATAACTTTTCTAATATTTTATTCTGTAAATTACTGTAAATTAAACGTAACTCGTAAGCTAATGACACTTTTATTACTCGGTGTAAGACTTAGCTGCACTTAATTTATACTATTCAGTTATGTTCTCGAATATTATTATCGGAAATAACAATTAAAATTGGTTTCGTATTTTATGTGTTATGTTGTCAGTAATGTTTTTATGTTTATATACTAGACTGTTTATTATACTTTGAAATAATAATTTAAATTAGTTTCGTAAAAATGTTGTTTATGCTAACAGTGGAGTTTACTACTAGTACCACTTAACATTATACAATAGAGTTCATGTAGGGATTGTCAAAAAATAGGACGCAGGAATAAAACGAATCAATTACTCCTTAGTTGATAGAGAATGTTAAACTTGTTCAGTATGTTGACATAGGAGAATATAATATAAAGCATTGCGGCCTGAAATTTCGGACCATACCGATAAACTGACTAAAAAAACCTAGAGACCCAACGTTAAATATTCATTAAGCAGATCATATTCTAGCCTCTATAAAGCAATGTAACATAAGTGATATTATATATCGAGACGAGAGACGTAACTTTCATAAAAGTTGCATTTCGAAATGATAAGTCTTTGTAAATGATAAAGCGTCGCAGGAAAATGGGTACTTAATTAAACAGTAAATAAATAAATATAAAATATTATTTATTAATTTTTAATTTTTTTTCGTTGCACATTTAAAAAATATACTACAAAAATATATTTACTCTGTTTGTACTATGTTCACAAAAATAAATATATATATCATCAAGTAATGAGCACATATTTTGAGTTTACTTATAATTAAAACTAACTTTTACTTTAATGCTAATTACAAACTTATCCAAACTTTTATGGGACACATATCTAAATGTAAATAAGATTAAAAGTATATTTAACATGTTTCCTTTATAACAATTCTTTATAATATTCTAGCCTCATCCGGAGTAGAATAGAGTGGACTTTTATTACATGCATCCTGTTCTTGCAAATCAATGACCCACCCATTATATAACTTGACCGTCTCTTTATATTTCCGGTCACATCTATACGTGAAACACATCTTGTATAACACTATATTCTACTTTTGGCGAATACGTTTCATCGACTAATCATACGAAAATCATCAAAGAAATAGATTCCTGAATATAGTTATCGAATAGTTCGTTGCATTCAAACATTCTATTGTTCACAAAATAATATAACATGGAAATTGCTTTTGATTTTATTTATTGCTACTTCTGCTCAATGTAAAATGTAAGTACAGTTCACCTTTCTGTCTTTGTATGCCATTGAATGAAACATCTAGCAAGTCTATAAATAAAAGTAAATTACGATTATTAAATAAAAAAATGTAACTGAATTAAAATTTATCAAACATTATCGTATGTTAGTATAGTATTAATCCTAAATGTGCTATTTTTTTATTGTTCATATTAGTTATAATTATCTTATTTTTTAATTTACCTTTGCTATTCTATTATAAAAAGAACCGCACCACAGACTTAGCCGGGTATTTTTTAATGTAATCCCTGTTTCATAATCGTCATTATTTTGTAATAAATATAGGAAGAACTAGAACTATCGTAATTAATTCGTTAAGATATTAAATTATTAATTATTAGTAAGTGAATAAAATATAAGGACAATAAAAATACAACAATGTGTAAATATAGACATGTATATATTTCTATTTCTATTTATCAATACAAAGAAACACCTCAGAACTATATAGTCCGGTCAATTTAGACATTGACCTTTGCAAACATTCCCAGAAAGCTGAAAATTTGCATAAATGTTAGGGACACCATTGTCATAAAATAGTGAAAAGTCTCCTTCGATCCTGTCTGCAAAAAATGTAGGTACATGTACAATGTGCACATATTTCCTTGACCTTTCATATTTTTTTTTTGCAGACATTCGATCGATGGGGACTTTTTATAATTTCTTGATAATGGTGTCCCTAAAATTTATGAAAATTTTAAATTTTCTGGGAATTTGTGCACGGGTACCCCTATTTTTAAGCTAAATTGACTGGACTAATAATTTAATACTTATAATTTCCATCCAATTATTCATTATATGGATTGAAATGTTGTAAATCTGTAATGTCGGATTGGAGTTTTAAAGGGTAATTTCCTATGTCCCAAATTTAACTGGATTAAATGAATAATTTAAGAACAAGACAGACAAGACAAGGTCGTTGAAATAAAACTATATGTAAATTTTTTCGATTTTTATTATTTTGAATAAATGTATTTTTATAAATGATTATAGTTTTTAGTTTTTGGAAAATAATAAAAAGTTGACTACAATTTTGTTCCTCGCTTATTCATGCTAAAAAGTACAAGCTTAATTAAATTCTTTCCTAGTAATAGATATAGCAATATATAATTAAAATTCATAAAAGTCTCAGTGAATATAATTATAGGGAAATGTGTTTCAGAATGTTCAAAACTTGGGCATGACATTGCCATACAACCAAACTTACTAATCTTCTAAACGAGATCATATTTTAATTAAATAAAAGTTATAAAATATAATTTGTTCATAATTCATCGACATTAATGTAGATTTAAACTCCACAAACTCGTTTATATTAATTGTTATTATTAAAAAGTTTTTATTAAGTTAGAAATGTTTCAATACTTTGAAATATTAATGTGTATAGTATAGAGGGTAAATTTGGCATATTTGACAAGGTCAGGAATAAAATAACTATTCTTCTTAATTCATTAATAATATCGTACTTCGCGCTCCTAAAAATACGCTTAAGTGAGCGCGCTGGGGTTCACCTACAAGAGATCCTGTTATCCGGAGTTGGCATTGTGGAGCTTCAGAACAGTGGCAAACAAAATCTCACAACAGTAATTCCAAAGCACTTTAAAAGCCTTCGGCAGTTTATTATCGATTTTGCGAATATCTTTCTAAAAGAGGACGTGGCATATATTCGGTAGTATTGATCTGTATTTGATATTATAGATAAATAATATAGGAGCCAGTCTGCTGCCCGTTTCTTTGGCGTAACTATTTATATTGACCCTGGAATGACACAAAGAACGTTGGGTTTTAAAGTAATCCGTATTTGTATTAAATATATTGTAGCAATATTTATGATCATAAGAAGTACGAGACAACATGATAGAGATAAATAGGTTCCATGGAACTAAATTTACCTTTTGTGGTTTCAAACCCACTTGATTTCCTTTAATGGAATTTCTCCCGCGCGCCCAAATATATAAATATGAAATATTATTTATCGTATAGGACTTTTTATATTTAATTTATATTATTTCATAATTACTTGTAAAAACTCTGTCCAAATAAAAATTATATCATGTGTTTTAAATAACGAATAATAAATAGTAATGAAATATGTTAAAAGGTGGATCATATTCTATCTCATCCGCTTTAAAAAAATAAACAATATCAATAAGAACATAATATATACATTTTAAGAATAAAAGATATTTGGTCAGACCGAAATCATTCATCGGCAATAATAGTTCTCGTATACATAGAAGTTTATTTAATTTGAAAAATAACCAACACACAAAAAAAAATACCATTTAACTCGTTATGGCTTACAATGGTTTTGGGTACAATGTGTTTGGTTCTCAAATCATCATACAGACATATCATTTCAGTTGGAAGGTGCTGTGACAAGTGAGGCATGAATTATTTATCGGAACGTTGGCATGCTATTGTGTATATTATTTCTTCTATACTTATTCGGGCTCTTCCTGTCAAGTTTAACTTACACTTACGTAATCGGTTTACAAAATATATAATTGTATTTTTTAATGTTTTGCTTAAATTATAAGTATATTATTTTAGTTTGTTTTTTTTTCTTGATGGACAACTAGCCTTGAATTTAAGTATAATAAATAGACATGTTTCTTAGATGCTACAAAATTACACTGTACTTAATGAAATTATATTTAAAACAAAATAAAAATCAGAGAATACAAAATATAAACATAGTAAAAAGAAAAATATTACAAAAAAAAATCTACTAGAAACATATCATTATGCAGTCTCTTCACACGGCGACCTGAGCCAATTGAGACCTATTTTAATTTTTCATATTTTATTTTTAGATAAGACGGAGAGACTGAAGATTATACTGATGATAGCAGTGTCTGGGAATATTCCATTTACACAAACACTTTTCACGTCATATGACTTATCTGTAACCAATTACTTTTTCCTCTAAGTCCTTTTTTTTTTTTTAACGTCAGGAATCCTCATGGATACACACCTCCATCAAGGGGATGATGGAGGTGGTTATGTGAGACTCCTACTCACTAAACCTGACGGTTGCCGCCGCCGTCATAATGGGACACCACGGGATCGCTTTCGCACTCACCGCGATGCCCCGACGTGATCCACGGAGAGGGCACCCCGCAACGAGGAGCACCCATCCCTTTTTCGCAGGCTTGATAGATCGTGGAGGGATCCCCTTCCCCCCACCCAAGCCTGCTGCCTCTGAAGGGGGCCGAGACCCCCTTCTAGCTGGACTCAGTCTCAGAATCGAGCCAGTTGGACAGACCGACTCGACCATTGACCGTGTCCAGCTCCGCCGCCGGTTATCTCCCCGAGAGGAGACCACCGGTCAGACCCCCTGGAAGAGCACACTCCCATAAGACCCAGTGATGCGCAGACAGCCTCACTGCAACACACTGGAGTCGAACGTGAGTCCGCTCACGTAGGGGGCCCAACGTCGAACCCGACAGGCCTTTACCGCCGGCCACGGTGATCAGCCGAGACCAGCAAGAAAAAGGCATAAGTCGGGAGCCCACCACGCCCAGACCAACCATCACCAAGCGCAACCGTGGCGTCGCGCTCGGCAACGATTAATCCAGGCAACGTCTCGGACCGTCTCCCCACCAAGCACCCTCTCTAAAGTGCTTGGTGGAAAGAGGTCCAGACCCTAATCGCGGACCCGCCCACACAGCTGCGGAACCACTCCACAGTCCACTCTGCTATCAGAGAAGTACCAGGAGTAATTCCGCAGCCGACCCCGGCAAAGAGGGCCTGCGCCCTCCCACCCTCAACGCCCAGGCCAACTTTCCAAGGTGATCAAACGATGGAAAGAGGCCCGAGCCCCCCCGCAGACAGACCACCCCGAAAGGCAGCCTGCCCGCCAGCCAGCCATGAACCGGGCACAAACCCCCATGGCCGACCTCCACCGCGCCGAGTATTAGCCAACTGCTAATGCAAACCCGAAGGATTACATTAACCGTTGTTGCCCAGGGAGCACCGGCCCGTACCGCTTCCGATGCCACCGGACGAATCCGAGCAACAAGGGAAACAGACGGGCACACGAGGAGGTTCCCGGCGACGGCCCCCCTTTCCTCTAAGTCCTATTTTAAAATATCGAACCATATTGATTATTCGTAAATGTGATAGTAGCATAAATATAACCATATTTGAATATTCCTTTGGCATTAAACTTCACTCTGATCTGATTTGTTCTCAAATATGTCTCAACAGTCAATGTCCTTGACAGTACATCTTAAAAAACTATTATTTCACTATAAATATTAAATAATAATCAAGAATACAGAACAAATTAAAATAATTAAGTTCAAATAGTAATCTGAATCCATAGCAACAAATACTAATTTATGATAAACAAAATATATATTTTTTATAAAACTAACTTGTTTAATAACCTATACTCCTAACTCATTCACCGTTGAGCAGTCGACCGGGACACATGTCCCTCTTACCTGCTCCGCCTATCCGCGCCACCTACCTGGGCCGTCACGCTGACCGCCCAGCCACCTGCACCGACCACCTGCACCGACCGTTCGTACACCTGCGCCAGTCAAGATAACGACCTCCATTGTGTCCTAAGTGTATTCTGTGTGTGAGTCATCGCCGCAAGCACACCTGCGGACCGGCGAGCCTGCATAGGGGTCCAACAAGTCCGACGTCGCCCTAGTTAGGGTACGAAACGCAATTCAAAGACTTCGTCGTAATAGCCTGCGTCGTGTAAGTACACAGTCGTTAGGGTATTAGGCACACCTCTGTCACCTACTGACAGAGATTCGATAGGGTTCACGTTAGGCACTCGCCTCCCTGCTCACGCAGGGAGGACGGCTCATATCTCCGGGCTCCACCATGGACCCCAAATCCGCGGCGGAACCCGAAGATCTGTCCAAGTCGCAGTTCTATGGTTGGGTCCACGGAATTGCGCCTCAATTATGCCTGCGCTACTCTGTCTTGTTAGGCATCGAGTCTCCGCCCTCGACCTCGCGCGCCGCGATCGCGACCGAGAGCACCTCCGACATGGAGGTCGAGGCCGCCACTCCTACGGAGCAGACGGCTTCGGATTCCGAGTCGGGGAGTTCGTCCCCTTCCTCGGACGCTGACGAGGACGACGGTTTCACGACCGTGCAGACCAAATCGGCCAAGAGGAAGGCGACGAAAGCGCTCTCCTCGAACGTCCCGCGAAAACGGGCCTCAAAACCCGCTAGTAGCGAACCCGCGTCGCCCGACCGTTCTTCGGGCCCGGGCCCGACTCGCGAACGCGCGCCGATCGCGCCCGAAGCGCCCGCGTCCGCGTCGCCGTCGTCCGCGCCTTCAGCGCCCGCGGAGGCACCTTCAGCGCCACGGAAGTCCCTCGCGCCGCCGCCGCTTTACATAAGGGACAAGTCTAAGTGGGACACTCTGTCCGCACTTATGACGGAGCACAAGCTCCATTTCACGTCCGCCCGAAATACCGCCGACGGTATCCGCGTTCAAACCGCGTCTTCGTCGGACCACCGTGGTCTGACTCGTCTCCTCCGCGAACGTGGTTACGGATACCACACCTACGCGCTAGAGGATGAACGCCGCTTAACGGTGGTCATCCGAGGGCTCCCCGTGGAGCTCACTACTGAGCGGATTTTCGAGGACCTTAAGTCCCAATCCTTCCCCGTCATCTCGGTGCACCGCATGTACCGAGCGACCACTAGGGTCCCGTTCGATCTTGTTCTCGTCCATCTCGAGCTTTCCCCGGAAGGAAAGCAAATTTTTAACGTTAAGGCAGTCTGCCAACTCTCCGGCCTTAGGGTCGAACCTCCACGTGGTCGCGGTTTTCCTGGTCAGTGTCATCGCTGCCAGCTCTATGGGCATTCCCAACGTTTTTGTCACGCGCGTCCAAGGTGCGTCAAGTGCCTGGACGACCACGCGACAGCCGACTGCTCGCGGAAGGGACCGGTCCCTGAGGATCCTCCCAGCTGCGTCCTGTGCGGACAGAAGGGCCATCCTGCGAATTATCGCGGGTGCCCCAAAGCGCCGCGCAGGACACAGCCGGCAAGGCATCCTCCTCGGTTCGCACAGCCTCCATGGGCTCCTCTAGCCCCTGGGAGGCCCGCGGCCCCTCAGGCATCCCAGGCCCCTCAGGCACCCGCGAACGCGATCGCGAACGCTTGGGTGAAGCCTCCGAGGATTATCCCACAGCCCGTCCCCCAGTCGTTGCCGCCGCCGCCGGTTCGTAACTCCACCGACGGAGTTGCGAGTTCGCTCGCGTGCGTCACGAGCCTCTTCGGTGTAATAGACATCGAAGAGCTCCTAGTCTTTTCAAATGAAATGAGGGATTCCGCGCGGAACCCTCCCGCGAGGATGGAAGTGCTCCTCAAGCACGCCATCCTAATCAAATCGATATACGAACACACGATGTCAACATGATGACATCGCGTGGAAGGGTAAAACCTCGCTCTCTGACTGTCGCTACATTCAACGCGAACGGGCTACTTAAGCAGATAGATCTAGTGCGCGACTTCGTGGTCACGCACCAGATAGACGTCCTGTTAGTACAAGAGACCTTTCTGAAGCCGTGTAATCGTGATCCGCGCATCGCAAATTACCGTCTCGTTAGGAACGATAGGGCAACCGCGAAGGGGGGAACCATCATCTATTACAGAAGGTCTCTTCATTGCACTCCGCTCGATCCGCCCCAACTAGTCAACGTAGAAGCGTCATTATGTCAGGTGGGTATGACCGGCCATCAGTCGATCGTACTAGCATCCGTCTATCTTTCTCCAAATAAAGCCTTAGTTGAGAGGGACCTTAAGTCCTTACTCCAATTAGGTAACGCAACCATTCTGGCCGGCGATCTAAATTGCAAACATCCCCGCTGGAACTCCACTGTCGCAAACAGTAGAGGAAATCTCCTTGATAGGCTAAGTTACAAGGCTGGTCTCGACTTCGAGATCACCGCGCCTTTGAGTCCCACGCGATACTGCGACACAGACTTCCGACATGACAGACCCGACGTGCTCGACATAGTACTCTTGAAGGGCGTGACACTCCAGTTACGTTCTATCGAGACGCTATCCGAGCTAGACTCTGACCATCGACCGGTCCTATTTCAGCTAGGACTTCCTCCCCTTAGGGAACCCGCGACCAAAACAATTATTAACTGGACGAAGCTTCGAGAGCAACTCCATTCCCCCGTACCAGCGCACCTCGACAAAATTCCTGTCCAGCTTACATCGGTCGAGGACGCTGTCTCAGCCGCGACTAACTTCACAGAACATTTGGTAGACAGCATAGGAAAGTCCTCGAGGGAGGTCCGAGTGAACTTCGAGGGTTACCGAGCACTCCCTCCGGACATTAGACTCCTCATCACCGTAAAAACGCCGCGATTAGAGCCCATGACCGATACCCGACAGATGACAACCGACGGAGGCTGCGCCGTCTTCAGAGGGAGTCGAGACAAGCTCTCGACGACTTCAGAGATAGCGGCTGGGATAGGACGCTTGCGACGCTCTCTCCAACACACCAGGCATTCTGGCGGTTGCAGAGAGCGCTGAAGGCGGACACTGTCTCAGATATGCCTCCCTTGGTTGGACCTAACTCCGCCATCGCGTTTGACGACTCTGACAAAGCTGAGTGCTTAGCCGACAGTCTAGAGAGCCAGTGCCGTCTGTCTGCTCAATCCGTTGATCGCGATCATGTCAAAATAGTCGACAAATCGGTCAATATAATGTGTTCTCAGCCACCGGCCGGTCCGCCAATCGAGGAAACGAACCTAGACGAGGTGACGTCCATAGTTAGGGCGCTTCACGTCAAGAAATCGCCAGGTCCCGATAGGATCACTAACAAAGTGATAAAGCTTCTTCCGCCTCCTTTAATTTACCTATTGGTTACCATTTTTAACGCTCCACTGGCCGGTTGCTCGTTTCCGGCCCAGTGGAAAGAGGCCATAGTGATAGGGTTCCATAAGCCGGGCAAACCCCGGCATCTGCCTAGTAGTTACCGTCCCATTAGTCTTCTTAGTTCCTTAGGGAAAGTATATGAGAGAATCATCCTCTGTAGACTTAGATCGGAAGTCTAGAGACTCAAAATCATCCCAAATGAGCAGTTCGGCTTTAGAGCCAACCATTCATGTTCCCATCAGGTGCAACGCCTCACGGAGCACATACTGATAGGGGCCACTGTGAGGGCCAAGAAGCATAGGACAGGAGCGCTCTTCCTCGATGTGGCTAAGGCGTTCGACAGGGTCTGGCACAATGGACTGGTGTACAAGTTATACCAGTTCAAGGTGTCGGACAGACTCGTACTCATCATACGGGACTACCTGACGAATCGCTCCTTTCGCTACAGAGTGGAAGGCGTCTTGTCAACCCCCCGCCCCATCAGGGCGGGTGTTCCCCAGGGTTCAGTTCTCTCGCCCATCCTCTATTCCATCTACGCTAGCGATATTCCTAGACCGCGATCTAAAGTGCACCTTGCCATGTACGCGGACGATACCGCGCTTTACACGTCCTCTAAGGATCACTGGGAGATATACCAACGTCTCCAATCCGCAGTCGACTCCCTTGAGAGTTGGCTGCGGAAATGGCGGATCGAGGTAAACCCTGAGAAGAGCGTTTCGGTGCTCTTCGAACGGGGCCCCCCAAGGATCCTCCCGCGAATCAAACTCTTTGATAAACCGATACCTTGGAAAGACGAGGCAAAATACCTAGGAGTAACGTTAGATAGAAAGTTAGTTTTCACTGCGCATATTAGGACCGTTCGTAGCAGAGCGGCCTACATATTAGGTCGTTTATATCCGCTGTTAGGCAAGCGGAGTAAAATGTCCCTTCGCAATAAGGTGACACTTTACAAAGCTTGCATACGTTCCGTCATGTCCTATGCGAGTCCCGCTTTTGCGCACGCTAATCTGAAACCCCTTCAGGTGATTCAGAACAGGTTTACACGGATTGCAACCGGGGCGCCGTGGTTCGTACGCAACATCGATCTCCATAGAGACTTGAACCTTCCGACCATCGCTCAGTACTTCAAGGGGCTTTCCCAAAAGTACTTTGAACGTGCTGAGCGACACCCGAACCCACTGGTGGCTGACGCCGCAGAGTATAGACCACGTAAGACTACTTTAGTCAGAAAAAGAAGACCCAAGTCGGTACTCGTTGACCCCGACGACGCGTTCACAGTAGGTAATAACGTGTACGCGTAGGCATAATTGACACCACACAACATACAGACACACACCGTCTGTACCGGTATAGACGAGGTCCCAACTGAGTAAGTGCTCCGTTGCTCCGGCGTTCTGCCGTCGGAGGACGCTAGTGTCCAAATTTCCTTAGCTTCCCTCCTGACTAACGACGCCCCGAGCCGAGGTCCGTGTCTCAATCTGAGACGCCCTCGGGACGTCGTTCCCCATGGGGGCCCATCTGGCCCCCCCTTTTTAAGGGTGGGTCTCCTGACCCACCCATTCCCCCGGTGACGCTGTAATAGCCAACAGGGCTAACAGCATAGACAGACAAAAAAAAAAAAAAATAAAAATAAAAAAAAAAATAAAAAAAAAAAAATACTCCTAACTACGTAGATCAAAGTTAGATAAAAAGACACTTAAAATATATTGTCTATCCAATAATTAATATTATCAAGCATATACACTAGGATTTGAGTGTATTCTTCAAACACATATCCACACACATACAGGTAAACACTCCACACAAATACACACAGACATGTTTAACATCTCTTTCGAATTATAACATGTATTTTGTAAGTAGAGTACTTTTTGAATGTTTTCTTCTTTTATAATATTTACGTAACGCATACAAATGTTTTCTTTTTGAATGACTATAGTGTAATTCAAACTTTTTATTACAAAACAATACTTTGTAATACAAAAACATGTTTTAAAAACTATAGACTACTTTATTAGCCCATAACTAATGAAAGTAGTGTACTTCAGGTTAATTAGTTCGATTATTATTAATTATAATTGAAACCTTGTATTGTAAGCAATGCTTTTAATTATCATGAGCCTTAAAACAATGTCGATATATTCTGCTCTTAAAATTGAAGTCCTTCAGTTTGTACAAGTAATAATAAATATATTATCATTATTTTCACTACCACCAGAATTACTTAAAAATTTTGCAATTGCATTATTTTGTGGATAATGATGTTTCTTTTACAGGTTTCATCAGTATATTTGAATTAATATTCAAACCAGTTGACCAGCGGACGTAGTGACTGACTTAAAGTTGAAGACACCACTTATCATTCTTTATCGAGTTTGAATTTTCAAATATTAATTCCAAAATGATAAGACATTCTCTAGGTGATTTTGTAAATTTATTATCTCGAATTATCTCGGACATATTTTTCCTCTGGACGATATTAAATTCCATCGTAAAACGGAAAAATATGTCGCGTTACGACCACATTTCGTATCCTAAATTATATTGTAATATTTAAGGTTTCCCATTATATGGTATTTCTTTAAATATTATGTTATTCAAAAACATATTCAAATTTATTATATATGTTTTTCAATTCATAAATACTAAAACTATTTAAATATTATTACAATATTTTTTTTCAATGTGGCGTTTCATAATCTCGCTACCCCTCAAAAGGAACTATGGTAATCCACAATGTTTGTTTTTATCAGAACTTATTCAGTTCTGATAAAAACAAATAGGCAGCTCGATGATAATAATAATATCAGGACAAATTAAACACATTGATCTAAACCCTAAGTAAGCAAATTATTTGCTTGTGTTAAGGGGGTTAGACAACGATACAAATACATAGAAATACACATATAAATACTGAGAATATATTTAATAAACGACCAAACCCAGAAACACAGACATCTATGCTCATCACATAAATACCTGTCTCTGCCGGGAATTGAACCCGAGCCCCATTGCGCCGTGACACGTTAGGCGTCTGCGCTAACCATTCGACCAACGGTTACAATATTATAAGGTTAAATCTTTTAGAGGTGATTAAAATGTAAATTATAGTGACATATATTTCGTAATAAATATAGAGTAAATAAAATACAAAACCGAGTCCGTATGAAAAATATTGGCTTCATGTCTGACCGTTATAGATATTATTTTGGTATATAAAGTTAAAGTAAATATTGATTTATTTGATTAAAGTTTAGTACAATTTCAACTTTAGCATACAAAAGTAATAACTTCTAACTAATTTCTATTTATACTGTTAATAGTTAAGTTTAAAGGGGAAGCATATTATAGTAGGTTCTAACCTGTTTCATGACCAGTTTGGTAAATCTAGTAATGATTCATAATGAGGTGGATACCTCAGGCGACGTAATGGATATTCAGCTTTTACCACAACGTTTGCTCAAAGGATTATATTAGGACCTTTATTATTCAGTGGATACGATGTTGGGAAATGGTAATTCTTAGTAAGATAGAGAAATTTTTTGCTAATTTTTTCACTAAGGATATAGAGGAGAGCTATTTAAAATTGTAATTCTCTTAACATTTTTATAAAATACCTTGGAATTAATTATTTAAAATTATTCATTAGTACTTTATTAGGTTGTATTTATATAATTATTGTATTGTTTTGACCTGATTTCTGCAGCTGATTTTCGTTCAAAACAGATACATTGCTGTTAAATGGCATGAAATCCAATTATAAATGCGCTTCTTTATTGTTTTAGATATTATAAAATTTAGAAAAAAAAAAATATCTTACTTGTTATTGTTATTTATCTATAAGCGTTATCATTTTCTAAGTAACAAGTTATATATATACATTTTAAATTAAGTTTGTGAAATGAGATCATCTAAAACATTGATAACTCGTATAATGTAATATTACTTTTATAAAATAAATATTGAATAATAGTATTTTTATATAATTATGTCTATGTCATTGAATAAACCTTTTTGTGCCAAATTTTCAGCAAAAAAAATCTTATTTTGCTAATGTGCAAAATAAGATTTTATTTTAAATATTGTTATAAATGCAAATATTATTATAAAATATATTTTAATCATAGATTTCAAAAAAAAATATATAAACATAAATATATTATTAAATTATTTAATGGATTATTGAATTAGTCAATCGTGGAAAGTTGTACATCAATTAATATCAAATAAATAAATTTAAATGCTCAAGCATAAAATAGTTACTTAATATCCTTACATTATTAAAAGAAAAACCATATAATTTCATAACGACAACCATTATAGTAAAAAAAATAAATAAAAATATTTGCATGCAAGGTTTTTTTAATGAGTCCTAAATTCATTTAATTATTGTATAAAGGTATTTTTAAGTAGCTATTAAGTACTCAAAAACCCTAAGTATTTTTGTTTATAAATTATTTAATAACCGTATCCCAGATAAGACAGTAATTAGTAAACGGTCGTTGTATAAATAGTGGAAGTTGATAACAAATAGGGAATATACTTGAGAACCGGCGTATTTCTTATTTGAATTGCAGGACGATGTCGGATGAATAAATATAAAAGGTTCTTAGAACAGTTTCATTTACTATCTATTATACTTTTATCACCCAATCTCGATAGGTAATTAATATAGAATGAAAAAGTAATCGATACGGACATGATTTAAATCTGCGAACCGAAAGTATTGTTTGAAGTTGTCTATATACTTTACGTTGAAGCATTGTTTTTTTTTTTGCAAAATAAAAAACATTCGTATGAATTTTTGAAAGAAGCCTAAATGATGATGCCTCCATTCCAATATCTTTATTGATTATATATAGAATGCATTTTTTTTTCTAAGTGGGTAATGAGGGAATAAACAATTGACTGAGAGATAAGACGGTTTCCCAGAGGTCACAAAGTAAAGGATAATCAAATAAAGAAACCTTTTTTGCTTAACATTAAGACTATATCAGAACATTAAATAACACAAGATATTATTAAAAATGTATGATAGCTAAAGTAGCCAGAGCTAAAGTAAAGATCTTTGCTAAGGAATTGAATAATATTCGTGGTAAGAAAAATATTATTTAAAAATATTTTTTCTTTATTTCTTGACAGAAACAAACAAATAAATGCTGATTATTTTAAATGTATTTATATTATAATTTAGGATTTAATACACTCATAATTACTTATTTATAAGTTAATCTACAGTTAATTGTAGCTATACAGTTTATACTATACCATTATATTAAAAGATACAAAATGATACCACTACGTTAAAAAGCAAATACCAGAAACAGAAAAGCTTTGACGGGTTTAATTAATCTTCTTTACTTTACGTGTCAAAATGTTGATTTTAGGTCTAATGTCTGATAAATTGGTCTTAATTATATAACAACATTAATTCCTGACCTTTAAAAGGTTTTCAAAAGAACGATTCCTTCAGAAAAACTACTTAGTTTTCCTTAAGAATCCCTAAGAATCCTTCTTTCCTTTATGATTTAAAATTTCAATTTAACCACCACCACTTTTTTCAAAGGCGATTTTAGATTTTTGTCTTCAAAGCGGAAAGAATTCAGATAGAAAAGATTTTTTTTACGATTTTACAGTCAGCAGGACACGTAATTAGAGCAGCAGGGAAACGATGAACATTAAACGAATAAAATGAAACCTAGTATAAAATGCTCTTAAGAAAAATATTTTATTGCAATTAGCGATAAGACATTACTCATTATATAAAAAATCATTGCTATATTGCTACATAAGTAGTTGAAAAAGTTTAAAAGATGGAGTCAATTTTATCTTCAATGGTCTTTAAATATATATACACACGGTACAGTACTGTACACTATTGTTTACGTAAATTTTTATTTATCTTGAAATACATGTCATGTCAAATTAACAAATAAAAGAGATTGATAAATTGAGTTGAATATCTAAATATATTGAGAAAATATTTATTTTCTTGGAATACATAATGCATGTGTTAAAAGATAGTAAATCATAAAAGTTTTGCGTTTGACAGTACTAGTGGATATAATAACTGCAAGTTCGCGCCATTTTTACAACATTTACATTAATTGCTTATCATAACACTATCTGCCGAGGTTTGTAGTGTTCGACAAAATGTTTTTGTAAATTGATGTTACAAATATTGTTTTCTATAAAACAATACAATATTTAATAAACATCACCTTTATATTGATGGAATCTAAAATAAAAATGATTACCATTCGTTTAGAGTATTTTTTTAAAGTGTGACGTCATTTCCCGTACATATAGTATATAAATTTATAGATGTGACAGAAAAGTAATAGAAATAAATTTGTTTATAATTATTTAAAATTCTGAAATTGTGCAATATGCATTTTTTAAACATTGATACAGCAATTTGTTATTGAATTTAAGTCTCTTATTATATCTGCACGAAATCTATTCAGAACATAACAATTCTGTTAGGTACAATCACACGTTTATTCAACATTTCATAGCGGATATTACTTCATCAATGCAAATTGATTACCGGTTGATGCGAGCTAACTAAATTTGCACCTATAATAATGGCTTGCATACTATTGTGTCATAATGTTGAACATTGAACATTGAATAATAGAATATAAAAACATTTGAATACAATGTTTGAAAATATCTATAAATATGTGTAATGATGTTAAGCTTATTTAAATTTATATAAATATAGAATGAAAAATAAACCGATTCCTAATTGATGTCACCACCGTCCCGATAGAGACGATCACATATAGAATGCTTAATTCACCGAGACGGACAGCGATACGGTAGCTCAGTTGGTAAAGAGACGGGACGGTAGTCGCGTGTTCGAATCGGGTTTATTTTTCATATTTATATAGATTGAGTACAATGTTTAAAAAACTATCAAATTATAAACATCTTCTTAAGACTTCAGTGACTTTTATTAGGTTTTCTTGGTCCTATGGTTATCAATACCCTACTTATCAGATCGGGCTTGAGAGCTCTGTTCCTTAGTTTGAGCACCGATAGTGTTGATAGGTTTTTAGTCAAGTAGTAAGATAGTAAATATCTTGTGTGTGTACATTTAATGTTGTACCAATGAATACAATACTAATTTTATTTATTTACTAGGTAACTAATTTTACTTATCCTTATACATATCCTTATATGTAAATGTTCTATTAAAATGAAATACCGTGAACTTTCTGGATTAAGTCCTTTTGTAGTTTGTAACAAATCGTTTTATATTTTAAACTTGTAAGGCTTAATAACTTTGTAATTATGAACCTATATATTTTTTTATATAAACCGATTAAGAGTTTATACGATATATGAAGAATACATTTGTTCTAACGCATTAGACGGTGGGTACTTCTAAATTAATAAATATTTTTGTTGTATTAGATAGTCCGTAAGTTGAGACGAATACAACATATATAACACATTATCAATATGGCTGTTAAAAAAAAATAAAAAATCTGGAGATGTTCAGTTTGAACTGAATGTGATCCAAACGAGCTTTTGTAGTTGAAAAGCCGATGTCAAGCGGAAGATTTTAATAAAATAGGTAAATTATCATTTAATTTCTACCTCACCTGATTTATTTATCCTATTTTGGCTTCACAAGTTTATTAATAGGGATTAAAAAACCACATCACACGTTTATTAACAGGAGGTAATATTTAGGCAATCTCAAATTTTTAAGTAAAATAAAACACAATTGACAATGGTTTGCGTTAATAATAATAATTGCCCTGTCTCTTCTTCTGTCATAATATTTTATCGAAAAAAAGGAAACTCTGCTCACACGGTGCAAGTTAAAATGGTTATAATATTCCGAGGCAATGTTAAATACCTACATACATAATACCCAGGCCTCGAGACATTTTTAGAAACTGAGTGATGTTTTCTTAGCACCTCATTAGAACGAGCAGACATTTTACTATTTGTAAAGCACTTTATGCAAAGTTGACTACACTTTCCCAATGTACTGCACTGCCTAACTACATTTTCCCAGTGTGTGTGTGTGTGTATTGAGATAACAAATCACACAGAAAATAGTAATTTATATACGTCCAGTATTTTAATGTCAAAAGTAGTGACATATTCATTAATCATATTATTATTTTACATTCATGATATTCAACATTTACATTTGTTAAAACATGATTTTTTCTGTTTTTAGTTAACTCGCGTTAACATATTTATATTATATTGGTATATTACAAAAATAAATCTGGAGAAAAACTAACCCTTATTATAATATAAGTATCTACTTATACCACAATGTAGAATATTGCTCACTTGAAAACTAGGATTAAAAAAATGATTTTTAATTAATATAAAATGGTAGAACGAATGATAGCGATAACTTTCAAAGGTCACATATAATTTATTTAAAACTGCTTACATATTAATAAGCAAGACCTATAAATATTACCATTTTATTACACAAAACTGTATAACAGAAGATGATCCTATAAATAATAATTTAAAAGCGTCATACAAACAGCGGACACGTTGATACGGGTAAGTTACAGTCGACTGAGGACTAAAATAGCACCTTAGGGAAATATTTTATCTGTCACGCTCTGAGAAAATCATAAATTGGGATTTCAATGAAATCTTGGATTTGGGTGATAAAGATATAGTAAAAACAAGTAAAAAATTTAATAAAAGTTTGTAAAATTATGTTATCAAGTTTAGAATATTCTTATAAAATCATATTATCAAATATCTTGTAAGCAGACAAATAATAAAAAAGCAAAAAAACAAAACTGATCAACTGAAAGTTTATTAATAGATAGATAGTTTATAAAACAATTTAATAATTAACTTTTCAATTACAATGTAGATATCATCAAGAAAAGAGTGAATAGATTAGTCAGTTAATGTGCCTTACCATTTGCTATCGATGACTACAAGTCCACTTTACATCAGGTATAATGTAGTCAAGCATTAACTTTGTTAGTATAAGAATACAAGAATCCCCACAATGCGCTGCGAGAGTTGAGCTGAGCGCCCTCCCCCTTTTTGATGCTACTAAAGTCGGTCCATACCGCGTCCAAAGACTTCCAATGAAATTGCTGGCACCGGAAAGGTTAAGAGTAACGATTGGCGAGCGCGCGCAGGTTCAGTTAAGCTTAATTAGCTTTTTTTATTCTGTTCTTTGGAGTAGAAGCCCAGTCAAGTCCTTGACATGCGTGCCAATTTTGGTTTAAATTGGTCAAGTGGTTTTCCTGTGATGTTGCCTCAAAAATTGATTCCCAAACGGTAAAGAACTTCGCTTACGCTCAGCTTAATAAACATTATTGGTATTAACAAACACATATCTATTTATTAATCTGCCATCATTAAATACATATTTTATATCTTTAAGTCTCAGAATCGTTAAAGATGAATTTAATATCACTACAACTAATATTTTAGTATAATATTTAGAATGTGTGGTTGGATTATTAAAATAGTTAACTGAAATTCCAAACCATGCGGCAACTCAATTTCTAAGTAACAAGCTTTTGCTAATTAGAACTTAAATAACCTTTAATATATGTGATTAAGTGTTATAAAGTAGTAGGTATAGTAGTTCAAAATATATATTAATCGAAACTAATCATTAAATATCTAACAATTAATGATGATGTCTTAAACATTATTTAGATTTTCGCCCATGATTTTCAAAATATAAAGCTGCAAAGCATGATAAAACAAATAGGATAGAGGATACGTGGGAGAGAAATGAAGAGAGATTCATATCCGGCTGTTTCATTCACCGGAACATAGATTTAGCCGATTCTATGTTGGCGCTACCCCGTTTGAACCAGTCCGTATCGGCTACATTCAAAAAACTATAGCTAAAGCCTGACGACAACTTACAAAGATTCAGAAGCTCGTTTTATTTTTTATATTTTTTTATACGCATTTTAATTTTGGAATAAAATAATAACAAAAACATCATCAAAAATAGTATAAAATAGCTGAAACGAAATTTGTGTTTTTTAGTTTAGATAATTAAAAAATTATGTTTAAAATATATGTTTTCTTGATTCATTAATTTGAATTTTTAATACGTGATTGGCAGTAATAATGTCAATGAATATGATAAAAAGTACAAAGAAAAGCACTTAGATTATAAAATAAGCTTTTATTCAACTCTCATATCCAACTATTTTTAAAAATGCTTAAATACGCGTTTAATTTGGGTCGATTTACTTAGATTAACTAAAATAAGTGGTATGTATACTCTATCTCTCTATCTATCTCTATCTCCATACCCAGCAACTGCTAAGGAAAAACTAAGATCAAACTTAAAATCTAAAAGGCTTACTTCTTTACAATCAATGATTCTTGCATTTATCATTCATTGGTCTAAGTTTGTGAATATGAAAAACTTAATATCTATGCCTACTCGATTTTTAAATAAATATTTATAATAAATTATTCTATAAATACAATTCGTACGTTTAAAAAGTCCCTTCTTAACTAAATCTGAGTTTGAAAGAAAGTAGTAGGGTTTCCGATTCTCCTAATCACTAATAATCAATATAGGTAACTAAATAGCTGTTACAGTAGTTAAGTTAAATTTTCTTGTACATCCTGAAACAAACTTAAGTTAGGAATCGTTGAAGGTAGATAACTAACTACCTGACTCACTTACAGACACTTACTTGTCTTCCTGTCAACTCGATTGCTGCAAAGTAATAGAAACGTCAGAATAAATTTAAAGTTTATAAATATAATTACATTACGTGCGTAATATAATCGGTAAAAAAAAATTTCTCACCCTTATATACTCGTTTTCTATCTCATCTCTTTTTGATTTAAGAAATTATTTTTAAACAAAATACTGTTGTGAAAATAATTAAAATTGTTTGTAATGGATATATTCTTTTAAAATAAGATTAATTTTACGGTTTTTAATTTTAAGGTTTAATTTAGATTTTAAGGTTATTTTCACCACTCACCAGCCATTTTTAATTTATGTACTTATATCTGAATCGATTTTCATTGAGGAGCATATGGCAATAAGTTACAATATACAGTTATATTCACATTTTTAATAAATTATTAATTTTAGAATTTCCATCTTAATTTATTCATTTTATTTTAATAAATCTTAATAACAGAATGAGTACACATTAGAATATATGATTGAAATATGTGAAAACGAATAAAGTTTGCATGATCCAAATTAAAAAAAAACTACATTTATGTATTAATTACATTTTTATATGGTATAGGTACCTTGATCTTACCTTGTTGTGTTTTGATAACCAACATAAAAAAGGAAAACGAACAATTAAATTTATTCATTTTTTCTCTTCACATTTTATTTTTTTTCTTTATAATGTTTTAATCTCTCGACTATCGCATAAAGCATTCGCTAATTAAAGAGGTCGGAGTTTCGTTGAACGAAGAACGCTCCATTCTAAAAGAAAGATTCACTATAGATGTCAATATAACCATTCATTTTATAAGAAAGAGTAAATTAAAGTTTCTAGAAATAGTTATTATATTTTCACATTAAAATGTCCAGATAGCATTGAATTAATTGGAATAAAATAAACATTATGATTAAAATAAAAGAAATTTACAACTATACTTATGTAATGATTATTTAATTTGAAATTTGTACTACTACACTTCACGTTTTGTTTTTTAAAGTTCCAATTCGAGCCACACTTAAATTCTTGTTACATCAGAATAACAAAGTAGTTCCGCAAGTAAAATACTCGTAATATAAGAGAGCTCTTGGAATGTGTACATGTTGTATTTATTTAACCCTCCTTTAAATATAATCATAATTACAAGATGGAGAAAATTTTTGAAAATATCTTCAAACATGTATAGCCATGTTGAGCTTATTTAAATTTATATAAATATAGAATGTAAAAAACCGATACGGGCAGGGATTCGAACCCGCGACTACTGGGAAACCGTCCCGTCGCTCTACCAACTGAGTTACCGTATCGCTGTCCGTCTCGGTAAATTAAGCATTCTATATGTGATCGTCTTTATCGGGACGGTGGTGACATCTATTAGGCTTCTTTCGAAAATCCTAACCAATGTTTCTAACTTTGCAGTATAGATAAACATTGAAAAGATGCTTTATAGATGCTTTATAGAATGCTTAATTCACTGAGACGGACAGCGATACGGTAGCTCAGTTGGTAGAGCGACGGGACGGTTTCCCAGTAGTCGCGGGTTCGAATCCCTGCCCGTATCGGTTTTCTACATTCTATATTTATATAAATTTAAATAAGCTTAACATGGCTATACATGTTTAAAGATATTTTCAAAAATTGATTTCGGTAGTGGCATCTTTTCAATGTTTATCTATACTGCAAAGTTAGAAACATTGGTTAGGACTTTCGAAAGAAACCTAATAGATGTCACCACCGTCCCGATAAAGACGATCACGTATAGAATGCTTAATTCACCGAGACGGACAGCGATACGGTAGCTCAGTTGGTAGAGCGACGGGACGGTTTCCCAGTAGTCGCGGGTTCGAATCCCTGCCCGTATCGGTTTTTTACATTCTATATTTATATAGATGGAGAAAAGTTTTGGTTTATGTAAAAAATACTTAACATTTACATAAAACCTTTTTTATATTGTTGTGAAAGGTTTTACTTTTATGAACAACATTATATTTTACCATCGGCACTTGGGCTTGTTGGTAGCCTTCGGCGACCAGCCTCGGTAGCTAGGGCTCGATTAGGTTTGAACAGTGTTACAGCGGGTGGAGGCTGCCATCCTTCCGCGCCTACGGATTTACAAAGGGGTACATTTAGGGGTAGGACAGTAAAGACTACGTGGAGGCAGGGTAAACTGAGTCGGTTTTGACAAAAAAGTAATAAATATATAAATTAATGATAATTTATTTTATAAACATTTCCAATCACAAACATCATTTGTTAAGTTTCCGCCATTTGAGATTCGGGAATCTAAATAGACAAAGTTCTTCTGAATTGTGTTTTTCTAGTAAAATAAAAATGGAATACTAATATGATAATTGATAAATATATTGCATAGATGTGAAATGTTAATAAAACATTGTTTTTTTGTGCTAATATTGGTGAACGATCAATTAATCTCACACAAAACATATTAAAAAAAAACTGCTTGTTGGGGCTGCAAAGATTAAAAGAAAGAAAAGACCTACCTCAAATGAGACCATATTCAAACCAAAACTCCAACGACACGATTGGAAAGTCCAGCCTATTCTTCTTATATTTCAGTACAGTACAATATGTTTTCAGAACAGCTCCAATCTTGCAAAACTAAACAGGTGTTGTTGTCATTTTCTCAGGCACATGCCCATTTCTTAATTAACCTAACGTTCCTAAAAAAGAACTATGAAGACTTAAATGAAATCGGTGGTGATGGATGAGATGACAATCAGCCCTAAGTAATTGAGCTCTACGGTAAAACTTGTCAACACTGAGATCATTACGGATCCCAAATCTAGACTTAGTTACTAGAAGTAATGGGTTCTATTAAAGTTTAAGTATAGATGACGATAATGTTTCTCCGGACAATACCGGGTTACACTTTACACTGATAAGACTGACTGCTGTTATTGTGGGAGACAATTATCCAGCGTGCTCAGTTGGAATGAAAATAATCAAATCCTTAGAGTAGATAAGGTAAGAAAATAAAGCAGTGCAAAGTAAAAAACATAACATTTAAAAAGATATTTTGAGTGCTAAACCCAAACAACATAGTCTAACTTGAAAAATTCTAATTATAGTGGACTTGCTATACATAAACACAAGGTGCATACACAGATACACACAGACACACAAATTAATATAGGAGAATACTTAAATTTGAAACTGTTTGTCATAAATCGTCAACAATTTAAAGGACAAAGGGATATTTTATTGCCCTATTGGTGTAAGTACATTTAAATAATAAGGATCAAGGGGTTTCAAAGCTCTAAAACTCTGAATTTATATTTATTAAGCGGAAGCGCTCGGTTTCTCTGCGGCACGTTATTTTTACACAATTATTATTTGATATTTTTTATAGTTCTTATTTAAAATATTTCGCCAATAGCTTTACGATATAAATATATTTTATCAAACAACTTTACCTTATCTACCTAAAATAGGTATAACATGTTTTCTAATAACTAACTCATTATTACACTAACTAGAAACTAAGAAATCGTTCAAAGTTATGAGTTATTTAAAATTTTATATTTTATCGCATTCTACCTACAAATATTAACTGAATATATATTACATTAACCCACTGAACTTGTAACCTACAAGAGTTTATTTAAGTTGCATTACATTACTTTTCCATTAAAAAAAAACATTAACAACATTTTAAGCAATATCATGCGCTGCCTGAATAATTGATTAAAACCAGTGTTTAATAACACCCTATTTATAAAAAAAAAAAATTTACTTCTCTGTTTTGTCATCGCACTTTACACCTTGCACGAATTGATTGATACAAGTGAAGACAAAATTTGCCTATCCTGTTAATGAATAAAAAACATAAAAGGATTATTCCAAAAAAGTAACGTCTTTTTAAAAGAAAGAACGTTTTATTAAAATTATATTACTTATTCATCCAGTGGGGTTTATCTGAGGTCGTTGAAAATACCCTCTAAAATTCAAATCCAACATTTATGGATTTACATCAAGTCATCTATATAAATTGGAATAGAAAAGGAAACGTTCCGAAACCTCGACGGTTTTATTACGCAATGTTTGTTATTTTACAATCTGCGCCTGAAGGATTTCGTGAACTGTCGATTTTATATCTGGCTGTTCACTTTAGTTTATGTGTGAATGGGTTTTTACATCGTTAGTAAAAATATTGTTCTCAGTATTTACTTGGAAGATAAATATTCCTATTTGTTATTGGGCGTCCAACGGATAAAGCCATAGTAAAGCCAAAATTACATAAATACGTCATACAATTTTATTTAGCCATCACCTTCTTTACAATATTTATGAGAAGACGTCCCATTACACTTTAATACGATATTTTTGTTAAAAATTATCTAATGACATAATTTACTAGGAAAATTATTGTAATACGTCTACAATTAACATTGAGGTAAATATTCAAACAAATCTTGAAGTAGTCTGGCAGCAATCACTTCATAAATATTTGGAAATATTGTAGTGTACACAAAACTTTTTTAGTTGTTTTCTTAAACTTGTTAAATGAAAATAATAAAACCCGTTCAAATAAATTACTATCGACCGTCACGATAATAATAAATCATGTGTTTTCATATTAGAAGTTAGAGTAGAGTTTAAGTTTTCGATAGAGCTGGTTTTAAATTGATGTAGTGAACCAACTAATTATAGTCAGTATCGAGAGGTATGATAAGGTCGAAATTTCTGAGTACACCGGCACATCTTCTATATTATTAATATTTTCTTTTCGCAATATGCCATCACATGCGATACTCCCAATGTCCCTATTCTGTTAGATAAGCGACGCCTCCCTATTCAGGTGCTTATACGACTGCACAAAATGATATGTATTCTACGCTGATGCTAACTTAATTCCATTTTCCCGGCCGAAAGCTTTTACTTTTGAATAAAAGTGTTGTTCTGGGAAGAAGACCTGGATATATTGTTAATCTATCTACTAATTGACCTTTTCGGCTTTTTAATTGAAGGCTTCGTATGACTTAAGTAGTCAGTACTTAGTAAATATTAGTTGAATATTTCCAATAAAAAAAAAATATATTATATATATTGAGGTTTTTTTACGCGGGGCTCATCGATTTTCACAGTGTAATTTAACGACATACAAAATTGCATTTGACACCGAAAATGTATGTCATTAAAAAGAAACAGTCATATCTAAAGAATGCTAAAAAAATCTTCAGGAAAGACTTACAATGTTTGCTTAAAGCCATTGTTCTTAGGTTCTCACTCACTAAGAGGCTTAAATATTTTAATGTATTACTATTTATAATATCGCGAGTTTCTGCTTTACATAAAATTATTAATTGTTTTATTTTTTCCAGGTAACATAACTATTCACGTACGAACAAGACAAACTCTAAGCGACTTGGTGAGAAAATTAAACTTTGATAATAAAAGAGTTTTATTATATTTACGTAGGTTTAAACCACAATCTATTTTAAATTTGATAAATTATTTTTAAGAACCATTTTCTATGTATTTTTGTTATACGTACAATATGGAAAAGAAAAATAAAAATATAAGTACCTTATATTTTTCGCTTATGTCTATATTGTTAAGGTAGGTATAAAGATTTTATTAAGTAGCATAAATATCTGTATTGGATAAGAATTAGAGAAAGACTTTTACAGATGAATTGACACTAAATTGAATTTGAATTCATTGACATTCAGACTAGCTTTTCGGTAATGGAGCTGAAGTATTCCACGACTGATTTCTATGACCTTTCCATATTAATTTTGTCATGCTACTTATTTTCATTTAAAAATAAAAACCACAATGATTACAACTTAAAGGAATTTTATAATTTTAATTTACTCTTGTACAATATATATATATATATATATATATATATATATATATTATAATAAGAACTAACTGACTGAAATTGCGATACTATTTTAAAAATATTTAAACGCTATATTTTTATTAAACTTTAATTAAAATAAAACTTTAAGCCCTCGAAGCAATTCGGCATTTAATTATTGTTTATTTCACAAAGTTGCTAAAACAACATAATACTTTTAAATTACGTTTACACATAAACTTTATTTAAGGAATGGTTTCGCTTCACTAATTACAATGACTAGTGCGAGTTACGACCGCCGGGCTGTAAAAATAAAATTATGAATAAAAATCCACGTTTCGCTTGATATTTTTATCCCTTACAGCATCCTATGCCTGTGCCAATTTTATACATATAGCCATAACATTGCTACGATATCAAACTCAAAATAATAACATACATACACATTACACACACACACACACACAGCCAGGACATTATTCAGATATACCTAATAAAACATATGAATACGAAATATTTTTTTATGAAATATTATGTTTTTGAGTAATGTTGAATGAAAGAATTTCCTTGTAGAATTCCAAACTGCTATACCATGTGCTAAAATTAATCATAGCGAGTTGGAAAAAAAAAAAAAGTCAACGCCATCTGTTGAGATTTTATGTAACTAAATTTAAAATGGGCGTTTAATTTGTTATTTTATTAAAATCATTTTATTAAAAGAAGAAATTTTAGCTTTATCTAAATTAAATACGTTTATGTAAACCGCATTCAATTCTGTTTAAAAGTTTTGAAACAGTGCTTGAAGTAAATTTTCAATTGACCATAACTTCTTTTTCCCTTAACCGATTTTGACGAAACAAAGATTTGACTACGCTCCAGATTATATATATCCACCTGTGGAATCCGCGTTCAAATCCATTGAGTAGTTTCGAAGTTATAACGTACCAGACAGACAGACAGACAGACAGACAAATATTCCAAAAAAATATTTTTTTGGTTTTTGTTACTCGTCTTTAATTGCAGTATTTTGGAAAAATATTTAATGTACAGACACTTTTTACAGACGATTTTTACTGTCTTATTATAAATTTGAGATATTTACAATTTTGTTATTGTTATATGTTTTTATTTTAAAGTAATTTAATAAAAAAATATATGAGAACATCGATCAGTTTAATGTTCATGCTCTAAATATTTAAATAAAAACGTGTTATATAAAGTGGCCACTCGGTTTCATCCCCTAGGGGTACGACGCAATGATTGATTGTGTTCCATCAAAACGTGTCAACAAACGGCGAACAAATCGTATTATAAATTAAGTTTTTTCTTAATCTTTTTAAACAGTTATAAATTAAAATTATTAATGATTTAAATACGTAGCATTAAACTTTAGCAATATTAAAATAAACTTAATTTAAATTATTTAAATGCTTTGAATAAATAATAAACTGAATTTTAGTTTACGTATCTTTAGGATAAGTTTTTTTTTTAAATGTCATTTGTGCCAGCAGATATATTTAATTATAAATTAGGATACCTACGCATAGCTGTCATTTGAAAGGGAAACCGAGTAAATTAAAAAAAAAGATTAGAAAAATATTTGACGGATATTGAAATGGTGCCCAAATTTTAGAAATGATATTAAATCTCTTGGAGTTATCTTCTTATTAATGTCCTTATAATTTTGAAATTAGTTTTTATAGTTTAAGAGGTATTTATTCTCTATAGTTATAATTTATCATTTTATATGTATTTTATAAATATATAACATTATTTTTTTAAATATTTTTTTTTAACTAACCAATATTTTTGTAAGGTTAATGCACACAAGGTTCTGAAGTGAAGTGTCACAACTGGTTACATTTGAATGTCTGTTGTAATTAATTCCTTATTCGTTCCTCGTGGAGCGTTCAGGTGAAAATTATAACCTAAACAAATATTTTTGTATAGTTGATATATATAATTGACATTACTCACCAATATTATACAAAAGACCTTTTCACATATGTTTATAGTGTTCATTTGAAGTGTATGTAAATGGCGAACATTGTAATTTTTTAGTGGCTTGTATTTAGGTATAAGGTTTTTTTTTTGAATAAATTCATTTACACTTTGTTTTTCTTCGTATATATAACAACTTGAGTGTTTTCTCCTTAATAAATTATACTATATACATACTATACAATAAATACCCATCAACACTTACTCACCCAATAAATGTCTAAATCGCTTAGTGAGTCATATATTTGTGAACAATCTTTTGCCAGTTTTCTTATCTGCGCTTATAATTGCAAGAATTCTGAAGGTGTTATATTCCTTTATAATTGAATTAGGCATATTATTATAAAAACAAGGATAATAAATGCAATCCCCAATGCATAAATTAACAGACAATAACGCGTGATTACGACAATGGAGCGATGTAATAAACTTAATAACGCCGTCTGGTAAATATGCATCGTATAGATATATTTATAAAACTATATATACATAATATATATATATATATATATATATATATATATTGAGTCTATTATATGTATATATAATAGACTCAATATATTTATAAAATGTATGAAGCAAGCTTTATTAACTTGTTAGTCTTTAAAAGTTATAGACTTCGGACTAAGCATTCAAAATTTATAACTTTATGGAAGCTTAATTTCTTTGTTATATTTTAGTACATAGATACATCCAATTAAAATGAGGAAATTGTTCGCCAAAACCCGTAAATTTTATAATTGGAAAGAATATTGAAATTGAAAATGCTCAAGGTATCTTTCATTTTCGAAAAGATGGTTAAAAATTCATAAGAAATAAAGACTAACCAACTAAAATTAATGAAGATATAATAGCTTTTCGAACTTTGAACTGTAAATTAATCGTAGCTTTAAAGCCGTGTACATTTTGTTAACAGAAATATGAGTTTAATTTATTTACTTAAGGCTGTTAATATACATATTAATATATTATAATTTTAATTCACAATTTGCCTTTATTCCATAATATATAATGTAACTAACAAAATTAAAACAAAACAATGTTTTTGCGTTTTTTAAAGCGTTTTAAAAATCTGCTCAAAATCTATGTTTAACGGTTTTACCGTTTGAATTTTCTGATCCGCCCAATTTCTATTCATAAATTTCATACAAATTGACAGAATATAAATCTGTACAAGTAGGATTTAAATTTCAATAAAGCTTCTACAACCGAAATATATCTAGCATATTTGTGCTGGCTGATTACGTAACGGATCATAATTTATAAATCTTTTGTTCATATTATTTGGTCTTTAGGTTGTTGTTGAATTTATTTTATTAAATAATTAATTGTTCTGGACTTCCGTTCTAAGACAAATTTCGTATCTAAAGCCATCAATTGAGTTCAATAAGTCCGAATATAAGTTTTAGTTAAATATCTTCGTTGAACTTAGTAAGAACCATAAGTATTTTACGCTGAATGATTGAATGAAGCTAATGAACTTTATAGATATATAGATTTTTGTAGTTAAAGATACGTCAGCGATGCTGGTTTGACTTAAATTTAAATTCATAGCTAATGAAATAAACATCAATAGGAGAAGGAATTGACCATGAGATCGTATTCATTCAAAATGCATAATAGATAGATAATTGTTAATAGATACACATTTTATGAGTCATTTATTTGTTAATTGTTTAGTGAAATAGAAGTCGTATTGTTTTTGGCGCGCCAACTCTATCGATATTATTGCTAATGTCCTGATATTTTGAAATAATAACGCGCGATGGCGGTTTTGATGTAATTAGATTTAAGTAAACGTTCAATATTATTGAACTTAATCGGATCATTTAGAACTGGGGTAACACAAATGGTTATATATTTGGTCCAAATTATATGAACCAATATTTAGCTATAGTGTTAAATGTTATAAAAAGTATAGTTATAAAGAGAACCATTTTTTTTTACTATTTTGTTTTTTGGACCAATAATAAAAACGAAGTACGTCTTAATAAGTCTCAATGATCATATACGAAATAAATATAATACATATTAAATATTATAAACATTAAAGGAGTTACTGCTATAATGTTCGTGACATGATGTCGATTTGTATGATGAACAGCTTTTTCAAAATATGTGTCATGATTAAAAAAAAAAGAAAGCATGTTGTGATTATTCTTAGCCTTATATAAATACCTATTATATAGTTATCTACATTTTTGTAAGACAATTAATGAATAATGGTCGATTTTAAGAATAAGCAAAATTAATGCAATTAATTAATATATTTTATATACCTTACTTAATATATGATTTTTTTAAAGATTATTTTAACAAATATACAACTAAGATTACCATTAGAAGTAATTATAAGAAATATAAACGAGCAAACAATAAATCCCTTAAAAATTAAAATATCTTATCATATATGTCTGTATGTATAGTTAAGAACAAAAAAAAAATAAGTCTGGTTCTTTATTATGCTGGATTTGAATGTTTTTCAAATAAGCACACAAACATTTCATTTTAGTTGAAGGGTGGTGTGACAAGCCGGGCTTGAATTACTTATCAGCACAGTCGCATGCTATTGTGTCTATTTTTTCTCATAGCTATTCCGGCTCTTCCTGTCACGCTAAACTGCTTATGCAATCTGTTTAATATATACTATATTATTGTTCTTTATATAATAAAAAATATTAATAAAACATTTAAAATTTTAAGATAAGATAATACAAATATAACATTCTGAACATTGAGATCATCTAAAACATTGAAAATTCCTAGGTATTTGTTTAATAATTTCATGTTTGCCATTAAACATATTCTAAAGATTAAAAATAAAACTTAGTCTTCAAGAAGACAAGAATAGAACAAAAGTTATGCTGTAACCGATTACCTTGATTCTATTTTTACGCTAGTTGGAAGTCTCTACAAGGTTAAAAATATGTAATATCGCGTGTACACAAACCTCTTATTTCGAACGACTTTGAAGTTGCAGATACAAGATAAGGAAGCTTTTAAGAGCCGTGGCTAAAAAGGAAAACCATTTGAGGAAAGGATGACTATTGGTTCAATAAGAACAAAACATTGAAAATATTAATTAAATAGCTTATCAACCTTATGAATTCATGTATCTGATATATATACATAACTTGACACTAGTGGAGGTGTAACCTGCTTAAATAAAACTGAGTTCAAATTGTTTCTTAAGAAATTAAAGGTATTAAATTTCAATAAAAAAAAATATAAAAATAGAAAAAGAAAAAATATATATACAGGTTTCAGGAATAAGGCGGTTGTGTAAATAGTGAAAGTTGATAACAAATAGGGGATTCCCCAGAGAGCTTCATATTTGAACTGCAGAATGATATGGGTTGAACAAATGTAACAGTGTAAGTGGTTCTGGGGATCAGTTTAATCAATTAAATTTATATTTATATTTATAATTTTATTAAAAATAATAATTCCTAACGGTCCTTTGTTAGTTTATCTAATATTTTTATACCGTTAGAGACTTTAAATTATGTGTAGGTACATAATATTCTTTACTTGTTTGTGATGCCTTTTTAATAATTTGATTAGTATTAATTATAGTTATTCAGTATAATATTTTTTTTTAAATTATTTACATTTATAGTTTATGATAAAAATATGAATATGAAAACAGAACAGAAATCTAGAATTTAAATGTGTTTACCATAAATCGAGGGTCTTCACAAACGTCTTCACAAACTGACAGGTAACAATAACCTGTGGATTACAGAATTGTCTCGTATGGGGATCGAACACACAACCTTTGGTTCAACAGTCAGGGTCACTAATAACTAAGCCTATTTTCTTCCTTCAATACAATCTATTGTATCCAAGTTTGTTTATTGATGTCCCTAAGAAGGTTAATGTCTTATAGTCAACCTTCTATTGAATATTTAGAAAATGCATATTATTTCACAAGCGTTTGTAACATATTTTTTGTAATAATTGAAACAAAAAAGTTATTTTATTTCATAATCAATAATTTTTAATAAGATTTTTAAATAAAAGATAAAAATAAAAAAATATACTTAATGTTATTTTTGTGGAGAATTAAATATTAAATACTATTATTGTACTACAACAAAAACCACAAATTAAAATCATACAACTCACAACATAAGGCCACCATAGCGCTTTCTTTAAAATCTTTGTAGTATGGAAGAATGATAGAGGAACAAAAATGGAGACTAAGATATTATTCCTTGTTATTTCTTTTCGTCCTGCAATAAACTTGTTAGCTCAGTGTACTTTAATATTAGTCTATAATACGTTTATATACACATCACTGTCCTTAATATTTAACAATATTTTTTTAATATATCTAAACTGATACATTAAAGTTAATTACATCTTTATTCCATTAGTCATTTACACGTACTTTTGAATCGTAAATTATTACATTAAAATAGATTACAGTACAGTAAGTCCATGAGTATTCTATCTAGAAACTCAAGAAGAAATGAAATTTAACAATATTTAACCTATAACATTATAATATCATCCCTACAAATGAGTCAACAACCAAAGTTGATTGATTTACTAAAAACTAACTAAATTTTGACCATAAATAGTATTTCATATATTAAGAAGCGACCGTAAGCATACTAATTACTTTAAAAACATCTCTAAGATAATCTCCAGCATAAACAGCCCCCATAGCTCTTAATTGTAAAATAAACATTAAATTAATTTCAGCAGCTCTGTTCCCTAGTACAATACCATAAAATGAAATACTATGAAAATAACTTTAATAAGAGGCGAGTCGTATAAGCGTCTGGTAATTGTCTTACTTTCTTAATTGCAAAGACATTCGAGGTGAGTTTGCTTGCGAGTGTTGAGATATGGGGGTTCTACTGGAACTTCTTATCTAAAGCTATACCTCAGAAAATACTTCAGTAAGTCAGTTCTAACACTTCATTGATAATTTTGTGTTCATTTCAAAAGAAATTGTAAACTTTTTTTCTCAAAGTGGAAATTTCTGAAAGAGAAAAGGAATTTTTTAACAGTCTTAGTCAGCGAGGCATGTAATTGGATTGACGTGAAGATTTTAAATATAAAACGAATATAATGTGTTTCATTGACGTAATACCACGTAAGGGAAATATTTTGTTGCGTTTAGCAATAAGATATTACTCATTATAGTAATCTCATTGATATAATAGAAATTATTTAGAAAAATTAAGTTCAAGTTAAAATTGTTTTTTAAATTGTACAAACTGTATTTTTTAGTAAGATGCCAGTTAAACTATTTGTCTATTAAAAAAAATACATATATTTAGTTAAAAAATTATTGGGATTGGATTATTTGTTTATGGTTCCAAATTCAAATTTTTGTTTTCCATTTTGGCGCGAAGTTATAGTTGCATCTGATATTTATATTAAATACAGTGCTGTTTTTAGTTATATCATATCTAATGTGAATTGCAAAAAAGTTTGTCTTAAATTTTGCATCACCAATGGGATTTCGTACTGAAAATGTTACAGAAGGCTCACGGTGAATCGACTTTATCAAAAATTCGTGCTTATGTGTGGTACTAAGCATTCAAATGTGGTCGAGATGTAATGGAAGATTGGCCAGGCTCTGGAATACCATCAATGTCTGCAACTGAAGTTAACATATAGTAACTGAAAATCATTATTCGACTTTGAGAGAGATAGCCGCTGAACGTTCGGTATCTCACGAGTCGATCCGTACCATTTTAACTAATTGTTTGGATTTTAAGTAAAGTAAAAAACCTGATTTTTTCCCAAAAACTCAATAGCATGAGAGTCGCTGATGACTGCTAGAACGATTCAATTCCGTCTCAACATTCATGAATCGCATTGTTGCCGCCATTCATGAACCGCCCAAACTGAAGGGATATAAGCTCCAAGAGTGGCGCCTGAGATGGTATATGAGAGGTGGTTAAATATAAATCATATAAATATATATAAATAAGTTTATAACAAGTTTATAAGAATTAAAACTATAAGTCATTTAAACATTAATTTTTAAATTTATAGTTTGATGTATTGTTCATATACACACAATTTCTATATTGAAATGGATGTGTTAAAAGAAAGCAAGTCATACAAATTTTGTTTGTGATAGCGCTATTGGGCATAATAACAGCAAGCTTTCACCTTTTTTACGAAAGATGATGCTTACATTAATTGCTTGCAATAAACACTATCTGCTGTAGTTTGAATTTTGGATACAAAATGTTTTCATTAAAGGGATGTTAATAAAATTGTGTTGTGTTTAATTAAAATTTAAAATGACTCTTAATTTTTTTGAATATTGTGAAAACATACCATATCAATTTACAAAAATATAACAAAAAAATATCGCTGATATGCCACTAAAGTATCACCTAAAGAAGTATAAAGAACGGAAGTATTTAAAGTATCTAAAGTATGTAGCAAAAAAGATTTTAAAAACTTGTTGGAAAAAATAAAAAAATATATTAAACTATAAACTCTTAAGCAATGATACAATTTTGTATTTTTTTTATTAAATAAGTCAATATGGAGATTATTTCTATTATAATTGTCACTAGATCTGAATATATATTTGGTTTTTAAATAATTTGTTCTACACACGGGAATGTGAAATATTGCATGCTATACAGTTTCTGCTTCCTTTACTTCTGACCCTATACCTAGAATATTAATTAATCATTATAAACGGAAGATATGTTACAAATATATACATTTTTAAAAAAAATTATAATTTATATGAGGTTTTAAAGGTTCCGTTAATTATTGAAAAATATTGAATTGTTTCTTAGCGAAAAATATAGATAATACTAAATTTGGTACACGTAACGTTTATTCGACATTAGTGCTATTCATCGTTCATACTCTATTAACGCAGATTCATCACCGCTTCATGGAGGATTTGAATTTATCATAATAGGCTTCATAATATAGTATTGAATAATACAGAACATTGAAACTTTTAATAGCTATCAAATCAGTGCTGCCTAAGCAATTTTTTTAACGTCTTTTTCTATGTGATATCTGTAGCATTTACCTAGTGACCCAAGAAAAAAAGACCAAGTCGGAGTCTTTTTATCAGTTTTTTGGATCATCACCACAAGTCGGAACATTGCTTGCTCTTTGAATTTATGTTGTGATAATAAATACAGATTGAATTCATCTTTATGTAATTTAATTTTATTAATTTTCAAGGTAACTCCACAAATAAATAAATAATGTTATAACACTTCTTTTAGTACATTTTTATTTATGTCTTTCTTCAAAGTAATATAACTCTAAAGATAGACCATCCAATATCAAACTCAGTTGTACATGAGGGAATACTCTCACGTCTCCAACGGAGAAAATACAAAAGATCTATTACAATGAAATTCCGAAAGGAGTGCGTGTATGAAGTTGGATGGCAGTTTGGAAGAAATTGTTTTATATGGTAAATTTATTTTGCAATTTTGAGCTAATTTTTTTTTTAAATCTTAATTTATGGTTAGTAGTTTTTTAAATATTTATAATTGGAAAACTATTTAAAAATGTTTACTTCCATTTGATATACTAAAATCTAAACTGAATAAATATCGTTAAATTAGTTATTCCATGACGTATATTCAGTTTTAACGACATTCGGTTATTATGAAATTTGTCAAATTCTGACACGGCCAGAGTTATGACAAATGATGTTCCGCATACCTTTGGGTGATAGCATTATAAGATCTATTTTATTTTGTTTTCTGTGTTACATTAACTGTAAGATAAAAAAATAAAAGAACTATAATAAATGTTACATTTTCTGAAACTGTAGTTTTAATTTGTAATTATTTACAATTGACAATACATTGACAGTAGTATAAAAAATTGTTTCTCATCTTTTTTCATAAACATTATTCAAAATAGAAGAAAAACTAACCCCTTACTAAACTAACCCCTTACTAAACTAAGCCCTTACGTTGTTCATGTCAAAACACTTGTAGTAATATTTCAGGGTTAATGTTAAGTACATACATAATACTAGAGCTCAAGAAACTTTTAAGATCTGAGTGATGTTTTTTGAGCACCTCATTAGCGAGGGCAACATTTTGCTAATTGTAAAGCGCTTTATGAAATGTTACTGAGATACTAATGATGACACTATGAAGTATAAGGCTGTAAAGCAAAATTTTATAATTAAATATAACAAAAGTCAATAAAGTAAGTCAATAAAACTTTGGGTTGAGTGCTAGCTCCACCTGCATTAAATAAACTCAAACATTACTGCACAAAAACAATTGAAGAATCCCCGTTTCTTACTAGCAGTTTCTCTTAGAGGAAAAAAGTTTCGCACTCCAGGCTAATCTTTGCAACCAACTTAATTTCATTTTATTTTATTTCAGTGAAGTTGTAAACCAAAGAGAGAGTGAACCAAATAATTAGTATAAACTTGAAGATATATAATTGCATGACAACACTATTGTTTACACTATAGTAAGGCATGTAAGGTAAGTAGGTAAAAGGTCTGTGTTAATAGTGAGTATCAATGAAAACTTTATGTTTTAATATAAAATTCTGTAACAATTTTCCTAACTTTCAGGACCTTTAAAAGTTAAACTTAATTTATTATAATATTTATTTACATTACAATTTGATATTTTTTTACATTACATTACAACTCATATTTATTTTGATATCAGATTTTGAAAGTGTAGTTTAGGATTATTAGAATTCTGAACTAGAACTGTGGTAGCCCTGAATTCCTAAGATACAGAAGAATTGCTTTACTCTCATAAAAAGTTGTTGACAATAAACATACCATATAATACTCGGCTATTACCCGAGATTTCGTCGACTTCTTTAGTTAACTCTATTTTACTATTTTAAATTGTTTTGGGTACATAAAAGCCTCCCATTATGAATTATTAAATATATTTTCCATGCACAGATAGCCATCATTTACAGTTTGATTCTATTTATAAATGAGTAAAAAAATTAGAGCCAAGTCTGTTTCTAGATAACTGACATTAAAAAAAAGAAAGTGATAGCTTTCACATGAATACAAGTCCTATCCAAGTGTAAGCGAGGAGTCCATTCTTATTTTATGTTAGTCTCTGTAGCCACTCTTTTTTGACAAAGATGGTGATTTTTCTAAGAGATAACAATTTAACCATTTTTATCAAATATTTATTAAAAAAAATGATGATCTACTACAGTTCAAGTTCTTTTAAAAATGTCTAACTATTACAAAAGCTTTTTATCGTTTTCCATACACGCACGCTCAAATTTCACACGTCATTAAATCTCTTATGAATATGTTATACTCCCTTTCTGTACAATATCTATCAGTGTAAAAGCCCTTTTACCACTTAAATAACCTCTTAGCATATTCCTACGAGGTTTTATTTAATGTTATGATACTTGGCTCTGACCTGATATAATATTACAGATTTAAATTTAGAACATTTCTGTTGAATATTTCAGTTAGATATTATTTAGGTTAGTTTTTGTATTAAGTACTTACTTGATAAGTAGTTATGGTCCTATGCACTCAAATTGTGTTTTTTCTTAATATACAAATAGCCATTTGTAATTGCCACCTCTTGCAGGCAGCCTCTCTACAGCAATTCCAACACCAAATATTCTACGACTTTTTAAAATTAATAGTTTTTAAAATGTAAGTTTTCCCATACAAAATTTAATTGTTGGCTCTGAACTGGCATAAACTCTGAGCGTAGGCAAGGCGCCCGGGCAATTATGAATCTTACATGCTTTTCAGAAAAAAAGTGAACGCAATTTTTTTTTAAATATCTACGTTTTATAAAAATACTAATAAAACATAAGAAATTTAAAATAATATTAAAATTGGGAATGGACAACGTTTAGACATTTTGGTTGTTTTTGGTGTCGGCTATCAGTGCTGTGTTCGTGTTTAGTTGTATTAACGAATTCATATAGTTATTTACATTTTTTCTCTGCTCCGTTGAGAGAAAATATAGCAAGATCAATGTCCGGTATTATAAGGGAATATAATTCCCATTCTTCTCAGAAAGAAACTTAAGTTCAAAATGTAACCTTCGGTAATTGATCTAATATGGTATTTTTTACGTTTTTCTTTGTTACAATATAACTTTGTGTAAAATTTGTGTTTTTAACTGGCGTACAAATTATAAAAAGAGAATTGTTTTATGTCCCAATTATAAGACTGGTATATGCAATATTTATCATGATATTTAAGCATTTTAAAGTTATATTATTATTATATAAATTTATTATGATATTAAGTTATTCTCGTACCTATTAATTTTAAATACTGCCTAAGTCATTTTCAAGAACTAAAAACAGCTAAAGGTTATCGCTCGCTGGGAAATCCTCGAGGTGATGGCACTTTTCGATGTATCTCGTTCTAGCAAGTAATGGAAAGAACCTAACCAGCCTTTTAAAAACGGTAGGTACTACCATAGAGATAAGGATTCCTATCGCTATAGCGGATAAGTTTACACAATATCACATCACTCGAACTATATGCAAATAGTCGCACAGAGTTGCTTGCTTGGCGTAATAGAATAAAAAAAAAACATAAATAATATGGATAGAAGTTTAAGCCGAAACTTTTATAAACTATAATAATTTAGATTACGGTCGAATTTCGGCCGCTGGGCGACCACTAGTATTTATTAATAAAGTTATTCTATATAAAATATTGAATCCAAATATAATAAACTCATTCATTGTATGATGGAAAAGCTCCATACACGGCATCAACATGTAATAGGACATTAAGTTATAGCACTCAAATATAAATCTCGCAGATAATAATATAATAATATATCCTGGGGAGGTTCTACGACAGCCCCATAATAAATTCGTTTACGGCCTAATGTCGGAATAAAATATGCACTGAAACCTTCAGGATTGTTGGACAGTTTAAGTTTTTTGTATAGTTAGTCAGTTTAGAACTGGCTCTCAATTTCTTCTATTAGCACTATATATGTTATAAGGTTGAATCTCAACTGTCATGTAATTAACCAATAACGAATAATGAAATAAGACATACGTGCATAATATGCTTGCATGAAAGCTCATTAAATCAAGTATGATTAAAGTAATTTTATTATAATTTAAACATTTATATAAAAAGAAATTTATATTAAAATAATTTTGTATTCGTGTTTTTGTTATGTATTTTGTTTTTAATATTAAAATAAATAGTTATATTAATATTTTTCAAAATTTCACATGTATAATATTTCACATACACATTCAAGAATAATAGAAGGTATATAATTTAACAATAACCGCTGCTTATTTTTTTTTTCTAAGAGTTATCCATGTTAATAATATTTAGTTTGTAAAATATGTGCATTTGCCAAAGGTTGTAGAATAAAATTAAAGACTAATATATTACTAAACACAATTTTTTTTGTGTTATCGACAATTTCATAATTTAACTATTAATAAATAATGAACCACTACAGAATTGAATATACCTAACATTTGGTAATATTATAAAATATTACCAGCTGGCTAACGGCACAATATAAGACAAACATAAATCTTTGTTACGACAGAATAATAAATTAGCTGAATTAGTGAAACAATCTTAAAATGTGGCATTGTCAGGTTGAATTTATTCACGTCTCCTTACAAATGATCCCATTAAACAACCGTGAAAAGTACTGCATTACCGTAAATATACTCATTTATTGATAAATAACTACAAGGTTCTGGTTTTTATTACGTTCATTATATTTATATTATACATAAGTTTTCAATACATTTTAAGCCTTGTAATCTAGAATGAGAATGTATCTACACTCCACAAATGCAATGTATTCTTATTCAAAATAAAAACTTTATTCTCATTAAAGATCATCTAAAAAATTCCAAATAAAAATAAAAAACTCAAAAAGTGTATTGATGAAAGATTTTTTTAGTTTATATGAATAATTAATGATGTGAAATATCGACGGTGGTGATGGAGAGAGGACAATTAGAGCAAAGTAATTGAGAGTGCGGTGAGAGTTGTCAACTCAGCGATCCATTCAGGTCCTACATCTAGTTACCAGAAGTAGTTCGTTTTAATGATTGGGTTATCAGAAAATTATATATTTTGTTACTATTGTATAGTTTGCTTTTTATAAACATTCTTAAACTAAATAAACATAGATTTTTTATCGTTAGGAAGGAATAACCAAGTATTCAAAAATACGATTATGATATTGTTACTGTAATACTAAGATCAAGACTGACTATAGTAATCGCTGACTATAATAAAGCTGACGAAAACTATCCCCCGCTCTGATAAACCTGTTAATGAAATACGTTTGAATGAGAAACCTTAAAAAAATTGGTTTTGGTATATTATAAAGCATTTACAATTAAATCGACAGTCAAAATGTTTTTATTTATGAAACATAATTTATAAAACCTTCGCGAAACAAATTTCTTTATTTCACGACTTGTGAAGACGTAAATTTTAAGTAGGTAATAGCAGAAGTATTTATTAACGTAAGAACCTGCTTAGTATCATAATTAGTAGTCGTATTTATTTACATTTAATAGGATTACACGAGTTAAAGATTAGAAACGTCACTATAAGAAATGCAAAAAAACAATTTGACTCTTATTATTGTTTCTCTTTGAATTTTATCAAGTGAAATTTCATTTTGTGTTAACAAATTAAAAATATCCGTTATTTGTGCCATAATAGGTAACGAGGGTTGTATTCACCACAATTTAACTACAAATTTGTGGTGAACATAAACCACATTTCCTTTTATTTGATTATTATTTCATTATAATATTTATTAATATTTGCACCCTGAGCTTTACACTGCTTGTTACATTTTATATAAATTTAGACATAGTTTTATTTTAACTTATATGTCATCATGTTATATAAAACAAAATACATCTAACTCGTGTAATTTCAAAGAAATTGGAAAACTTTATAGTGGTCCTTATTATATTTATTTACTTTGAAGAAGGTTTCTTTCCCCGGGGAAATAGAAATATATAAAAATAATGCACCAAATGTAATTTTACCATATGCTAAGAAAATGATATACCTCAAGATCATTTGACTTTGTATTTTAAAAAAGGAAATATTTTTTTTTATGTATTAAAATTAGAAGGTTTTTGTTATTAATTGACTTTTTTTATAAAAGAAGAATATTTTATTGCGTTATTATTATAAATAGGTTAGTACATTCCAATATAAAGGATCAAGGCATTTTAATACTTTCACTTTTATATTAATTATTGTTAATTGTTTTAAATTATTTGACAAATAGCGTTCAAATATATTTATATTTAATGAATTTTACAACATCGATCTCACCTAATTTATATCTAATTTTACATTAACTTCTTTAATATTCAATTACTTCTACAAAATTGATTTTACAATGTACTTAGTACCCGCATACGTAAAGGTTCGGAGGTCACTATTATGTACTTAATTTTTTTTTTTAATTATTGCTACTAATAAACTTACCTTTTAAAAAAATAATTAAAAGATTGCGGGTCTACTCTGAATGTTTTCTACTTTGAATCGATGTAATACGTTTCTTGGGAACTCGACTTAAACAAGTAGCTAATACTTTTTCTATCAAATCGTTGCTGTAAATTTTCAGACCATATTAAATATTTATTATTTATTTATTATAGTTATTAGGGAGATTATTAAGTATAACTAGATGTTCTAATACTTTAGAGATTATCTAATAGTGATTCGAAGTATGTCGTTGTAAGATGTAAAATATACAAAACAAATAAATAATATACAATTAAAAATAACATTTAATATTTATCTTTGAATTTGTTTACGTATGTTAAATGTGTGTTTACTTAATAAATGAAAAAATCATCAACACCAGGAATTAGCGAGGTGACACCTCTTTGAGATTCAATTGTTTTTAAATATATTATTTGAATATTTTAGGATATGATAAAATGAAGTATAATACAAAAAAGCGCATTTTGGTGTATAATTATGTTTATATATACATACTAGCGGACCCGACAGACGTTGTCTTGTACACGCGTCTTTAATTTAAAAAATTCAAACTTAAAAAAATATATATTAAAAAGTTATCACAATATCTAACGTTTGAATATATATTTAAACAAGTATAGCCATGTTAAGCTTATTTAAATATATATAAATAAAGAATGAAAAATAGACCGATACGGACAGGGATTCGAACCCGCTACTACTGGGAAACCGTCCCGTCGTTCTACAAACTGAGCTACCGTATCGCTGTTCGTCTCGGTGAATTAAGCATTCTATATGTAATCGTCTTTATCGGGACGATATCGGTTTATTTTTCGTTTTTTATTTATATAAATTTAAACAATATCTAAGGTCATTACATATACATTTACCATAATTTGACCAATCGATGCCGTATGAATATATAAATTAAGATTTTTTTTTTGAATAAATGAATTTGATGTTCCAATATATTTTTTTAAATTTCACTTTTTACGTAACGAAGCACGTATCGGGCCGCTAGTACTAAAATATTTTTCTCATTTCTATCGCAACGCCAACTGTCAGAGCAGACTATAATTAAAATATAATATTATTTAATATTTGACATTGCCATGGTAACGCAGTCCGTCGGAACCAATGTGAAACATTCCAAAATCACCACCTACTTACACATTAAAAATAATCAAAAAACCATTTTCCAGTGGACCAAATTGTGAATCTAAACAATTCTCAAGTCCCCTTGAACACACACAAAGAATTTCATAAAAATCGGTCCAGTCGTTTAGAAGGAGTTCAGTGACATACACACGCACACAAGAAATATATATATAAAGATATCCTTTATGTATATATTTACGAGGACAAGTCTGAGGGGCAAAGTACTAGCATATTTTAGCTATAAAGCGGTTCGGATGATGTAAGCAGCTTAACTTGCTAGATTATCTAGCAAGTTAAGCTGCTTATATCTATAACTATCTAGCAAACTAAGCTGCTTAAATCCGGAAGAAATGCAGATTTTTAATAAACCAGCTGATTAGGTGTGTAGCAATTCATACTAATTTAATTTTAATATCGGATCTATTATTAACTCTGCCAATCGTTGCAATTTTAAATAACTACCTACATTATTGTTTTTATATCCTGAAATTTAAAACGTATCCCGTAATTATAGAAGAGCATCAATTTGTTTGTATTTTTTTGATTCCGTGGGATAAAGAAACAAGAGCCATACCCATTATTATTTTATAAGATAGACTTTTATCTTAGTATATCTATCTGAGAAAGGGTCTTCTATCTAAAAAAAGAGTTGTAGAGTCATCACCGTCGTAATCCTAGTGGTTCATTACTACGTCTTAAAAAAAACATTACCACTAATGATAGTTTGGTTTTCTCAACGGCCAGCGTTACAACGTTACGACTATTCTAGCAACAATTATTGAGTTCCCAATATTACTTCATTGTATTTCCTGGACTGTCTCCCGCCATGGAAATCACTCAATAACATGAAGTTGTCCTAGCATTACAATTGTAGGTCTCAATAATAAATAGTTTCTTACATTTCAGTTAATGCTAATAATGTTAATAATAAAAAGTTAATTCCATGTTTATTCTATGTCTATTTTAATTTTATTGATCAAGATTGAGAATATTTAAAATTAAAACTGGAAAAAAAAAATTTAAACACAAAGACAATTATTTAAAAATGACGTTTGTCTAATATTTTATTATTTTCTAGCTGTTGTCGGTGACTTTGTCCATGTAGACTGCAACAAATAATATTTTTATGGCTAGGAATATAAGCCATAAAAATATTATTTTCGATTATTTTTGATGTATCTGCCGATACGTCAAAATCCTTTAATCCTTTTAAACTGTAGCAGGGAACATAAAAATAGCATAATTGTCTGTATTTTTATTAAACTACGTATATTTGAATAACATAACACTCCTTCTAAAGTCGTCGGCTAGACGACTTATAGGGATAGACGAATAAGAAGGATTTTTATGTGAAAATAATATGCAATATTCAGTGAACCAAAGAATAAAAACAGGATCTCCCGTGGCAATTAGTTATCGCGCAACAATCTATGTAATGTGACAGACAAAACCACGTGCAAAAGTTAGTATTTCTATAGCTTATGTGTTATTCTGGTACATATTGATAAGTTTTATCAAAATCCGTCTAGTAGTTTTGGCGTGATTGTGTAACAAACATCACAGACAAAATCCTGTGCAAAAGTTAGCATTATATAGCCTATGTGTTATTTTAACACATGCTACAATATTGCTAAGTTTCATCAAAATCCTAAGTTCTAAAATCTTAAGTTCTGCGTGATTGAGTAACAAGCATGACAGACAAAACCATGTGCAAAAGTTAGTATTTCTATAGCCAATGTGTTATTGTGGCACAGAAGCTACAATATTCCTAAGTTTCATCAAAATCTCTTTAGTAACTTTGGCGTGATTGAGTAACAAACATCCATCTATCTAAACATGCAAACAATCGCACTTATGTATCAGTCAGATTCATGTAGTATGGTTCAACTGAATTTAATCTTTAAAATTCTAATCAAACATATACAGATTTACATCGACTCATCTATACAAAATGGATGGTCGGAAATTGGACGGATCAGAAACCTCGACGTGTTTATTACGTCATGACTTTTCTGAGCTGGTTATACCTCTTGTTATTTTACAATTCCAGTTTGGAGGATTACCTTTTATCTCAATTGTAGATTTTAATAATATTATTATTATTATTATTGTATTTAAGCTTTTAGTCTCAAAATTTACATTAGAAAGAAAATTAGACATCATTAAAAAATAAAATTACATGGGTAGCTCTTGGGTGGGCTTGAAATTCTTTTGTTAAATCATAGTATTAGTAACATATAATATACTCGTATTTTTAAACAACGTTGAACTTATAGAAAGCAGCGTATTGATTTTCGGACTTCAGAAAACAATAACGGTTCATAATCTATTTATTATTGAACTACATTAGTCATATTCTATTTGAACAAAAAAGAGAAATAGACCTAGATATTGTGTCTCCGACTAATATCTCTGGGGATCAATTGAAGTCCTAGTTGATATTTTTATAAGTTCAGTTTCTTATTTTATGTAAAAGTAGAGTCTGATTTTTAATACCTCAAACGAAATGTTTAGATTCAAAGAGTGTTTGTTACATTGTGATAGAGTGAGTATATCGATCATAGTCATAGTGATGGATACTTATAACAATATTTATTTTGTAGGTATTTTTGAGTGCTAAAATATAATAAATATATAAGCTAACCGTAGAGTCGATGTAAAAAAAAAACATTTTCACATAAATAAATGGTTGCTACCGTATAAAAAGTCTTTTCTAAAGAATTTAAAATATTTTCTTATGGAAAGACATACAAAGTTTAGACAGAGCATTCTGGCCCTTGGCTGGTAAGGTATAAAATGATTATGATTATAAGAAAATATTTTAAATTATTAAAATATAAATAACTAATTTTATTTTATTTTAACCGCATTATGAAAATATTTATTAATGTAATATTTAATATTATTAGGTCCTTAAATATGAAATTGGAATTTTTCGTTCTGGCCACTTTAATCACAAATTTCTCTTCTTTGATAAGGAGTTCCAATTTCAAATTTTTACAGCTTTTACAAGTGTATTTTTATTTCGTTGACCGTCATTCATTTTTTTTTCTGTTTATAAAATGTTCAGTTCACAAAATGGAAACTTAAAATATTGCAGTTGTATAAATATTACAGTTTTTCAAATTTGGCAAGACTTTTAGGGTAGATTTCAATTATCAGCAAATGAAAACCATGATGGAAAAGCTAGCTGCTAAACTAAACAACCTAGGCTAGTCAATCGCTCCACACCACTGCTGCTTCACGACAACACTGTACAACAGACGGCTAACCAAATTAGAAGATCTTCAATTAGAAAATCTATCCACGGCAATCCTCAGAACTAGCTCCAACAGATAACAATTTTTTTTCGAAATTAGGATAACTTTTACGAGGAAAAAAAATTCAACTACGACGGGGCAGTCCAAATTGCCTTCAAAGATTTTATTGATTTCCGTCCGACTGGTTTTTTTAGTAAAGGAATCAATGAACTACCAACAAAATAGCAAAAGTGCATAGAAAACAATGGTTTATAGCTTGATTAATAAAATACATTATTTTAAAAAATATTCGACTTTTTGTTCCTCCCATGCAAAACGCAAATTTCTTTTGTATGTACCACCATGTGTGTATCACCATGTAATGTACATGTAATAAATGCGTCTAAATCGGTGAAATGACAGTTCTCTGTGTATGTGTTAAATTATATTAATATTGTATATTGGATGACCCATAGCTTCATTTTATTAAAGTATAAAGAGATTATTAAGTAGCATATATATCTGGAACGGATAAGAATTCGGAAAGCATTTTATACAGATGAATGGACAATACAATTTAAATTGATATCATTAACATTCAGTCTAGCTTCTCGGTGATGGAGCTGAAGGAATTTCAGGAGCCTTTGGGATATTTATTTGCCATTGTAGTTAAATCTTTTCCCAAAATAAAAATGTATTTAATAATTGCAGAGTTCTCTAGCATGTTAATAAAATTAAATTACAATCATAATATAAGTCCATCTATTATATCCATATATTACAATAATAAAATAATTTGAAATTTAATTATTGTTTGTTTTAGCCTATTTTTCTTTACCAACACAATATTTAGATTTATTATTTACCTTAATTTACCATTTTATTATTATTTTTAAGGTTTCTTCTTCATTAGTTTTTATAACGTTAGTTTGTTAGTTAAGACCGCCGTAAATAGTGGAGGACTATATGTAAGATTTAATTATTGAAATATATAAACAAACGCGACATATTTCCATATTTTAGAATCATCATATGAAATGGATAGATTTTGTACTTTACAAAAAAACAAACACTGAATTAAAATTCATTTTCATGTTAAGTTAATAAACTTTGCATTGAAGGTAGAAATTTCTAGACTGCTAAAAAAATTAAAAAATATTCTGAAATCTATCACTATTAAAGCGCTTAATCAACAAACAACATTAAACACCGAATGTGTGTGCGTTGTATCAAGGATAAACTGCAAACGCCTGGTGTACATTATATTACATCATGTCGAGATTTCGAAAGCTCAAGTGGGTCTTTGGATACTAACGCAGTACTTCGGCTATCAGTGAGCTTAAATAATCCACTTTAGAAATGCTGCTCTAAACTCGGAAGATCTAACAAACTAATTATCTTTGGAGTGTCGAGTTACGAACCAACCAGGGTGCTCTAGTCTGGTGCCCTACAAACGATAAAGGCAGAGACGACATTTATAACAAATGTTTTTGGGATTGATGTAAAGAGGTTACCTGCAAGAGATGACCAATTAATTACAAGTATCCCTGTATGTATATCATAAATTATTATCTATTTTTAAAAAGTTAAACCTCTATTTTTTATTACTTAGATTTTTGTAATATGTGTCATTTTTAATCTATTAAAAATAGTCTTTTTAAACGCCAGTTATTAAACATGTAATATTTCCAATGTAAAAATATTCTTATATGCCATACTCTCTAAACCTGATAATAAATCGTGGACTATGATTTAATTTATCTAAAAAGTTTCGGATCGGCCATCATCTAGGCCAATCTTCAGTTCTGTAGAAATAAGAAATGTTCCTAAATTATACGTAAATATTCGGAATCATTTGATCAATTCTTGGGCCCTTATCCTAAAATTTGAATTTGTCATAATTCATAGTCACGTTACTATTCTTCAAATTTAATATAAATCTAATTGTGATTAAATATTTTTTTGTTTCTACAAAATTACCATACTGTGGAAGGATGTTACAATTCTAGGCGAGTCAGACTGCGACGCTATGAATTAATTGACAAACAATTGAAGCAAACATTGGCCATTTCCTAATGTCTGGGGAAACAAATTAGGAATAATTAGCTCCACTGCCTTAGTGTAATGTTAGATAAAATTCTAATTTGACAAAGCGCTTTATTGTTTTTAAACTGATCATACTATATCGATCAATATAATATTATTTTCCTTATTATTTGTTTAAAACCATTATATACAAAACGTTCAACGCGTTTCCTCCTCTAGTGGTATATGGTACGAAACGATGATTGATATTATTTTATCAAAACCTGTCATCGCATTTACAAATCGTTTTTATCTATATTTTACTTCCTTTTAAAATAATTATTATTTTAAGTACCTTTGTTAGTACCTTTCTGTATTCTCCAGAATGTAGACATTATTAAAACTCAATAAACAAATCTGAAACTCGATTGCAACTTAGAGATTATATCCAAGATAAGAATATTATGTTTTTCAATTACAACGTTATGTACTTACATCAAAATATTAAGTGATAAATCGTTTTTGCTTTTACTCTTAAAAATATTGAAGGAAATTAAGAAAAGATTAGATAGAAAACTGATTAAAATATCGGACCGATATTGATATTTTTCCATTTTATAGATATAATATTAATTCACTGATTGCTATTCATATTGCTTTTGACCATTATCATATTAAAATATTATTTTCTAGTCTACAATAATTCAAAGGTCGAAGATTCGAGTGCTGTTTGTATTGATTATATAATCGTTATATTATAATTATAAAATTATATTAAAAAATATATATATTTAACTTTTTTAACTCGGTCATTCTTCTATAAGACTATTAATCTTAATGCATAAAAGGGCAATTATGTCTAGAAGGAAGTGAAAGACTGCCACATAAAGTTTCTCCGACCCCACATCCCCACTGAGATTTATTAAAGCTTTTCTTACCATACTGATTCATATCAGTGGAGACTTTCTTCTTTTTTAACCCTTTATCTATAACCAACCACATTCATACATATAATTTTTCTCTAGTGCACAATTTAATCTACTGTACAACTCATTCATGTAATAAAGGTTTTGCGAAGATTTATGCTAAGAATAAAAAAATATTTCATTAGCAAAAGCTCTAATCAATAAAAACATCAAAGGATTCATCAAATTTAACAGTGTATAATATTTTATTCTCTATTATCTCTATGTAATAGTCGTATTAGTAATTCAACTATATTAAAAACGGACAAGACAAACCTCTCTTACTAATATTGAGTGAACCAGTCTCTTAACATTAATAGACGCTTTCACAAATGTGTACCCGAATTACATTGAATTAATTGCTACATGAGAACTACAAAAGATTCTGGTCCTTATAAAAGTTTCATTAAGCTACCAAGATTAGATTTATAGACTGTTAATATAAATATATGTTTTCGTGTATAATTACAGTTTTGTCAATAAATTTTTTATCTTTTAAAATGAATATAAAAAAACAGTTGTGTTAAATAAAAAAAATCTCATGATCTTAAAAAAAAATCATTACAATCGGTCTTTTCTCTCATGCAGAAACAATAAAACATGGCAGAGATAAACCTCGGATAAACGGATAGACAATAAATTAAAATATGCTTATTTAGATATCCGTATAGGGTCGTTGGAAGTTCATGCATTATAACCAAGGCTAATACTGAGACTACAGCAAAAGTGCTACCAAGAGAACAAATAAATTATTGTCCGGATATAAACGATCACGTTAGGTCGAAATTATTTTTTGCGAAATTATGAGATGGGGATACAACAATTTAAGACCAAAAAATTGTCGTTATGACTAACGTCCATTATATTATGTAGATTCGTTCGATATTAACATATTTTTATAAGGTTACAAATATATATATTTTAACATATACACTTTTCATTTACAAATAATCCAAAAAAAAAATGTTTTTAAGTAGTAGTAGTAGTAGTTAGTAGCATGAAATAAAAAATATTAAGAGTTGATAAGACTTAACTAATAATGCAATTAATGGAAAAATCCATGTATGGTTCTCATATAAATAACATAACCAAAACTGATAATAATTTGAATGTATTTTAGTTTTTATTTGAAATCCGTTGTTTTCCATTTGAAAGTTTACAGGGACGTAAATTGGTAGGAAACTAGTTTGGAATTTGACCCTGTTTAATCTACTCTCATTCTGAATTTGAAATAACTATTCAAATAATCCAACCACACTTTCAAAATATAATACCCGAGTAGACATGAATTGTGGTTATAATATTAAGTTTAGCTCTTTAAGGTTGTTACTTTAGGATATGAAATTAAAGCAAAATATATGGAGAATTATAAATTATATGAAAATAAACTGTGATAGTTATAGCTTATGAATTTATAAAATGAACCCTTTTTATGACTAACAACGAAACGGTTACATAACAAAGAAAGTATAAAAGAATAATTTGTATTGAAATAAAATAAAACTTCTTAAAGTAAACATATTATAGTAATAACAAAGAAATTAAATTCAAGAGTTATTTGATAAGTTTTTCATATTATATTTTAAATTTTTCATTTGAACCAAGGAGTGGACAACTTCTGGTCATGCAGTATAATTCTGTAAAGCGTTTTATCATTAGCAAATGTCAGTCGCAGCTAATGAGGTGCTCTGGGCTTAATCATCTCGAATCTAAATTGTTCCTAGCTATATGCTCTGTTAGAATTGCAATTTTCATTTCAGCCTTTAAGTGACACTAGGGTGAGTCGCCTTCTTTTCTGTCTCTAATTTAAAATATAAATAATATTTTAAATTAGAGTCACGAGGTCAACTTTTAATTTAATAATGAAATAATTGAAACTACATATTCAGTATAAAAATATAATATTCAATATAATTTATGTATTAAAACTATGCTGTTTAATTTAATACTTGTTAATTAGAAATAGTAATAAAAAGATTGAACTTCAAATTTATAGTATGTTTAATGAAGAAAAATCAACAATTCATCTTATATCAGAGAAGAATTGTTATTAGTAGCATATAAATTAAGTTATTAGAAATTACACTGGAGGTAATTTACTGCTTTTACTGCTTCTTGTTTGCAATTTACTGCTTCTTGTTAAAAACCTTTAGTGTTACTGACCTCAGATTAGGTTTATTAATTGCAGTTGTGTTTTAAATCTGTATTTATTGGGAATAAACAGTCTTCAGAATCAGATTTTTTACCTTATTTAAATATGTAGAATGTTTAGCTTGGTATAACAATGTAATGTAATGACGGTTTATAATAATATGGTTAGATTCATAAGTTTCATTCACATTCATTTAAATGTTTAGTTTTGCGTGTTCCCAATATACAGACAACCGGTTTTTTTTTAGTTGTAGAAGTCTTTTTCCAACACTTTTCTTATGGAATAATTTTTAGTTAGATTCCTTACTTTATGAACAAAAAAGGAATACCATAATAATAACGATGTTATGTAACAATTATATTTAAACTTTATACCATGAATGAGTAGTTGTACCTTAAACTTTAATTTCAATTTACTATGTTACTTACTTCAAAAATATACTTAAATTTACAAAGTTACCGCGGATACTCGTGATAATATTGGATGAAAACTCCTGCATGTTGGAATTCCTTATTTGTTATTGACTTTCACTACTCATACAAAAACTTCTTACCGGACTATTTGCTCACGAATTAGACTGCAATATCCCCGGATTCGCTTTTATCCTGATTTCTTTGATTAAATTACTACAAACTGTCTTTAATTTAACGGTTGGATTTAAATGTTACGAATTACTTACTAATCAAAATCTGTAAAAAAGTTTTTTGAGAAGAGCACTACTTGTAATTAGTTGCAGAAATAAGTTTAAAAATGATACATATTCCAAAAAAAGTTTCCAGTAACGAGGACCTCATTGCGGTTATATAGTATTTTGTTTTCATTTAATAAGCTTATTTTTTATTGATTCCTTGATAACTTGGTCTTAAAAAATGTTTTATTAAGTCTATTAAGTTAAAAGATACAAAATTAAATATTATTTATGCAAAATATGTTAGTTTTATAAGAATTCAAAATTCTATAGAAAGTTAAAAAGTCCTTTAGTTTTTTTTAGAGATCATATTTAATTATTACATTTCTTATCTTAAATTATAATACATTTTTAAGTTTCTAAACATTGCCTAAAAAATAAAATGCCTATAAAATTTATTATTGGTAGCAGTTAGTGGCCCTAACTAATTTAACAGTCATAAGTTCTATACTAACACGCAATATTTCTTCACGTGATATATATTATTGTTCAGAGTTTGAATTCTTAATTCTTTGTGTCCCTTTTTCCTAAATTGTATGGTTTGTAGTCCGTTCTGTAACATAAGACTTTTTATATTATTTTATTATGTTTTTAAGCAATGAATATTTAAGTTAAACTATATTTTACATAAAATATAAATTGTTAAATGGTTTTATTATAAGAAACAAATATCATTACAGACACCAGCGCCAAAACTGAGGATATTTTGATGAAAATTCGAAAATGTCAGATAAGTTAAGTTAAAGTTCTTTGATTGTTACAATCGTCTTACAAAAACCGAATTACTAGATGTAAATATAGACTTTCAACAATGATACTAATACTGCTTTTGAACACCTTTTTGGTATTCCTGGTTTTTTCTATAACTCTGATTAAAAAAAGGGTTTTTAAGACCAAAAACAAAATATTCAATTCAATAATTCTTCTGTCTTTATGTCACTCTAAGTATCTAGAGTGATATAAAGACAGAACTGACTGAAGACTGACCCTATCAGTATAATTTTATTTATTAAATTCTATCATATGTCAGCTCTGCCTAAACTCATTTATCCTCACATCTTTATTCACACAATCCATCCATCTCTTTTTTGACCTCTTTCTAGCTATTTGGCAAATTAATCTTCGTAAGTCCCTTCAACACATCGTTTTCATTCCTTCTCATTACATGACCATACCACGTTAAGCTCACACTTCTTATCATTTTTATAACGATCGGAACTTTCAAACTTTCTATAAAATTCTCATTTTTATCTTACCCATTCTTGCATATTTTAATTTTAACTTTTTCATATGCATCGGTTTAAAAGATTTATCCTTTAAAAGATATGATTAAAATAAGCAATATATATTTCTAAATTAAATTATTTTCTACATATTGACTTCTTTTCTTAAGACAAAAATGTGTGTGTGTGTGTATTAGTGTACACACGTAAGGAGAAAAACTTCTTTATGACATCATTTTTCGAAAATGATCCACTATTTATAACTTTACAGGAATTGGTTAAATAAAGCTTAATTAGATAAAGTTTGAACAAAAAAAATCATTTGGTATTAAATTAACGCTATTTTATTATCATAGACATGCATACAAATAATATAATTATTTCACCTTATTATATTATATTGGGATTATTTTTCATGTCACTATTGAGTTTTAGAAATAAATTAGGCATGTAACAAAAAAACGTGATCCGCTAAGCGCTCAAAACACTCATGCTACGTGTATTCAGATAGAATTTTGATCACAGTAAGCGTACCTTTAGGAATAAATATGAATAAAAATGTTACAATCTTTTACTTTGCTATAAATTTTTTTCCATCCGTCGAATTTTCATTTCTAAAAGTTCATAAAGAAGTTTTACTTCAAAAAGTTATTGACCAATGATTTCAATTATTATATCTTTTGAAAACGGGGCTGTTTGTTTCATAATAATATTACCGTTTGTTTTTAAAATAAGTATCTTATTGTGTACTTTCATATTTGTATATCTATCTATATAGGTTAAACTTGAACTTTATCGACAATCTTTAACGAGGTAATTAGTAATCGTCCAGGTGAGCAATACATAAGATGTCGATTAAGTCAAAATTTCGTACGTGAAATTTTATTAACGATTTACCAAAATGAAGGGCGTTTAATTTTGTTGTTATAGAATATTAATTAAACTGATCCTTTAAAAAAATACATAACTGATTGAAATTAACACGTTAATAGTTTAAGTCCCATAATTTGTAATTAATAAATACTGAATACCAACATTGTATCAGAAAGAATTATGTATTTTGTGTATAAACCATAGCCGACATTTGGTAAACCAGACTCAAGTAAGGTAACAAAATTAATTTTATAGGTGTGACAAATGCGAGTTTGAACCAAATGGTGAAAACAATTAGTTGTATGGTTGCTTTTACTTTCTTTTAATATTTTCATTTCTTTCTGCAAACATTCTATTCTTTGCAAGCATCCTAATTTTTTTTAGTAATACTGCAAAATAAAATATTCGTTGAGAGTTACTAGACTAGGTAAAGTATAAGAAGTTTGACGACCAATACCAAGTAATTTACATAATCTCCAAGTTTTAGCAGAATACAATTCATAATAGTACCTACTATGTAACTATATACTGCCCTTGAGCGTCCCTGCATACCTTATTGCACGTAACCGTTGCAATGTAGTTGTTACATTGCTTGTTTTTACTTATCTTGTTCTTGTAACTATGACTTTGACAGAAACAAGACAATATTAAGTATTATAATATGTTGAAAATTGTACGTTATTATAATTTATTTTTAAATTACCTAATTGGTCATCTATGACCACCTTGCTCTTATCTAAATTTCCTAGGGTTATAGAAATATGTCAATTTGTGTATACTAATGGGCAGACTGCCATCAACCCTTTTCGAGAATGCGTGTGGGTAGGATTTCCGCTACAACTTAGATAAGTGGTAAATTATAATGTCCGTTATATTTTGTCCGCTTAATTTGTTTACTGTCAGTAGTAAGTTACAGTACTACTTTCTTTATTTAATACTGTCTGCCACTGTTTGTAAATTATAAAAGAATATACATATTTTACATTAATTGTATGTTGCATTGCAGGTTATTTTTGAGAATATATTTTAAAGTTTTCATTGGATTTAATTTAAATTGTATTTTTTTTTCAGGTAAGATGTTCATCATCGAAAAAACTTAGTTACTTCACGGCTTATGGGTATAACTTCTTTATTTATTTGAGGCACATTGAAACAGAAATTCACAATAATATTTTAATATAAAAATTATACGAGGATAATTTTCATCAATCAGAAAGGAGGTAAAAATTGCTTTAATTAAACCTTGTTATAAGTAAAAAAAACTTAGCAAGTTCCTTATTGGACTTCCCACTTGGTAAGAAAAAATTAAAATAAAATATGCTAATATTTGTAACATTACAAATGAATAAACCTGAATTAATTATTAAAATATTTGTAAACTTCAACAATTGAATCTGTGTTGCAAAATTGTATAACAATCCATTCAATGGAATTGTTTAAGTGTAAACCAGAATCATCTTTATTGTTGTTTAAAAGAAAAACTTTCAGAGTGGCGAATGCCGTATAACAAACTTTTACGATCTAATAAAACTGATGGTTTCTTCTTTACATTTTTTAAGATTTTTTTTGATTGAGACACTAAAAAATTATAAGTAAAATTTATTTTCTATTGCCCACAAAAACAGAAATTTCCTTTCTGATATGCTCAAAAAGTTTTTTTTTTATTACATTATTATAATTATTATATTACATAACTATATTATAATAATAAAATTATTGGAAAGATGGGGTTATTGTTGCATGTTTTCTAATGAATGTTAGTGCTACAACATTCATAAGACTTTAATGTGAGACTTTAAATTAACAAGATTTGATTATAAAATTAATGAACACGTTCTTATATTATTAACGTTGATACTTTTTCATTCCAATGCTTTCGAAAAAAATAATGGACTAGAAATAACCTATCCACTGAAATTGCTTTTGATCAATAGAGGCCTTTTAAATAGTTCCATCAACGAATTTTAATTATGTGTATGTATGCGTTTCTAATCTATTTGTTAGCTATCAATATATCTAGTAAGCTTTGTAAGCTTTGAAACGTGATAAGTAAGTGTAAACTTTTTCTTGTATGGAAAAAAATACAACAAATACTTTACCACAACAATACAAAACATAACTAAAGTTGTATTTGAAATAAATTTGATAAACATCTAGTAAATGTGGTTAAATTTAGATCAGCTATATTAAAGACATGAATCGTGATTTAAAAGCGATAATTATTTAAATCCCTAATGATTTTGTGTGAAAGCTTAAGCGAGGGTCTCTTAAAATTTGGTTTTGACTTGTTGCGAAATTAATTTATTATGTCGCTTAATTAAATTTGTTTGGGCGTTTTTGGATGTCAAACATTAATTGGAATTTATTTAGTGTACATTGTGGTTGACATTTTATTTTTTAGATTGTATTACGCTTGTTGATTTTGTAATGTTTATGTATGTCTTGTCTTGTATTGTGATTTTTCTTGTAAATCCAACACAAGTAAATGAACTCCATTACAATGCCAAATCGGAACCAAAATAAGAACACATAATAATAAAATAAAAACACATAAGGACAGTACTAATAAAGTTGCATACTATATAGAATTTCAAGTTCTTTAAAAGATAAATGACTATTAGTTTATTTACCGTTTCATTATAGCTCAGTTCCATAACCTGTTCTTTATTTAATCTGATTCAGTAAAATATCTGACAAAATAATTTAACATATACATTATATGTGATGAAAATTGAATTATTTTATGACTGATTTCACGTTTTACTTTTTTTTTCGCTGCCATTTATGCCAAGTGATGATTTTATGCGATGACAATTGCTTTTTAAAAAAGACAGTATGAGCAGTATTATCCAACTTAATTGATTATTAACTACTTCATTTATAGATATTTTTATCTTTCTTATTAATTAGAAATTAAATTCACTTTTCATTACGTTTACAGAACTACTTTCGAACACCGGCCTGAAGGTTAACAAAATTGTTGTTATTATTAAGAAATCTTCACTCAGCACTTAGTAGGGGAGAGTGGGGGAATTGGAGCTATGTAAGGAAATATGAAAAAAAAAAAACAGTTTCGGTTACAATCATAGACTTTTATAGATACTAATCAGTCTTTTAGTTATCTGGCTTTCAATAATTGAGAAGTACCATTTATAAAATATATCATTAGATAAGTAAAATCACCTTTTTTTAAAATCCTACTTTCGCCCCCATTACCCCTCGCATCGGGTAATGAGAGCCAAGAAGCTTTAACATGTGAAATGAGAGCCACGAAATAAAAATAAACAAAATAAAATCTATTTTCACCTATTTAACAGAAATTTAAACAATTCAAAACTTTAACGTAATCAACAAACCATAAAATATATCATTTTTAACAAAAAAGAAAATAAAAACAAAAGGTAATTTAGGGATTTAAACAAAAATTGCAAATATCATCTTTAGGATGATCGCAACCTGAACACTCAGAATGGGCCCATTTGCCACAAGTTCTGCAACGATACCATAATTCTCCATTTTTACCAACATATCATGCATTCATCAATCAATAAGCGTCAATCATAAAGCATCAATCATTAAGCGTCAATCATTAAGCATCAATCATTAAGCGTCAAATAATAAGCGTCAATTATAAAGCGTCAATTATTAAGCGTCAATTAATAAGCGTCAATTAATAAGCGTCAATTATTAAGCGTTAATTTTTAAGCGTCAATCATTAGGCGTCAATCATTAATCATCAATCATCAATCATTAAGCGTCAATCATCAATCATTAAGCGTCAATCATCAATTATTAAGCGTCAATCATCAATCATTAATCTTCAAGCATTAATGGATAAGCACTAAGCATATAGAATTAAGCATGAATCATTAACTATTTGGGATAAATCATCAAACATAAAGCTTCAAGCAGTAGCTATAAAGTAAAATTTAAATATTGAATAAGCAAAAATAATAAAAATTTATATTTCAATACAAATTTTAATAAACTCGTTGTTGCCTACATGAAACATTTTTGACATTGACAGTGTTAACATAAACAATGAAGAAGAGTGAGTTACGTATCGCATTGTAGTGTGTGTAATGCTTAATGCTTTTCAATTAAACGAAGCGGATTTTTTAAAATTTGTAATAACCATATACCAAATATAAGTTTTTGGGTGTCGCAATTTCTGCAGAAAACAATCATTTAGTCATTGTTAACTTTTTCATGATATTAAGTGCAGACAGTCTTTGTTTTTCTGTCTCTGGCTCTTGGACAAATATGACATCTTCTGGCTGTTTGCTCGACGTACCTATTATTTTTATACTATCTTATATATTATGCATATTATTGATCATAACCTTTTTAATAATCGTTACTTCTATTTATAATCGTTACTTCTATTTGAAACTAAAGTGATTGGCGTATATTATAGTAAAGTTTATATATTAATTAAAACTACGTTTTAGTCAATATAATTTATTACCATACAATAGCATGTAGTTAAGATTGATGGCAAGACTAAGTAAGGTAGTTTCTAGAAGTACATTTTTATTAAATACAACTTTATCTATATGTATGTATTAAGTTATTATATTATAAATGCTAAAGCTTGTATGTTCGTTTGTTTGTATTTTACTCCTTTACGTAAAAACTGCTGAATCGCATGAAGAGTTCAGTGTTAAGCACTAAGCATCCAGCATCAATTATTAATCGTCAAGCATAAAGTGTTAAGCATTAAGCAATAGGTGTCAAGCAGTAAGCACAAAGCATTTGTAATGAAGCATTAAGCATCAAAGTATAAGCATAAAGCGTCAATTATTAAGTGTCAATTAATAAGCGTCAATCTATAAGCGTCAATTAATAAGCGTCAATTATTAAGCGTCAATTATTAAGCGTCAAATAATAAGCGTCAATTATAAAGCGTCAATCATTAAGCGTCAATTAATAAGCGTCAATTAATAAGCGTCAATTATCAAGCGTCAATTATTAAGCGTCAATTATTAAGCGTTAATTATTAAGCGTCAATCATTAGGCGTCAATCATTAATCATCAATCATCAATCATTAAGCGTCAATCATCAATCATTAAGCGTCAATCATCAATTATTAAGCGTCAATCATCAATCATTAATCTTCAAGCATTAATGGATAAGCACTAAGCATATAGAATTAAGCATGAATCATTAACTATTTGGGATAAATCATCAAACATAAAGCTTCAAGCAGTAGCTATAAAGTAAAATTTAAATATTGAATAAGCAAAAATAATAAAAATTTATATTTCAATACAAATTTTAATAAACTCGTTGTTGCCTACATGAAACATTTTTGACATTGACAGTGTTAACATAAACAATGAAGAAGAGTGAGTTACGTATCGCATTGTAGTGTGTGTAATGCTTAATGCTTTTCAATTAAACGAAGCGGATTTTTTAAAATTTGTAATAACCATATACCAAATATAAGTTTTTGGGTGTCGCAATTTCTGCAGAAAACAATCATTTAGTCATTGTTAACTTTTTCATGATATTAAGTGCAGACAGTCTTTGTTTTTCTGTCTCTGGCTCTTGGACAAATATGACATCTTCTGGCTGTTTGCTCGACGTACCTATTATTTTTATACTATCTTATATATTATGCATATTATTGATCATAACCTTTTTAATAATCGTTACTTCTATTTATAATCGTTACTTCTATTTGAAACTAAAGTGATTGGCGTATATTATAGTAAAGTTTATATATTAATTAAAACTACGTTTTAGTCAATATAATTTATTACCATACAATAGCATGTAGTTAAGATTGATGGCAAGACTAAGTAAGGTAGTTTCTAGAAGTACATTTTTATTAAATACAACTTTATCTACATGTATGTATTAAGTTATTATATTATAAATGCTAAAGCTTGTATGTTCGTTTGTTTGTATTTTACTCCTTTACGTAAAAACTGCTGAATCGCATGAAGAGTTCAGTGTTAAGCACTAAGCATCCAGCATCAATTATTAATCGTCAAGCATAAAGTGTTAAGCATTAAGCAATAGGTGTCAAGCAGTAAGCACAAAGCATTTGTAATGAAGCATTAAGCATCAAAGTATAAGCATAAAGCGTCAATTATTAAGTGTCAATTAATAAGCGTCAATCTATAAGCGTCAATTAATAAGCGTCAATTATTAAGCGTCAATTATTAAGCGTCAAATAATAAGCGTCAATTATAAAGCGTCAATCATTAAGCGTCAATTAATAAGCGTCAATTAATAAGCGTCAATTATCAAGCGTCAATTATTAAGCGTCAATTATTAAGCGTTAATTATTAAGCGTCAATCATTAGGCGTCAATCATTAATCATCAATCATCAATCATTAAGCGTCAATCATCAATCATTAAGCGTCAATCATCAATTATTAAGCGTCAATCATCAATCATTAATCTTCAAGCATTAATGGATAAGCACTAAGCATATAGAATTAAGCATGAATCATTAACTATTTGGGATAAATCATCAAACATAAAGCTTCAAGCAGTAGCTATAAAGTAAAATTTAAATATTGAATAAGCAAAAATAATAAAAATTTATATTTCAATACAAATTTTAATAAACTCGTTGTTGCCTACATGAAACATTTTTGACATTGACAGTGTTAACATAAACAATGAAGAAGAGTGAGTTACGTATCGCATTGTAGTGTGTGTAATGCTTAATGCTTTTCAATTAAACGAAGCGGATTTTTTAAAATTTGTAATAACCATATACCAAATATAAGTTTTTGGGTGTCGCAATTTCTGCAGAAAACAATCATTTAGTCATTGTTAACTTTTTCATGATATTAAGTGCAGACAGTCTTTGTTTTTCTGTCTCTGGCTCTTGGACAAATATGACATCTTCTGGCTGTTTGCTCGACGTACCTATTATTTTTATACTATCTTATATATTATGCATATTATTGATCATAACCTTTTTAATAATCGTTACTTCTATTTATAATCGTTACTTCTATTTGAAACTAAAGTGATTGGCGTATATTATAGTAAAGTTTATATATTAATTAAAACTACGTTTTAGTCAATATAATTTATTACCATACAATAGAATGTAGTTAAGATTGATGGCAAGACTAAGTAAGGTAGTTTCTAGAAGTACATTTTTATTAAATACAACTTTATCTACATGTATGTATTAAGTTATTATATTATAAATGCTAAAGCTTGTATGTTCGTTTGTTTGTATTTTACTCCTTTACGTAAAAACTGCTGAATCGCATGAAGAGTTCAGTGTTAAGCACTAAGCATCCAGCATCAATTATTAATCGTCAAGCATAAAGTGTTAAGCATTAAGCATTAAGCAATAAGCAATAGGTGTCAAGCAGTAAGCACAAAGCATTTGTAATAAAGCATTAAGCATCAAAGTATAAGCATAAAGCGTCAATTATTAAGTGTCAATTAATAAGAGTCAATCTATAAGCGTCAATTATTAAGCGTCAATTATTAAGCGTCAAATAATAAGCGTCAATTATAAAGCGTCAATCATTAAGCGTCAATTAATAAGCGCCAATTAATAAGCGTCAATTAATAAGCGTCAATCATTAAGCGCCAATCATTAAGCGTCAATCATTAAGCTTCAATCATTAAGCGTCAATTAATAAGCGTCAATTAATAAGCGTCAATTATTAAGCGTCAAATAATAAGCGCCAATAATTAAGCGTCAATTGATAAGCGCCAATCATTAAGCGCCAATTAATAAGCGTCAATTAATAAGCGTTAATTATTAAGCGTCAATCATTAAGCGTCAATCATTAATCATTAATCATCAATCATTAAGCGTCAATCATCAATCATTAAGCGTCAATCATCAATCATTAATCTTCAAGCATTAATGGATAAGCACTAAGCATATAGCATTAAGCATGAATCATTAACTATTTGGGATAAATCATCAAACATAAAGCTTCAAGCAGTAGCTATAAAGTAAAATTTAAATATTGAATAAGCGAAAATAATAAAAATTTATATTTCAATACAAATTTTAATAAACTCGTTGTTGCCTAGACATGAAACATTTTTGACATTGACAGTGTTAACATAAACAATGAAGAAGAGTGAGTTACGTATCGCAATGTAGTGTGTGTAATGCTTAATGCTTTTCAATTAAACGAAGCGGATTTATAAAATTTATAATAACCATATACCAAATATAAGTTTTTGGGTGTCGCAATTTCTGCAGAAAACAATCATTTAGTCATTATAAACTTTTTCTTGATATTAAGTGCAGACAGTCTTTGTTTTTCTGTCTCTGGCTCTTGGACAAATATGACATCTTCTGGCTGTTTGCTCGACGTATCTATTATTTTTTATACTATCTTATATATTATGCATATTATTGATAATATCTTTTTTAATATTTTTTATTTATAGCTTTGTAATTGCCGCGGTTGTTGCAAATATGGGTTTTGTAGCAGTAGGTGTTTTATACCAATATGAATAACTACAATGTTTTGTATATTAATTATGTATTCAATTTTAATTTAACTCTTAACTATTTATGTAAATGTAAACATATTTTTTACATTTTCAATGTATATAATATATGTTAAAAATGTATTATAATCAGAAAACTACCCCCTTTTTAGATTTCGGACCAGGAACACCAATATTTTAACGGCATGCTAGAGATGTGATTACTATCAGATAAGGATTACTTAGTGTAGTTGTAGAAGTATGTGTGCGAACTATAGTTTTGACCGTTACAAAACGGCTAAAAAGGATTCATGAAGTTGATGCTTTATTCATCCATCAGAATTTTCAGAACCATAATCACAAATATTATTTTCATCAATAGATCATTCGTCAGTAGTGCTCTCTTGAAACAAATTTCTAGTTACTCTATTTATGTTTTTTTTTAACATAATTTATTTTTAATCTGTATCATATTTTTACATTTATTTATTTGAATTTTCTTTGGTTTTATCCCTTTCTTCTCTCTTATATCTTTTTTCTCCTTCTTCTCCTCCATCCAATTTAGCATGACTATTATGATTGTCGATAGTAAGCAAAATCTGTTGTTCCTGAGTAGGACTTCTAAATTTTATGAAATGCTCAAGCCATTTTAAGAATATTTTTTTGAACTATATAAATTTTTCAACTCGTAAGGGGTAATAAGAGCCATGGCGGGGTAATGGGAGCTTGAGTAGCTCCCATTACCCGTAAACTAACTATTTAAAAATAACGACACCAACCTAAAAAACTTCGCTAAATTTATTTAGTTTTCAATTTTATCTTAAAATTGATTAAATAGTGCATACAATAGAAACAAAATACGACGGAATAATAAAAGTTTAGGTACTCACTTTGAGAGATTTTGTACTATTTTATAACGTGGTCAATTCAAATATATTTCCTCTTCTTACCGCTACGCGTGCTACTGAGCTGGTCGGCGGCGATCACGTGATGTAACCGAATGTTTATGAAGCCATTCCTTTCAGTTTCGCGCTACTTGTACGTTCCTGTCTCTTTAAATTTTAATAGCTCTCATTACCCGCTAGCTCCCATTCCCCCATGTTCCTATACTATAACCTTTATATATTTTTTTATAAATCAGTGGATTTTGAAATATTTCAATGGTATTGTTCAAAAGCCTTGAACAATACCATTGAATACCTTGAATTAAATCTACCGTATTCATAAAAAGATAAAAATAATAAGATAAAAACGACCATCAAGAGCGAATACAAAGGAGAGGATATCTTGTTTCCGCGTATGCCGATGATTCTGAGATATTTGCCAATCCGTGTTAATCGATCACAATTTCCCGTGCATGAGGCTTTTGCGATGACTGTAAATAAATCACTAGATCAGCCGTTTAAAGTATGTGGAATTAACATCAAGTTTCCCTATCGCGTGCATGGAGATAGCATGTTGCCGAGACATTAAATGAAAAATAAACTGTCGTGCTATCACTCACCTACTAAGTAATAATACTACGACAAACATCTTTAACATTCTTATACTATATTTACAGTTTAATAATAATAATAATAATATCAGGACAAATTACACACATTGATCTAACCCCTAAGTAAGCAAATTATTTGCTTGTGTTAAGGGTGTTAGACAACGATACAAATACATAGAAATACACATATAAATACTGAAAATAAATTTAATAAACGACCAAACCCAGAAACACAGACATCTATGCTCATCACATAAATGCCTGTCTCCGCCGGGAATCGAACCCGAGCCCCATTGCGTCGTGACACGTTAGGCGTCTGCGCTAACCACTCGACTAACGGGGCGGTTAAAGTTTATTTAGTAGGAAAGTAAAACGGACGACGTTTTATTGTTTTTACTGATGGACAGGCGGCTAATAACCTTTTAGTATGAAAGCACGTGGCTGAGACCTTAATTAAAAATCATGTTTTAAACTTATGGTAGTTATAGTCCTTAGTATTTCTAACCTTTCTAATTCATTAAAATAAAACTATTTTTACGGATTTAACTCGCGTATATTGGATTAAATTTTAAATTTACATTTTAAATCTAACCCGTAGTTTCGAATGCTTGGCAGCAATCATATTCACGGTAAGACGAGATGGAGGTGTCTGTCAATAAGTCAGTTAATTGTCAACTACCTCCAACGGTTTCTAAGCTTTCGGGTGTACAGTTCAGGATTCACACAAAACGCACTAACAGTATCTTGAGGTCTTACAGTGCGGTCACAGACATGGGATTTTATATTTTATTTTATATAAAAGTAGGTCCCAGGTGTTTGGTAATTCTCAACCATCTTATCTACTAAAATTGGGACGTTTTCTTAATTTTAATAGCCTCACGATCCATTCTTGGAATTTAAAGTTGTTCTTTAGCGAGAATTTTAGCTTTATCAAATGATTTTATATAATGATTAGGCTTGTCTATGGTATGTTCACATACTGCTGATTTCGATGTACACCTATGCTTGATATCCGAGATGTGTTCCCTACCTCTTTTACCGATGCTCCTCTTTGTTTGACCTATGTATGATAAGACATAATCGCAGTCAAGTTTATATACTCCAGCACATTGTAAAGGAATATTACTTTTGATAGGAAATTTATTAGGAAAATACATTAGATAAATTAAAATTTTATTCAATATGAACCAAGAATCCTCAGAGATGAAGTTAGAGCCGCTATTACGCATCTCAAAAGCGGTAAGGCCACGGGTGGAGACGCCATACCGATTGAAACCATTAAAGATTCTGGAGAGTATGGTGTCGATATGTTCTTCACTCTATGCAATAAGATCTGGCAAACAGGGACTTGGCCTCGGGAATGGACTCATACCGTGTTTGTTCCCATTCACAAGAAAGGTTCCACGAAAGTATGCAACAACTATCGCCTCATTGCACTCATATCCCACGCCAGCAAAATTATGTTGCATATCTTGAACGAGAGGCTTAAATCTTACCTTTCTAAAGAAATAGCTCCTGAGCAAGCTGGATTTGTAAAAGGTAAGGGCACCCGGGAACAGATTCTGACTGTACGCCAAATTATTGAAAAAGCTAGAGAATTCAACAAACCGACATATATTTGTTTTGTTGATTTCTTAAAGGCGTTTGATTCCGTAAAATGGCCGAAGCTCTGGGAGACTCTCTTAGCAATGGGAACGCCAAAACATTTAGTCCACTTTTTGCGACAACTATATGAAGGCGGGTCCGCTTCTGTCAGAGCGGATGATGTTCTGTCCAGCTCATTTCATCCCAGTGCTGGAGTACGTCGGGGATGTATTATATCGCCGTTGCTGTTCAAGATATATACCGAACTCATTATGAGGATCACCCTTGAAAACTGGTCAGATGGAGTCAACATCGGAGGTATCAGAAAATCCAACCTGCGTTATGCCGATGACACCACCTTATTTGAGACCAGTCTTGATCACATGCAAACTCTTTTGTCCAAAATGGAACAAGTAAGTCTCGGGTTTGGCTTAAAAATCAACCGCAGCAAGACGAAGATAATGATTGTCGACCGCACCAATAACAACTCGCAAGATCTCACAAAAGTTGCAAACTGCGATGTCGTTCAATCATATGTATATCTGGGAGCACTGGTAACAAACAGCGGTGACTGCGTCGATGAGATCATACGACGAATGGCTATGACAAGGACAGCTATGGATAAGTTCAAGAAAATATGGAGAAACCGAGACATCACCAAGGCCACAAAAATTCGGCTTGTTAGAACGCTAATACTCCCCATATTTCTGTACGCTGCCGAGACGTGGACTTTGAGAGAGAGTGAGAAGAAGAGGATAGATGCCCCAAAAATGTGGTGCTGGAGAAGAATGCTTGGAGTGTCGTGGACAGAATTCAGAACCAACGAATCTATCCTCCAAGAACTCGGCATTAAGCAGCGTCTATCCTCCATTGTACAGTCTAGAATCCTTACCTTCTTTGGCCATATCTCGAGACGAGAAGATATATCTATCGAACGCCTTGCAGTACAGGGTGATGTGGATGGCACAAGACCGCGAGGAAGATCACGAATGCGCTGGACAGATCAAGTAAAGGCTGCTGTTAATGGTCCTTTTTATGAGTGTACTAGAAAAGCAGCAGTCCGAGACGAGTGGCGACGGATAGTGAAGCGAGCTACCAATCCCAACTGACGACCACGACCACTCTGCCAAGAGTGCAGCGACCAAGAAGAGAATACGCGAGTTAAATCATCCGTAAAAATAGTTTTATTTCTAATTCATATTATTCAGTTCTCCCATTTTTCGCAGGAAAAAAACTTTTTAGATTCTCATGTTTTTTAAATAATATGGTTACTGCTCTGTGTATAATGGAGTTAGAGATGACAATTAGTTTTTTTATAGTAAACCGGAAATATCATATTTTATTTTTAAGTTCCTATTTATTTATTGACCTCAAACAACACAATTACATTCTAATAGTCCCATATAATTCTGCAATAAAGTGCAAAAGTAAGAAATGACTTTACCGCGAAATAATTTGCTGCATACTCATTACATACCTTAATACCCTGCAACTTGTTCATTTATTTAGTGCTCGGCCTTAGAGCTCTACTTAGCTCTACTTACCGCAAGCAGTATACGGCTTACTTAATTCTAAGTCTAGGTGGTTTTGAGTTAAATATTCTCTTGTAATTTTATGTGATTGTGACGAGATAAGAGAAGGATAACAATTTTTTTTAGTTATTATTTTTTTGTTTGTATGGATTATATAGACTTGCAACGCGCGCTCCTAATGAATCGAAATTAAATATGCGTTATATAGTCTTCGTTATTATGTGATAAAAATTTTTAATCGTGGCTTAAATATTTTTCCAGGATGTTTTTTAATTCATATGATTTTTATGGTATCGGGCGCTATCGGTGTATGAGCTTAACAAAGTTTAATATATCATTTAGCTAGAGTTCAGATGCTTAATCACTCAAAAGCCAAGTAATATAAGTAATATACGAGGTGAGTGAGAAAGGACAATCATATAAATTGCTAAATTTATTGTAATGATAAGAGTCAAAATGATACTGACTTAAAGAAATAAATAGGTCTCCCAGTAAACATATAATTGTTAAGATTTGCTATGATGTTTTATAGTTAAGCTGTAGGGGGCGATTAAAGACAACGCTTAAAGACTAAACGTTCTAGATTTTCAACTTTGTTTCATCTGAACTTAATAAAATAACAATTTGAATATAAGCATATTATGCCCATTTTAAATTTAGTTACATAAAATGTAAATGGCGCTAACTTTTTTTAGAACTTGCTATGATTATGTTTTCTCATATGGTTTATCAGTTTGAAATTCTACAAAGAATTTTTTTAATTGAGCATTACTTAAAAACATAATATTTGTTAAAAAATATTTCGTAATCATATGCTTTATTACGTATATCTGAATAATGTGTGTGTGATGTGTATGTATGTTATTATTTTCAGTTATATATCGTAGCAATAATGCATATAGGTATAAAATTGCCACCGGAACAGGATACCATAGAATTAACTGTAAGTCTGTTATAGGTCTGGATAATTGTAGTTTCCACAGATTACGCGAAAAGCGACCCACACGTGGGCAGAGCCGCGGACAACAGCTATTATATTATATTATATAATATTACTTATTATTGGGCTTGTAATACTTCAGAGATTTATCACATATTGCATCCAAATTATGGTAAACCAAATATGAAATAAAAGCTTTTATATCATATTTAGTTCTTTAGTATCTTTTGTGTATTGTCAATCATCTTTTCTATATTATATATATTTACAGTTGATACGATCATAGAAAAAATTTAGGCTAATGAATGAAAAACAAATACACGTTTAATAATTGATTTTTTGATAGTTTTTTGTTATCCCACAAATGTTTTTTGTCATGTTCGATTTTCTTACAATTAGAATGTTAGAGGCTATCGATGAATACGTTTAAAGGTTCACATTGTTCTATGCAAGATAAATAGTATTTAGATTTTAGACATAACATAAAAAAGCCGTAGTGTATTTTAGTTTTAAAATATTTCACATACTATATTTATTTTATAAGTCAATTTGTATATTTAAAAAAAAGCATACAATATGTTTTTAGTTCCAAAACTAACATCCAGTGAGCTTGAAGTTATTATCGTCGTATGACCCTGTAGTCAGTCTACTACGTTCTTCGGCCCCAAGGGTAGCTCAATTATCTCGTTCACGCTCGGCCGTCCTTCAGACCTCCACTTACTACTAACCGCAAGCAGAATACGCCTTATTCAATTACGTTTCTAGCTGGTTCTAAGCTAAGCAGAGCTAGTGTTTTACACATATGAATTATTTATATATTGTTTTATTATGCTTTTTTTGGATATGTGCCCAAATTAAATCCTTTATTTTGAAGTTAAGTATATCTAAGAATATTTGTGGATCGTTTATGTGATAATATTATACATAATAACATACATGTTACCAATATTATTTTTTCATAAACCATTATTATCCCTTCTCTGAGAGAGACCAATTGCACAAAGTTAACATGGCTGAAATAAATTTCTGTCAAGGATATGATATTTATTGGATCTATTTCCTTGAGAGAACATGAGCTCTATTGTACAATTTTAATTGGTACAAGAGGTTCAAAAATAAAATCACAACTTATTAAACATTGAATAAAACTCGTAGAGTTAAATCAGTTACATTACATAAGTTTGTAACTTACATTTTTTAATTTTTTAGTATTGTTTCCTTTTAGTCTTGTTTTTATTAAGGAAATGTAAACTTAACTTATATAGGGGTTATATTAATATTTTATATTATGCATTTTTCTTCCCCATCAATGTTGCATGTCTCTTTAGGTACATCAGAGTATTTAGGGTCTCTCTAAGGCCTTATTACACAAGTAATAGAATAAAGAGTGAAGATGGATTTCAAGGCGCTTAGTGAATGTAATAAGAGTTACATTCTAGTAATGAGATATTCTTTGTAACCCAGACAACGCCGCTGGGAAGAAAGTACTTAAGCTTAAGGAATAAATAGTCATCTCTGTAAACATTTTCGGGTATTGTTAAAAAAGTATTTTCATCTACAAAGAGTGGTTTGATTTTTTTATATATGAGGATTTTTTGGTTATAATTTTTTTATTATAAATTTAGCAATATTTTTGAAGTATTTTTATGAATACAATAGGAAGTGAGAAAAACTCACACACCCACACCATACATAATTAAACACACTTATTATGGTATACTCTTTTTTATGACAATATGTGCTGATTTATTGAGTCTCAGATCTAAGTATAAATGAAATTCAAAATAATATTTAATTATATTCTGGAACATTTGCTGTCATTTGTATAAAAAGTATTATTATAATATATTTTTTTAATTTAAATTTAAGTAAAAGATAGTTTGATTTGACATGGTCATGGCTCATACAAAACACTATCGTATTATTATAATTTTATCAACAAACTTTTACAATAGTCTAGTCTCTTCCGAAAATATGAGGTCGTAATAAAGTGGATAAGATATTGAAATAAAAAAACGAAACGAAGGCTAGAAGCCCCAATTCAATATTCTTACCATTAATTGGGCCAACACTTTACTGCAGCATTAAAGTATCTTCATAAAATAGACAGATTGACGTCTATGTAATCTTGAGTCGACATTTATTCAATACTGAGTGATCAGTTTCAGAACAATATTTTAAGATAGAACGACAGTAAAATTAACTTTTGAAAATGGTTAGAATATATTATCTTATTAAAGTCTTTGATAAGGTTCAGTATTTTTTTAAATTCAGTTTCCATGACTGAAGTACTTAAGGTTTGATTTGAAAGGATTTTGTCATGTGGACAATCTTTCTTTGATCCACCGATTGGAGTTCTGAGCCTGAACTAAGAGAACTTCTTTTAACGTAACACAACAATATTTGTTGAAATTAATAAACTCGTATGAGCTTTTGTATTTTTAAATATTTTACTAATTAACTGTATTGTATTGTACACATTTATATTTGGGTCACGTTTTGTTTTTGTGATAAATACGTACAAAGTGAGAACAGTACTCCATGTGTGGCCAAACCTTCGCTTTATAAAGCATGAGACTTTGATTCGTCGAGAAGTACTGCCTCACTCATTGATCACTCCCAGTTTCTCCAAAGCCAACTTGGCCTTGTTGTACCGCTAAATTGACAATCGTTCGATATTTCCAGGCGTGTTCTTGAAGAGCGATGATACGACAAATGGGTTTTTTTTTTGTGGTAAACGCGCAAACTTGTGCCTTTTGGGCATTAAACTGCACAAGGTTCACTTTACCCCATTCTGAAATCTTCTATAAGGAAACTTCAACATATGACACAAGTTTCTTTCGGCACTCATCAAAGTTTTCCCGAGAGAGTCATGAACTTTAGCGATGTACTGCTGTATATAGCTAGCCCATATGAACGAAGCTTCTAAAGAAGCACGTTATACCATACACGATCGAAGGCTTTTGACATAACCAAACTAACTGCCTCTCCTTTACTTATAAAGGCCGCAGCCCATCGGTATGTTAGATACACCAGAAGCTCGGCCACTTATATACCATGGTGATATTGCCGGTAACGACCGGCAATATAGATTGCCTGTTAATGAATTAACTTGTAATTTTAAGAGAAATCAGGAATTGGCGGTTTATAATAGTCTAGATTATTTTGGAGTGAAGATTTGTTGCCTTTTTTAGGGATTGGGTGAACAAGGGCACTCTCTTCAATGAGTTCAAAACAACGCCTTTTAAATAATGCTAAAATAGATGTATCAGTATAGGAGTCAATCCAGAAGCACATGTTAGGAGGATGATTGGAGAAATAACATCCAGGCCGCTCTACTTATGAACTATCAACGAAAGTAGAGTTCGTCCTTTTTTTTGTCAGAACACAATATCTGGCAATGATTTCTGACACCTTGAGAAGGTGTCTTTCCGTTGTCGTCCATAGTCGAATTTGAGAAAAAAATAGTGCCAAGAAGATTGGTTTCTGGTAAGTTCATTAAGATACTATTTCTAAAATGGATACAAAAAGCATATATATCTGCTTTCTAACACATATTACAAATTATAAGTCAATTTTTTTTCCAACTTAGATAACTTTATAACTTCAAAGTACTATTAATACATTTTATACAAATGAGGTAATATAAATGTTTATAAGTAGGATTGAAATTTAAGAGGGATTTTTATGACCCAAAATACGCGGCCAGTACGCGTTATACTGTCTAAATAAGTAAAGAATTAGATTTAATAATGAAATGTTGGTTTTATTTTAATATAAAAATCAACCTATACGGGCAGGGATTCGAACCCTCGACCTCTGGGAAACCGTCCCGTCGCTCTACCAATTGAGATACCGTATCGCTGTCTGCCTCGGTGAATTAAGCATTCGATATGTGATCGTCTTTATCGGGACGGTGGTAACATCTATTAGGCTTCTTTCGAAAATTAGGTTTCTCAGAGGTTGCGGGTTCGAATCCCTGCACGTATCGGTTTATTTTTCATTTTATATTTATATAAATTTAAATAAGCTTAACATGGCTATACATGTGAACAAATAATATGAAACAAACATCTATAATGTTTGTTTCATATTACTTGTTCATTATTAAACTTCATAATTTCTAGAAATTTTATATTATGCGGCAATTTCTTTTGTTTACTTATAGATTTATAGACTTGAAAAGGACCCTTATCGCCCTAAGATGTCTTTAGGAACATCCGGCAATATTATAAAGAGAGTAAATGTTGAGGAAAATGGTTCCTTAGGTCTTTTTTTAGATAATAAAGTTAAATATATCAATGGTTAGCCTATAGACAGTAGAAACTTATTCGTGATATATGCCAACGTCCTATAAATCTGTTTTTTTAATTTATGATAGTTTAGTTACACAATCAAAACATGTACAAAACACATTGGCGTATTTGTTTATTGTTCAGTGAAATTGCTATTGTCTTAATATTTTGTAGGTTGTAATGTGCGATACCGGTTTTGGAACAATTGGATTAACAATAATATCAAAAATTAATGCACTCAACTATTGTAGATTATAACAACTTTTAGAGATTTTATTGAAATAATTTTGCTATATTTTTAGATTTCTATAAAATATTTTTAACTCAAACTAGAATGAGTTCGAAGATATTAGAATTCACAGTATTGTAAGAACCCTATTGATTCTTTATATTCTGTAATGTAATGAAATTCCAGTTAGATGTATGTTTTTAAATCCATAAATATAAGCATAACTGGAATTCCATTTATAATACTATATAATATATATATATATATATATTTATGTTATAATCATATTCGTTATCACTATGTTGGTAATAATCACCTTGACGAGTGTAGGGTTTTATATTATACTAATTTATTTTTAATTATAGATATATTTATGTTTGTATTTAAAATATCTGGAATCATATTTGCAGTATATGAAGTGTGTGATTGTCTTACATATAAAGTTATACAATATATATAAATATAGAATGTAAAAAACCGATACGGGCAGGGATACGAACCCGCGACTACTGGGAAACCGTCCCGTCGCTCTACCAACTGAGCCACCGTATCGCTGTCCGTCTCAGTGAATTAAGCATTCTATATGTAATCGTCTTTATCGGGACGGTGGTGACATTTATTAGGTTTCTTTCGAAAATCCCAACCAATGTTTCTAACTTTGCAGTATAGATAAACATTGAAAAGATGCCACTACCGAAATCAATAAAGCTTATTTAAATTTATGTAAAAACCGATACGGGCAGGGATCGGTTTTTTACATTCTATATTTATATAAATTTAAATAAGCTTAACATGGCTATACATGTTTAAAGATATTTTCAAAAAGTTATACAATAATCGATTGATTGATGAATAATAATTAAATTAATCTCTATATGTCCCCACGATTTGATTCAGCGGTCAAAGTTAATAATCAATTTAGTACTGAAGTGATTACCAAACTCTCCCAGAGTTTCGTTCTGTTGCCTATGCAAGTGCAAAATAAGTGAGTAAGTGGTATCTTGTAATATGTAATTATTGTAATAAGTATTGTATAGATATAAGAACAGAATGTACATTTCTGATTGTTTCATAGTATGAAGCATATTGTAACAAGGTATTTTAGAAGGATGTTTAATTTGACAATAATCTTTTTTTTCATATACAAGTATACTATATGATATTAATTATGTTTCTTTAATAAAAGGAGATAACGAATGAAGCAAGTTAAGAAGCGCTATAGCGAGCTTATTGTCTTTTTTCAAAATGATTTCTAATTATTGATCGGTTATTTTTATTAAATTTCTTAATATTTCTCTGTATATACATATATTATATTAAACTAGTCCAAATTAACATAAATAAGTGATAAAATATTTTGGTAAAGATAATTAAGTGCAGACACCTGTAGGAACTACCAGCCATTTATCGTAAGGTGTTCTTGTATCTGTTCCCGTCTTTTGTTCAAAGCAGGTATGCTTTATTATTTACAAAATCGATTATATATTTTATGTATATTAATACAATATAACTAGAATTAACAACTATCATACATTTATGTAGACCCTTCTTTTTTCCACAGTGGGGATTCTATTGATACTACCGACATAAGCTTTTATTATTTTTTTAATATTTGTATCCTATTTCAATGTTTCCAACAATCTAAAATACGTAATAAATATTAATATATAATAATTTTAAAAATGTGACTATGAATTCATTCTTTCTGCTTACATGGAAATTAATTTACGTTTTTTATCATATCAAATTGCATATAAATAAAGATATTTTAAATATAGAATTAAAAACTTAAGACATGCTATTTTCGAGACTGTTCGGCTTATTTTAATGTGAAGCTTGAAAAACTAAGATAATGGTGTTTAATAAATAATAATTAATATTTTTTTTTTGCAACATTGGGCTTTAATTTATACATTTACCTATTTTTTTTTGTTTACAATGTTGCCATTATGAAATAATACAAATGGTTAGTACAGTCGCGTATAAGTATATATGTATTGGATGCCTTTAGAAAAACCTAAAGCTAAACTGCTTACGCTAAGCTCCTTACGACACCCAATCCTCGCCTTACTCTTTATACAAAGTCGTATTTCACGATCTACCTTATATGAGTAACATAGGAATTCTAGTTGTTTTATTATATCCTGAAATATAACCTTACAGGGAATATAACCCAAATTCAGTCAATTTGTTTTCCGAATTAATTTTATGTACATTTTGAGTAAGAACTTGAAGTAAAACTTTTCTTTTAATATTTTTTTTATGATAGTGGAACAAAATATTAACAAAAATAACAACCTTTGTTTTAAAGTCACAAAACTTGTACCAAGTATAAACTTTTTTTCTAAAATATTAATAATTAGGATACATGTAAATCACATTTAATAAGACTACAAATAAAATTACAAATTAGTTTTATGAATCAGTCATATCATTGCTTACATATGCGCAGTCTCTACAGTACAATATTGCAAACTCAGTGCAGATGTATTTGTTTCATTTCCGTCAAGTTCAATTACTTTTTCAGTCTTTTTTGGCAGGACAGTCTTGCAATCTTTTTCTGACCTTCAGTATCTTTGCAGACGGGTCCCTAACAGAATTTCCTAAAAAAATCGCGTATTGTTTGGCACATTAGTCTTAGCAACTGCAGGACCTGCAGGACTGCCTTTACGGCCGCGCAAATGCTGACGAACAAGAGTTATGAGTAAATTGAGAATTTGCAACACTTTGTAACAATGTTGTTATTTATCTTAAGAAATATATGTGCATTTATTGAAGCTATGTTTATATACATATATATATATTATAAAATATTCAACCCTAAATCGAATGTTTAGGCCTAAAGGCATCTAGGCCACTTTATTGTATCTCCAATAAAATTAATAGATTGTACCTGGCTGTCGTAAGTGCTGACAAAATTCTACTGTGATTCTGTTCTGTAATTCAATCAAGGGCTCATTATCACTATTCATTTCAGATGCATTTTCGTCTGTATTACTGGTTTGGCTGCAATGCTCAAATGGACTTCTACATCTTCAGTTTCTGAATTGTCATGATCGGAATCTGATTTCTCCAAGATACTCAATATTCGCTGTCGTTCGCGTTCTTCGAGAACCGTTATTTCAACAGTCATGCGAATAAAATAAATAAATATCCTTTTTTATAATGGCGCGAAATTACTACACGAAGTGTATGGTTGGGTCAAATTTATCCTTTGTCATGTTTAGAAGCGTTTATACACCGCTGCGATTGCAATACGACTAAATATCGATATTCCGTGGAAAGATACGACCCTTGGCTCCAGCTATTGAGAATTATGGTAGTGTGGCACCAAAAACATTAGAAATACGCGCATTTGAAAATAGCCCGGGTCAAATAGACCCAACTGTGCGAACGCCGGGTTAAGTGCAGACACCTGTAGGAACTACCAGCCATTTATCGTAAGGTGTTCTTGTATCTGTTCCCGTCTTTTGTTCAAAGCAGGTATGCTTTATTATTTACAAAATCGATTATATATTTTATGTATATTAATACAATATAACTAGAATTAACAACTATCATACATTTATGTAGACCCTTCTTTTTTCCACAGTGGGGATTCTATTGATACTAACGACATAAGCTTTTATTATTTTTTTAATATTTGTATCCTATTTCAATGTTTCCAACAATCTAAAATACGTAATAAATATTAATATATAAATAAATAAATATACACGTAATAAATATTTTTTACAAACTAAAATGACGCAATTCATGATTAACAATAGATATTTCAGGCCTAATCACCAGAAAGGGTTTTTGCCCGGAATTTCTGGATGCCTGGAACATAATACGTTAATATCGGAAAGCCTTAAAGATGCTAGAACTAGCGAGAGACAAATTACGGTTTGTTGGATAGACTTAGAAAACGCTTTTGGGTCGGTACGACATGAACTAATGATGTTCGCGCTTAAATGGTATAACTTTCCTATGGTAGTTCGCGACATTATTGCATCATATTATTCAAAATTAAAATTCTCAATAATTTTTAATGAAAACCATTCAAAACCACTTAATTATAACGTTGGTTTATTTCAGGGCTGTTGTATTTCTCCTATTATATTTAATATAGTTATTAATATTTTAATAGACAAATTAATTAGAAATGAAAAAAAGTGGGGCTATCGGTTTAAGTTCAACAACAAATACACAGAATCCATACTAGCTTTTGCAGATGATCTCGCGATACTGACACGTAATCCGAAACAATGTCAGGTACTTTTAAATGTAGTTGAGGATTTCTGTACGTGGACGGGCGGATTGAGGACAAAACCAAGTAAATGTTTTAGTCTGTGTCTGGGTAGACGGAATACCAAATATACCTCTTACGATCCGGGTCTTATAATAGGCGGTCAGTGCGTTAGTACGGTTACGGAAGCAGCTCCGTTTAAATTTTTAGGTAAAAAAATCGATTACCAAGGCCGTACTCCATCGTTGGATGTAATAGTCGATAGCTTTTTAAACGATCTCAAAAAGGTAGACAACCAACCAATAAGTAACGTCAAAAAAGCTTGGATTTACGATAATTATTTAACATCACGTCTAAATTGGCCTTTCCTCGTGTATGATATAAATAAAACCCTTTTGTCAAAGTTAGATGCAAGCGTCATAAAGACATTGAAGTTATGGCTCGGGTTAGCGCACTCAGCGGACTCTTCAACCTTATTTAGAGACCGAAACAACTTTGGATTAAAATTAAAGAAACCATCGGAGCTCTACAAACATCTAAGAGTTACCAAAAGACATATCATCGGAAAATCTAAAGATGATACTGTAACTTCTCTCCCAAAAGACAAAGTTGCCTCAGAGCTCGAGTCACGACTTCAATTCCATAAAAAAATTATGATAGGTGCTCAAACAAATAAAGTAGGGCTGGGATCAAGTAGGAAGGTTCAAGACATAGACATAACAAAATCTTTTATTCGACAAGACGAAAACGATAATTACCGATTCCACGCGATGAGCCTAGAAATTCAAAACGAATGGGTGACCATAGGAGATTTTTGTATTCCACTAGCTTTGAAGTGGCGCACCTTAATTTATGATTGGTCCCCAGCATTATTAAAATTCTATCTTAATGCATTCCAAATGACTCTCCCAGATCAAAGTAATTTAGTAAGATGGGGCAAAGCCACCGAAAAGTCTTGCAACATCTGTGGGGAGGCAATAGGAACCGCGAAACACCTATTAGTAGGGTGTAGGGTACTTCTAGATAAAGGTCAATACTCGCGTCGCCACGACAAGGTATTAGAAATCATACGGGAAGCGGTTAGTCTTTCAGTAGCAAGAGCGCGGAAGGGTATAACAACCACCAAACGATCTATAGAATTCGTAAAAGAAGGCTCCTCCAAAAAATCAAAAGCGAAGCCTTATTCAATATTAGGCGCGGCTCCTGATTGGATTCTCATGATGGACACGTATGAAAAGCATTACAAAATCCCTGGGGATGTTGGTGTTTCGTCATCCAGACCGGACTTATTCCTGTATTCGAAACATCTGAGGCGCGTGATACTTGTGGAGCTTACTGTTCCTTGGGAAACAAACATCCCAAGGGATCACACATTCAAGCTCAATAAGTATTACGAACTAACCAACGAACTGATCAGGAATAAATTTATAGTTAGTCTGTACGCGGTAGAAGTGGGAGCGAGAGGTATAACAGCAAAATCTCTCTATAGCCTACTTAAAGATCTTGGCCTTTCTAGAACAAGCATCGGTTCATTTCTATAACGTACTTCAAAGGCGGCATTAGTAGGCTCTTTCCAAATTTGGTTAGGTAGGGAGAGGAGTGTGGAGGGTGAAGGTGAGCGTTTTTGCGCATAATAAAGGGGCCCCTTAAACCTACTCCTGGGTCGCAAGTCCCAGGCACTGCTTGCACTCCTCTCCTTGCAACGCGATGGGCCCGGCACCCGCACGGTGAATCCATGGATTGCTATGAAGCTTCGTCTTATTTTAAAAATGTGACTATGAATTCATTCTTTCTGCTTACATGGAAATTAATTTACGTTTTTTATCATATCAAATTGCATATAAATAAAGATATTTTAAATATAGAATTAAAAACTTAAGACATGCTATTTTCGAGACTGTTCGGCTTATTTTAATGTGAAGCTTGAAAAACTAAGATAATGGTGTTTAATAAATAATAATTAATATTTTTTTTTGCAACATTGGGCTTTAATTTATACATTTACCTATTTTTTTTTGTTTACAATGTTGCCATTATGAAATAATACAAATGGTTAGTACAGTCGCGTATAAGTATATATGTATTGGATGCCTTTAGAAAAACCTAAAGCTAAACTGCTTACGCTAAGCTCCTTACGACACCCAATCCTCGCCTTACTCTTTATACAAAGTCGTATTTCACGATCTACCTTATATGAGTAACATAGGAATTCTAGTTGTTTTATTATATCCTGAAATATAACCTTACAGGGAATATAACCCAAATTCAGTCAATTTGTTTTCCGAATTAATTTTATGTACATTTTGTATAAAAAAATTTGAAACTTAATATTTTTACTTTTGATATCAATCAAACACAGGCACATAAGTTTTTTTTTTCAAAATCAAATTTTCAAAAAAATAGACCATTCGTACCTTTCATTTTTATCTTAATGTATGAACTCCCTTAAATGCTTGCGTGAGATATCTAGTTGATAGTAACTAAGTAACTCAGAAAGTAAAAAGACAATTACCATTTTGTACTTTTACTTTTGAGGTATTCTTCACTACACTAAATACAGTCTATACAAAAAATTTACTAAAAGTGTGAAAGCTGATTTGGTTTGAATGAGTTTATCATTTATATTACTACTACTACGATTTTCTTATATCTCATAGAAAGTATGAGGAAAATGAGAAGAGTATGACAAAATATTATATTTCAATCTTTGTGACCAATTTTACGAAATTCCTTTAAATAAATATACCTAAGTATTAGAATTTCATCCTACAAAAATATTCTACGGCTGTATTCCACAAGGAAGGAAAAGCTAGAATTATATAGATACACCATTTCTTTGTGATGGTATTTGATTCTTAATTTTTTTTAATTTTGAAGTTTCATCCATAATTATAATCATGAATTATATTATATATTTCCTCTAAGAACAATAATAAATTCTATAATGACTACAGAATCACATGTCGCATTACGACCACATGTTGTATTCTCTGATATTATTTGTTTTTTTCCTATTATGTTAAATATGATATTTCATTATTAAACCATAACAACCCTTCAATAAAAGAAATATACATTCGTATGCCATAACATATATTGCTATCCGAATTAAATAACTCAAAAATAATAGTAGGCAATATGAAACATTATTACGAAACTTATGTCACGTATTAATCATAAAGTTTAACAGCAAACGCGTATCCATTTAGTTTCATGTCTAACTGTTATTAATATTACTACTGTGTATGAACTTAAAGTAAACATTGACTTTGTCAGCTATATTGCGAGCGAGGCAATATTTAATTCTAGTTTTGAATAATTCCAATAAATATTGCATATAAAAATATTTACACCTTAATTATATTTATGTTCTTGATAGTACTTGTAGGTGTAAGAGCTAACTGTTTTATTACTTTTTGGTTTACGCACATCACCAAATTATTTCATCTGGCGCCATAATGGATATTAAACTTTTACCACAGCGCTTTCCCAAAGGATTAAATTATGACCCTATTTCATTACTCAATGGATATGATGCTGGGAAGTGTAAATTCTTAGTATTTGAGAAGTATTTTTGTTCCTTTCTGGCTAGTTTGCAACTTAGGATATTATAAGGCTATTCAGATTTAAAAGATATCAGATGAATTGTCTTCAAAGGTGATTCTAGGTCAATACGACATGGGTAATTTTAACAATAGGGCCAATAGTAAGTAAAAAAAAATAGCATTAATTAATGTACCAAGAAAATTGTTTATTTATTTATTTATTATTATTATTATCTTAAAAAATATTTCATTATATATCAAATCATCTTTATCCTTACGGATGCGGTATCTTTTTTTTTTTAAAAACAAAATATAAAACATATTTTATAGAATAACAATGAATAAATGTTATATCCGAAAAACAGGAAGTTTTGAAATTACTCTTAGAATTGCAAATGTACCTACTAATTAAAAAATATATATTAAAAAATAACATAAATTAAAATTTACGATTTTAAAATTCTCGTAGCATTCCATAATTCTTTACTAAAATCCCATGAAGTATCAGTGAGATACATATATTGAACACATTTGTAATACGTAGATGTAATTAATGATTAAGAAATAAAAAAAGCTATCTTATACAATTACGTTTACCCCATTTTATACAGATTTCAAAAATGTTATTAATGTTTTCAAATAGAACTAGAATTATCGCGTAGGAGTTTCAATTTTAAGGAAGTTAAATTATCTTCAAAACAAAAAATATTGGTATAGTTGTAGAGTGAAATCTTAATCGGGGCACCTTCATATGGGGGGTTCCGCCAGGATGTGACGGTGAGTGCGAAAGCGATCCCGTGGCGTCCCAAGGCGATGAGGTCAACCGTTGGTTTTTAGTGGATAGCCTTAAAAATGGCAGCGTCTTCTATGCTGCCGGGTAGTCCCACACACCCCCTCGGCCATCACCTTCCTGTCCGATGGGACGAGGCATAACTCATTTTTCCAACGATAAAAAAAGGGGATGGAACCTTTAATTGTCATAATAACTAGATTACTTGTGACATTAATGTTTGTCAATAACCACGTTCATCTTATGTTAGTGTTATATTGTTATGTATTTTCCTAACTGAACATACATTTACTAATGAATGATTCTAATGTTTTGAGCGAAGGTCCACAAAACCGTTTAACTGAGCATTCATGATCATCTCCCGGCTCTTTTCAGAGCGTTATCTTCACTAAATAATATTATATTTATAGCATAATTTAACTATTAATTACAAAATAACCATAAAAAGCCCAATAGGTGTATATTATTTAATTAAAATACTACTTTGTTATTTACAGCAATAGTGCTGTAAATAACAAAGAAATACGTAAATCTTTGTTACTTCATAATAATAAAGTAGTTACATAAGTGAAACACTCGTCGGTAGGTTCTTAAAATGTGGCTAAATTATGTTGAATTTATTCAAGTCTCGTTTACAAAAGCTCCCATTTACAAGCCGTGAAAAAATATAGGGTTTTGTTAAAAATATTCGCATTTACATTCAACTTTTTGATATTTGCTTAAAAGCTTCTATTTTTTTTAATTTTATTTTTAATATTTTCCTACGTAAAATTACAATTTATCATAATATGTTTTCAATACAGTTTAAGCCGTGTTACCTAATCTATGTAAAATTATATTCATCAAAGCTTGTTTTGTTCCTGAAATTTAAAATTTAATAAAACCCCCACTTTTATACTTTTATATTATAATCTGAAGCATCTACATTTTAATACATTACAGAATATCTTAAATTTTTTAACTTCAAACAAACAATACTTACTATGTTAAATTTATAGTAAGACAACAATTTTGTTGATATATCCTTATCATAGTTGATCTTATATCGTGGCTATGGAGATGGCGGAGAGTAAAATCTGTGCTAAGTAATTGAGCGCTGCGGTTAAACTTGTCAATTCAGCCTTAAAGTCCTAGACCTAGTTACCAGAAATTGCTGGCTTTACTCTATTCGTTATCAAGCAATAGTTAGATTCTGCAGTAACATTAATTTAAATAATACGAAAAAAACTTTTTTTTATATCTTTTCATATTAAAATAGTAAAAACATGTATAATAATGTGATTTTTAGTTTGTACATTATTTCTAACCATATTTCTTAATATACACATTATACACAATATATACGAATTTTCATAAATTTAAAATCAATAATATATTATTATAAATTAAAAGGAAATTTGAATATATAAATACACAAGAACATATAAATACACAAGAACGTATAACAATGTAGTAGAATATTATGTAAAATCAAAACCCTATGTCATAAATCGGCCATAATTTTAAGAACAAAGGGATATTTTATTGCCTCATTACTATAAGGACATTAAAATATAAAGGGCCAAGGGAAGGTTTTAATGGTCTTTATGTAGGATTGTTATATTTAGAAATTTTCTCTTTTTAATTTTATTTTTATTTATATATATAAATAAAAATAATAATATATTATTTTATTTATGTTTAATAGTAATTTCATTATTTTATAAAGTTTTACTTTAAAGTGTTTGGAAAATAACGATAGATTTACACATTTTCAAGTGTAATTATATGTAACTAAAATTGTCTATTTCATTTTTTTTATAGTATTATAAGTAGAGTCTTATTGTGAGAGAACATATACATATCAGATGGACAAATCATTACATATACTTTTAGTATATTTTTAATACTTGAATTTAAGTTCAAATTTATAAACCAATGAACTTGGCCTTTTTCACAATTTTTGTAGGATCAAAATTTAAGGTCATTTGCTTAGGCTAAACCTCACGCTTTAAATGTAACACGTAAACAGTGATCCATGTTTTCTTCACCACTAGGACATTTGAGCTACAAACATTTCATTCAGTAATTTAATTGAGTAACAAATAAAAAAATATTATACGAATCAAACTACTCCCCAATTAAAAAACCAACTACTGAAACTTTCATTTTTTTATACAAAACATTAAGTCAGTCAGGGTCACTAAGCACTACACCAACAGATCATCTAGCTGAGATATAATCTGAATAGCTGTTCAAAATTTATAGCAACACAGCTATTTAGCTGAGTTCACAAGTTCACTGGAGCGCGCAATTACTTGGTTCAGATTGCATTCTAAAATTGCCACTAACACTTTACTCAGATTGGAATTAATCATAATATTTTTAATGTATTCCTTAATTTTATAATTGTTTAAATTTTGAGTACATTGTATTTGTGACATAATAAAGTATGTATTAAATGTAATTGTGTTGTTTAATATAGGCCAAGATTTTTCATGTCTTTTAAGGAATTATTTAAAATCTACAGAACTTTGTTATTTAAACCTAAGACAAATTTATAAGTAAAAGCCTGTATTCGTATTACTTCGTGTATTAATTAATCTTTTTACCAAGTAGGTATCATTGTGGTGATGCAAAATATACTCTAAAAATAAAAGCGTAACTTGTTCTTTGTTGAGATGATCATTAGATGGGTTTCAGACTTCGCTAGCTTTTAATGCTCGGACTTTATGAGATCTGTATTATTTAAGTCTAGAAATTCAAGGAATGCTCTTAAGCTTATAAATAGTCCCTCTATTTCTTTATTAACACGCACAATATTTGGCCCATTAAGCACAATATTTGGTCCATGACATCATATGTTCATTATAATGTCATAAAACAATTTATATGTAAAAAAATTCCCCTGATCACACCAATTATCAACAAATATTGTTCAAACAAAGATACGAATAATAAACCATTTAATGCATAGACCACGAATTACAATATTATTATAATAATATTTCTGTTTCAAATAACGAATTCTTAAAAAGACTGTATCTTGTCAAAATCCACATACCGGCTTTCTAATGTTATATCGTTTTTTTATTTGATTTGAATCCAGATTTCAAGGATACTATCGAAATCTGAATTCGAAATAGTTCCAAGAAATTGTATATAGATCAAAGAAACTTATAAGTACACACTTACTTAGGTACAGTTCGTAGGTACGATTGATATATTTACTTATCAACAGATAAAAATATATAAACATACATACATAATTTGTTGTTACGATTCGTCTATATAAGACTGCGTTCGAATTGTATTGATGTTTGTTTCACAATATTATTTCCTAATTTTTCCCAATAACATTTGACAGAATAGCGTATGTTTTGTTTGATGATAATAAGAAGATTAATTTATCACAAACCATATAATAATTTTGAAAAAGAAGTTTATTTTACTTAAATATCACAATAAAGCCAGATAATGATTACAATATATTTCAAGTTCATATTTGAAATTCGTTGTTTATGACTTGAAAGTTATTTATAACCTAAAAAGACGTAAATTGTTAGGAAACTTGTAGAGAAATTTGTCCCGTGTAATCCAGACTCATTCCAAACTTCTAATAACTATTGAAATAATCCAACCACACTTTCAAAATATTATGCTCAAGTAGATAGGAATCGTCATAATAATAAATTTTATTTAAGGATATAACTTTAGGATACAACAATTTTTAGTAAGATGAGCTCATAGAAATATAGTATTCTAATAAATCAAAATACAACAAAATCAAAAGCATCTACCTATAATTTGCAAACTTTACACATTTGAAGTGAAAAGGTTTATAATTCCTGACTATTAAGTCGCATTTTATAACGCGCTTTACATTTAGCAAAATGGCTGCGTCATCTAATGAAGTGCTATGGCTCCTACTTCATTTATATCCTGAATTGTTTCAAGCTATGTTCTCAGTTAATAATTCAAATTTTACGTAAGCATTTTGATGGACCCTAGGGTTAGCTAATAATTAAACTTTCGTGAACCATGATGACTATTTAATGTACATTAAGCCTGCTGTATTTATTTAAATTAATCGGCAATTGCCTAATTAGCCGGCTACATAAATATAAATTATACGTATAAGGCTTAGACTATAATTAAACCGTTTGAATTTTAATTATTACCGCTTATACCTGTATTTTTATATTCATTGGGAGTAAACAGTTTTGTATAGACTTCACCAAAACCTGTTCGTTACAAAGAAATATAGACTTTGTTAAATTTGCATTTTTTTGCGAACATGCACATATAACACATTTATTTACATTTGAGATATAGATTTGAGTAAGTATTATTAACTTCTTATCGTATCTAAAATGTAAAATGTTATTTAAGACATTAACATATAGCTTATTATTTCTAGTCACAAAAAAGATAAAATGAAATATAATTTACAAAGGATGTTAAAATATTTAAGTTTATAAGAAATTATGAAGTTCTAGCAGAAGATAAAAAAATCTTAGGCTTGTTTATTATTGAAGTGAAACTTCTTTATCGGAGTTGGAAAAAAATTTAGTGTAACATTTTTTCGTTACGCGTCACATTTTTTATTATGGGCACACCTTTTTTTTATTTACTATCTAAAACTATAATAACATTTTAAGTGGCGGTTATTATCTTGAAAGTAATTTCACAAAACCTTTCATTGGTAGAATTGTGTTTTGTTATTGGGTTAGGACTAACTAATTCAAAAGTTTGTACGTGCGTTTAGTATTTATTTAATTATACGTCCCTCTGCCTACTAAGGGATTACAGTGTGATCTATGTCATGTCAACTTTGTGTATATAATTAATTATTTTGTAAATATACATTGTTTTAACATTGTATATAGATCTCAACATGAAATTATTTCAAAATTGCGGATTGCAATTATCATAAATTAATATAAACACCATTTAAATGTTAATTGAGAAAAGATAGATGTTGCATCACGATTCATTTTCCAAAACGGATCACAAAAGTTAAACGTCAAATAATTATATATTAGCATTTTTTATTAACAATGATATTAACTGCTTATTGACACTTTTATATATTTCTAGTTTTTTTTTTGTAAATGTTTAAATGTTGTTCCTACCGTTTTATTATATTTCCGTGAATAAAAAGCACACAATTAAATAAAACTATTTCTTACAGATTCAGCTCATATTTTATGAAATTTACAGTTCAAACTCAACTTGACGTTTCGATTGCAGCAATTTTGCAGAAATCATTTTTTCGGGAATATAAAATGTAGGTGTATCAACAAGACAATTACTTAAATAGTCATTTATCTTTAACGGTTATAAGAATGTGAGTAGACAAGATAAGAACTTTACTGGGTTGTATAGATTATTCTAAAGGTGTTGCTTAGACCGGGTTTGTGGTTTAACAAATCTAATATTCTGCTGACCTCGATGTAGGGTCTATCCTTGATATCCAAGATTCGTTAGCTCTTGTATGGATATACCTCTTTATTTGACCAATATCTGACAATGTACAATCAAAATCCAGTTTAACGGTTAAAAAGATGTATCTTAAGGTTTTAAAAAATATGTCATTATATTAGCTGCAAAGAATCATTTTCAACATGTAGATACAATAATCAATTTAGAATAATACATGTAGATACAATAAAAATGTCTAAATTGTTAACGTTTTAATAACCTAAGTTTTTGCGATCTGTCGCTATAAAAGCAATTAATAAAAATCCCTGGGGCATCTCGCATTGCTATTGATTTGTGAATAAGTCTCAAGAATTGTATAGGTTTCAACATTAACAAGAAAATATTTAGTATGATTACCATAACCTATTAGGTATAATCGATTTAGCAGTTTCAATTGATCTTACAACTGAAAATGAACATACAAACTGACAAAAATATCAAATAAATATTTATATTAAGACCGTGTTATCTATTTTTAACTTAATACAATCTTACAACTGAAAATACTGTTTGTTTGTAAAGAATGAAAAGTACAAAAAAAGATACATACAATCTTAGAGTTTTTGTACTCGTAAGATAAATTTTCACTTCAATCGTATTTATCTCTTGAATATTAAAGCGGTCCAGTGCTGTTATTATTCTAGGAGCAAGAGCTCTGCTAAAAGTGGAATATCAATTACCTTATCATTATATCGATTGGATATCAAGATGCTAACCTACTTATTTTAATGCGATTGTTGTGAAAAACTTTTAAATAATAATAATATCTCTATCCAAATTACACAAATTAATCTGACCCCTAAGTAAACAAAATATTTGATTATGTTAAAAGTGTAAGACAACGATACAAATATATAGAAATACACATTATAAATACTCTCAGTGAATTTGATAAACCAAACCCAGATATACAGATATCTAAGCGTATCATATACATGCCTGTCCCTGTCGGGAATCGAAGCCGAGTCTTGCAATTGCATCGCTATACGTTCGGCGTCTGCGTGAACCACTCGACCAACGAATAAAATAAACTAGTAGAAATAGTTTTTAAGTTTTCTAGTTGCATAACAATAATAATATATTGTTCTATAAATTACCTATAATGCTTAGTTCTTAATTTGAATTACATAGACAGTTCATACATTAGATCTTATAAGACATTACACGTATTATTAGCAAATTCGGTAAATAATGAAACGCCTACAATACTCGACAAAATGAACGTATTTTTCGAACTCCATTGGGACTTGTGTGAAATATTATTAGAGGCACAGTTCAGTTTCTTGTTTATTGTAGTAATTCAGTAGTTTCTCGAAATACCAATTGTTTATACAGATATTTCAAAAATCATTTTAATGTAAGTCTGATAAACAGCGCAGTAGGTTGATTGTCAAAATACTTTAAGGCTTTCCTAATTAAAAATGTATATAATTAGTGAGATCGGGCTTACAAGTTTCCGATTTTTATAAGCTATGGCTTGAGTTTTAGCTTAATTTTCAATCAAAGGCAAAGTAACCATTGATAACATAATAGAACCAATAAATGTTGTAAGAACTTGTTTGTTACTAAATAATGAAGTTAAGCGAGCATCAGAAATCTGGAAACTGTACTTATACTTTACTGGAAAGTTAGGCGATAAACAAATTTATCAGGCAGCTGCTGTAACCGCCAGAGGTTATTATCTGAGACGTTTATATTATTTGAGGAACATAATACTATTTTTAATTTATACATCATATACACCTATATAAGTTAATTCAGGTTTTTGGGCTTTACTTAATGATATTTATATTTATTTCAATGCTATTTTTTTTTATTTTAAATATTACATTATACTAAAATTGTATTCCTTTTTTTTTAGGTAAGAGGACTACTTACAACAAAACGGCATTATTTTCACAGAAGATAAGTGTGGCTTTTAAATTTCTAAAAGTTTGCATGTTTTCTTATTTGATTCACATTTATGTATCCAATATAGAAATAATTGAGGCGAGCTGAAAAACCGGTAATATGGTTAATTTTGCAGAATATGTTCAAGAAAATAAGGAAATGGATAGTTATTACATATATTTACACCATAACTTAATGTGTTATTTTATAAAAATAGTATTATTAAAAAAAAATCGGACGATTATAATAGACTAATACAGATTTATCAATAACCGTGCCGTAAAATACTAAATAAGCAAGCAGGGGTATAAAAACCCGCAAAAAAACTCTGATTTGTTTGCAATGTCATACCAAATCCTCTGAAAATATACCGGGACCCTCAAAGTCCTTTTAATCAAAAAGTTTTAGACAAAATATGTCGAATATAAAGAACAACAAAAAGTATATCAAATCTTTTCAATGGGTTAGATCGTTCTGGAGATATGATTTTATTTTTATCTTCTTGAGTTTTCGGGTTGATTCATGTGGCCAAATATTGATTAATCAAAATTAGTTCAGACATGGGATCACTGCGAGAGTACATATATATACCCATATACAAATAACAAAAGTATTTCCAATAGTTTTGAACCAATAAAATCAAAAAGGCGCATTTTCAGAAACCTATGGAAAAAATTAATTAAAAATGATTCTATTTTGGACCCAGTAGATTTTGAAAAAATACAAAAAATAGTGGTTGTCTTTTTTTAAAAGAATACACATGTAATTCGTCAAGGATTAAGAATAAAATATTATTTATAAACTCTCAGGCTGCTTTCATTGTCCAAAACATTTATTAGCAATAGAATAAGAAAAAAGATATTTAAATAAATAAAAACCGACTTCAAAACTATATGTACCTCAAATACATAATGTAAAAGTTTAAACCAACACTAAAAGTTCAAAATAATATTTTTATGACTTCAAAATAAAGTTTTATCAAAAGAATTAACGAAATTATTGAAACGTATATAAGTACCTATTAATTATTTAAAATCCGATATATTTGGTGTCGGTGCTAGCCAAAGCTAATTAATTGCAATATTTGTTTAAAATTTACTAATTTGATTGATTGATTCTGGAATATTTGGTTTGGCAAGAGCCGGAAGCCTTATCATAGGAGTTAATAGACTACTTTTCATTATCTCAATATGCCCTTTTCCTTTCGACGTTTTAATTCCTCTCTTCCCAAAGGCTTCACATTTTATTTTCTCATGGTAAGAATATCTATGGACGATGGTAAACACTTACTGGTGGACTATTTGCTGGTTTTTCCCAAACGCCTTAAATATATGTAAATATAATTGATTAAGTTTCAAAAGTGATATGATTTGGCCAATAAATGGCCAATAAATTTTGGTTCACCTATAAATTTACAAAGAATTTACATATATTTTCCTATAGTACGATTAACGTGTGCAATGTGGTAAGAATTTATGAACTCCTAAACTTCAAAATTAGCTTCCACCAAGTGCCTGAAGTTCTAAATTGCTTCATATCAACCCCTGAAACTATGTACCCTAACGAAAATGTTCAGTAATTGAAATCGTTTAATATTATAAGTACATAAAATAAAAAATATATATTTTAATTTATTAGATAATAATGTTATGACAACCACATTTCTGAATGATTCTGAATAATTCGTCTATATGTAGCAGCAAACCAGCCGCCCGTTTTGTTTCTTTCCCTTATAGATAAACGCTTTATTATCACATTATTATGATAACTTAGTTATATTATTGAACGAAATATGGTTCTATGTTAAATGAAAAAATAATTAAAGCAAGAGTTTTTTGTTATGTTTAATAAATAAGAACTAATTATATTGATTGAGAGAAGCGAAGTTCAACAGCACCTTCTTCCCTGGGTCAATTTTCTACACGTTAATTTTCTATTTCACAATTTTCTACACGCTCAAACGAATCGAGTTAACATGTGCAACGTCTACCCCCGGTGACGCTGTAATAGCCAACATGGCTAACAACATAGACTGACAAAAAAAAAAATGTGCAACGTCTTGAAATCGCGCGCTAAAACTATTATTAGGCTTGAGAGAGAAAAACCACAATTTACTACATTACGAGATGCTGTAAAGCTGAAAATTGTGTTTGTTAGAATGATTTCGTTGGAAAAAGAATATTTAGAGGAAAATAATTGATTTCTAATTGTTCTCTTTAGCCATTACTATAAACAACAGGCAGTGCATTGTGGCGCTATTTGATTTTGTAAAATAGTGGTGTTCTAGTATAACTATCAGATAGAATGATTCAAGGGGAAGCTTTATATGTATAATAAATACATCTATACTAATAATATAAAGCTGAAGATTTTTTTGTTTGTTTGTTTGAACGCGATAATCTCTGGAACTACTGGCCCGAATTGAAAAATTCTTCTTGTGTTGAATTGTCCGTTTATTGAGGAAGGCTATGGTTGTATATCATCTCCCTGGGACTAATAGGAATCTAACAGCAAGGAAAATTGCTACAAAAACGATAAATTATTTATTTTTTGTGAGCTTTATACTCGTACGTGAACTTTAAAATTTCTCTATCTCACCCAAAAAATTACTCACATTGAAGATGTAATCTCTAAACTAGACTCCAAGTAAAATTTCTTTGTAATATTGTGATAGTTGTTATATTCTTAACTGGTATTACGGTGCTCATACCTTTCCCATTCTCATTCCAATGATTTCCAATGATTTACCTTTTAATTTTACTTACGTAGTTGTGTACTAAAAAGGATTTTTAAATTCCACCCGTCGTGGTTTAAAATAGAGTTTGCAATTTTGTATGAAACTCTGCAGCAAAAAATAATATCCACGAGGACGAAGTCGCGGGCGATCTTAAGTATAGTATTTTTATTTTGAGCTTTATGACCCGGCGCCAACTCTTGCTGGAAGGATCATACTTAGTTATTGAACATGGTGTTATTAAGGGGTATAACTACCTTCTCTAGAATGATATCTTGATATCATTGTGCCCATGTTTTGATAACTTTATCACAAAAATATGGCTCAGTCTCTCCTTCATAGCTAACACCCCCCCAAACCCACGTTTCACTCTGTCGACTAATTGGGAAGCTCCCTTAAAGCTTTGTTTGTTAAAATGTTGCTCAATTGTAAAATTTTTCTCATCCGTAAACTCAGAAAAAAGCTGAGATATTCCTTTGCTCACCGCTTCAATAGTTGTTTCGATTTTACCACTCTATTCATCTTTATCAGTTAAGAAATGACCAGTACGTCTCTAATAGGCTGAAAGTCCTAAGTCATCTTTTAAAATACGCGAATGGTTCTAGGTGCAATCTTCATTTCCCGAGATAAAATCTTTTGTTTTCGGACAGAATTTCTTGGAATTCTTTCCCTTACTGCTTTGACCATCTTTTTCGTACGCATACTACGTAGACGGCCAGATCTTTCTCTGTCACAAACAGAGGAAATCTCATTGTACCTTTTCATAGCCCGCTACACAAACATTTAACTAATACCAAGTGTATGGAGAGTTTTAAAAATTGCATTTTGCTCCATTCCTATTTTGTGTAATGCAGTCACAGCGATTCTTTTCTCCTTACGACTAAATGGAGTGGCCATTTTAATATTGTAAAATATTTTACAATGTATCGACGCCAAGATGAGAAAACACCATTGTTCATTAATAATCGTATAAAAATGACAGATTCCAAATTCAAATGTAATATTTTTTTTATTTTTAATTGTAACAGTATTTATGACCAGACTAAGTATATATATATATATATATATATTAAACATCAAAATGAAAGTCCACAATGGATTATATTTATCTCTAAAGGATAACCCAAAGTAAGCATTTTTTATATATTATTTTATAATAAGTAAGTACTAACCAAGCTTTGTATAAAATACAGTATTATTTTTTATCCAACTAGATGCATTACATATGTAGCACATTTCATGTAGATATCCATATCCATTATCCATTTTAGTGAAATGCCGTGAAATGCAGTAGCAATATACAAAATATAGATTATATTAGAGATTATTAAAGTGGAGGCATAACGTAAATATTGTATACAATGACATCCTGTGGTATAAACTCAATATCAAACAATCTTCGCTGCCCATATTAGTATATATATATATATATATATATATATTGTACCCCTACAAAGCTGACGCGGGCCGTTACTTAATACATAAAAGATGAAAGTAATTTTAAATTTTATAATTTTCGAGTGTTGTTTCATTACTGTATTTTGTATTTAATAAAATAGTATTATATCTGATAAGTTTATTCTGAAATATATCGTTTAGTTTTAAATAATTATTTATCATTCAATCACTGATCAGAAAACTCTAAATTTTTAAATATTTTCACGACAACCACGATGAATTTATACAAATATAGAATGTAAAAAACCGATACGGGCAGGGATTCGAACCCGCGACTACTGGGAAACCGTCCCGTCGCTCTACCAACTGAGCTACCGTATCGCTGTCCGTCTCGGTGAATTAAGCATTCTATATGTGATCGTCTTTATCGGGACGGTGGTGACACCTATTAGGTTTCTTTCGAAAATCCTAACCAATGTTTCTAACTTTGCAGTATAGATAAACATTGAAAAGATGCCACTACCGAAATCAATTTTTGAAAATATCTTTAAACATGTATAGCCATGTTAAGCTTATTTAAATTTATACAAATATAGAATGTAAAAAACCGATACGGGCAGGGATTCGAACCCGCGACTACTGGGAAACCGTCCCGTCGCTCTACCAACTGAGCTACCGTATCGCTGTCCGTCTCGGTGAATTAAGCATTCTATATGTGATCGTCTTTATCGGGACGGTGGTGACACCTATTAGGTTTCTTTCGAAAATCCTAACCAATCTTTCTAACTTTGCAGTATAGATAAACATTGAAAAGATGCCACTACCGAAATCAATTTTTGAAAATATCTTTAAACATGTATAGCCATGTTAAGCTTATTTAAATTTATACAAATATAGAATGTAAAAAACCGATACGGGCAGGGATTCGAACCCGCGACTACTGGGAAACCGTCCCGTCGCTCTACCAACTGAGCTACCGTATCGCTGCCCGTATCGGTTTTTTACATTCTATATTTGTATAAATTTAAATAAGCTTAACATGGCTATACATGTTTAAAGATATTTTCAAAAATTGATTTCGGTAGTGGCATCTTTTAAGTTGGTAGTAATTTAATTTAGTATATGTACATAGTATAGTAATTTAATTTTTAAAACCCCGATACAAAATAACCTCCAAAAAGGATTCAAAATTATCTTCTTCAAAATTCCTAAAGATCTAAATTGCAATGAATCTATATCCATTGACGATATTTAAATAGGTTTAAACGGAAATACAACAACAAACTAATTTACGAATCGATGTTTATATAAAAAATAATATAAAAATTAAAAAACCCTCGATGTAAAGAAAACCACTAAAAAGAATAAAAATAATAAAATTATGTACTTATTGAAGTCGTTGCGTCAGGGAACCGTTGACGATGGTGTCACACTATGATGAAGGGGTTTATATTATCACTAGCTGTTGCCCGTGACTCTTTATGACTACGATCATAAGCCATATAAATATATTTTTTACAGTCTACGTGGACGCAGTCACGGGCAACAGCTATCCCTAAAAAAGTACTTTACCTGAATAAGTAAGTGTTAAGACCTTTTGGCCTACATAACAAGGCTCTTTTTCTTATATGACACGGGCGAAGACGCTGGGAACAGCTAATTATTACATAAGAACCGCACTAATAAAACGTTAAAATCTTCGAGACGACTATTTCTATTTCGACCAAACATGGATAAGAACCAACCATCTCGACGAGCAAAGCTTTCGATTAAAAAAAACGACATTCAAATTCGTCCACGCATTTGGCCGCTACATTGCCACAGACAGACACACAGATACACATCTACAGGTGAAACTTACAACACCCCTCTTTTTAATCTGAAGTAATAATATGAATATATATTCTTAACCTATTCTTATTCCCCTTTTAATTCAGTTTTAAAAATGTTTATTTTAAGAACTTACAATGATTTATCAATTGTAAAATGACAATCTTTATATGAAAAAAAAACCTAGGAGTTAGGAAAATATTACCATTTATATGACTTTTGTTCTTCTAACAGATATGGGTTTTGAAACTTTTGGCAATATTTGTCTAGTATATAAGTATATACTATATATAATAAGGTAACCTTATGCAGTTAATGAAATAATACTCTGTATTTTTACTGTAGACAACAAAACAAAAAAAATATGTTTAAATATTTAGATAAATGGTTCTTAAAACTTGTACAATAAAACACAATACAAGTACATTATTTTGATGTTAATTAAAAAAAACGATACTAAGGAATGGTAGTAGCTACTTCAATTAAGTTATTTCAGCAAAGAAATTTTAAATTATATTTTTATCAAAATATTTGTTTTAACAGAGTATATTTCCTAACATAATAAGATCCAATTGTAAGTAATGGATTTTTTTATTACAAGTAATATTATTTAATATTGACCCAGCTAAGAAGTTCAAGGGTCATATAATTACACATATTGTCCCATAATCACGTTATCTATGATACATTGTCATGAAGAACTTAGTAACTATCCTGAGATATAATTACTATTTTCCTATTTTTTTTAAAAGCATCTCTATTAATAATGTAGAATGAAAAAAAATACAATTCAGAATTCGAACCTACGATTTTAGGAAACCTGCTTGTCACTCTGTTGATGTCTCCGTATTGCAGCTAATTCAGCTTACTACATATAATCGTCTTTATCGGGACGGAGACGAAATCATCAATGCGGTTTGTTTTTAAGTTTCTAATAAATATTTTTTACTCTGCAATACGAGAACGATATTGAAAAGATGCTACAACCAAAATTAATGTTCGAAATTTAAACAAGGTCAACACGGCTAAACATAATTTAAAACAATTTCAAATATCCATACTAATATTACAAAGATAAAGTAGTTTTTTTAAGTTTTTTCATATGTAGATAGTAATCTACATCCCCACTACATCGATTTGAATTATCCTTTCACTAAAAATATTTTCTTGATGGAAATAAAAATCTTTCATTTGATGGTTACATATAAACCTATAAATATTAAAAAAAAAAATGTATGTACACTGAGGGTAATATGACTATGAGGGTAAAATGGTAATATATATCTAACAAATTTAATATTTAACAAAATAATTGAATATACTCCATGATGTTTAACAAAGTAAAAGAAATAATACTGACAGTTGCAAACATTTTCAAACTAGTTTTAATGTATATTTAAAATGTTAATTGCTGTTCAATCATTTAGAAAGACGACCACAATACCAGACTAACAATATACACTCCGTTTTTTATATACATTTTTGTTCCGTTTTTATTAGCAATAATTGAGTCCTTAAGTTGTTTACTCTCAGATAATATTATAATAGACATTTATTTATCAAACGTTGTAGTAGACCATTTCATTATTTCTTACATAAAATATAGAATATCAAGCTACTAGTAAATTACAGGAAAGAAAGACAAATGAGAAAATTTACACAATATTTATTTAGATAAATTTATTAAATAAAAAAAAAGATTTTTTTTATTTAATAAATTTCCTATATATTTCATAAGACGTAAAGGGCGTAAGGGTATAGGTATACTTACCCTTACATGGGTAAGTATAAGCCCCCTTTTAATACACCGAAATTGAAGCAAAAAATACTACTTGTATAAGTAGTGTAGTAGTGATTGATTTTCCTTAAAATTCTAACCATCCCTCATTTTTAATCTGACATAATAAACTTTTTCAGGGTATAAAAAAGTTCAACTAGAATATCGATCTATGGACGCCAACGATTGTTCTAATTGACTGATTGCTCTAGAATCTTCATTGATTCTTCATTGATAGTTCTAGAATAATTTAGAAGTTAGATTGTAGTTATTTTTTTGTTATAAGAATGATGTATATATTTTTTTTTAAATATCTTAAATTTAATATAAAACAATTTTTATTTTGGTTTTCTAAAACATTTTTGGAAGCTCTCTGAATAAAATTAAATTAAAAATTTAAAAAACCCCCGATACAAAAAACCTCTAAAAAGAGTAAAAATAATATTATTATGTACTTATTGAAGTCGTTGCGTCGGGGGACCGTTGTACGTACGTCGATAGTGTATATATTACGAAGTTAATTATTGAGAACTTAGACTATACGATTCGTAATCGTAATTTCTTTATTTGCCTTGTTAACTTAAGTTACTTGCATGTTAATTTCTTCCTTTATTAAACGGTTCCCCGACGCAACAAATTCAATAAGTACATAATAATATTATTTTTACTCTTTTTAGAGGTTTTTTGTATCGGGAGTTTTTTAAATTTTTATTTTTTTTTTTCTGCTTTTTAAAGTTATATTACTAGTTTCTGAATTGTACTAAATGAACCTACAGACACACAAAATTTTCAATTGTTTAAGTAGGAAAGATTTGTTTGTTTGTTTGAGTTGAATAGGCTCCGAAACTACGGGACCGATTTTTTAAAAAATCTTTTAGCATTAGAATTCTATATTATGATGTACAAAGGTTATATTTAATACGAAAAATATATATAATATTTAATAAAATAAGGATCCACGTGAAAGTTTCGACAATGTAATAAATTATAAATGTATTAAGTAACATGATTCAAGACTTTTTCATATGGGTAGGTAGATAGGTTTCATATATACGAATATTAATAAATATAAACATTTAAAGTCAAAATGATTTACAATCACTAATAACACTATGATGAAGAGATTTATATTATCACTAGCTGAATTAGTTACCCGTGATTCTTTTTGACTACGATCATAAGCCATATAAATATATTATAGTCTCTGTGGACGCAGTCACGGGCAACAGCTATCCCTAATAAAGTACTTTAAATCAATACGTAAGTGTAAAAACCTTTTGGCCTTCATAACTAGGCTTTTTTCCTATATAGCGCGGGCGACGCCGCTGGGAACCGCTAATTATTGCATAAGAACCTCTCCCCCTAACGAATAAAACGTCAATATCTTAGAAATTACTATTTCTATTTTAATCAAATCAAACATGAATAAGAAATATCTCGACAAGCATAGCTTTCGATAAAAAAAAACCGCATTCAATTCCGTCCACGCGTTTGGACGCAAACAGCTAACTATTGTATAAGAACCTCTCCCCCGCATGAATAAAACGTCAATATCTTGAAAACGGCTTTTTTTATTTCAATCAAACATGAATAAAAAACATCTCGACGTACATAGCTTTCGATTAAAAAAAACTGCGTTCAAATCCGTCCACACATTTAGTCGCAAACAGCTAATTATTGCATAAGAACCTCTCCCCCGCACGAATAAAACGTCAATATCTTGAAAACGGCTATTTTTATTTTAATCAAATATAGATACAAAACATTTCGACAAGAATAGATTTCGATTAAACAAAACCGCATTCAAATCCGTCTACGCGTTTGGCCGCAAATAGCTAATTATTGCATAAGAACCTCTCCCCCGCACGAATAAAACGTCAATATCTTGAAAACGGCTATTTTTATTTCAATCAAACATGGATAAGAACCATCTCGATGAGCATAGCTTTCGATCAAAAAAAACCGTATTTAAATCCGTTCACGCGTTTGGCCGGAAATTCGCCACAGACAGATACACAGATCGACAGGTCAAACTTATAACACCCCTCTTTTTAGTCGGGGGTTAAACATACATTGCTATAGTCTAACGATTCATTTCCCTAAAGTTAAAAGCTAAATGAAGCATGAACTAACTCAGGTCATTAATTTTCTTGGATAATATGTACCTCCTGAGGCGTACGAGGGATAGCTGGGATGCCCCAATTCACTGATAGTCAATGATTATATATAGGTATCAGGATACCGAGAAAGTTCTTCAAGCAAATATAATTTTTGTATACCCTTTAAGATACCCTTTTGTTCAGGAAATGCACATCCAATCCAAATCATACAAATAACTATTGAACGGTTGAACAATAAATGTTGAAAACAAATTTATTAGATATTATATTTTTATTTTATCACAGACAATCGCAATTTATTTTTCCTACACCTATTTACGGTATAAAAAAATCTTTATGATGATTAACCATGCAGATTCAAGTTTATAAAAACCAATCAACTCATTTAACTGTCTTGGGTTTTATGCAGCTTTTTTGGAGACAACATTTTGAATTTGAATGAACAATTTGAATTTTTAAAAAATTGAAAAATGTGATTGTTTATTATCTTTATGTACTTTTAGAATATGGAACTAAGTATTATTATAAAGATATATGTGTATCATTTCAAGCTACTTTTCCTTTGTTGGTTAAATTCTCTATGATGAACCTATTAAATTATAGCTCTATAAAAACATGAATATAAACAAAAGCCATCAAAATTGTAAAATACCAATTTGAATTTGACTTTACTTAAATACAGTGCTAAAATGCAAATGCTTATTTCCCATGACTCAAAACAAACAACTAAAGAATAGAAAGCCCGAACTCTTTATGTACAATTATCAACATCTGCTTAATAATACGCTCAAACCATGTTAGTATACACAGGGTTATGTTTGATATCCAATTACAGTTCTTGACGCGTCCTCCGATACCAGGAAGGGCAAATAAAACATTGGAGTGCAACACAATCATGTACATCCTTTTGTCCCAGTGGCATTCACCAGTATAACTGCAAAACTCTCAAAAAGGAGAGCGAACTGTCCATTCAACTTTTAAAGTCCTTAAGCCCGGGTGTCAAAGGAGCGAAGAACGTCTTTTATAACAATGAAGTGGTAACTATCTTTTAGGAATTTATTTTTTTATAAAAAAGCCAAAGTAACATTTAGTTAATTTCAGTAAGAAATTAATTGATTTTCTCAGAAATACTGTGTAAAAAATAGGCTGTCTGTTCTAAAAAGAGACGTTAAAAAAATCACCAAAGTTTCAGCAAATTTAAATAAAAGATTAATATAATACTTGTATATACACTATTATACTTATTATATACCTTAAACCATAATAACTAGTGTAAAAAACTTTTTTACCTACATTATAAATAAATACTATAAATTATCAATATTACCTAGCCACTTTTATACAAAGCTTGCCAAAACGATTTTTTTTCCTTTAGTTGCAAGTATCTATCCAATACCGAATCTCTTTACTTTACGAGCTTAAGGATACATAATATGTCCTATCAATATTTCCAATTATTATTTCCCCGGAAATTCACTCAGCGGAATATATCAAGTTAAAGAATCCACGTGTACACAAAATAGATATAAAACTACATAAACCAAGGTAAAAAAAATATGTAGGTAAGTTTGTATCTAATAGTTATTACTACCTACAATGTGTTAAATATATCTTTAATTAATATCTAGACAAAAACATTTATAAACATCTTCATTTTAGAAGTCATATTAGGATGTTCAAAAAAAGACAAGCTCCAACTATTTTCAGTACGCTTTATAAGTAATATTTTCTTTTAAGAAATGAATAAGGTGACAATAAGATGTTAAGGTTAAAAAAATATGTATCTGTACACTATGAAATAATTTTTATCAATTGAATTGAATGAACGAGTGACGTGTAAATGAGTGAAATGGAATGAGTCATAGAAAATGTCATGTGTTGGACACTGTCAACCAAGAGAAGGTAGTAATATATCTACCCTATATAACATTTTAATACGTGAGAAATATTCTCTTAATAAAATTAATCGTTTAATTATAAATAAAATTATATGTATTTAATTATTTATGCAGTAAGAATTAAGTAATATAAATAAGGTAATATTAGTTCAGTTTGTAGGTAACGTTAGTCCCTATACTTAAATATTTAACCCACATCATCAGCGACTCGACTCATTCAAAATTAATAACTAAATACTGATAAAGTTCTGCAAAAACCGAACAGTTACCCAGATTGCCCAAATATAAAGAAACTATGTACTATCTATAGCTTTTTTTTTTTTAATAAGAGAGATTTATCACAAGTTTAAATTATATCTTAGCTGGCTCTAATCTAGTGTTTGATTTAAAAACATCTAAGCTGGTTTTAAATTTAAAGGTTTCTTTAAGATGAATACATTTACTGAACTAGGTTTAAATGATGGTAAAGAAAACTTTATTAACGAGTAGAGCAGGGAAGATTATAATTATTATCCAAATATTTAAAACTTGTAACTAAAATACATAATTATATTATAGGGATGTATGTATATTGTATACTATATACACCTAAAAATGGAATTTCGTTATACATATCTTAATTAGTATTTTATGATGTGCTTACTATATTTCATATACAGTACATCATAAAATAACTATTAAGATCCAAAAACCTGTTCAATTTGTAATATATTTTTACTTTTAATATAAAATACCCTTTATGAAGTCTATTAATAGAAGACCTTGGAATAACATACAGCGACTCTAATTAATTGGGATGAGGAAGGTCAGGTGGTTGATGTTTTTGTTCTTATATTCAAGATTGTTTATTTTTAAAAAAATCTCATAAGAACTTAAATTTTATATTACTTATATATTTAACAAGTAATTATATTGTCTTACGCTTAAGACGATAATAATTATTGTGATGTGATTGTTTACACGAAATTTTTAAAATTATTTATGTACAAAATTGTATACTATTTGTAAAAATACTGAGAATGTGGGAAAGGATATTAAGGCTATTAATTATATTATTAAGTTTTCTATAAATCTCATCTGCAAATTCTAGTACATTATTATTTTAATGGTTATGGCTACTTGAAGAACTTATTAAGAATCGGAGAAAATATCAGGCCGTACAGAAAATATTACTCAATATCAGTTAAGCGAATATCCACCGAGCAAATTGTTTTAAATACATTACTCCCTGTCTGCGAGTGCAAATTAATCTTTGCGTTAGATCTGCAAATAATTCCGTAGAAAATCTGGAAGATGATGTTACGAAACAAAACTTCTATTATAATTTGACCAAATTGAATAAATATGTATCTTTTTTTGGAATTCGTTTTAAAGTTTATTTTTTATATCATATATTAATGTAACACTTAACACACACACATGTTATGTTTCTATAAATTGCATAGCTCAGCAATAAACTCGGAGGAAAATCTAGAATGTTATCGAGATAGAAAATGTATAACGTCCTTTCATTAGGCTACAATATTATCTAAATAACTTATAGGAAAGCTTGTGAAGAAAACCAAATTAATTGGTTTCCGTTATGCTTCCACTTAACTAAGAGACTAAAAGAGTTATGGAAACACCAAGTAACGGTTGGTTTCTAAATCGATTATTTAATTAAAACATGATTATAGTATGGCTAACATTTATAATAATCTGTTGATCTCGGCATTAAACAATCAAATTAGTAGTACATATACAATATGACCACAAAGATTCTAAAATGATATAATATTTTCTTGAGAGTTTTGTCCAAAATTATTATCTCGAATATAAACATTTTAATGTTACTTTACATGTTTAATATTTTTCCCCTGGAAGCTATATTAAATTCCATCGTGAATAATAGAAATATGCAGGATCATTATGTCCAAATTTGGTACACTCGAATATTCCAATATTAAGGTCTTCCTATTATGTACGTTTTCATTGCATGGAATCATTCTAGCTTGTTGTAACTATAATATGAATAACCTCAAATACAATTATTTATTTTTGTGTTACCTTAACATGTCCGAATGCTAGTTTTGCTTCTAATATTAGATCAATTGTTGTTAATTAAAATTAAATATTTTTTACATTTCTCATATTCGGTAAGTAGGTCCTTATTACACCCAAATGGGGCTTGTAAGTGACCAATTAGCGCTCTAGGTTATTAATGTAGCTAGAAAGGCCTTAGGGCGGTAAGTAATTTAAAAAAACAACACTTCACTCTTTCAAAAAGTTCGCGTACTTCTAACCTCCATACAGGCAATAGACATCATGCATTCAGCCCAATGATCAAAGAGGTCGCATCGCTATTCAGCCTTGTCTTCGTATGAGATAATAGCCATCAATTTTAAATATCGAACATTACATCGACAATACATTGTTCTCATTTCACTATAAATGAACATTATATCGAACAATACATTGTTCTCATTTCAATATAAATTTTAACTAATAAAATGTTTTATTCTTGTAATGCTGGTTTTTTTTTTACCTACCTCACAATCGTAATGTAAAGCAGAGTAGTTAGCTCGGGTGTAAGCATCAATTGCACCCTCGAACTATAGGCGCCCTCGCTGCGCTCGTGCGCCTAAATATCTCGGGCTGCAATCGATGCCTTACAGCCCTTGGCTACTAATCTACTATTATTAAAATTAAATTAAAATGCCAACATTGTTTCCTGAACTTTGCAGAAACTAATTTAATTTGAGGAAACTTATTCCCTATTTCGATATTATTATGCAATTCGTAAGACCAATAATATTGTAGGAGATTTTAAATTTTTCTTTTCAAAGTGAAAAAACTCTGAGTGCAAAGATAATTTTAACGGTTTTACAGTCAGCAGCGCATGTAATTGTGAGGGCGGCGAGATGTTGAATATAAAACGAATATAATGAGCCCCAGTGACGTAATGCCTCGTAAGGAAAACATTTTGTTTCTGTCCACTAACAGATATTACGTATAATAATTTATTCATACAACAGATTTGGGTTTTAAACTAAATTTCACCTTTAAACTTATTATATAAATTAAAGACTAAATTATAATAATAATAATTTTTAATAAATAATTGAAAAAAATAATAATATGATTTTTTGAGAACTATTTCGTAAGATTGTGGTGATTAGAAAATAATTAAGAATTGTTGAAATGATTTCTGTAACAGTTAAGACGTTCATTTAATAAATCTGTGATTAATCTAGATCAGAGATTCCCCAACTTCTTTCGTCTAACGCCCAATTTGAAAATCAGTTATTTCGTAACGCCCCTAATTTTTAAATCTTAAAAACTTTTTTAAGATTTAAAAATTAGGGGCGTTACAAAATAACTGATTTTCAAATTGGGCGTTAGACGAAAGAAGTTGGACGAATAACATATTAGTTTCGTCTTAGACTTATTTTACCAGAAAGAGCAATAATAATGCAACCTTACAATATAAAAGTAGCTTTTATTAAAAAATTAACAACAATTAACATTTACCAATAGTAATACAACTTTTCATAATAAAAAATATCTGTTGTTAAAAAATTAACAACAATTAATAGTACTGGCCAGCATTCGCTGCTGTATATAAGAACCGGTCGGTTGACGTTCTTTTATATCAGCACCATGAGTTTGGGCGATATTCTGCGATCACAGACTACACACGTGACCTTAGACATCGTAATTGATGATATGATGATGATGATGATGATGATGATGATGATGATGATGATGATGATGATTGATACATTCGGCCTTAGACATCGTAATTGATGCCTCCAGACTCGTCCATAACGAATCCAGGTCACATGAACTTTTCCGACTTCACGGCTGGCTCAGGACTTACATGGATAGAATTCAAGTCTGGGCTCCCGCAAGCCATGTACTCGATCTTTGAACTATTTACTTTAAGACCGCTGTTCTCAAGCGTACCCTTCTAGAGGTTTAACTTACGTTCCGGCTTCAGTTTTATCTCTCTGAGCATTGTCAACTGGTGTTCTTTCGAACCCTTGACAATAAATTGCAAAGTGCCTCAGAGGTTCGTTGTTGAGAGAGGTTGTATTACTGAAGAAAAAAAAATCAATACATTTAATTTTCTTATTTACTTCTAAAGGTTCTTTTATTTTCCTGATTTATAATTTCTTAAAAAAATAATAAAAATGAAATTATGTAATTTATATAAGGATATTTCATGTAGCAATATAAATTGAGCAGTATAAAAAAGATCTAACATGCATATTATATTTCCAATTTTTTTTTTAATTGTAGACTTAGAACTATGACTTATAAAATACAATTAGTGTTCTTACATATACACAGTAGCAGTCTACTGTTAAATATTAAATAGGTTAAACAAAAAAAATTTTATAAATATATATATATATTAATTTATAAAATTTTAATTCAATTTTTAATTTCTCATTTTTACTATATTTCAATTGTAAGTATACGTTAATTTCAGACGTCATTAGATCTCTTATGGATATTTTATACACCCTTTTATATTAAATACATATATAACAGTAAAATACATATGTAAAAGCACTTTACCGCTTACTTATATTATGATCCTTGGCCCTGAATTAATATAATATTACTGAATTTGAATGTGTACCTACTTCTTGGTTGAAAAATAAAGTCTTATCTATCAGGTCTACTACTAAACCTAATAGTATTAGGTTTAGTTGTGATGAAAATAAAGTAATAAATAGTAATAATTTATGAACACAAATTATATTACATATTTTTCTTAAATGGCTATTAAATTCATCTTAAATGTCGATTAAAAAATTAAATGTTTAAGCATAATTCAATTTTTAATTTCTCATTTTTACTATATTTCAATTGTAAGTATACATTAATTGGGATTACATTTTGTTTTCTTTCAAAACATTTAATATATATTTCATTCTGACATCATTATCTTAATATGTGAAACAAATATTTTGTACCTATTTTTAAGACTTGGAGTTTTGACACTTTTAATGTTTATGTAGAGAAAAGGTGCAAAGTTATATTCCTATATAATAATGTGTTAGAAAAACATTAAATTAAAAAGACATTATATACGCAGTATGTGTAATGTCTTGGTGATGTAAAAATATTACACACTTACAACTTCATTGTTTGAATTGTCAAGTATGTACTTAAAATACTATGATTATTTTCTGTCTGTCTGTTATACAATAATTAATTGAAAATTTGATTAAAATAAATATTATTCAAATAATATTGATCCAAAGTCTCTAAAACATTAATACTAAAAATACGGTATAATTACAGTCACTGGGCTACCTTTAAATAATTTCATAACAGAATGTATTAAATTAATCAACACATACTAAAGAAATAACTTATTTGAAATGACATTTAATAATTTGACAGAATATAACATAAAAAAGTAACCTTAAAAGTTACTTATCTTATACCTTTTAGATGGTCCGTATTAATTGATTTATCTTAGATATAAAGTACAGAATATATCTTTAACGACTATATTTGGGAATGAATAGAAAATTTAAGTCAGTCGGGATGCTGCGACTGATGTAGCATTCGATCAATTGATCCGATCCATTGGTCTAATCACCCTTATGAATCTTGTATGCTATTGTTGAGTGAGAGAGAATACCTTTTGTAAGATTTGGTCGATCTTATAAAACGTAGATATTTTACAGTAAATATTTTTTCTTTGCATGTTAAATTTTGTGCAAAAAAAAAACCAATGCTGCATATAGAGACCACTTTATAATATTCAGTATTATTTATGAACTATAAAAAGTTCATTATTAAACATTATGAAAGTTGTTCATATGTAAAAAAGAAACCTTTGTGGAGTGCCAAAAGACAAGGATCATTATTTATATATATTTTTTTTTAATGTAAAATGTTGTTTTAAGTAATCTTGTTAGGTTTATTAATTGTCACTAGTGTTAGTTACGTCATGGTACGGCGGCCACTGAAAATCAGCGCTGGAGTCAAATAAGTATTCCAGCAACAGCTGAGTGGTCATCCGTTTTGGATGTCGCAGTAGATATTTATTTTTTCTATTTGTTTTTTACTTCATTTAATTTTCTTTGTTTTAATGCTTTTGTATTTTGTATTGTTACATAACAATGTATGTGATGTCCAAATAAAGTTTATTTAATTTAATTTTAATTTAATAATTATTTTTTTAGGTCACTGGAGGCTAACAAGGGACAAACCTTCTAGCGACGTTGCAGCGCTTCTATTATGAGATTAAGCGCTTTAATAACCTGCGTATACGTATTCACCATTTAAGAGGTTTAAATATCTTACTATTGACACTTCATTATGATTCCCTCTCTTATAGATTAATTTATTAGTTTAAGTACAGTATAATACAGTAAAACAGTTTAAGTAAACATTTTTGTCCAAAATGGAAATTATCGGTTTCATGATTTTAAACATTTTCCTAAAAATTTATCGTGCTTCTACATTATAACATAGTGCATCTTTAAATAACTAGTCATAATTTAGAATTAAAATTAAATATTTCGGGGCTTAAATTTTATCAAGTGACATAACAAATTAAAATAGGGTAACAAGCTAATAACACCACTTCTAAAGTCCCTCGCTTAAGCTTTTATTGAATCATAAATCAGTGTTAACTCCGTCTCCAGCAATGACCTACGTTTGTTTATTACCACCAAAAATGCCTTTATAAAATTTATTTGTATAACTCATAATTAAAGTTGACCTAAATTAGGAAGGAGCAAATTAAAAGCGGGTTAAAGCCATTCGACACTTAATTTTTTTTATCAACAAACAATGTAGAAGAATTTTATTTTCATCTAAACAATGTCATTGAATCTAATATCACTAACTTTTGTAAAAAAAGAGAGTTGAGTATCCTATGTTTTACGACTAGAAACTTGAATTCTTAATATTTTACTAATAAGATTAGTTATATATTACAGATTTTAAATATTAAACTAGCCTTGTTGAAGACTTCTTACAATGTAAGCACTAAAACAACTGTAACTTAAGCTTTAAAACTCGGGATCTTTCAACAAAATTAAAATCTATTCATTTAATTCTAATTATTGCAATACTGACAGCAAACTAAACTTGAAATGTTAAATGTAGACGGGTACTAAACCACTAAACATAATAAAGTTGTTCGATTTAGAGCTTAGAAGCTAGCGACACTGTAGCTCAATTGGTAGAGCAGCGGAACGATTTCCCAGAGGTCGAAGGGTTGGAATCGTAGAAGCACTTATCTGTCCTATAGGATATATTTTAATACTGAGCGTCTGGTTTTGGTTTTTCATTTCAAGGCAATTGCGTCAAAGTGATATCAGCTACAATTAATGTATTTTTTAAAAGCGTTCCCTAAACCTTTTTAATCCAGAAAAGTGACTGCTTAAATAGTAATTAAACCTTTTAAATCCTTCTTACAGGAAAATACCTCAACTATATTACTAACAAATTTTACGGAAAGATAGAAGTTTGTCTTTAGTGAGTCTTATTGGAAATATAGCTGGGAGAATTAAAATTTTGATCATACCGAATTGGAAATTTGTAAATGTAATTATCCAAATTATGTTAATAACTACAAAATGAATTATTTGTTTGAGAACTGAAACGGCTAGTACCAATAAAGGCTAATTCTCAGATATAAACAATAATGAAGAGACTTATAAAAAGGGTAATAAATGAACAAAGAGAAAATTGAAATAAAACGTATTCTAAGAATTTATATTTAATTGCCTCCAAAAGTTGTAATACTGACTCATCGTAATAATATCAGAAAGATAAAGGCAAGATATGGAAAAAGATTAAATCAATATTTATGACAAATAGATAAATTTTATTGATAATGCCAGAAATTCACAAACATCAAATTTATTATTTTTCAACAAGATAGATAATAAGCGAAAAACTTGACACTTTGATGGTGATGTTGAATCATACCTATTTTAGGTTATATAGCAAAAACGGAACTCTAAAATATATTATGCAATAAGAAGGCAGTTAAACACCGCTACTATTTTATGTAATAAAAAATATAAATCACATTATTTAGCTTTAGCTCTCCATATATTTTTTATTTATACAGGGCTAATAGCAAACTGGTAGAAAATCATAAAGCCACATATTTGATTTTCTTAAAACTAGCCAAGTTAGCCTGTCTCGTCAAGGATGAGTTTCCCGAGGTTCTAGGAAGTAAGAACAACAAACAATGCTACGTTATTTTGTTAATTAATTGTGGTGAATATATAAACATTGTATCGAAAATAAAACCCTTTTATTCTGAACTTTATAAGTAGTTGGATTGACAAAAGTGAGGGTGGTATTTTGCTTAAAGTACATTTTGTTGTTTCATATTACATACCATTTAGACTAAGTATATGTTTTTTGAGTTCTGTACATTTTGAAAAGAAAAATAAAACTATTAAAACTTGTGTGAAATTATTTAAATTTCATCGTTGCTATATTTCTAGAAATCAAATCAACCATTACCCTTTGTTGGTTTTTAAGTGGGTAGTCTTAAAAATGGCAGCGTCGCAAACATCTTCCTGGCCGGGCGGGACGATGCGTAACGCATTTTTCCAACGAAAAAAAAAAGATATACATACATATTTATAAGATTTTTATAAGGAGTCACTTATTTTATTAAATCTTACTTACTCATTAGTGTACACTGAAATATAAAATATTATGTTTATTTGACAGCTTGTCCGCTTTATAATCTGTTATGTCAATAAAAACCCTGCAACCTCTGGAAAATCATCTCAACTGAAAACGTCCCCACTCTGCCAATTGAAGAACAAGTATCGCTGCCACTTTATTTAATTAATATTCTATATATAACCGTCTTAATCGCGGTGACACCCATTTGACTTCTTTCAAAAATCTAACCAATGCCTTCTACTATAAATTGGGTCTAAGTATGCTTACTACATCTTGACTCAAAATACTAAGTCTCAAAGTGACTCCGTAAGTTTTTTGTTACAAGTTTGTATAAAAAGAAACTTCCTATAATTTTAAACCGATAAACTATGGAAAAAAAATGTATTATTAAAAGAATATGAACTGGTTGGATACTTTTAAAATATTTTATGCCTTTGGAGTTAATTATATTTATTTACCATTCTTTTTCCCAGGAATATTGATTGAAGAAATTGAAGGTAATATCCCCAAATTTATTTTGTAATTTTACTCCATACATTCATATTATATTTTCTCTGGGGATGATATTAAATTCCATAAATAAAATAAGGAACAAAAGATGAAGAAAAAAATATGACGTTACATTATTATACATGGCTCGTTCGTTGTTTAGCGATTTCTCATTGTAATAAGAAATCGGTAAAGAAAACTACACATCATTTTCTACATAAATTTAGCTGAAAACTTATCAGAATTTAAGTAGCATCTTCCATGATGTCAAAAAAAATAAATGTTTAAAAAATATATATATTAACGTTAGTTATTGTAATGTTTCGATAAAATATTTATTTAGCAGTCTTTTGTAAAGTGAATTTCAAATTTGATTATTAGTAAATGTTTATGTATTTGTTATTTTATATATTTTTTCCAAGCTTCGAAATTGTATAATATTTTTAAAAACTTACACAGTATTAAAATATTTTTAGCAATCTATAGTCAACAGATTAGAATGTAATAATATATCATAAGCATAACTTCTAAGAATAATTAATAGCTTTAAACGCGAGATGAAGGTTCTTACCAAGATAATTATTGATTAAAAGCTCTAAGTATAATATTGCTGTGACACGCGATTTAATTTATTTATTAGAAAGTAAAAACTATTTTCACTTTTAATTATGCAAAATTGTTACATTGGAACAGACTGAAAAGGATAACTTTAATTTTATAATTTCATTGGACGTACATTATGTTAATAAATACTGGTGATTGATATTAAATTGTTAATGGCTGGCTAATGGCTATACATATAAACGATCATGTTTAGTAAGTGGCCTGTGCCTAGACAATTATTTTATAACATGTCATGACAATTAGCTCTTATAACATGATATCCACCTGTGTCAACGTAATGAATATTTAGCTTTTACGTTCACAAAACGTTTGAAGAAAGGATCAGGTTGGGACTGAACCCTACTGTAATATTCAACAAATGTGGTATTTTAAAGCAAATGTTTATGGTAATGTTCCTTTTATAGTTTTATATATTTCACATATTCTGTGAAAGTAAGTGTTACTTACTTGATTAATTATTGAATAAAAATACTTTTATTTAAATATGATAGTTATGAAATGTACAATACGTGTATATAAAATGATCTTTACTATGTTACTTACATTGTTTTACATCAAATGTTTATTTGTATAAGAATCCTTTTCTAAATAAATATAATGACTGTTTCTTGTTTAGCTCTAGTATAATTTTATAATGATCATGGTCTCTTTATTCTTTCTTTTTAATAGCAGCATAGCTTATAAAGTAAAGGTAAAAGAACTTTTCACATTGTCTTTAAATATAATAAAAAACAATTATTATTACTATAAGAAGTAAAACATACAATTTATAAAAATTAAACAGAAAATATTTTGATTATATATCCATATGATATTAGATTTTATATCTTATTATATTTTTGCGGTCACTTTTATTTTAATTTTTTATTTATCTCAATAAATAAAATAAAAAAATCGTAACAGATTTTTGGTAAGAAAATTTATCAGCTTTGCAATGTTGCAACTTTATCAGAATTTTATAAAGTTCTCCGCATTGCGGTTAGCAGAAATGATGACTTAGACGGAATATATGGATAAAATATATGAAGTAACCATCAGTTTTTCCCAAAAGATATTATGCAAATATAATAAAATCATTACAAGTAAAATTGCACAGTATGTGATATCAACATATATAATTGGACTCATATCAAATTATTCTTACTTAAATCTCATCTCTTGTAATAATATAATAGTAATATAATAGTATTATCTTGTAATAATAATATAATAGAAATGTTTACTAAATTCTTAATTTTTTACTCTTTTTACGTTAAAATTGTATAATGTATCAATGACTCGTGAAGTAAAGGAATATGTACATAATAGCATGTACGGTTTCATCAGCCGACTAAGTTCTTACTAAGCAGGCCGATTAAATCTAACATATATAATATATATTCAGTTGCAATATTTTCTTTTATTTATATTTATGGATATCATTTATGGATAAAGTTTCGGATTTATTCTTGGATATGAACCATATATTTTTGTTTATTTGTTACAATTACATATGTTATGAAATAATATATAATGAATATAAGTAGTTCTTATAATTTTTAGGGTCTATATAAATTTAAATTATTTATGCTTTCACTTTACAAGTAAAATAGTATCCTAATAATAAAATTTTGAAACTACACTACAGCTGCTCCAACTCAGAACGGTTTGAAATCGCTTTGATCATTTTAAAATTTAAGTTTCTCGTTTTAAAATATTTAAGTTTTTATATGATAGAGTTGCAAGCTAGCAAATGATATAGTTGATAGGTTGATAGTAAGTGGCTTCGTCTATGCGACCCAAAAAAAGTTGCAGATTTTTTATCACCAGGAGAACTGGAGAAATGAAGTCGCTTAGTCACAAGTGGTTACAAAAATATCGTAATATATATGGCGTACTAATGCATCATGGGAAATTTCAGATATATTTTTTAATTAATATTTCGATTTACATCAGCACTTACCAACCAATTTCTTTAATAAATAAAAATAACGTCATTAAGAGCATTTTATTAATTAAAAGAAAAAAAAAATAAAATTGATTCTAAGCAAATATTTTATTTACTCCCAACATGGTTCCAACTTTAGTTTGACCCATTCATAAATTTAAAAAGTAACATATATTTGGTACATGAACATTTATAGAATAAATATTTACTTATATCTAATTGGATACTGCATAAAAAACTTTAATTAAAATATAAATATATTCTAGGTCTTTTAAGAAACAAGAAAAGAACCTGATTTATTTCTATGCTTAAATATTACTTTTTTAAATACAGAAGACAGAAACGGAAATATTGACATTATTTATAGCAAAGATCTTTTTTTCTGCAACCGTGCTTTAAAAGAAAAGTCTTTGTGAATACTTTTCAAGGAGCATGTTTCAATAAATTTTAAAAGATTGCTTGCAACTTTTAAAATTCAATGAAGTATGATTTGTTTATTTATATAAAAGTGTCGAAGAGTTGTGAAAACTATCTAAAGAGAGCTACTTAATTACAATATATGATAATGATCTTACACGAAAAACCCACTGTCTTGATTTTATTTGCACAATTTTCATGTTATATCACATAACATTACATCAAATTCAGCCAATAGGCTGCAGCAGTCCAGCAGGGTTCAGCTATTAACGTAGGCCTCCTCCAGGGTATGTCATATGACCCGATCTCCAGTTTTGGCCATCCAGTACTACCAGCTATACCCTCGTCCGTCCGTCCGTTAAATCGTTAAAATCATCGGTCCGTCTACCCGAAGGGCGTCATCTTATATTACATGTTATAAAATAAAATTAGTTTATTTGAAATGTTACTCTGATTTAGTGAGTGAAATATACGAAGTGTTGTAAGCGAGCACAAAAAAAATAATTGTTACGCTCACGCTAACACATGTTTTTTTCCAGATTTAAATAAAACTATTTTGGTCAGATTGAAAATGCTCGTATAGGTATTATATTTTAGCACATACCGAACTATGGCTATTGTTTGAAAATTGTGTTTGAAGATGGCTTTAGCTCTGCTCATCTTGTTACGATAAACAAATTAAGTTAACGGTTCAGTTATTCATCATCCAATAATCTTTTTAATCTTTACCCTATCCTGTAAATCAGTGGCTAATTAAAGAGATTGGCAGATGCAATCAACGAAGAGCGCTTCATTTGATAGAGATTTCCATTAAACAGAAGTCTATTTACTAAATATATAACAAATAATTATATTTATTATATTCTATTTATTATATACTATTTCCATTATACTTGGATATGCATTCGCATATCCAAGTATAATGGAAATAGTATCTAAAATTTATCATGAAACGCTGGTAAAGCGCATTTAAATTCTGTATGTAGAGAATTTATGAGAATTTATAATAAAACAATGACTCTCTAATTAAAACATATTTTACTAAGCTGTTCAATATATTACTAAAATTATACTCTTCAACCATTAACATATAATAAACCGTTCCACAATTAAGCACCCAAAACTTACTGATACTAAAAAAAACATTAGCTATTGACTACAGTACATATTTAACAAACATATATCTTTGTTACCTCGGGATAACAAAGTAGTCCCATAAGTAAAACAGTCGTAGGACCGCTCAGGGAATGTGGCTAAGCCATGTTGAATTTATTTAAATCTCCTTTACAAATGGCCCCATTCACAAGCCGTGGAAAAGTAATGGAGTATTATACAAATAGTCACATTTACATTTAACTTTTGGATATTTACCTAAAAGGTTTTACCTTTTTATTACGCTCCTTTATTGAATTTTATTTAAATATATTTTAATTCCATTATATTTCAGTTTCAGTATTGCAATTTAATACCGGCTTGTGGTTAAATGTGGCCAGGCTTAAATTCTAGCCAAAAAGGTATTTTTTTTTACGTATATTATATATTAGTTTGAACATTGATGATTGTATTTTTTATTATCTAATAAACGTTTTTGTGTACGTTATACCGTGTAAAATAAATATATTAACAACTATAACAACAAAAACAAATTTCTTTATTTAGAAACATGTAATCTATGAAATGTATGCCAGTTTTAAATAAAAGCTTTGGCTTAATTGTTTTTATTGCAAATATTGACTTTTTAAAATAATATAATTATACTAACATAAAAAAAAATATGATATTTTCTTGGTAAATGTGATGAAAACTTGTTAAAGTTAATGGTCTGAAATCGTGGCGTTGTTGGAGAAAGGACAATCAACGCGACATAATGGAGCGCTGCGGTGAGATTTATCTACTCAGCCACATTAGAGAGCCAAGACCTAGTTACCGGATGTAGCTGGCTTTAATCATTTTATTATTAGACAATTATACATACTATATTGAAATAAAACATAAAAAAATATTAATGTATTACTAAATTATAGTACATTTCGATAATGTAGAAGAATAAAACAAAAAAGGTATTTTATTATATTTATTAATGAGTATTTTTCGTGGATGGAAATTTTTGGGGATCTTATTACAAAGCCTAAATATTTTAAGTGACGACGATATTAAAGCATCTATATGTGAAATAAAACTTATGGAAGTTGAATCAACATTAATTCCTAAATCGCGTATTTTATTTGCTTTTTGAGGCAACTGATTATTCATACGGTAACTGGTCTTGATTTCGGATATTTTTCTATTACCTACATATTACAAAATACCACTTAAGATTACTTAATCTCAAATAAATTTTAATACACCAAATTTAAAACCGATTACATAAAACTTAAAATCCGATTATATGTACGAGTATCATGCAAATGCTGTTCAACTCTATCGGATAATTTTTCATTTCGTTTTTCTGAATTCTTATGAGTTTAACAGGTATTTATTCAGCTCTTTCATAATTCCTAGCGTTACGTCAACAGCGAGACTGTTATGCATGTTGGAGATAACAACTTCAGAAGGTAATTTGTGTTAATCTTATTTAAATTTGAAGTTGATGAATTTTATTAGAATAATTCAAAAGGTTTAAATTTAGTTTTAAAAAAATATAATAATGAATTTAAAAAAGACCCTAAGATATATTTATTTACGATCATTTCCGTGGTGAACAAAAGTCTGTTTCGTATTATGAAGATATAAACATACTGTAAATATATGATATCGATAATTTAATATACTTGTCAGGTAAAAGTGACGTATATTATTTTAAGGAATACTTATAACAAAAAGGTATAGAATAAGTGTCACGGTTTTTAGTACGTAATTCGATGAATGGTGGAAGATGGAACCTTATATTGAATATAAATGTTATATTTGGTACTTGATGAGATGGGAGTTAAATGTATAACCCTTCTGTGTACTGACGTAGTAAAAGTAGCAGACTATACGTGCCACAGTTGGGGACACAACCAACGTCTTTTAGTTACTGAATCATTACAAAGCTATAAAAGACAAAAGCCGTATTTTGGAAACATTGTAAATCGTTTTATAACATTTCTTGAATAAATTTTTTAATAAAATTTGTATTTTTTTATAACATTTTTATAACTATATATTAACTATTTTTTAAAAAAACTATGACACGAATTTTTCACGTACCTATTGTGTTGAATTTATAACGCAAGAAGTAAAGATAAGAAATGTAAAGGACTAGTGAATTCCAGTTCTTTTATCGTAAAAATAATTAAACATTAAAAAAAAAACATCCACTACTATAGGTATCCCAATTTTGTTGCAGTGCAAAATTATTAAATGGTTAAGTAATGACTTAAGAAAGTACTTAAATTAATACTTAATAGTAATATAATTAATATAGATCTTTTTTATATCGACAAATATGTATATTATGGGATTATTTTTTACTAATGGATTCCTTTTGACTTCGTCCGAGACCAGAGTAGATACCTACTACTGATATCAAGTTAGTCAAGAATGTATAGATGATAGATATATGTGTCAATATAATATTTTATTAACTATCCTTGTGTTCACGTTCTTTTAGTAATTTAGTTAAATTAATAATACCTCGATATGGCATTCTTCTCTTCCAGTTATTAGTCTAACTAGGTTCTCGACATTAATAGCCTCTTTTACGACTTTGACCTAGAATTATGTAAAATTTATTGCTACGTAGAAAAGTCGAGTCATTTTCTTAATTTTAGTTGTACAGCTACCATACCTTTTATACAAATATTTGAATGTTGGTTGTAATTATTATAACAAAATTATAAACAGATATCATACGAAATTTTGTTATTTTGTCCATCTCAGTCAGTATATTGAAATATTATGGATTTTTTTGGAAGGTTTTGTATCAATTGAGTATGTCAATATGTTTGCTTCAATATGCTGCAATATGTTTGCTTCGCGAACCTCATGATTTACCTATAACATGTAACCAATAGCTACTTAATATTTTGATAGCTACAAAATATTTTTAGTTTACCGCCACGGTCAATCGTATATCGTATTTACAGCTATAAAGATAACATTGTTTTAGAGCACTGTTTTACATAATAAGTTCATTATATATAAGATATAGTTTATTTGTAACATTACGGTAACAAAAGTGGACCCAATACACAAATCATTTACTTTCCAATCGAAAGCAGCCATTACTGGTAACTTGGTATAAAGTATAATGAATAGTTTAGTTGACAAGTTTCACCGCAACCGTTAATTACTTATTTCTTACGGTACTCTAAATTTCATTATCCCTTATACCGCAAGAGTATGTTCTCAATTGAAATAATTAATAGCTTTCGTAATATACAAATGTATTTCATAAAATATATTCAAATGACGATAGATTTATATTATAAGAAGAGAATAGCTATCTACGTTTAATTTTTTAATACACTTAACAAGTAATCCGTTAAGGTGAGATATATACAGATACAAAGAATTTATATATCGTTAAATAATAAAGGTTTTATAGAAATGATTTAGTTCAAATAAAATATAATACTTAAATAGTTTAACAATAGCTTTATTTGTACTGTAAATATATTCTGATTATTAATGAACTATTTATATAACTATCACTAATTTATACTAAAAGGTTCGTACTACTATAAAAACGCAGGAAGAAGCTCCTTATTTATTTATGGGGTATTTTCTTTTCAATGTCAGTCAGTCAGTCAGTCAGTCAGTGCTATTACAATAAAATAATAGTTAAAATAATACAAGCTTTTAAAATTAAAGATCCACTTGATCCTGTAAATTCATGGACATGGGTTCTGAACTTCGTCAGAACTTAAAAGCTCAAACTATAAGCATGTACAATGTCAAGGATTCCCTAATAAACCGAATTCGCTAAGTTACCTATACACAGTCAGTTTATATATAAAAGGGAATCACTTAGTCAGCCAGTAGCTTATGTTGTTTAGTTATCTCATTACTGGATTATATTTAAATTGAGATGCTTCTTCACTAGTCGTTGGCCGTAGTATCATATGCGCAGTTATTGGTTAATTTTATTTTTTAGACTAAGAGTGTCATTACAATTAAAAAGAAATACAATTAGTTGCACGTAATAAAGATATAAAAGTAAAAAATATATAGGTACCTATCTACCGATGTGTTAAGTTTCCATACACAATTCCATATACAAATTATTTGAATATTAAATATTAAATATGTAAAAATATCAATATCTCCTGAGTTTAGTTATATATACAGTACCTATAATTCAACTCAGTACGTAAGTAAAATTAAAAGATAAGCAAATCTGTAGTTTTCTATTTGAAAGTTACAACCTAATCGGTACCTAGATCGGTAGGAAAATAGCGATAAATTTAGACCAAGCCAGATCCAGGCTCATTCCGAAAATAGTTATTCAAATAATCCAACCACACTTTCAAAATATTATTCCAAAGTATATAGGAACAGTGGTTATCGTTTAAAGTTTACCTCCTTAGGGCCGTAACTTTAGTAACTTTAGGGTAGATATTATCTTGTGGTGACTTAAGCATATGTATTCATAAAATTGATCATCTTTGTAACTTATTAATTACCATGATGTACTTACCTTATTAATATATGTAAGACCAAACATATTAAGCAAATACAAATAAAGCAAGGTTTTATTGAATTGCAAAATGTATGTTTTTCTCGATAAATGACAGATAAAATATTTCCCAATGTTGCCACATTTTGTTGTCATTTATCGGTATTGTTTTACACGGATCAACTCGTCTACTGCTTTCGATGCTTTTGACATGATTCCTTTGTTTATTCACTTCCGTTTAAAATGAAAATTTATTGGAATAAGTATATACTTTTTTAGTTTTTACTATATTGTCAAAATTTGTATTTTTTATAAGTGACATATTTAGGGGAAGTTATTGAAAAATTTGTTATCCATACTATAATAATAATAATTTCATTTCCATATCACACAATTAAATTTCAAAAAAATTGAAGTTCTAACTATGTCTTTCATAAATAGTTTTTGTAAAAATTTTGTACCTCGGATTTAAAAACATGTCTTGTATATTAATGATCGATAGGTTTTTCTAAGCGACTTTTTAACTTGCAGAAATATTTTTGCCAACAAGCACAAATTACACATTTATACAATAAAAATATCAGCCGTTTTTAAAATTGTATACTGACTTTTGCAATTTATTTTAAGGATAAATCGAAATGATATTCGTTAGGTTAGGTTAGTATATTACGTAATTTATGTGTTGTAAATTTTATTTCTAATATACCATAAGCGATATGATATCAAGCAATAGTTATTAAAATAACATACAACGTACTGTTCACCTATTTACTACTTAAGGAATTCCATATTCCAAGAAAATAATATTTACTTTACGGTCTTAGATACAATAATCAAGTGAAGTATTAATTATTTTGTCAGACTGCACCTCTAAAACTTTTTTAAATTAAAAAGGGCTAAAAAGTCTTATTCAACTTAGTTTAACTTAGTTTGCGGTGCACCTAAATCTTAAATTCTATTTACGACATTAAAACTTTTGCGTTTTCATCAACAATGCTTTTGCTGAAATACACTTACCATTATCAGTTTACATTTTTTTTATCATCACAATATTCGAAGAAACATACTGCTGCAAGTAGGATTTTTTTATTTGGTTATGGTTTGAATGACTCGAACAAAGAAAAATTGCTTGACTTGGCTTGGCTTTTTACGTATCAGACAGCAATGTCCCTTTCGGCATCTCTTTTATTATGATTTTTGAGGTTAATTACATAAATTGTAGCTTACCTTATGGTTGGCGTTATGTATTATATTTAATAATAATAGTAATATCACAGGACAAATTACACACATTCATTTAGATCACAAATATTTGCAAACTTAGGGGTTAGACCTTAAGCATGCAAATTATTTGCTTTTGTTAAGGATTTTAGACAACGATACAAATACATAGAAATACACATTATAAATACTCAGAATATATTTAATAAACGACCAAACCAAAAAATACAAAGCACTATGCTCATCACATACATGCCTGTCCCGACAGACGGTATACGTTGCCGTATACGCGTTTGCACTAACCACTCGACCAACGGAGCGGTTAATATTTAATAACAAAAGAAATTTAACCCATTCTAATTTATACGTTATATGGTTTCCATTATTTATATTTTATACATTATATTGTTTCCATATTTGAACCCATTCTAATTTATACATTATATTGTTTCCATTAAATAAGTTTTATATATTTTTTACGCAGAGAATAAGTTAAAATTAAATCTACAATTCTGTCGAAAATTAATGAGTGAAATTTGTGTATTATGATTGCCATATCTAATTTCATTAACTATTTCAAATTATAATACACGGTTCATTAATTATCTATGTTATCTAATTTTATTAAGATATTTTTTCCAAAGACTTAAAATAACTCTTTTATTTTGCTTTGGAAAATTTTCATTTTGTTTATTGCATTATTATGAAGCCGGGAAGCAAAAATTCCTTTAATGTAACAAGTTTATACAAAGACCAATTAATATTGTTTTATTTTATTAGGAAAGGAAGTTATTTCTTTTAGCTCAAGGGTGTAATTACACTAACAATTCTTTACGTTAAAATAATATACTAGAACTTAAATAGATATAAAATATTATAAGATTGTTTGTAAGTAAAAGATAATAAAATGATAGTTTGAACTTGAATATGAACTATACTATAGTATATGTATATTAGTAAAGGAAACAATATTCACATGCTATATTTAGATACGAAGATATGTTACAGTAGTTTAAAAAATATATAAATATTCGATCTAACATATAACATTACTTGTAACGTTTACGTCATTATTATAATAAAATAGATACTATAGTTTAATTTATTTTTTTTAATTTTTTTTTATACCTTCTAACAACCATAAAAGCCATAAAAGAAAACTTTACATTATGTATTATTTATTCGTGAATTATTTTAGCATAAATCAAATAAATGTTTGCTCTGGTAGTGTAGAACATTAAAAAATGTTTTATTAGTATTAAATGAATGGTCGTTCTGAGTACGACACGTCTTTTCTTTAAGCAACTACTTTTAAAATTTTACTAGCTTTGTCTCTAAAAATTAAATATATAAAGTAACGCGAGCTAAGTAGTAGTAAGAACTAAGTAAGAGTAAGATTCTGTAACTTATATTATATTTATTTATATTTATAAGGAATTCAATTAATTTAATGTAAAGAATTATTCGGTATTATAACTCTTTTTATAAACAAAACTGTGATTTAAAGATTGTTCAAAGTATTTACCTGCCTAAAATAAGTTGCTTATACGAATTGAATCTCTATCACTCTAATAATTATATATATTTTTTGCTTTTTTTATTTTTTAGATCGAGTGAACGATCCATATTGTTAGACCAAGAAGAGTAATTTCTACTATTAAATACAGATCATATATAAGCCTTTTTTTGAAAATCGTAATCATTTTTTTAAATTCTGCAGTATTTATAAACCCTCAATTAATCTCAAAATCTTAATTTATGTTTTAAAAATATATACATTTTAAAAAATTTTAAGCTTTTTATAATTTTAAATAAAAATTGACTATCCGGAGAGGATCTTATTTTTTATAATAATCCTGGCTTAATAGATAATTTTTATTTTAATTCTATATAGAAAACCCAGTCTTAGAATTCAACTTAGTGCGAAAATTCCAAACATCAAGTTTTAGAATATTTGTACCCATGTTTTGTCTCAAAACGTTAGATATTAAAATATAAAATATAAAATAAGCATAACGTTGTACATGAACGCGGGATGAATATAAAAACAAACGTGCAGTTTTTATTTATGAAACAGATAAACATTTTGTAAAATAAACGTAAGTTTATAAAGAGTTACAAAATATTGTAACTGGACCTAGAAAGTCGTTTTTGTGCATTATATACACAAGAAAGAACTTAAAATTTTGTAAGTATTTCAAATAACATTTATTGATAGATTATGCTGGAAAATATGACGTTGTGATTCATCAAGATTTTTTGATATTTGTAGCAATAAAAGATCTTAAAAATAACCCTGTATTACAGTGAGAGTGGTTTTTTAATTAATTTCAATGATTATTACGGTTTTGGTACACACGGTGAGTTCTTAAAACATTTTATTTACCTTATTTAGGTATAATCAGTTCAATTGCTTTACACTATACGCGAACATACAATCTTACAAGGAGAAAACAAAAAAGTAAAGAAAAAAAAAATGAAGATAAATTTTGTTTACAATAATAAAGTTTGAATTTTTTTATAATTAAAAAGAAATTCTCTCCACAAACGTATTTCTTTTGGATTATAAAACGGTCCAGTATAAACCTTATTAGTGCAAAAGCTGAATATCAATTACCTTATCACCATATCTATTAGACAGCATAAATTATAATTTCTTTTTTGTAAAACACTGTTATATAATAGAACAAACACTGTAGAATAATAGAAATATACTATAATAATATAACTATGAAACATTTTAAACCTATAGCTAAAACATTTAGAAAATGACAGTTAGATTCTGACATCTATGTCTTTTATAACCCATGTTAAAAGATTTAGAAATATATCGTTAAGCATTAGACAAAAATCGTCGTATCGTTTAATTTAATCGTTTTAATTTAATTAAAAACAGTTTACAATTTTTAATAAAGTACATTTTATTTTTATTTTATTTAATATTAAAATTATGTAAATTTATTTGTTATATTTAGTGCGCGACCTTATTAAGATGGATCGTTTTCCGACAGAGACACATCGGAAAATATTGGGTCTACCTATAATTACACCTTGATAAACAAACAATGTTGTTGCAGATATTATTATACCTACATACAAATAAATCTAATCCAAACTATTCTTTAAAGAGAGCACTTTGAACTTTCACGTGAAAAATAGTAAATAAAGTTTTATTTAATTTTAGAAATTTAATGTTTCAATGCATCCTTATACATTAATAACGTTTTTGCTTATTAAGTTAATTATAAAACCAATTGCGTGTTTTTTTATTAATTATACATTAAACATTACTATAGTTGGTATAGGTAAAGTTAATGTTGACCAGAGCCGCTGAGCCCGCTGGGTCGTATCAAAAGTCTGCTGTCCTAGGGGGCCTGACCGGTGGTCTCCTCTCGGGGAGACTACCGCGGTGGGGCTGGACACGATCGATGATGGTCGAGTAGGATTTTACACCTAATTCCCCGAGACCGAGTCCAGCCAGAAGGGGGTCTCGGCCCCCTTCAGTTGCAGCAGGCTTGGGTGGGGGGCAGGGGATCCCTCCACATTCTTTCAAGCCTGCGAAAAAGGGATGGATACTGCTCGTTGCAGGGTGCCTTCTCCGTGGATCACGTCGGGGCATCGCGGTGAGTGCGAAAGCAATCCCGTGGTGTCCCATTATGACGGCGGCGGCAACGGTCAGGTTTAGTGAGTAGGAGTCTCACATAACCACCTCCATCATCCCCTGGATAGAGGTGTGTATCCATGAGGATTACTGACGTTAAAAAAAAAAAGTAAAGTTAATGTTGGATTTCAGCTAACTCTTATAGTAATTTTGTATTCTGAAAATGATATAATATCCTTGGTTGGAGTGGTTCAGTATTTCGTTTTGTGTGGTAGGCGTATAGTGGTAGGCGGTAAAGTCCTTGAGAACCTTATGTAAGCTTTAAATAAAGGTATTTAATTTGTTCTTTGCTGTATTGTTTTATATTTATTTTTTATTTTTTATGCTTTGTTATTGTCTGTTCTTTAAAATTTAGTAATTTAGATTGATCTCGTCATTATAATTATCTGCAATATATAAATGTTTTCATTACTTCAATTTTAAACTTATTTTTTTATTCTAATACTATCTGATTCCTAAACATAAAAACTACAAAATTCAAGGCTAATTTAGTTGGACTTTTATTTTAATAGTCAATTAAGTGTTATCTAATTATCTAATTATTTTATATTATTATCTGTTCTTTCAAAGAAATACTTTAATTTTTTATTGTTTTGTGTAAACAAGTTACATATTCTGACATGAAAACTGCCGTATTAAATTTTATTATTGACAGATGGGTGAAAACCTTGCCGGCAACCCGATGTTAGGGTCTACTTGGTTAGGCTTTACTAGATGTTGCTTATGATGTTACTTAAATTTAAAGAAGAGAGCAATCCTGTGATTGCTTCACATTAAAATGTTAAACACCACATAAAAATATATTTTATAAAAACTTACTTTTAACTAAATTACAGAACAATACAAGGTACAGAAACCTGTTGCTTGTTTATAACTTGTAAATATTTTTTTGTTAATTTAACGTATGGCAAGTCTGGGCTTAAATCAATAAACTGCTGGGAAATAAAAAAAAATGTTATGTTTAAAGTACAGGATACAAACCCTCTGCAATAGATTTATTTTTTTGTATGTTTGTATACACGCAAAACAATATTACATTGATTTAAATAAAAATTTTGAGTATTTATTCTCTAAAACAATATAAGTGATACAATGGTGATTTTTTTCTTATTTTCTAAGTCAAAAAGTGGTTTTCTCTATCATTATAATAAATTACATAAATGAATTTACTTTGCACATTTCATAAGATAATAGATGGCTTACAGTTTAGGACAAATGTGGTTTATTTTTTACAATATGTTTTCATTTTTGTTGTAACCAACGAACGTTGTTGTTGTGTATTGTGACCAACAAACTGTCCAGGAACAAATTTCTAAAAATTAATTGTATTTAATTTATTTTCAGGTAAAATGACTTCACAAGAATGAGTGACTTCACAGAAAATCGGTATGATTTTTAAATGAAAAAGAATAGATATTTTCGTGGTTTGTTTCTTTTTATACCGTCTTAATGTGTTTTCTTATCTTAATACTTCTCAAGTCTAAATCGTTTTAATATAGGTTTATCATAACATTATCACTGTATATAGACGAATGTTTTCTTGTATGAAAGTTTCATACCTCATGACGTAGTGAGCTCTAAGGGTGTGGAGTATTTCTTAAGTATTACATGATGGATTTCAGCGACTGACGAAGGCATTTAGTGAATATTATTAGAGCTGTTATCATTATAGCTTAATTAACTTAATATAATTGCCAAGTCCCTTTCTTAACCGTGACTTATTATAAGTAATTAACAAATTTTAGTCGTCTAAACCCTGAGATACACTGTAAGTGGCGGACAATTACCCTCAGGTTTATTACCCCTCTTCAAATAGATTATCCTCTCATTATTGAATGTTATTTAATAAGAGCTGAATTAAACACTAAAAACACTTTAAATGAGTTATTGCATCTGGGTACAATTTTAATTTCATTGTTAAAAAAAAGAAACATAAAAAATGTAGATATTTAATTAAAATTCTGGTGATTCTAAACTTTTATACAAATTTGCGCATCATTTTCATATCAATAAAAAAAACCGTCAGAAGCTAAAGAATCTGTAAAGGTAAATCAAATAAATTATTTTAGATAACGTCTCTAATATACACAGAATATAATAGGTTCTCAGCTAAAGATTTCGGTTGCAAAGCGAGTGAATGGCATCCAATGGCATCAATGTAATCTCTAGATTACTGGTTCGAGTACTGTGTTAAAATTCACCATTTAAAATATGTAAAAGTTTGCTTTTATTTTGTTGAAATATATCTTTTATTATAAATATGTAGAATATTTTTTTTGCGAATTAATTAATACTTTTCAGGTTTCTGTACCCAAGGGGTAAAAACTATTACTAAGACTTCACTTTCCGTCTGTTCGTCTGTCTGTCTCCAGGCTGTATGTTATAAACCGTCATAGGTACAAAGTGGAAGTTTACTAAGTTGATGTTCTTATGTCGTTATAACAACAAAACTAAAAATAAAAATATTAAAGAAGGCTCCCATACAAAAGTTGATTTTTTTACCGTTTCTTATAGATAATAGAAAGTGACCTTTCGTGTGCGAGTCCGTGGGAGTAGGTCGGATTTTTATTGGCTTAGAAACTCTTTATTCAATATACAAAGGTATTTATATCCTTCCATAACATTATTAATAAAATAATATTTTAATCAACAAGTTTGTTAAGACAGAACGTATTTCCTTATATAATAATATCCAATTATAAGTTATTGCTTCTTCAGTTACAAGTAACACATTTTCTAATTAATGAAGCCATGATTCTAGGTTCATACAATTAATTTTAATATCTCATAACCGCTTTATCGTTGGTTAAAAAGCTTTGTATTGTAGGCCAAAAGGTTTTTACACTTACTTACTCAGGTAAAGTACTTTATGACGGATAGCTGTTGCCCGTGACTGTGTCCACGTAGACTGTAAAAAATATATTTATATGGCTTATGATCGCAGTCATATAGAATCACAGACAACAGCTAGTGATATTATATATCCCTTCATCATAGTGTTATTAGTGATTGTAAATAATTTTAACTCTAATTGTTTATATTTACGAATTCGCTGCGTCGGGGGACCGTTGTACGTACTTTAATATAAGTCTATTTTCCGAAGTAGATAATAATATTATTTAGAGGTCTTTTTGTGTCGGGGGTTGCTTAAATTTTTATATTTAAAAACTGTTATTCTAATATTATAACAAGTTAGTTTTTGTAAATTGATTTATATTTGGATGGTATTCGCAAGAACCACATCAACTATGTGAATTATCCAATCACTTAATAAAAAATATGTTTCAGTTGGATATATTCAACACTCTCACAGGTCCAGAAAAAATACATGTACGACTAAACAGCTGACGACGCCGCTGACAGAGTTAATATTACGGAATTTAATCAATAATTTCAACGATATGTATTGTAAGGAAGTATTTTTTTTACTTGTCACAGATTTTTGAACCTTTTTTTATTAATATTTACAATGTTTTCCGTTGTTCAATGAATCAATTGGCGAGACGGGAATTGCATACTAGAATATATGTCGGTAAACTGCATGAATTACTGTATTACTGACAACAATTTAGTGTGCTCAATACTGTTTATACCCGTAATAAAAATTAAAAAAACGAATAATTAAAAAGTTTTTTTATGAAATCTCAGTATTATACCTGGGTCCAATTCATTTGTTTGTTAAAAATATGACTGCAATTCGTACAGTTATATGTTATCTTGTTATGTTAAGTATGTTATCAGAGGACTGAATATCTTAACAGTAGATAATTCCTACATTATTTCTACAATTTATTTATTTAATTTCGTAGCGATGTTGCAATGATTTAACTAACTAACTTAACGTGCCTATGAAACCGTGATGGCGGCGAAGGAGGTCGAAATTAAAACCCTAATGAAGCATTACCTACCTCGGATCATTAATTTTATCTGACCAGTAACTCCCGTTTGGGTTTTTAATTGCTTAATTTAGTTTTAATAGATATGTGTATAATAATATCGAAATGTTAAAGAGCAATTATCACAAACACCAAACACAAGAGCTCCGACCAGTATAATTAATCTCGTTGGACCTTTACGTGTCATAATGTTGATTTTGGGTCTACTGTTGGATGAATTGCTGTTAATTAAATAACAACATTATGTCATGACCTTAGTATAAACTTATTTAATCGGAGGGATAGAAATGGAGTCCCATTTCATAATGAAATTTTGTTCAACTTATATTGTAAGCAATTTTATTTTTTTTGTCTTCGAAGTACTTTCTGTATTCAGAGAGAAAAGATCATTTCTAACGGGCTCATAGTCAATGGGGCACGATATTAAAACGACAAGGAGATCTTTTATACATTTGATAAAATTGTCACTGATCGAAAACTGTACATGGAAAATATTTTCAAAAAGTCATAGCGGGATACCGTTATATAGCATATAAGCAAGAGAAACAAAAATAATGTTTTGTCATTTTGTCTATTCGTCTGTATGTCTGTATATGTCTGTTTTGGAACGCTAATCTCAGAAACGGATTTATCGATTTGAATGCAGTTTTCGGGAATCTATGGGATTTACTGCACATTTTGTGTGTGTTTTTTTTTTATTTAAATCAATTAACAAAAAAGTTAATAATCTCTTATTTTCCTACCATTGTAGCAAGATATTTTTGATATATTTTTTTTAATATTTCAGGTAAGAATAGATACATATTGATAGTATGTATTGATAGTACGTATTGATAGTACGTATTGATAGTACACATTGATAGTACGTATTGATAGTAAATATAGATAGTAGGTATTGATGGTAAATATTGATAGTACACATTGATAGTAAATATTAATAGTAGGTATTGATAGTACGTATTGATAGTAGATATTGATAGTACGTATTGATAGTACGTATTGATAGTAAATATTGATAGTACGAATTCATAGTAGGTATTGATAGTATGTATTGATAGTAAATATTGATAGTAGGTATTGATAGTACGTATTGATAGTAGGTATTGATAGTAAATATTGGTAGTACGTATTGATAGTACGTATTGATAGTAAATATTGATAGTAGGTATTGATAGTACATATTGATAGTTATATAGTAGGTATTGATAGTACGAATTGATAGTCAATATTGATAGTACGAATTGATAGTAAATATTGATAGTACGAATTGATAGTAAATATTGATAGTAGGTATTGATAGTGCACATTGATAGTACGTATTGATAGTAGGTATTGGTAGTGCGTATTGATAGTACGTATTGATAGTACGTATTGATAGTAGGTATTGATAGTAGGTATTGATAGTACGTATTGATAGTACACATTGATAGTACGTATTGATGGTATAAATTGATAGCAGGTATTAATAGTAGGTATTGATAGTAGGTATTGATAGTAGGAATTGATAGTTTGTATTGATAGTAGGTATTGATAGTAAATATTGATAGTACGAATTGATAGTAAATATTGATAGTAGGTATTGATAGTACGAATTGATAGTAAATATTGATAGTACGAATTGATAGTAAATATTGATAGTAGGTATTGATAGTGCACATTGATAGTACGTATTGATAGTAAATATCGATAGTACGTATTGATAGTAAATATTGATAGTAGGTATTGATAGTACGTATTGATAGTGCATATTGATGGTACATGTTGATAGTCCTCCCGTCAGGGAATAATAATATACTTTCCAGTAAAAAATACGTAATTGGACTATTCAGTACTTAGACAGAACTACTTAGTAAAAAACTATCTGTGATTAAAAATAAAAAGACATATAAAAATAAACTACAAATACTCCTACACGCAAAAACTACTTGCCGGAATTTGGTGAAACTTTGAACGGGTACCTTTTATCGACATCGGAATCCATGCGTATGAAGTCGCAAATAGTGTTCCAGTGACGCAAACCACGTTAAGAAAATATTTTGCTATATTTAGCTCATTATTTATTATTCAATACTGATATTGGTATGATAAATTTGTCAATGATATTCAAAATATTAAGATTTTTTTGTCTTTATTTTAAGTAATATGACCTTAACGGATAGTTAATCAGATCCAAGTTTGCTGTGCACGAAAGAGAGAAAATACACGCACGGCATCAACGCAGGCAATGATATAATGGCAGATAAGTCGAGAGTATATGAAGTCGAGGTGTATTTAGGAACCAATTGTTTCATAACATGACGTAATAAAGTTTATTTATTTTTCCTTTAAAACTGTTTGTTAATATAGTAAAAGTAAAAATATATTTATTCTGATGCACTAATATCTGAAACTATTTAATACAATATTTATATATTTGATCGCTCGTATATAAAATACTATACAATATACTTAACTCTATATATAAGGTTATTAGCCTCATCTCTTTTGTTTTAGCCTAACTTGACAACACACATTTATTAATATATATATAGGATTCTTCAATTGTGATAGGTAAACTCCAATTTTCCCTTATAATCCATATGAGAGTTGCGATCAGTAAAACTAAATATATTATGGTACATTGAGACCTCCCGCCATGTTTATTAAAAATTAAAGTATGTTGCTTACTTACTACTTACTTTATAATACTTGTTGACTTTCAATAACTTAATTATTTACCTAATATAATTAAATGTGCAATTATAAGCGGGGGTTGTGATAAACAATTTTTTTTTCTTTTTGTTGGACGAATATTTTAGATCAAGCTTATTTTCCAACTTTTTCTGTAACCATATCTGCAGAAAAGTTCCATTCTCATTAAAATAAATGCATTTTTTCTTATTTTATAATATTCTTAATTTAATTTAGTTAACATTGATGGCACTAAATAAAAAGTTTTTATCACTCACAGTATCTCATTAAAATTTTGTCAAAGAAAGGAACAACTCACTGTCTACGTATTTCACGGTTAATGTTAACGTACGTAATTTAAAACTTTATATTTAACATTTTGTAGTTACAAATCATAGATTTTTTTTTATTGTCAATATTTTTATTCATTAATCTTTTAATTGTTTACAATCAAAGATTGTGTTACATGTAAACTACGTTTAAATTACTACGAAAGCATTATCTAGCAACTACTTTGTCGGTAAGATTTTCATTACTTTTTAACGTTAAAACTTAACTAATTTATTTAACTATATTACTAAGTTATACTATTATAAGTTACTACTATTATAAGTTTCGTATATCGTACCTAATAATATAATTACTATCGTACCTAATAATATTATTAGGTACTATTCAAGTAAACAAAATAATTCACTTTACATTTTCCGAAAGTAAAATTCTGCGATGTTATCATACTTTCTGAAATAATACTATGCCGTATCATTAAATTGAATTATGGTTGTAAATGAATATATTAGTGGCTTTTGTTTCCCTGATATAGTGTATTAAAGATTTTTTTTTGTCTATCTATGCTGTTAGCCCTGTTGGCTATTACAGCGTCACCGGCGGAGCGGGTGGATCAGGAGACCCACCCTTAAAAAGGGAGGGCCAGATGGGCCCCCATGGGGAACGATGTCCCGAGGGCGTCTCGGATTGAGACACGGACCTTTGCTCGGGGCGTCGTTAGTCAGGAGGGAACTGACTAAGGAAATTTGGACACTAGCGTCCTTCTACGGCAGAACGCCGGAGCAACGGAGCACTTACTCAGTTGGGAGTATTAAAGATTGCAGATCAAAAACCACTTCTATATACGACTGTTACTTATTCTATTGAATTTCATTTATTGCCAATACTTACACGTAATACCGTTATTTAAAGCCTATACATATCCTACCGGTGTAGTGTCAGTCATAAGATAAATTTTTGTACCCTTATAATGTAGGTCTATTTTTTTTACAAAGTATTAAAATAAAAATATACATAAAAGGCATTCAATCGTGAATCACAGACTTTGACTTTCAAGCTAATTAAACACTACTAAAAATAATTTTAGAGAGAAGGGTCAACTTTGTAAAATATTAAATATTGACAAAAATGTTTATATTTATATAAATATAGAATGTAAAAAACCGATACGGGCAGGGATTCGAACCCGCGACTACTGGGAAACCGTCCCGTCGCTCTACCAACTGAGCTACCGTATCGCTGTCCGTCTCGGTGAATTAAGCATTCTATATGTGATCGTCTTTATCGGGACGGTGGTGACATCTATTAGGTTTCTTTCGAAAATCCTAACCAATGTTTCTAACTTTGCAGTATAGATAAACATTGAAAAGATGCCACTACCGAAATCAATTTTTTTTTGAAAATATCTTTAAACATGTATAGCCATGTTAAGCTTATTTAAATTTATATAAATATAGAATGTAAAAAACCGATACGGGCAGGGATTCGAACCCGCGACTACTGGGAAACCGTCCCGTCGCTCTACCAACTGAGCTACCGTATCGCTGTCCGTCTCGGTGAATTAAGCATTCTATATGTGATCGTCTTTATCGGGACGGTGGTGACATCTATTAGGTTTCTTTCGAAAATCCTAACCAATGTTTCTAACTTTGCAGTATAGATAAACATTGAAAAGATGCCACTACCGAAATCAATTTTTTTTTTGAAAATATCTTTAAACATGTATAGCCATGTTAAGCTTATTTAAATTTATATAAATATAGAATGTAAAAAACCGATACGGGCAGGGATTCGAACCCGCGACTACTGGGAAACCGTCCCGTCGCTCTACCAACTGAGCTACCGTATCGCTGTCCGTCTCGGTGAATTAAGCATTCTATATGTGATCGTCTTTATCGGGACGGTGGTGACATCTATTAGGTTTCTTTCGAAAATCCTAACCAATGTTTCTAACTTTGCAGTATAGATAAACATTGAAAAGATGCCACTACCGAAATCAATTTTTTTTTGAAAATATCTTTAAACATGTATAGCCATGTTAAGCTTATTTAAATTTATATAAATATAGAATGTAAAAAACCGATACGGGCAGGGATTCGAACCCGCGACTACTGGGAAACCGTCCCGTCGCTCTACCAACTGAGCTACCGTATCGCTGTCCGTCTCGGTGAATTAAGCATTCTATATGTGATCGTCTTTATCGGGACGGTGGTGACATCTATTAGGTTTCTTTCGAAAATCCTAACCAATGTTTCTAACTTTGCAGTATAGATAAACATTGAAAAGATGCCACTACCGAAATCAATTTTTTTTTTGAAAATATCTTTAAACATGTATAGCCATGTTAAGCTTATTTAAATTTATATAAATATAGAATGTAAAAAACCGATACGGGCAGGGATTCGAACCCGCGACTACTGGGAAACCGTCCCGTCGCTCTACCAACTGAGCTACCGTATCGCTGTCCGTCTCGGTGAATTAAGCATTCTATATGTGATCGTCTTTATCGGGACGGTGGTGACATCTATTAGGTTTCTTTCGAAAATCCTAACCAATGTTTCTAACTTTGCAGTATAGATAAACATTGAAAAGATGCCACTACCGAAATCAATTTTTTTTTTGAAAATATCTTTAAACATGTATAGCCATGTTAAGCTTATTTAAATTTATATAAATATAGAATGTAAAAAACCGATACGGGCAGGGATTCGAACCCGCGACTACTGGGAAACCGTCCCGTCGCTCTACCAACTGAGCTACCGTATCGCTGTCCGTCTCGGTGAATTAAGCATTCTATATGTGATCGTCTTTATCGGGACGGTGGTGACATCTATTAGGTTTCTTTCGAAAATCCTAACCATCCTAACCAAAGACGATCACATATAGAATGCTTAATTCACCGAGACGGACAGCGATACGGTAGCTCAGTTGGTAGAGCGACGGGACGGTTTCCCAGTAGTCGCGGGTTCGAATCCCTGCCCGTATCGGTTTTTTACATTCTATATTTATATAAATTTAAATAAGCTTAACATGGCTATACATGTTTAAAGATATTTTCAAAAAAAAAATTGATTTCGGTAGTGGCATCTTTTCAATGTTTATCTATACTGCAAAGTTAGAAACATTGGTTAGGATTTTCGAAAGAAACCTAATAGATGTCACCACCGTCCCGATAAAGACGATCACATATAGAATGCTTAATTCACCGAGACGGACAGCGATACGGTAGCTCAGTTGGTAGAGCGACGGGACGGTTTCCCAGTAGTCGCGGGTTCGAATCCCTGCCCGTATCGGTTTTTTACATTCTATATTTATATAAATTTAAATAAGCTTAACATGGCTATACATGTTTAAAGATATTTTCAAAAAAAAAAATTGATTTCGGTAGTGGCATCTTTTCAATGTTTATCTATACTGCAAAGTTAGAAACATTGGTTAGGATTTTCGAAAGAAACCTAATAGATGTCACCACCGTCCCGATAAAGACGATCACATATAGAATGCTTAATTCACCGAGACGGACAGCGATACGGTAGCTCAGTTGGTAGAGCGACGGGACGGTTTCCCAGTAGTCGCGGGTTCGAATCCCTGCCCGTATCGGTTTTTTACATTCTATATTTATATAAATTTAAATAAGCTTAACATGGCTATACATGTTTAAAGATATTTTCAAAAAAAAAAATTGATTTCGGTAGTGGCATCTTTTCAATGTTTATCTATACTGCAAAGTTAGAAACATTGGTTAGGATTTTCGAAAGAAACCTAATAGATGTCACCACCGTCCCGATAAAGACGATCACATATAGAATGCTTAATTCACCGAGACGGACAGCGATACGGTAGCTCAGTTGGTAGAGCGACGGGACGGTTTCCCAGTAGTCGCGGGTTCGAATCCCTGCCCGTATCGGTTTTTTACATTCTATATTTATATAAATTTAAATAAGCTTAACATGGCTATACATGTTTAAAGATATTTTCAAAAAAAAATGTTTATTCTTTTATGTTATTATTAAAATGAAAAGTAATTTGAATGATAAAAAAACATTTCGGAAAGTTATATTTTTAAATCAACAACAACTGATTAACAAATAACTTATAGTTTTTAATTAATAAGAACCGAAGAGCTTACTTTTTTAATTCTTAAGGTTGCTAGTCTATAACCAGCGCACTCGCAGGCCATATGTACCAACTACATGGCGCTTTTCATTGTTACAAAAATTTACCTCAGGTACTTTTTATATTTATAGTCTTTCAAAATTGTTACATTACTTTAATTAAACTGAGAATCCATTTTTACTCCAATAAGTTAGTTACTATATTTTATCTATTAAACTCTACGCATTTTCTAAGTCGAAGTCAAACATTCTCTATTCCATGAAAATTATTTCCATTTACTTAACAAGTCAAAATAAAAAAAAAACAATTTTGAGTCGTAAAAAAGTCGTAAGCCCGTTCAATTAGTTGCGCACACGATAAGATAAAGAAACTCATAGACACTTTTTTCAGCTGCCAATCAAATTTTTTTATGAGGTTGGCTTACAATAGTTTTGTACAAGGCCTTATTATCATTTATATAATACTTAATCGTATAGTAGGCCTTACCTGCATTACTTTCAACTTGAATTTTGGAAGTGAAAGTTTTTGAATCTCTGCAGGGACTTTATTATAAAAATGGACACATTGTGCTTAAAATGACTTATGAATGAATATAAATGAGTGTGGATTGGAACAAGTTTGTCTTTATTTATTGTATTTATAGAGGGCATATCATTTTTTTTATTTATTTCCTAAGTTTTTATGAATGTATAAAATGACATGGTAAAGTTGATCTTTTTTTTATATTTCTCTTACCCACTAGACAGGTTGTAGATTGCCCGAATAGCCCTTTTCTGTAATATCAAAATAGTTTGAATATCAGCTGCGTGTCCCCATAAAAGTAACCAACAAGACATCACGCTGTGAAAGTAGCTAAAATAAACAAGACGCGCTCTAACTTCGTCTGTTAACTGGCATATTTTTTAACTGCAAAAGCTGCCGAGCTAAAATTATTCACTAGTTTAGTTATAAGTGAACCCCATTTAAGTTTATCATACCTAAGAATACTGTGCTGTTCACAAGAACTAAATGTTAACTATCTAACAGTGCACTGGCAGTAAGATTCGCTTTACATTTGGTAGTAAAAATTTAATCCAATTGGTTTTATTACATAAACCTTTCTGATAAATAACGTACAAGTTTTTTACTTAATATAAGTTAATAATCTTAATTTTATTACATACAATTATTTTGGAAACGATCGAATTTTAAAGCATTATACCCGAGCGCACTCCACTAAAGCGTGGTATACATCCTCTCGTGTATTGCATAATGTACAATTAGGAGATTGTACAACTTTCTTCATGAACCCAAACATATTCAGTGGAACATGCCCGGATCGAAGTCTCAAACTAGTAACCCACATTTGTCGACTTAGGTTTGAATTATAAAACCGAGTCTTGGGAGGCTTGTTTTGTATTATTTTATACCATATACCTTTTTGACAGATCTTTTGTCAAAATACTCTTTTCAGTGGTCTAAGTCACTAAACTTTAATATCTCTCAAAAAAATCAGTAAAAAACTCATTGTTCGATTTGAGATCTTATCCAATTTTGCTAAATTAGTAAGAGAACTGATACTTATCAAAAAACTTGCATAATACTTCTCATAATTGGGAAATATAATTTTTTTAAATGCATAGGATGAACACTCCAAGATAACCCAGCTAGCACACTTAAAACATTTAAGAACTTGTTTGACTTAACACTAATATCTTTTATTTGTTTTCCCAATCTTAATGACTTATCTAACCAAATACCCAGATATTTAACTTCCTGTATATTTTCGAGATTTACACAATCAATAGAAACATTAAACTGCTGGTGTAATCGACGCTTCCAAAATAAACATAGTTTTCTTATTTAAGGTGATAATTCTAAACCCAAGTCTTACTACTTATTAAAGTCGTTGCGTCGGGGGACCGCTTAGTAAAGAAAGAAATTAAAATGCAAGTAAGTTAGCAAGAAATGTAATGAAACTACGATATCGAATCGCATAGTTTACCACGTAACTTCGTAAACTAGACACCATCGTCACCATCGTCAACGTACGTAAACCATTTTTTTTTCAGATACGACTCAAGCCGTTTTGTAATACTGTTGTAAAGCACTTTAATCATACAGGATATAAGTGAAATAAGTCTGACAAAAAATAAATTATTTTCGTAACAATTAGGTTTCGGGATAGGCACAATATTAATGTTTCTCCATAGCAAAGGTAAGTCCTTTAAACAAAGTCCTATTTAATACTTCTATTAATATTTATTTAATGAATATGACACAGCATGTATACTTGGTGCGGTATCTTTAATTTTTAACGTATTTGATATTTTTTAATGGTAAAAGGTACCTCTATCTGCTGATTATACAATAGAAATAAAAGTAATATTAATCCGGTGTTAGCTGTTTCAATAACAAGGATGCTTTTCCCAATCTTAATTATTTTAAACACTCTTATAACCCTTGAGCCATCTAATTTTTTTTCACATTTCCCCCCTAGAGACAACTATTGAAATACCGTCACTAAATTGATGAAACGAGTTACCAACAGACTTTCGTATAAATTTTTGTCCGATTTTTGTACGAACTTTTGTCCGATTTTTGTACGAAAGCTTCTGTCGAAAAAATAATCTAATTATCAGGTGTAGGAATTCTTCTTATTTGTGCTAATGTACGCCTTCGCTTAGCCATAGCTTGTGATAATTCGGCTGACCAGTAAGGTTTTGATACGAATTTAGAAGTAGGATTATCATAAATATTTTTTATATGGTTCGATTCCACAGCGGCCAAGTTGATAAGATTTATAAATTTATCATACATTTCTATTAATTTTTTTTATTTTTTCTTGTAAAATATTTTTAAATGTTTGCCAGTCAGATCGTTTAAAGTTATACTTCATAATATGATTTCCTGTACCCGACATCATATCTGTACTTATACAAGCCATTAAATGTTCACAACCCAGGCTTTCGTTTAATATAGACCAACCAAAATGAAAAGCGATGTCTGGATTAATTTGCATAAATGTAGGTAATATCAGTGAATTTTTCTGCCAATTATTTAATACATATTTAATTCTAGTTGAATCTTCCGTGTTAGGCGAAACAAAATTATATTCAATCATATATTTGTATACCCCCACTATTAATTTTAGTTGACAAATTCAAGTGATGTCCATTGAAATCCCCTCCTAAAATAGTTTTACTAGACCATTTAGTAAACAGGACTTTCCAGTTATCGCCAGTCGTTCTAATATTCGGAGGACAATATACTGCAATTACATTCTTATAATAATATAAATAACAACAATTAAATATTTTAATATGCAATGCTTGTATGTATCGTTTAGGTAAACTGATATTGTTACGCTGCGCTTTAATAGATTAATAAATAGCAGTCGCTATTCCACCGTATGAGTTGTCACGATCAAGTCTATAAATTTTATACGCATATTTTTTTTTAATTAATTTCCGTCTTCGCAAAAATAACATAATATTTTATAGTTGAACTGCTTTAAATTAATGCGCTATTTTTATAGATAAATCATTTTTTCACACAATTGCGTTAAGAAGGGCAACATAACGAATATTTATTTTTTTAATCGGGTGACTTACGTAAATAAGTCGCTACTGACAACTTTTGATTTTTTTTATATTAATAATGTCAGCTCACTGAAGTTTTAATAAAATAAAATAAAGAATATCAAGTTTTAAGCGATAGTTAGGTACTTAAGGAGAATCCTCGTAGTAGATTCTAATACAGTTGGCTTGGATTGTAACAGACGTGAGGCGATCTTAGCATCATAGATTATTTAATAACTGTAATTACATCCTTTTTTATACTGACTTAGATTACAATGAGAAATGTTTTGGGAAAAATACTTAAATTGTAAAAAAAAAATTACAATTTGTGTCATTATCTTGATGGTCAAGTTTTTTAATTGACTCAAGCGATGTCTTTCATCTCTTTTCATTTGAGCTTCTTTTACTTATTTTTTAGTTTTGTTTCACTTATTGTTTTAAGCATGTTATAATTGCAAAACCGCCTTATTTTATATATTAAGGAGTTCTAATATATTTCTTCATCTCCATATAAAGTTGTTGGTACGATACAATAACATGAAAAGTTGAATTCATTAAACATGAAAACATGAAAAGTTTAATTAATTTATTACTACAGTAAGTGAACTAGACTCGTTTGCACCCAGTAAGTAAAGTTTTCTTTGCTTAAAAACTTACTATTAATTTATGGTTGACGTTGACTTACTTTTAAAATTTAAACTTCATAACGTTGTCTAACCAGTTCCCAAAAGTTTGCATCGACTTACAAATTTTATAACTCTACGATAGTAGCTGTCGGACGGTACTTTGTCGTGAGTATTTCGGAAGACGTTCTACAAGCTCAGAACGATTGCTCGTAATTATTGAATGAAACACCATTTCGCTATATTAGACACTTAATACTATGCTGAACGAAAACCGTATAATCAATACAATCTATCTAAATTTAAAATAATACATCTCTGAAATGGTAAAAAGATTATTCAGATAGGTGCAGTTCTGCCGGAAATAACCCTTCATATATAAGCAAACTTAATAGTAAGCTCTTTTTCCTGTATCATACCAATTGAGTGAATTTGAATTTAGTAGAAAATACTCGACAGACATAATATTACAAAACTATACGTAATATATAGTATTTTTTAATACTTTCAGTAGTACTACACATTGAAAAAAACTATTTTTATGGATTTAAAATTACATTTTAAATTTAGATAAGACGAAGCTTCTTAGCATTCCATGTATTCACCGTGCGGGTGCCGGGCCCATCGCGCTGCAAGGAGAGGAGTGCAAACAGAGCCTGGGACTTGCGACCCAGGTGTAACTTTAAGGAGCCCCTTTATTATACGTATACACGCTCGCCTCCACTATCCACACTCCTCTCCCTATCTAACCAAATTTGGAAAGAACCTACTAATACCGCCTTTGAAATAATTTCTAGAAATGAACCGATGCTAGTTCTAGAAAGGCCAAGGTCTTTAAGTGAGTTATAGAGAGATTTTGCTGTAATACCTCTCACTTACACTTTTATTTCGTACAACTATAAACTAATTCCTAGACAGTTCGTTGGTCAGTTCATAATACTTATTAAGTTTAAATGTGTTATCCCTGGGAATGTTTGTTGTACGCGATTAAATTAATTATACGCGAGATAAATTCGTAAAAATAGTTTTATTTCAATGTATACGTAATATATTTATATTTATTATTATATTTATCAAAGTTCAGTCTCAGGAGCAGGTCAGACAATAGTCTTTAAAACATTATTACATAAGTGATATACACTAGAGGGTGACGAAGGACTTTACGACGTTTAGTGAATATCATTAGAGGTGTATTCCAGTAATGAGACATCCTTTGTTACCGAGACAGCGCTGCGAGGAATAAAGTACTGAAGCTTAAGGAGCAAATAGCTCTTTGAATATTTTTGTATATTAAGTAAAGAAATATCATAGTTTTGTTTTCGAGAAGAAATGCTATTTTTTTTGTTCGTAGATTGCCATTAAAATAAATTTATTAAAACACAGATGAAAAAAAAATCAATCTACCTGTACTGTCCAAATTAAAAGTAAATAAGGGCTTCACTCTGGAGAATCAAACTTTGACTTAGCTCAAATATTTAGTTTATCCTGACAAATATTTTAGTTCGACTTACTCTTATTGATGTTCGAATCTAGTAATTTCATTAAAACTACTTGATTTTCAAACATGATAGTGTGTTAAAACACAGTACGATAAACACGTTAAAACGTGTTTATTGTACTCTTCTATTGTGAAGAATAATACATTTTTCTAACTTACTTTTTTAGCTTAAATTTATATTTTATAATATATTTGAAGAATAGTGTAGAATGGAATTCTTTAATTCGGTTTTTGCAAAACAAGTTAGTTGTTTTTACATAAGTTTTTTTTTGAAATTTTTTTTACTGTAATAAGATTTCTGTTATGCAAATATAATATAATCAAACTCTATCAAATAACTCAGAATATGTGAAATATTATCACCTAAGAAGGGTTGAAAGTTAACCATACATCGGATTTTATTATTCAATGACAAATTTATTTAAAGTAATGATAATGGAGTACTAAGCATAATGAGGATACAGATATGTAAAATATTGAATTAATCATAAATATTAAAAAGATTGCTATTCTGTCTAGTCGTAGATCATTCTTTAAATATAATTGACTTGCCGGAATACCATTATAGGATTCAGATTCTCTTAACCCACTGTAAATCCGAATTTAGATATGTTTATGAGAGTTATCGATTTTACTATTATTATTGCTTATGCACTATACTTATGCAATCCATAATAAATTTTTCATATTAGTTTTTATTTTATTAATATTTTTATTTCAAAAAAATATATTTCTATTAAATAATATAAATAAAGTTCATTATTTCGCAGTTTTCCTATAAGCATATATTTTTGTCTAAATTTTGTGTTATTTTACTATGGTATTTTGTAATTCCTGAACCTGAAAACATTCTTTTATCACTGACATTGACAATATACAAACAACTGACAAACAGTACACATAGATCGACAAACTGTGAATCACAATAACGAATTCCCGTGTGGAAATCAAACGTACAATCACACAGGAGCAACAAGTATCCATATTCTGTAATTTATATTTGACAAAAATAAGAAATATAAATTTTGCAGTTCCTTCAAGTTCCAAGTACTTCCACGTTTGAACTTTAAATATAAGAGCCTTTCTATCTTAAAAGTCGATCTTTATTCTATTAAAAATATATATTTAATCAATCAATTAAAATTTTCTTGTCTTTCTTTTTTTATTTTTCTTCATATATAGCAATAAGGAGTTATAATATTTATTGTTTCAAGTATTTCAATTGTATATTATAATTATTTGTTTTTTTTCAAATAAATTAAGGTAGGGTAGGGTCAGGCTAGTAGAGCGTAGGGGTAGGTTGGGCAATCAAAATATCTCGAAAACTATCCACCGCACGCGAACGCAACATATAGCGAAAAGAAAGGGTTCTGGGAAAACAACTCATACCCAGAACAAAAGTAGCCAGTAGAAAAGTACCTAAACGCATTGTTTAATTTGTTATTAAAAAGAAAAATCATCTTAAGCCGTGATATTTCGTCTGAGAGGTAAGTGTTAATCTTCTGTAAATTTATTGCAGTTTTGATATTTATAGAGAATCTGGATATAATTCTAACCAGTTTTTCATCAATTCACTTTTGCTTTAAAATTTCGGGTTGGGGTTAGCTGAGCTATAGTTGCCCAACTATCCCCACGATTCGATCCCCAAGTGTTTACAGAGTACGTCCACGTCGTCTTCCCCGGACCCCGTCCTGACCCCGGTAACGCAGGTGGCAGGCGGGTGACCAAATCCTGTAAACTATACTTGGGTAAGTGTGTTTTCTGAGTCGTTTTTAATTCTTTGTCGTGATGCCTTCCACGCGTAACAGCAAGGGAGGATTCACCAAAGGCCCTTCTCAGGGCCAACCAAACGGCCCTTCTCAAGGCCAACCAAACGACCCTTCTCATGGCCAACCACAAGGCTCTTCTCAGGGCCAACCACAAGGCCCTTCTCAGGGCCAACCACAAGGCCCTTCTCAGGGCCAACCACAAGGCCCTTCTCAGGGCCAACCAAACGTAGGCGACTACTACGTCGAGTCTGATATGGACTTCAAAGTAGATAGCATTGATAAAGGCCCTTCTCAGGGTCGTTCGGAGGTGTCAGATGCAGACGTTGCGCGCTTTAAGGCAACGAAAGGCCAACGCAAGCGGCCTTCCTCTTCATTCTTCGTGCCTGGGCGGTTTTGTTCAGACACAGAGACCGAAGAGACGCCGACCGCTAAGGTAAGCACCGCCCGAAGAGGTAGGGGCGCAAAGACGGGCAGTTCTCGTGACGGATTTCGGAAGCCAGCTTCCTTACGGTTGGACGATGGCGTACTAAGTGACAGGCAGTACGATACCGCGACGGACGATAATGAGCCTGACGTGAACGTATTAAACGCGCAAGAGTTGAGGACGCGGGCGGGCGAAGGCCTAGCTATTATCTTAGAGGTTGCCAAGAAATCGGGCAATCTCAAAGGTGAATTCGTGGGCCGCCTGAAAAAGTCAACTGCGACCCTGAGCGAAGTGGTTGATGCTCTTGCCTCGAGGAGTGAGGCTGAGGAGACGAGGCGTCTGAGGGCTGAAAATCGCCGGCTTAAGCTCGAGGTGGAATCGATCAAGGCGGAGGTGAAGGCGCTGCGGCGCGGTTTCACTGAAGCTAAAGCCGAGGCAGCTGCGGCTGCTACCGCCGCCATCACCTCTGCTACTGGTGGAACGACGACGCCTCCTGTGTCCCTGATAGCGGCTGAAGCAGTAGAAAGACTTGAACAGTCCCTGACCTGTACTTTGGGTAATATGATTAACGCCCGAATCGCAGGAATCGAGGACCGACTCTTGCCGGCACCGTCGGTTCGTCCCCCACTGCGGGCGGAAGTAGAACGTACCTTGCCTCGTGTACCTGCCAACTTGTTAGTGGCACCAGCAGCGGGCCCTGACACTGTCCTTCAGGAGGAGTCTTGGGCAACGGTCGTAAGGAGGAAAAGTAAGGGTAAGGGCAAGGGCAAGGGGAAAGGAAATTCTGCCTCTCTAGCGGCTGCCGCTTCTTTGACTGGTCGGGCCACGCCAGCGAAGAGGTCCGCTGCGGCGAAATCAAGCACGATGGGAGCCGCCAAACCCGCCTCCAAACCAGTCACTAAGCCAACCGCTAAGTCAGACGCTAAGGCGACTCAAAGGCCAAAAAAGGCGCTAAAGTCTCCCAAGACTGCGGCTGTTGTGTTGTCACTGCAGCCAGAAGCTACGGCTAAGGGACTCACATACAGCGCGATTCTGCAGACGGCTCAACAAAACGTTGATGTTTTATCTAGCCAGGCCAGTGAAAATCACACAGTTGCTAGGCCAGTGAAATTCACACAGTTGAGAATCTCGGGTCTGGATGATACTGCGACCAAAGAGAGTGTGGCTACGGCGATCGCGAAGGCGGCAGCGATTGACGTCACAACAGTAAAGACTGGGGCAATTCGCCCCAACTTTGGCGGTACCGGATCCGTCGTCGTCACATGCCCGACTTCGGCAGCAAAAGCGCTGACTGAAAAGGGCAGGTTGCTCATTGGGTGGAGCTCAGTGCGTGTGGTGGCCTTGGAGGCGCTTCCCATGCGCTGCTATAAGTGCATGGGGCTGGGTCATACACGCCCTCAGTGCCCAGCATCGGCAGACAGGGGGGACCTGTGCTTCCGATGTGGAAGCTCAGGTCATAAAATGGCCACCTGCAAGGAGGCAACACCACGCTGCGCGGTATGCGCTGAATCCGGCAGGCCCTTCGGGCATGTAATGTGTGGACGCAAGTGCAATCCTGCAACGGCAAAAGGAAAAGGGAGGGCCACCGGGACCCGGGCCATCCAGGTGGTTCGTAATCAGGCTACCACAGTGACGGCAATGATTCCTCTAGCAGTGAATGAGGAGGAGGTTGTGATGTCTGAATAATTGATGGATCCAGTTAGACATCACAACTTCCTACAGACAAACCTAAACCACTGCGCTCAGGCCCAAGACCTGCTTATGCAGGCCATGGCACAGTGGCAAATAGACGTAGTGGTCGCGGCGGAATCCTATTATGTTCCCTCCTCTCATCCCTGCTGGGTAGGTGACTTAGACGGCTCAGTTGCCATCGTAAGGCGATCCGACAGCGGCGGTCCGCCCCTCTTACTGGAAGATAGGGGGCCAGGCTACGTGGTGGCCAAGTGGGGAGAATTTTCTTTGGTAGGCGTATACTTCTCCCCTAACAAAACCGTAGCAGAACTGGAAGCCTTCACAGATCTCATGGCCATTGCAGTTAGGAAGCAGGCATCACGTCAGATCCTCCTTTTAGGGGACCTAAATGCCAAGGCACGGGACTGGGGCAACCCTTCCACTAACTCTCGTGGAGAGATCATTAGGGAGTGGGCGGTTACTAGGGCCTGACTCTGCTTAACACTGGATCGGCCCACACATGCGTACGACACAACGGAGGGTCCGTGGTGGACTTATCTTTCGCCACCCCGTCCATCGCCGCACGTGTTCGGGCTTGGAGGGTGCTGTCGGAAGTGGAGACTCTCTCGGACCACAAATATGTGCGTTTCGAGATCTCCACCTCGCACAACCCCGCTGGTCAAAGATCGCTACCCCAAGAACTGACAAGATTCCCGCGCTGGGCCGTCAGCCGCCTAGATGCGGAACTGGCGAGAGAGGCAGCCATTGTCCAGTCATGGTTGGCCATCCCCACGCAGCCAGACGTAGACCTCGCGGCAATCCGCTTCCGCCAAGCGGCGTCAGCGGTGTGCGATGCGGCCATGCCGCGGTCTCGGCACCGACCCCGTCGCCGAGAAGTTTACTGATGGAGCTCGGAGATCGCGGAACTCCGAGCCACTTGCACAATGGCACGACGGCCCTACGGGCACAGCAGGAGGAGAAGGCATGGCCGAACTGACGAGCAAATACCAACGGTGGAGCTAGAGGAAGAGCGCCAGTTGTACGAGGCATACCGCATCGCCAAGCGGGAGCTGCAACTGGCGATCGTCAGGGCCAAATCGCAGGCTTTTGGCGAAGCCCTGGCAAGCCTGGACAGAGATCCGTGGGGCCGACCGTACAAAGCTGCACGGAGAAAGTTCCGTCATCAGACGCCCCCAGTCACGGAATCCATGGAGTCTGGGCTTCTTGACCGGGTGCTGGGTGGACTCTTTCCCGAGCGAGACACCAGCTACACTCCTCCAACAATGGCTGTTGACTATGAGGAAACAGACCACGACACCTCCATTCCGCCCGTCTCAGAAGAAGAGATGGAGGTTGCAGTCTGCCGCCTGCACGGCAAGAAGACGGCTCCTGGTCCAGACGGTATCCCAGGGTGCTGGAAATTGCCTTCCAGGAGTTGAGTTGTCCGCTTCGGAAAGTGTTTAGCACCTGCCTCACGTCTGGACGGTTTCCGAAGCCGTGGAAAGTCGGAAGACTGTGCTTGTTGCGGAAAGAAGGGCGACCCGTTGACTCGCCCTCCGCATACAGGCCCATCGTCTTGGTGGATGACACGGGCAAACTGCTCGAGAGAGTGGTGGCTTCCCGTGTTGTCCAGCACCTGGAAGGGACTGGGCCTGGGCTTTCAGAGGCCCAATATGGATTTAGGGCGGGGCGCTCTACAATAGACGCCCTGCTCTGGCTCAAAAGATGGACACAGGCCGCAGTCTGCGAGGGAGAAAAGGCGTTGGCTGTCTCCCTCGATATAGCCAACGCCTTCAACAGCCTCCCACACGGGACAATACAGGAGGCACTGCGATACCACAGAGTGCCCCTGTATCTGCGGAGGCTCTTGGCGGATTATCTAGACGGTCGAGAGGTGTTGGTGCAGGGATGCAGTGGTTTAAGTCGCCGTAGCGTTTTGTGCGGGGTTCCACAGGGCTCAGTGCTGGGCCCACTCCTATGGAACATTGTTTACGACTGGGTGCTCCGGGGCACGCTCCCTGCGAGCGTGCGAGTGGCGTGCTACGCAGATGACACCCTAGTAGTAGCCAAGGGGAGGGATCTTCGGGAGGTGTTGCGGTCGGCCGCGGTTAGTACGGCATTTGTGGTCGGCCGTATACGCGCTTTGGGGCTGGAGGTAGCTCTTCATAAGACCGAAGCCTTACTTTTCCATGGGCCTCGGGGGGGACCTCCTCCAGGTACCCGGCTTGAGTTCGATGGAATCCCGGTCCGGGTTGGGACCCAGATGAAATATCTGGGTCTCACCCTGGATGGCAGGTGGAATTTTGGGGCCCACTTTGCCGGGCTGGCTCCGAGAGTCGTGAGAGCCGCAGCCTCATTAGGTAGGTTGCTGCCGAACGTGGGTGGCCCTAGCTCCAAATGTCGTCGGCTGTACTCGGGAGTCATCCGAAGTATGGCGATGTATGGAGCACCCGTTTGGGTGGAAGCCCTCAGTCGCGCGAACAAGACCCTGCTGCGACGTCCGCAGCGGGTCATCGCTACCAGGGCCATCCGAGGATACAGAACGGTCTCATGGACGGCGGCGTGCGTGTTGGCCGGAGATGCCCCCTGGGAGCTACAGGCAGTGGTCCTCGCCGAAGCGTATCATTTCCTGGCTGATAGGAAGTCTCTGGGGGAGGCCCCAACTCGAGAGGAGCTCACACACATGCGAGCGGAGGCGCAGGACACCCTGCTGCGTCAGTGGTCTAAAGACCTGGCCCCACCGGTTCCTGGGCAGTGGACGGTGGACGCAGTTAGGCCAGTCCTTCGGCAATGGGTGAGGCGGCGACACGGGTCGCTAACCTTTCGTTTGGTGCAGGTGTTATCCGGACACGGATGTTTCGGCAAATACCTGCACCAAATCGCTAGACGGGAGGCCACCCCGGTCTGTCATGAGTGTGGTGCGCCACAGGATACGGCGCTCCATACGCTGGAGGTGTGTGCCGCATGGAGTCCACAGCGACATACGCTTTCAGCATCCTTAGGACAGGATATCTCTCTGCCGATCGTTATCAATGCCATGCTCGACAGTGACAGATCGTGGCAGGCGGTGGTCTCCTTCTGCGAAGACGTTATGATGCAGAAGGAGGCCGCGGAGCGGGCAAGAGAGGACGGCGCCTCCTCTGACTTACTCCGACACAGACGTACGGGGGTAAGGAGAAAACGTTTCGCCCACCTGCTTCGCCCTCCGTAAAGATGGGGTTACCGGTCGGAAGTCGGGGGACTTTCGGCTGGGTTGTCAAAATGACCCCATACGTCTGAGGGGTGACCTTCTTGTGAGTGAGGTCACCCCACATTTGTGCCGGGGCCCGGTTTTGTATCTGGGCCTACCGCCGGGGCAAGTTGGCGAATGCTAACGCAATCCCATCTTGCTCCACCATGGCGAAGGACTGCTCACACGTGGGGTTTTTAGCCGGTAAAAGTCTGGCATAACCACTCTGGTACCCCCGTACTGGAGTGGTATCCATGAGGATTTTCCCCACGACAAAAAAAAAAAAAAAAACTATCCCCACGATGAAAAAAATGTATGTTTTTTTCTTACTATGGGGACTCATAAAAAATACTACTAGAGGTTCCCATATTAGTCAAGACTTAAATGGGGCTGCCAAAGCTGTGAGTGAAGAGGGAAAAAGTAGCTATGTCGCTGCCAGATAGTTTGGAACCAAACGGATGACATTATCAAGGTTTTTAAATAAATAAAATGATGGCGGTGATACGTCCATGGGTTATGCATCACCGAGGCATGTTTTTTCTGCCACGCAAGAAGACTCTTTAAAAAATACTTGTTACAAACGGTATCAATCTTCTATGGATATTCTCCAAAAGACGTTCGTCGCCTTTGAGAGTGCTGTTAAATTTGGCAATAAAGTTCCACCCTCTTGGACTGTAAATAAGATGGCCCAAAATCCTCCATGATTTCTTAAAATTTTTATTTTACTTTAGGTATAAGCTATGTTAAAAATAAATACACAAATATTAAAGTCTGATTCTAATAGTTAAGCTAATCTAGGAACGTTGCTGTTTTGTAGATTCTGTTTTTACCTTATTGTTGCAAGAAATCTGCTTTTAGATTTGATGTTTTGTCATTATAAGATTGTAAATAAAAGTTAATTATCAAAATGGAATTTTATTGTAAATCTACCTAACATAGGAGCTATGATTTGAGTAAACTTTCTAAGTGCTCAACTAGCCCCATACTCTTGCTCAACTTACCTCACATATGGGGTACGTTGAGCATACTTGACTTTCTGCATTAAAATACATGTAGCTTTCAAATTCGACTTATTAGAAATAAATTATTAAGGAAACTAAGCTAAGGGATAAATTACTCGTCCATTAGTATGCATCATAAGCCATTACGAATTATCGTTGAGGAACTATAACCAATTAAGTAAAAAACTGCTCAACTATCCCTACCCTACTGAAAAGTAAATCTTTTTAGGGAACATAACATTTTCAATAACCTTTAGTATGAAGTTTCTATCGTAATAAGCTCGAACTTATAACAGTTTCTAACAAGTTCCAAAAGTTTTCCAAGATGTTACAAATTTTATTACTCAAAATATATTGTTATGCGCGACTTCCTGAAAAATTATGTAAAGTTAAGTATCTCAAATCTTTTAGAATAACAAAGAAGTTCTTAATAATTGTTTAGGTTCAAATATTATTAAATTATATTTATGAAGGTATGTGCGTTTCATTCCCTATTCATAAAAGATCTAATAATCATGAAAAATATTTTGTATATCACGAACTTACTTTTACGGTAAGAAAACTATTAAAGTATATTAAATGTCAATATTTTGATAAAAAAGTACATTCGTAAGTACAATACAAATATCTTTAACAGTACAAGTATCTTAAAATTACACCTAACAACACACCTACATTAATAATTTGGAAGTTCTCAACTTACTCACCTCAAAGATCCCAAAATTCTACATTGCTTCATGGCAACGAATGTGTCTTGTAAAGGCTTCGTTATTGAAAATATTGAGTAATTGCGTTTCAGTTTTCGTTATAGATATATATATGTCTAATAAAAGAACTTTATTAATGTTAGTTAATAATATCAAGAAATATTTTTTTTATATTTTTATTCTGTACTTATATTTTATATGATAGCAAAGCGACTGTCTGTTTTATTTCCTGCTTCCGTTGCCTTTCCTGATGCACTTAATCGCCGCGTTGTTAAAATAACAGGTAGCTAATAAACGGTATGTAAAATAAACTATTGTAATATTAATTAATAGAATCTTATTTCATCATATACTTATAATTGTTATTATATAGAACACCGTCTACAAGAATTAATTTCAGATATTGTCCTATATTATCACGAAGTAAACAGACAAAGTCAAGTCAGGTCATATATAATCAAATCATTTTTATTCCCTGTATGATATTTCCAAAATTTACCATGGATATAGGTAGGTAATGAATAGATAGGGATGCAGATTTGTCAGAGTGTGTACAAAAATATTAAAACCAAAATACTGGGTGAAAGTTGCCCGAGAACCCCCCCCCCCCAAATCCATGCAATGATATATAGTATGTACCAAGCTGTTATCGCATACAAAGGTTAAGATCCGATATTGTTTAACTTCCAAATCCTACTCGTTTATTGCCTGGTTGTCTTGTTCCCTATTTTTAGCAGCAAATTTTTACCTTATAATGTAAGATTTATTTTACTGCAAGTATTTATTTTTAATGACTAGATCGAAATAGTATAAACAATCTTAAGTCAATATTTTATTGTTTTTATTCGACGTATTAACATATTCAATAAAAAAATCTATAAATGAATGAGTTATTGATTGATCTGATTCCTGTGCGAAAACAATAGACTGAAAATATGGCCAAAACTCAGAACAAAATATCTTTAACTGTAAAAATAATAATTAAAACCTTATTTCTCAATATAACATTTTACTAAATAGTCTAAAGTAAGTAGAGTAGAGTCTTATACCCGTAATAAAAGTGTACTCAGCTTACGAGTTACGATTAATTTACGACTGAGCATAAAATGTTAGAAAACTTATCGCGACGCCATTAATTTTAGTTGGTTAGCCTTTATTTCTTGTGAATCATTAACCGTATTTTCCAAAGAGGAAGCAGGTTATTAAAAGTGCTATAAATTAAAATATAAGTTTCAATTAGTTCTTTGTTTAAAAATATAATTTATATTTTGTAAAAAAAAAGAAGTATTGAAGAAAATATTTTTTTACTATTTCATCTTATTGGTTTCAGATAACTATAGGAAAAGGTAGATTTTGTTATGATGTAGTGTAGCGTAAATTTGTGGATGGTTATCTCGGCAACTGTTCCTATACCTACTGTACCGGTAGGTACCTACTTTTTTTTATTAGAAATTCCTCCCTTCATATCCAAGGCCCCAGCAAGAGACCCTAGAGCAGCATGGACTAACTTTTATAAATACAGAGCACTTGGAATACATCTTATTTATTCTACAAATGCATCCATTTTATGAATACCAACAATAAAATCGGAGACAGTATTTGCACATAAACAGTAGCAATTAATTTTGCCAAGAGTTTTCTACGGTATTAAAATATTTTAATAGTGTAGACAGATTGCTGTCCATAAAAGCTTGGGCCGACGTTTATTCAAAACTAAGTGTTGGGGTTTATTCAGAAAAGCAATTTAGAAGATGAAAATCGTAAATTTGACTTTTAAAAATATCACTGCCACATTTTATTATCCTTTTTCAAATCTGTTTCTTTTTTAATCTGTCATTAATTTCAGATTTTTTTTGTTGTTGTTAAAATGTATATAAAATAAGAATTAAAAGTTTTTTTAAGGTTAAGAATAAATAAAGAGATATTTAGATAAATGTGGACCTTAGAAAGACAGCCTGCCTATACTTGGTGCCTGCGTTTTTGACTCCGTGTTTCTTTGTCGCAAAATTATTAGAAGACAAAAATGGAGAGCCATAAAAACCCTTCTACTGAACATGTTGGCTCTCAAAATATTAGGGAAAAAGGCGAATGCACGGTGCAGGAAAAGCAACAAAATTATTTGCCGGAATCATATTGATATGTGCCATAGCTTTATCTAAATGATTAAAATATTTCTATGATATTCATTATGATAATAATGATATAACAGCTAATCAAAACTCATGAGTCAACTTTACGTATGATTGATTATCTTTTCAGTACAAAAAAAGGATATTCTTTCTAGACTTAAAGGATTTTTAATTATTGCGAAGACTATTTAAAATAATTTGAAACGAATCTGCTTAGAAAGTAATTATTTAATAATACTATTGTATGTTTAGTTTCTTGTTTTATTTTTTTCAAACAATAACTCAAATCACAACTTATAATTTCCATCTAACAATTTTAGTGGGAATTAGATTCTTTGAATTTACAAATATTGGATTTAAATTATGAAGGAAATCCAATAAGACCCAAAATATGGATTGGGTGATCTAACAGCTAAAGGGCAAGGAAGACAAGGCCATTTAAATAAAACTTTATACTTGACATAACAATTCTATATATTATTTCGTATAAATTAATAAGACAATGATTTAAATAATTAGACCTTATTGGGTTTTCTTATTTAAGTTAATTCTAGAATTCATTAATTTATATCGATCAATATAGTACCATCAAAATATTGAACCGAAGCAACACATTACGAAATATTTTTAAAATAGTAGTTTAACAATCATGTTACCTAACAATTTCTATAAAATTGTTATTTATTTGAATTATTGGCTTAGGATTACTTATTTATTAAAAGGACAAACTTATACAATTTATTGATAGGTATACCCTTTTAAAATGTATTTTTAATAAGACATATTACAAATATATTAATAATCTTAATAAAACGAAAGGGTTATCCTACCATTCGAAGTAACTATAAAACAGATAAGCTTACAATATTCGCAGAATTTGAATTATTTAATCCTCGATTTTTGAACTGACACCGAACAAATCGTCATAAATTAATATATCCCTAAAACCCTAAAACGAGAGTACAGCCAAAGCTTTGTTTAAATATAGGATCCGCAAAAAAACCGAATCCGATCCGTCAACTGAAATATGAAATTCAAAAAATAACGCATTAAATAGTAGCAGTTTAGTTTATCGCTTGAGTGGAGTTACATTTTTTTTTCAGTTGGAGTATTAAGACAAGCGAGGTTAAATTTTTTTATTGATACAGTTGCAAGCTGTATATTTTTGCTCTGTAGGAATTTATCTCTTCCTGTCCGGCTAAGCCGCTTACGAAATCCGTTCCATACAATGTATTTTTATTTGTACGATATGCGTAAATAAATATTATGTTTGTTTAAATTGAAGCACTCTCTATTATTTCAGGTAAAATAAATGTACATGTTTTTAATATGAAATAAAATTAAATTTTAGAAAAATATCTAATTAACCGCCCCGTTTGTCGAGTGGTTAGCGCAGACGCCTAAAGTGTCACGGCGCAATGGGGCTCGGGTTCGCTTTCCGACAGAGACAGGCATTTATGTGATGAGCATAGATGTCTGTGTTTCTGGGTTTGGTCGTTTATTAAATATATTCTCAGTATTTATATGTGTATTTCTATGTATTTTTTTTTTTCTCTTTATTTAATAAGGAGGCTTTGGTCGCTTAGCGACTATGTCAGCCCCATTGTTACAAATGACAATCACTGTCCTCTTAATCTATATAATTTTATAAATAAACAATACACCTTAATCGCTAATTTGGAAGTAGGATTGGAGAGAATCAAATTACAAGTTCCCACACATCTAAAATGAACACTAAATTCTTCTTCTAAATCTCGGCGTTCAGCTCCGACCCGAGGACACTCCACTAAAGCGTGGTATACATCTTCTCGTGTGTTGCATAATGTACAATTAGGAGATTGTACAACTTTCATCATGGACCCAAACACATTCAATGGAACGTGCCCGGATCGAAGTCTTAAACTAGTAACCAACATTTGTCGACTTAAATTTGAATTATAGAACCAAGGTATCTTGGGAGGCTCGCTTTGAATTGTTTTATACCATATACCTTTTTCGACCGATCTTTTGTCAAAATATTCTTTCCAGTCGTCTAAGCACTTAACTTTAATATCTCTCAAAAAATCGGTAAAAAACGGTACATGGTTTACAGGTATACCATCTACAATTCCCATTTTTGCACCCGTATCTGCTAAATCATTACCCAACAAATTTATATGAGATGGAATCCATTGAAATTTAATACTTTTACCCCCTTTTTCTAAATTTAATAATGTTTGTAAAATATCATAAGCTACAGGTAACCCTCGTTTACCCGAGGTGCACCGAGCTATATGTTGTAGGGCACTTTTAGAATCACTAAGTACTAAAAATTTATTACCTTCGCACGAATTAATATAGGATAGACCTTCAAATATTGCAAACAGTTCCGCTCCTAAAATTGAAATGTTGTTATTTATTTTAAATTTTGCCGTTATATTTACTTGTGAATCATAAAATGAAGCCCCAATTCCATTAGCATCCTTAGACCCATCTGTATAAATTTGATAGCAATCAGAATATTTTCTTTTAATAGTTCTTAAAGAGTTTTTTAATAATTTGTCACAACTGTGAAATCTTTTGGATCCATGTACGTCGTCAAGGGACAGACACAACCGTGTCCTTATATCCACGTTTGAAACCCAGGTTGACAAAGAATACATTTCCAAAATTTTAGATTTTTTAACATTGACATCAGACAACTCATTAAATACAACAGAAAGTAAGGGTTTTCTTTTGTTATTCCAATAACGAGAATTCTCACACGTTGAAGCTAATTTTGAAATTATTGTTATGGAATCACCATTATCGACAGACTTAGATTTTAATAAAAATTTATGAGCCAAATAATTTCTTCGAAATAGTAATGGCGGAAGACATAGTTCTGATTCCATGACATGTATAGGACTACTTTTTAAAAAACCGCCTATAACTCTCATTGCTCGATTTTGAATCTTATCCAATTTCGCTAAATTGGTAAGAGAACTGGTATTTATTAAAAAACCTGCATAATCCAACCTACTTCTTATAATTGAGATATATAATTTCCTTAAATGCATAGGGTGAACACCCCAAGATGACCCAGCTAGTACACTAAAAATATTTAAGAACTTGTTTGACTTAATACTAATCTCTTTAATTTGTTTTCCCCATCTTAATGACTTATCTAACCAAATACCCAAATATTTAACTTCCTGTACATTTTCGAGATTGATACAATCAATAGAAATATTAACTTGCTGGTGTAATCGACGTCTCGAAAATAAACATAATTTGCTTTTTTTAGGTGATAATTCTAACCCTACATCTCCTAATATTTTGCATAAATCATTTATTGCATGTTGTAATAAAGATGTCATAAATCTTTGATTTTGTCCTGATACATATAACACAAAATCATCTGCATATTGTGAAATAAAAACCTCGTCAATATTTCTACAGATATCTAGAGTTGCGATGTTAAATAAAATTGGAGACATGGGATCTCCCTGTGCCAGACCCTTGCCAGTCCACCTAGTGATGGATTTATTTGTGCCTGATTCATATATCGTTATATGCCTTTCCTTCAAATACATCCAAATATATCTACATATAGATGCCCCAACTTGCAACTCGTCTAGTTTATTTGTAATCTTACCGATGTCTACATTATTATAGGCGTTATTCACGTCTACAAAACATCCCAATGTTTCCTGTTTAGTAGAAAATGTGTATGTAGTATGTGTTATCTAAAATGTGTGTGTAGTATGTGTTATCTAAATCAATGTGTGTAATTTGTCCTGATATTATTATTATTATTTTTATTATTATCTAAACAAATTGAAAGTTAATGAAGATATACCGTAGTAAAATAAAATATTTCTAATAATGTGTCTCCCAGAAACATATAATTATGTAACGTCTCTTCTTTTATTTTCTTCTTTTCTTCTCTTTTTTTATCCTTTTTAGTCATAGTGTTTTTGTATCGGGGGTTTTTATCTTTTAGTTATAGTAAATAGCCTTAAGTGTGTCCTGTTTTTTGAATAATAAAGATTAAATAAATAAATATCGCTTGTAATTTTTTACTGCATTGAACATCAAAGATCATTAAGTAAGTTTCAATATTGGTTAGATAATACATGTATTTATTGCTGTCATATATGATAAGGAACTATTCGAATAAAAAGTACTGCTGAAAATTCATTTTAAAAAACCGTTCTAATGTGCAAAATTCGTTGCAATGTGCTAAATCCGTTATGAAACTTTACATTACTTATTATTATATATATTTTTAACATTGCAAAAGGGTGTTCTGTTCCGTTAATAATTAAAAAAATGTTACTGTGCATGAAATTGCAACAAACACACTAAACACGTGGCGTTCAGTGAGAGAAATCGCAGGGGAAGGCTCGAGTCGACTGTAATGGAGCGCCATACACTATATACCAATGGTTTCTGGCTTAAATTCTTTAATAGCTTTCTCAGTAGCTCGTGCCGTCTTTCATCTGAAAAAATATATATGTTTTTTGTATGTTACAAATATTAATTTAATTTATATTCTAGAAATCTTTTTTAATGATTTATTACCGTAACTACTATAGACCTTACTGGTTTTTATACCTAAGTGACTGATATTTTATTTTTATTCAAAATATACTGAGATAACATTTATAACGTACCTGTAGTACCTACATATGATGCTGATTCTTTGGAATTTGATGACGTCATTGAATTTAAGTTTTAAAAACCATTAGGCTTATCTCAATTCATTACTTCATATAATAGTAATATACGAGAGATAGTCATTTAAGTTTCGTGCCTAAGCAAGAAAAATATGTTTTTTGCTCGAAAATGGATTTATTGGCTTGGTTGGCTAAGGTGTTTTAAAGTATTTTCCATTGTGAGTTACACATTTTTGCATTCTCGAAAACTACTTTCTATAGCATAAATGCAACTCCGAACGAGGTATCTCTCAAACACGCGTCTTAAGTTTTCAACTGCATCTTCTGGTATTGAAAAGCGCAATCCACGCAGTTGTCTATTAAAGCTCGGGAATAAAAAGGAGTTATAAGGTGCCAAATGGGTAGGGCAGATGGCTCAACAATACAAGGTTTCCTTTGTCAAATATTCAGTTTTTAGCTTCGATATGTGAGAGCTTGCATTGCCGTAAAATGGGATGATTCGTTTTCAGCGATTGGTTTTCCTAACCATTACTATATTCTACGATTATCTAAAGGCACAGTAGTAATGAATTACAAATGATTTTGGAAAACTTTCACGAAATTCAACGTTGAGCAAACTGTGGCCCCAAATGAATTTATTTTACCAGCATTTTAGAGTAATGTGAGATGTCGCTTTATCACTAAAAGTTAAACGAAGTGCATCGATACACTGTTGACGAGATAATCTACGTCGAAAATCGTAAAAAAACATCGCAACAAATTTTTTGCTTAGATGTAATTTTCATATGACTGTAAACATAATTTGTGGCGGTCGAATAGCAAAACGTGAGTACGTATACCATAAAAAAATATCAAACTTTCCATTAAAAATTTGACTGGAATTACATTGGTGTTACTATAGGCACGGAGCTTAAACGGCTGCCCGCGTATCCATTAAATAAATAGCCCATTATTGCCTGCATTAGTTCCTTACTTACTTGTACAAGTTATAATTTTGTCGGCCATATCGTTTTTTAACATCTCCAATTCTCTTATTATTAACTCCATTATTATAGACGGAAAAAACAGTATCATATAATTATATATCTCATGTACTAACTTTGTCACGATCAACATTTTGAATTGTAATAGTTTCTATAAAAAAAGTACTATGATCAATACACACATTTTATAAATAAAACATTTTCATAAAAATATATAACTTACGTATTTTTTAATCAATACCGCTACTTTAAATAATACAACAGTGATATTTATAAAACCAAGTGTCAGATGAACAAACATCTAAAATATAAGAAAACATAATAAAATGTGTATTATAATGAAATCTTCAGTATCATTAAATCTTAAAAGCTATACCTAATTATAGGACTGTTAATTTTTATAAGAAACAAAGAGAACAAGTCAAAATTTTTGTTTAGTTAAATTAATACTTATTTCCTCATTAAATATAAATGATTTTTAATAATAATATTGAACTTAAACCGTAAGTTTTGTTAAATTTTATAATTAAATTATAACTGTGACTCTTATGTTAACAAAATTTTATAATTTTATAGTAGGTATTTGGTTTTATAAAACTACACAAATGGTGCTCTGTAAAAAAACATTGGGTAGGATTATTAACACATATCTGTGATATCTATATAATACCATAGACCATAAAAGTGGTTGTGGTTATATCTTTAAAGCCGTCTATAGTTTCAAATCATAAAATTTCAAATGGATCAGTTTTTTAGTTTATCAAATAAACATAACAAAATATTACCATCGGCTTCACGGCCCAATCTGTTTTTGTTAGGAAATCAAATTTTTTGTAATACATCTTCACATATTTTCTCCAAGAAAATGTAGCTGTGGTATTCAAGGCCTCTGTGCATATTATTTTGCATAGAAATTACTTTCTTAAGTATAGTAAGAATAGTACCAATAAGATAGGAAGTCTTCCCAATTCATTACAAACACTCAAAATAATTATAAACATGTAATCCAATAGAAACTCCGTACACGTATCAAATTTCATATAAAAATAAATTAAGAAAAAATATATATGTAACACTAGTACAATTATAACATACGTCATTGTTGCAGAAATTATTTTGGGATAATTTTTTTTGGAATACGATATGTCATCAATCATAACATCAGATTGGCAATATTCTAAAAGATAAATATTTCCTGTTCTTAGCGCAATAATAAAGTAAGTTGTGTATTCCAAGGCTCTTAAGCTTTGGATAAATGACCCATATTTTAATATTCTGCAACGTATTCCCATGTATATGAAGAAAGCACGTTACAATGGATTTCATCAATACCATCTTCCAAGTTTTACAGTTTTTATCAATAACATTATGATAAAAACCAAATAACATTCTTAATTTCAAAAATGGTTTGACGTTTAAATAAAATTCACGTTGATTATTCATGTCCACTAAAATGACGTTATATATTTGCCACGACTAAACTATAACAAACACATAAACATACAAAATATAATTAATTAACTGAAAAGGTTAGTATATTACTTACATTAGTTATATTACTTTCATACATTGTAAGCATATTGATATGATCTCAACATTTTTAGATATAATTATAGTGTATCTAATTTGTAGTCATAAATTATAACCAATATGTTTGAATTTGTCTTTGAAAACGTATAAGGTATTAAAAGGTGGAAAAAATATATTGTCCATCTATTTTTTTTTGAGTCAAGTATATTTTTTGCTTTTTTATCATATTCATTGACATGCCTTTTGTACTAATGTTGAAAGTTCTAATGCTTCCGTTCTTTTATCTCTTTCCGTTACATATTAAAGTGACGTTTAAATATCACAGACCAATTTTTGGTACAAGTATTTTTTTGTCAGAAAAGCCGACATAACTTGATTTTTATAGGCCTATTTTATCTGTTAAGCATAGAGGCATTTTTTTCTAATCTTGCCTAAGGTTCCGACATCAGATATCTTATGATTATTCGCCAATTTTTGTACCAAAATAACACTAGTATAAAAAGTTATAGTTGTTTAATTAAATTATTTCTTTAATAAATCTGATATTCTCTATAGTCTATCATTATTTCAATAATCATATTATACTTACTTTAAACCTGTACGAAAATACTTTTTATTGGCGCAATATTTCCAGAATTTGATGAGTTACTCGTGTTGCATCATAATCAAACGCCATGAGCTCATAGCAATTTTTTTTAATTATCATAAGTATTATAGTACCTAGGTTCGATTCATTGTATCATATATTCAATATTTCTGTCTTTCGAAAGATAAGCTATCCTATGAACATACGTTATACTTTAAGTGTCTAAATGGTATACAAGTAAAAAATAAATAAATAAATGTACACATTATAAAACAATAATTCATACTCACATTACAAAACAGTAATTCATATAAACATATGCAGGTTGTCATATTCACACTGAGATGAAAGATTCAGTCTCCGTCTTGACGTAGCATGACATGAAAACCGAGTACATCTCCACATAAAGCCTTATCAGTATGATAAATGTGACAAGTGTGGTAAGTGATTCAGTAAGAAATAATGTAAGATGTTCATAGAAATAGGAAAAAATAGTACCATCTTCTATATTATTTATAAACATTGAAATTAAGTGGTAAGATAAAACCTTTATAACAGTGCTAACATTAAAACCATTCTAACTTAAACATGACCTTGACCTTGAAATTTTCCAAAAAGACAGTAGAAAGTGTAGATTTTTAATTATCTTTATTATTATTATTATTATTTCCAAGCTATACATAATTTCCACATTATAATTTATTCAATTTATATATTGTAAAGTCAAAATATACATATATTTTTGTCATAAAAATAACTAACGTATAACAAACCGAATGCATTCACCAAATTTGAGAGATTTGAGTCAGATATCTACTATCGGAAAAGAGTCATTACGTCTATTGGACATATTTTAAAACTAGGCATCTGAAATCCATTTAGGTCAAAATGTTATTATCACTTAGTAAGTTGGAAATATTGAGATAGTAAAGTAGGAGACACCTCAACAAACCATTTTCAAAACAAATAATTTCTAAACAAAACATTAAATTTCAAATACCTCCTATAGAAAAAGACGTCTAAAAAGAATAAAAATAATATTACTATGTACTTATTGTAGTTGGTACGTCGGACGACCGCTAATAATAATAATAACAGGACAAATTACACACATTGATCTAACCCCTAAGTAAGCAAATTATTTGCTTGTGTTAAGGGTGTTAGACAACGATACAAATACATAGAAATACACATATAAAATACTGAGAATATATTTAATAAATGACCAAACCCAGAAACACAGACATCTATGCTCATCACATAAATGCCTGTCTCTGCCGGGAATCGAACCCGAGCCCCATCACGCCGTGACACGTTAGGCGTCTGCGCTAACCACTCGACCAACGGGACGATGGTATCTATTTTACGAAATTAATCATTGAGGACTTAGACTATACGATTCGATATCGTAATTTCTTTATCAGCCTTGGTAACTTTCTCGCATTTTAATTTCTTTCCTTATTAAGTGACGCAACTAATTCGATATTTAGAGGTGTTTTTGTATCGGGGTTTTTTTTCTGCTTTTTAAAGTTATGTTACTGGTTTCTTTATTGTACTAAATGCACCCACGGACACACAATTTTTCAGTTGTTTAAGTAATTCTATCAATCTATCCTAATATTATCCTTATATTAAGAGGAAAGATTTCTTTGAATTGAATAGGCTCCGAAACTAATGGAACGATTAAAAAAAAAAAATAGAATTCTATATTATCCCTCTGATGAACATAGGTTATATTTAATACGAGAAAATATAAGGATCCGCATAAAAAATCGACAATGCAATAAATTAGAAATGTATTAAGTAACATGATTCAAGACTTTTTCATATAGATATACGAATATTAATAAATATAAACATTTAGAGTTAAAATGATTTACAATTACTAATAACACTTTGATAAAGGGATTTACATTATCACTAGCTGTAGCCCGTGACTTTTTATGACTATGATCATACGCCCTATAAATATATTTATTACAATCCACGTGGATGCAGTCACGGGCAACAGCTATCAATAATAAAGTAATTTACCTAAGTAAATAAGTGTAAAAAACTTTTGGCATACATAACAAGGATTTTTTTCCTACATAGCGCGGGCGAAGCTGCTGGGAACAGCTAATTATGGCATAAGAACCTTTCACCATTAAAACGTCAATATCATGGAGGCAACTGTTTCTATTTCGAGTAATGATAGCTAAAAGCCATCTCGACAAACATAGCTTTTGATTAAAAAAACCGCATTAAAATACGGCCACGCGTTTGGGCAGATTACCACAGACAGACACATAGAACACAGATACACAGATCGACAAGTCAACCTTATTACACCCTTCTTTTTAGTGGGGGATTAAAATATACAATTATGGAAGGACAGAAGTTTTTTTTATCATAGAAGCTAATGTTTGATATTCAAAATAATGTTTTTTTTAATGTATGAAAACAGCCAGTAATAGAATTTATTGCTTGACCAGATATAATATGGTGAAAATCATTAATTTTCAAAATCTAAATAGTTTTGGATCATAACTATCACTAAGAAAGCACATTAAAAAAACATAATTAGGATCAGACTAAATTTTAACATCAATTATTATTAATGTTTCTCTACCTATTATATCTCATAAACGCCTCAGTCAGTCAGCTTTAATTTTTTAGTTTAGCAAATAACTTTTGGTATTTAAAATATAGTTTCAAACAAGAACAAGAATAACCTTTGAACTTACTAGAAAATTCAACTATTCCGTTTTACTTTTCGATAACACAATGTTTCGTTGCTTACAAAGGATAGACACAGCTCTAAATAACGAGAATAACTTTTGAAACAAAATAAATAAAAGACTTCTTTTAAAAATTCTTTCATTCTGTTCTTTACATTCTAAGCATTGATGTCTCTTATACTTTTTCAATATTAAAGGTACATTGATTTCTTGTTACTGTTTTATAATATGATCAGTAAACATTAAACTGTTAGGTAAAAATAATTATTGAATAAGTTTCAGTGTCTTTTACAACAAACAAAGTTGCCTCAGTTTAATATCAATATGTTCAATATTCGCCTTAAATCTTCTACTTTCTTATTATGTTTATTTGAATCATTTTTATTTTCCATAATAACTTATAATGTTTTTTTAAACAGTTTTAAAACTTGTTATCTAATCCAGTTTTGTGACACAGACGTCCATTTTGCCAAAAAAAAAAACATTTTATATAAACAATTGAATATTAAATTACTTTATCTATATTAATTAAGTGCAATTATCTCATTTAGTATTAAAAAATACCACATTACTATAGTGCTATTGTTTGTACTTTGTCTTCGTGCTTAATTTAAGAAGAACAAAGAAATATACTGAGCTGTCAACCAACGGATGTCGAATTCAAATTTCTTCAATCTCGGGGAGTATTTTGTTTTACTTTTACACACACACTTACATTAAACTACCAACGACTCATTTTATAGTGAGTTACGTCCATCCACACACTCTGGCACCGTTATTGACTATCTTTACTTGACTAATTGGAAGTAAAGTTAAAGAGAAAACCATTGGCCTCATACAGATCAGATACGGTAGCTCAGTTGGTAGAGCGACGGGACGGTTTCCCAGTAGTCGCGGGTTCGAAACCCTGCCCGTATCGGTTTATTTATTTTTTTTTTTTCATTCCATATTTATGTAAATGTATCTCTATTTTACCTGCTTTAAGTAAAATCTTCGAAAAAAATATTCTAAACCAAATGTCAGAATTTGTTTATAGCAATGAAATCATGCATAGCGAAAAATATGGTTTCACCAAAGGCAAATCAATAACTGATGCGGGTGCCGCGGTTCTTAAGCACATTTACGACGCATGGGAAAAGTCACAGAATGCAATTGGAGTGTTTTGTTATTTATCAAAAGCCTTTAATTGCGTGGCCCATCAATCATTACTTTGCAAACTTAATCACTATGGTGTGCATAGTGCTGCGCTTGATCTTATTGCCTCTTACTTGAATCAAAGAGTTCAGACGGTTGACGTAAATAATTGTAAATCGATTGGATCTCACCTAAAAATGGGTGTTCCACAAGGATCTATTCTAGGCCCTTTCTTATTTTTACTCTATATTAATGATTTGCCTTATTACGTAAAAGGACTATGTGACATTGTACTTTTTGCTGATGATACCTCACTTATTTTTAAAGTTGATCGTAATAAAGCTAATTTTGACAAAGTTAACTGTGCTCTGTCACGTGATCTTCATTGGTTTGAAATTAATAATTTGGTATTAAATACTAAGATAAAAATATAAATGCATGGAATTTACACTTCCATGAAAAAAGTCAAGATTGTAGTTTATTCCCTAACAATGAAGTGTTAGAACTGATTGACTCGACAACTTTCTTATGTATAACTTTAGATAAAAAGCTCCAGTGGAACCCCCATCTCTCGACACTCGCAAGCAAACTTAGCTCAGCCGTCTTTGCAATTAAAAAGTAAGACAGTTAACAGACGTTAATACGGCTCTACTCGTTTATTTTAGTTATTTTCACAGTATATTGTCTTACGGTATCTTACTGTGGGGCAGCGCTGCGGAAATTAATTCTATATTTATTTAAAAAAAACGAGTTATACGGCCTATTAATACATAAAATACATTTTTAATAACTTACTATATATACGCCAAAATTTAAATAACTATAATAAAAACAGCGACAGACATACGATCAATACAAGAAATAAAAATAGGCACGTAACGCCTAAATTTCGACTTCAAAAAGTTAAGAAATCCTTTATGGGCTTGAGTATACGCATTTATAATATAGTTCCACAAGACATCTTAGATCTTCCTTTTCTTGGTTTTAAATCTAAAACTAAAAGTATATTATTAAATAAATCTTACTATAACATTCAAGAGTTTTTGGTTGATCGAAATGTGTGGAACTTGGGTCATTGACTGATTTGCAGGGTTGATAATATAATGTATCAGTCAAACATGGTTAAATTTCATTTAAAAAGAGCAACTGTTGAGTTTCTGGCCAGCTCTTCTCAGCAGAACAGCATTCCAAGCTGGAGGTAGCTTACTCACATACTGACTATACTGACCAATTTAATTTAATGTAATTCAAAAGTGCGTGTAAATGCCTACTTGAATAAAGACATTTTGAATTTTGAATTGCCAATATTAATGGCAAACGATTGTATTTATTAATTTCAAACGATTGCAATTATTAATTTCAAACGATTGCCATTATTAGTTGCAAACGATTGTCATTATTAATTGCAAACGATTGCCATTATTAATTGCAAACGATTGCCTTTGGACCGCCCCATTGGACGAGTTGTTAGAGCAGACGCCTAACGTATAGCGACTCAGTGGGGCTCGGGTTTGATGCCCCACAGGGACAGATATGTATGTGATGAGTCTGTATTTCTGGATTTGGTCGTTTATTAAATATATTCTCGGTATTTATATTATGTGTATTTATATGCATTTGTATCGTTGTAACACCCTTAACACAAGCAAAAATAAATTGCTTACATAGGGGTTGGAATAATTGGATCAATGTGTGGAATTTGTCTTGTGATATTATATTATTTTTATTAATAATAAAGTTATTTCAAAAAATATGTAGTGTATATAAGTCATACTAACGCAGATATATTGATGATAGACGTAGTTAATATGAATTATTAATGAGCTAAGATCGTCGCAGTAGTGATAGAAGAGAGGACAATCAGCGCGAAGCACTTAGCGCTGCGGTGAGGCTTGTCATCTCAGCGAGTCATTCAGATCCTAGACCTAGTTACTAGAAGTAGCTTGCCTTAGCAAAACATTGAACCTAACAAGTGTTATTTTATTTTTATAATTATTTATGAAGTTTCGTGAATAATATTATGCTCCTTATACAAATATTTGATAATATTATAGATATATTTTTGTTAAGTAAAATTCAAATAAAATGTAGTATATAATAACTAATGTTGATGTTGATGTGTTAGTAGAGAGAGCATAAAAAAATAAGGTAGTTTTAAATTTTTTGTTTATCACATATGTGACAATACAACTGCATTAGCCGCCTATTGCAAATCATTCTTTAAAAACTTCTTCTTGTCTATAAGTTGTATGTACATGAAATATTTGATATCTGACACATTATACAAAAATAATAATGGTTGTTATAATATATTCTGAGGAAAAACCTATGAATAAATCTAGTCTTATTATTTTATGAACCCGTGATTCTTACTTGAATGAGATCCGAAGCGTAAGTGGTCATTAACTTCAAGAACCTGGTTGGCATAGTAATTTAAAGTAGTATACCTTACATACAATAATAGAATGACAAGAGTGGAAGTCTTTTGTGTTTTTACTGAAATCCGTTTAAAGTATAAACTCTCGCTAAATTTTTTTTTGTCCCTATTATGACGTCTCTTGAGTTGGAGACTAATTTATTCACCGCTTTTATAATTTTTGGCCCTTGTTTGTTGGCAAATACTATATTATTCTTCGTGATAACAACTTCACAAGGCAATGTTTGTTAGCGTTAATCTAAGCATGACAGTGCTTAAATTTGAGGTTAATTAAATACATTAGATTTTTTTATGAAGGTTTATAATACGTCTTGAATTAGGTTGGTATCAGAGCTTCAGCCAAAAACCAAAAACTCACTTTAATAATTTAAAAATACGAAAAGAATACCTGAGAACTTCGTATCGTTAGAGGGATTCTTTTTCAAATGCTTTCTTTTTTAATTTTTAATTAACAAAATAAATGAAATTAAAAAATATGAAATAAAACAAGCACTTTTTTTATTGAAGACGGATACTTTTTTCTTATTATTTTTGATATTTTCTACTTTGAGGAAACAGTTTCTTATCCAGGGACAAACTATAATAGTTTTTCATTAAATATTTGTGTGATATTATGACAAATTGGTGATTTTTGTATTTCATAGTTCCGTATTTCTTATATGGGTTAATTTGCCTTTACGTTTACTTTTAATATTTTATATTGATTTTCACTTACATTCTCAATAATGAAAATCTTTTAAATAATTAAACACAATTTACACAAATTAACGTGAATAAATTATGTATATTTACACATATTTAGTATATTTTACGCAAAATATATAATTATTAACGCAGTATATAAATACACACAAAAAAATAGTAGAGTCTTTTAATAAGAAACCTTCTGCCGTAAATCGAACATAACCTTAAGAACAAAAGGATTTTTAATGGGTCGTTAATTTAAGTACATTAAAATAGTATGCGTCAATAGAATTCGAAAGCTTTGAAATTATCTGGAATTTTTATGTTTCTGAGTTAACCTTTTTAAAATTGCTTTCTACAGAATTGTATATCGATAACCATTTTAAGGTTTCGACCTAATATAATTGCAAAAGCTGAACAATATATTTAAAATATCTAGTAATAACATAAATAATATCAATAACATCATAAAAAAAAATTAACAACACTTCCTAACTTACAAAACTGACTTCTGACTGACAGAGCGTCATTAGCGTTTAGAAAACAAGTTTCTAAATAGCTTTAAAATAGCATAGTGTTATTTATAATAATTTAATTGGAAAATACATTTGAATTTACATGTTTTAGTTCATAAGTTTCAACAGTAGCGCCACCTACACAATTAATTATGGAATGTTATTTAGTATTTACTGTTAAATGTTTTAAGAATTAGAAGCATAGGATAATTTAAGATAATGTTTAATATTTTATTAATTATTAGAACTTATTATAAGGTATAAATGTTAGCATCTGTAAGTTGGTTATGAAATTGTAAATTACCCTCACCTAAATATTATAGTGTTAAAATATTATAAAACGAGTTGTAAGGGCTGCTCTCGCAAGTTGCAAGTACTGTGTATTACTGAAAAAAGTCTTAATCTTAAAATAGATAATTATGGACTTTAGTAGTAGTAAGTATGGCTTCTTTTGTACTTTAAGAATTTAAATATATTACATAACATAATTCTGCAATAAAGAAAATCCTTTCAATCTATGATAATAATTATAAAAACAACAACGTCATATATCTTTTTGGACAACTAGAATAACAATCTAGTTATAACATAAATAAAAACAAATCAATTGAAATCAATGTAATAACATAAATTCTAGTACAAAGAGCAATAGAGAAGCTGTGTAGTAGTTTCGAAACTTTGTTCATTATATTTAATTTACTAACTACTTTGAAATTTTGTACAAAAAATTACATCAATTTGGTAGGGGTACTGTTGAATGTATAACAGAATCAACAAAGTTAATATAAATGTCTGGATTATCCATAGTCTCAAAATTAGTTGAAAAGATGTATGTTCTAGCAGGTAATATGGTAATTTATTTCATTGCTTATGATTTCAATGATATTTTACAACCTTTTACTTAATAAAATAAAATGTCTTAAATTTTCTTTACCTAATGTTTCGCAAATAAGTTACAATATTACTATAGACAATAACGTAATTAAGATTATTAATTTTACCCCGTTTTAAGGGATTTTAGAATCAGAATTACACAGGGCAACTCATAGCAACATTCTAGCCAAACTTTCAAATTCACCTCCTTATGAAGTTACAGTATTGTCAGACAACTAACACATGTCGTTAAAGGTAAATTGGTTTACTTTCCATAATACTACGTACGTATTACGGTATTCATAAGTATCAAGGGCAGAAGTATAATCTATTTTCATTATACTAAAGAGAGCAGTTTCTGCTACATCTAACATAGAACCTCGGAAGTCTCTAAAGTAAACAGTTAACAAATACTATAAAATTTGAGTTGCAACGTATACCTATTTATTTCTTTTTTTTAATTCCTTATTTATGTGTCCGCATTATCTCTGATATAAAACATTTTTTTCTTCAATTTCGTCAACAAAAAATACTCCTTTAAGATATTACTATATATACGATGATATAATATTTTCATGTTGTCGTATTATCTCTAGTTGTCAGACATACATCTCCTTTGGAGATAGAGGAATTAACTTATTATTAAATAATTAATTTATAATTTAAAATATTTTAAGTGTTAAACCTTAATAATAGTTTAAAGTTATTTATTTATATTGGTAAATTAAAAGTCTCGTTAATAAATGTCAACTTGTATTAATTTTTTCAAAGGGTTAATGTTTACAAAAGGTAATAAAGAACGTCCTCTCTTGGAAACTCAATAAAACCTTGTCTGTGAGCTCTCGAGGCCTGGATATTAAACGTTTTCTATTTTCAGTCGATGTAATATGGCTTTCTTAAACACAAGTTGAACAAACAATAAAGGTAAAACTTTTAGAAGTAGTTCTTTCATAATAAACTAAAAAGTATAATGTTTATATATTTTATTTTCCAAATAAAATTTTGTTCCTAAAATGATGGCAAGAAATTCAATAAATTTTCAATAAATTTGATATGTAACTACTTATGATTAGTAATCATTTTAAAACACTAGCGACTAGTAAAGAGATTACAAGTCGTTTGTTGTGAGTAATAAATATACCAATATGCAAAGTCCAAGCCGCCTACGAGCTTTGAAAGAAGGGGGTTCCACTGGAGCTTTCTGTCTAAAGTAATACCTTTTTTTTTTTTAACGTTAGGAATCCTCACGGATACACACCTCCATCAAGGGGATGATGGAGGTGGTTATGTGAGACTCCTACTCACTAAACCTGACGGTTGCCGTCGCCGTCATAATGGGACACCACGGGATCGCTTTCGCACTCACCGCGATGCTCCGACGTGATCCACGGAGAGGGCACCCCGCAACGAGTAGCACCTATCCCTTTTTCGCAGAAAAAGTTTTTTCCTAGTCATACCTAAGAAAATTGTTGAGTTAGTCAGTTCTAACACTTCATGGTTAAGGAGCAAACTATATATAAACCTACCCTCCAATTATAGAAAAGTTAATATATAATGTTGACCTTTTACAGCAGGAAGTGTAAATTCCATGCGTTTAGTTTTCTTAGTATTTAAGACCAAATTATTTATTTCGAACCAAATCAGAACACTATTTACTTCGCCATAATTAGCCCTACCAAGCTCAACTTTAAAAATAAAGCGAGGTAGCATTAGCAAAAATTAAAAACAAAACTGGAATTTGAATCGATTTTTATAGAAATTTAATTAAATTTATATTTGTTATTATGTTATTTTAACGGTATTATTTTTTTTTCCAGGTATGATGACTATTATAAAATAGATCGGGAAAATTCGAAGCGACTTGCTAAGTCGTTCAAGCTAGAAAAAATGGTTTGTAGTTTCATAACATATTCATAATTATTTAAGCCTAATTAATTATATTAAATTAAATTAATTATTTAATGTTATAAGGAATAATATTAATATTTTTACAAACATTATTTTAATGGTCTGTAAAATATGATATGAATAAAATACGCGTTCTTTTTAATATTTTTAATCATAAATTGACAATAAAATCGAAGTTGAATTCATTGATATTCAGTCTTGCTTCTTGGTAATGGAGCTGAAGAAGAATTCCACGACCGCATTATATACCTTTGGGAATATTAATTTATCACGCTTCTTAATAATTTTTCAGATGATTATTTGTGATCAATGTTTTAGTAATTTTAGTGCCTATAGCTATATCCCACAAAATATATGTTAAAATTATATAATAATAAGAAACAGAATAAATCTTCGATAATGCCAAAACAAGCCAGCCATTTAAAATGATAACAGTATAATTACTGTTTATTACTGTTCAACCTCCCCTTAATAGGTTACAATGAGAAAAACAACAGTAAAAATAACTATAAAAGAAATATGACATCGTAGCCAGTTTTAATTTTAAGACTGTTTGTTTTACCAAAACCAAGTTGCCTTAGAAACAAAATATATTTTTTAGTTTCACTTGAATATTATTTAAAAATTGCTTCTCCTTACTAATTACAGCGACAAATGCAAGAAATAACCGTTTTATATTTTAAAACTAAAATGTATTTGAATAATCAAGTCGTGTTTCATTCACACACACACACACACACATTCGCTTCATTATAATATTTTAAAGTTTGCCTAAGAAATGAAGCAAATGTGTATTTTATAATTCATATCTTTATATTGTACTAATATAATATGTATTAATAATAACAATAATAATAACATACAATGAGCGCAATATATTTATTTGCAATAGGTACTAGTTTAAACATATTATATTATATATATAACTTGGGGATTATTAAGAGGAATAAATTCATTAGCAACACTAGTTTAAACGTTTTCCTTGAGGATTATTAAGAGGAATAAATTCATTTGCAATACTATTTTAAATATATTCCTTGGGGATTATTAAATAGACTGTTACAGATCTAGATAAACTTAATAGACTTACACGAACTACCTGAAATAAGAACAAGATACAGCACATTCAACCCGCAATAGAAAGATTTAATCTTTAAAGAAACCTGGGATAGGGAAGGCAAGAGATAGGGAATTCATAAACATCAACATGAATACATACATATATACATAAACAGCTTAATCTTATATGATCTTACATAACACAGAAGATATAGTTGCAGATGACCAGAAAATCAACAATTGGAAACAAAAATCATTACATGGAAAACACTCTAATCAACAGAAACGAACACATTGACAAAGAAGCATCACATACATGGTTACTGTAAATGTTTCCAAAGAACAAGTCTTTATGGTACATATCCAAGATCAAATTATAAATACAAAAATTACTAAACACTAAAACCAAAATATTTAATTAAGGATCCCACTATAGTGTCAAATAAATATAAGTTATGCAATACAAACCAAGAGACAATTGAACATCACAGGAGCTTTCTATCTTTATCAATTAAACAGTACATAGAAAGATATAATAACGTAGCCAAGCAATTACATTTAATATTTGCAGTATTAAAAAATTTTGTATTTATTAAAATGCAATATTATGATTTTCATGCAACACGAATAAATTTAAAAAAGATTTTGTTAAATTTTACCAACTCCATTGTAGGTTAGTTTAACTATAAGTACTTATTTAAGTAATGTCAAAATGATATAAAATGTACAGCATGCCAGCGTTGTTTAAAGTTCAATGTGACCCTTGGGAAATCTTCCTGTCACTCTACCAACTGAGCTACCACATCGCTACTGACCTGGATATATGTAGTATTTTAGATATTATCGTTTCCATCGGAACGAGTGGTACCTATTATGCTACTTTACAAAAAATCCTAACCAATCTTTTTAACTTTTCAGTATAGAATAACATTGAAGAGATACAGCAAAAATGTATTTTTAATATATTTGAAACATCTAAAAATATGTATGGTCAGGATATGCTTAATTAAATTTTAAATAAATATATATGGAAAGTACGAAGATATATATAATTAAACGAAAATTGTGAAACATTTAAAAGACCTTACAAATTAAAACATTCAAGCGCGTAATAAATTCCACTCCGTTCAACATTACATTTAATCCCGTTATCAATACAAAACACATATATATATAGATATATAGTACATAGAGTATTGTAATTATTAGACCAATCAAGTTTTTGTTTTTAGTAGCCGCTTTCGTGACTTTAACCTCAAATTATATAAACGAATTCTAATATGAAACCTGAACACCAGAGCCGGGGTCTTTCATATTTTTTATTATATAACCTAGTTTTAATAATGTTTATCAGAAATATTTTGAAAAATATATTTTAGAAGTATAACAATAAAATAATTTATCAATGGTCAACGGTTCTTATAAGTTCGTAAGAAACTAACATTTTTGTCATTATTAATTGGTAAGTTGAAGTAAAAGAGTTCAGAGGGATAGGTAAGTTAAAGTTTTAGGACAACTGCATACGTAAAATTACATTTCCCTAGATAACCTCATAATTTACCTGTGAAATTTGAACAGTAATTGATATTTTGTTTGAATAATCACAGGGTCTAATCACAGACGAATATGATTAAATACAACTATCAATAAAATGGTCCGAGAAGAAAACACATACCTACACATTATACTAAATATATTTTTTATGTTACAGTAATAGAAGTGTAACTATTAAACAAATCAAATTATTCGCCAATCAAAAGCTGCTACTGCTGGAAAATGCCTCTACAATTTGAATGGATTGTTCAGTTGACAAGTTTCACCGCAGCGCTCGATTACTTCGTTCGTGCTGATTGTACTCTACATTTTCACTATCTCCTATACCGCAAGAGTTAATACAGATTTATTAACTCTACTTCAAATTAATTACAGCTTCCGATATTTTCCTCAAATGGATCGGAAATGTATTCCATAAAAAATCTTAAAATAACTATACATTCAAATCAAAAGAACATTATCCTATGTTTTAAAGGTAACAAAATTATATTCCAAGTTAGTAGTTATATGTTTATAAAATTAACTATAATAATAATAATAATAATATCAGGACAAATTACACATATTGATCTAACCCCTAAGTAAGCAAATTATTTGCTTGTGTTAAGGGTGTTAGACAACGATACAAATACATAGAAATACACATATAAATACTGAGAATATATTTAATAAACGACCAAACCCAGAAACACAGACATCTAAGCTCATCACATAAATGCCTGTCTCCGCCGGGAATCGAACCCGAGCCCCATTGCGCCGTGACACGTTAGGCGTCTACGCTAACCACTCGACCAACGGGGCGGTTATACTATTTATATATATTAACTACGGTTATATATTAACTATTTCTTCGACTTAATTAGTTAATGAACTCGCAGTAGTATATCTTGTAACAAAATAGTTTATTAAAAATTCTGTTATATCTAAAACAATAACTATAATTATGTTAATATATAGAGACTATACTTTTATGATTTATTAACAAGTTTGAATGCCTATAAAATAGGTGAATTATTTACTACAGCAATGTCTAATGAAATCAGCATCCATTTGAGCTCTATGCTCTGAATACACTTTTATAGAAAACTGCTACCTTCTAGGGATAAATCATTACTAGTCAAATACAATGCTTTGTTATTATCACACACCTTTTTATTATAAAAATAAGGTGGTATGAAGGGCTTGAGATATTATAATTAATAAAATAATGTTTGAAATAAAAAAAAAATTTGAATTGCTTAATAATAAACAGCAATAATTTGATCAAATAAATAATTAATTAAAGTCAAAATATTAACTTATTAGATCATACGTCGTTAATTACACATTAGCAAATATTTAATTAATACTTTTGAATTTCAATAAATGTTCATCGCGGCGACATATATATGTAATTAATAATTTTCCTTTAAATAAATATAAATAAATATGGAGGTGTGAATATACCTTTAAGGAGTTGCCTGAGTAAGGTAATAAAAAAGCGTGGTTAAATAAAAGATAATTAATTTATGTAAGTTTGATTAAATTCGGTGTATTTTATAGTTAAATCTCACTTACAATGTGAGTTAATACAATGTGTATGATTCATACACATACAATGTTAGCATCGATTTCCTCCGTCATGATAGTATTCGTTGAAAATTACTATTGCATTTTGAAATTGTTTATTTATTATTTCCTTGCACTACTCACACAATGGTTTATAGCCAGGCTATTTGCTCACGAACCAAACTACAATATCCTTTACTGGCTGCCTTTATTACAATTTCTGGACGTAATATAAGAAATAATAGTCGGTTGGTGTTACATATAATTCATTGAAACTGCAAAAACTAACTTAATATTATAAAATATTATTCAAAACAACAATTTTAAGATATGTATACGAGATGTTAAGACTGCCTTTCAAAAGAAATTCATTTTTACTTTAATTTACATATATAGTGATTATTGGATTTGCCGCCAAGTCTTCTATTTAGCATGAGGTTACACTCTTTGTAAAGTTCTTTCGTATCATGTTAACACTAAAACAATTTAAGTTTTATAGATAAGTAAAATATAAATTATTCTTAATAATTTTTTTTATAAACCATAAAACTTTTTTCGTTTCAAGTAATAATACTTAATGCATCATTGATACGAAACTACAACTATTTACGAGTTTCTAGTGTTTAAATACTTAAGTATACTTCCCATACAAATAGGTGCAATAGATTTACTTGTATACTACAAAATCAATTTGTATTTTTTCTTTTAAACCACCACTAGTTTAATCTCTTAGCGAAAGTCTAGTCTCAAAAAGTCTCGAAAGTTGGTTTATCTCTTCAATCGTTTTGTATGATTCGAGGTACTAAAAAAGTGTGTTTCCCGAAATATTTGCATTCCTTTTAATTGTTAAACTTATAACATTTCGTGGTACACCTTAATTAAATCAGACCGACAAACCTAAATCAGACAGATATCCAATTTTAATTTTTTCAAGTTATATATCGTATACTTGAATAATATAACGTCATAGTGTCTTTTATGTCAGGTCTAATGATTCAAATTGGTTCATTCTACAATAATAAAATAAAATATAATAATAAAATAATAATTATTTTTAGAAGTATTTTTACTACTATGCTAAATTCAGACCTTAATCCATATTTTAAGATGATAAAATCAACTAGTGTAGCTACCATTCCTAAAAAATATATGACGACGGTTACTATAAATAATAGCGAAACAAGTCATTAATTATTATATTTTGTAAAGTATTTTAATTGAATAAAGAATGTGTTAGTCATATTTATTTATAATAATTTAAATGGTAAATACATTGGAATTTACATGTTTTAGTTCATAAGTTTGAACAGTAGCGCCACCTACATAATTAATTATGGAATATTATTTAATATTTACTGTTAAATGTTTTAAGAATTAGAAGCATAGAATATTTTAACATAATGTTTAATCTTTTATTAATTATTAGAACTTATTATAAGGTATAAATAATATCATCTGTAAGTTGGTTATAAAATTGTAAATTACCCTCTCCTAAATATTATAGTGTTAAAATATTATAAAACGAGTTGTAAGGGCTGCTCTCGCCCATTCTATTACAAATGGTTGGATATTAAACATTGAAGTGCAAGTACTGTGTATTACTAAAACAAGTCTTAACAAGTCAGAAGTGTTCGACCGCTGTAGTATTACGCGCCACGTGTCGATATACACCGTTCGCAAGATATCCTGTTCAAAAATGCTGATGAAGATGATGTGCTGCCACTGCCGTTGAAAAGCCACGAAAATAAGAGACGACGTTAAAGTTACGTCTAAGAATGCTGATGAAGATGGAGTGCTGCCACTGCCGTTGAAAAGCCACGAAAATAAGAGACGACGTTAAAGTTAGTATTTGGGCCTTCTCCGAGTGCTGCTGTAGTTACCTCAAGCGACAAGGAGTCGTAGATTTAAAATGATATTGCAAAGTCTTTGGTGAAGACGTACGTCGGAGATGGAAAACTCTATACTACTACTTGACTGCTAATCTGGAAGGGAATTCGTTGCTATGTTATGAAAATCAACAACATATCAACATCTACTGGAAGAAGCGGTCAACCAAGTACTTTCTTCCTGATCGCGGGATGGCAGTGCAAGCAAGCAGCACTATACAACGATGGACCTGAATACAACGACAAGGTGACAGACAAAACTTTATTATAAGAAACTAGCCCTAGAAAAGTTTTGCATAATTAAGTGACCATGTGATTTATAATATTATTGTTACTACGTATACCAACTTTCAAAGCTTTTAAGACCCAGTTGTAGGTTAGAGACGCGATTTTTTTTTTCTTTGCTTTTATTAAGTTACTAGCTGTAGGCCGCGGCTCCGCCCGCGTGTAGGTCGCTTTTCGCGTAATCTGTGGAAACTACAATTATCCAGACCTATAATAGACTTATAGTTAATTCTATAGTATCCTATTCAAGTGGAAATTTTATCTATATAGGCATTACATTGCTACGATATCAAACTGAAAATAATAACATACATCTACATCACACACACACGACCAGGAGATTATTCAGATATACGTATCTATTAAAGCATATGGATTCGAAATATTATGTTTTTGACAATATAAGTATAGATATAGATATAGAAAATCAAATGCTGTTTAGAGCAAGGTTGTTCATAATTGAATGTCTGTGACATTTAAATAATTTATTTGGATAAGGAATAATATCGTAATTATTAAAACACCTTCGAAAGTGTATATTATTTTTGAACTAATTTCATAACCATAGAAAACGTTATAGTGAGTCAACCTTAAATCCATCATCTCATCACCATCATTTTTGCGTAACTTTCACCGTTTTCGCAGCGCACGCAGTTTTTTGTTTATTTTTTTTACACCTTGCGTTAGAATATTTAAGTTTTAGTAATCATCCCTAATTTTTTGAAAATGAAACATAGCCTATGTCACTCGGGAATAGTGTAGCTTGCCAACGGTGAAAGAATTATTAAAATCGGTCCAGTAGTTTCGGAGCGTATTCATTTCAAACATACAAAAAAAAATAAACAAACCTTTCCTCTTTTTTAATATTAGTATAGATATAACTGACGCGGTAGTTGAGACTTTGAGACTTGCAATATAAAAGTAATGTTAGTATTTTAGATTACGATTTAGGCTTTAATGTCTTTATATATGACATAGAAGTGAACACTCTCAATGAAGGGGTAATATTCGGTTTACAAAATGTATGTAGGTTATTTAAAGAACGATTTCTTAAAAAAAAGAGTATATTCAGTTGTAAATGATTAAAATATAAAACCCAATATTAGACAAAAAGAAAAGGAATAACGTTAGATATTTATATATATATATTTTTTAAAGTAGCACTTAACATCATAAAACTATTTTCAAATCGTAATGATCCTTTTGTTTAAGATAGTAAGTAGTTCCTTATAGTATATGGATATATATTTACACAATATGAATAGATGAAGTATAATTTTAATTTATACAGATTAAAATGTAGACTTGTCCCCTTTCAGAGAAATTAAAATTCTAGAATATCTTATAGATAGACTTAAATAAATATGACTCGGTAAATATTACACTCCATAAATTTGTTAGGGTCAGATCTAAATGGCCTTGAGGACCGTATGGAAATATTTTGCCAATGCTTTGACGCTATAAGGGGTAGATTTAGATACGTTTACATTTATTAAATAGGTAAAGATTTGAATTCACGATATTATTTTATTCCTTCTGCAACTATATTTTATTTTGTTTTGCTAAAACTACTCTATAGATCTTAAAATTTTTATATTTAATTTTGAATTTGTAAGTTTAGCATCAGGTTTCGATATACGTTCGTTTTTAAAACCAAGTTGGATACTTGGTTATCCACGAGGATAGGGTTATGCCATATCAAGTGGAGAAATTAAATTTTATGGAACCCTGTTTTGAGAAGTTTCATTGGTTACTTTCATAAATCAAATTTGCTTTAAAAAACCATTTTTTAGGTGGATAAAAATAAAGTTTAAAAACGTTCAAAATCTGAACCGGTACTGTCTAAATATAATCCCGAACTAAACAGACTAATTCAATAATAACGCGTATGAATATGAAGCAGTGATACTGGTATTTATTACTAAAACATATTTCTATTATCTTTTATTTGACCGTTCAAATTATTTACTGAGTGTTAAGTTCTCAGTAGTAGGTATCTGTACGAATTTATGATCTTAAATTTTGAATCGATTATTGAAAAGGTAAAACGCAATAGGTATTCCGAAATAAATTCGTTAAAATCGATAAATTATTTCAGAATGATGATAATATAGGTTTAACATTTAGATCGATTTTAAACTACACCAATAAACGCGTACATTTCGTATTAAATTGTAAAAAAAATAAAGCAAGCAATTAGGTCTTCTAAAACCCTATTAAAAAAAAAAAACTTTAAACGATATGCATGGAACTCGATTATTTAATTTCCGATAGTATGTTAAAGAAGAAAAGAAATAAGTACGATGAATTATCTTACACGCGTTTTTGAACTGTCAAATCGAGGAATTATATAAATCCACAGTAAAAGTTTTACTAAACAAGAAATAATTGCATACCTAAACAATATACCATAATTGACAGTTCAGACAGTTCAAATTAGGTATTTCAAATTGATAACTTTAAAAATATATATAATTTTCTAGGTTATGACTGTTTATTACTTAAAAATAGAATTATTATAAAACATGCCTCCTAAATATTCTTATTAGCAATATGAAACATAAACACGTTAGACTTAAAGACTCTGGTAACTTGAACTCTAGACAAGACAAACATAAGAAAATTAGCAAGGAATATATATTGTCGTACCTTAGGGTATAAGAAGTAATATTATATATGGCACGGCCTCCTAAACCCCAAGCCCCAACCCCCTAAATTTCCAAGAATCGTATTATTTTCAGTATAACGTTTGTAAAATTTAATGCAGTTGAATTCTATTAAATAATTTATACTGTAGATAATAATAAAACAAAAAATAAAATACGTTTTGAATAATTGTATCATTCATTGTTTCGATTATATAGTAAACTAGATGTAGGTATACAATGTACAAAATTACGATTTCAAACTCGGAATAAAATTAATAACACTTTTATAACAAGTGATTGAAAATTTAATGGACTTACGTTTTAATGCTTTATAAATAAAAAAGTTAATCATTAGTTATTGATTTAGTGCAAATTAGAACAATTGGAAATAATAATACAAATAGTAAACTTCTAAGGAAAAATGCTCGGTTTTATAATGTTCTCCAACTGTATGAAAAGTATCGTTACATCTTCAAAATAAAAAAGAGGACTATAAAAATGTTCTATTCCCACTAATGATTATTTTTTTTAGTTAAGAATATTTTTAATATAGATACGGACAGAGTAAATAAAAAATGTAAAAATGTAAAAAAAAATATATATTTATTTATAAAATCTTTATTATACATAGAAATTTATACAATTGGCGGACTTAATGCTATAGTACTTGACACCTACTAATTATCTAGAAGTACCCTCGACCCCTAACAATATATTACAATTTCTTAAATAAAAAGAAATATTTATTTTATTTATTTTAGTTTAAAAACTTATTGCACGTACAATTATTACAAAAAATTACAGTAGTAGGATGTTGATACAGTAAGAATTTTTTGTGCAAAGGCGGTCTTATCGCTTAAAAGCGATCTCTTACCAACCCTTGATGAGTAATGAATATTTGCAAGGTCATAGGATAGTGCACGCATACTCCGAGAATAAGAATTTATACATAAGGACACAATAAAAATAAAAACTATCATTTTTAGTTATATAAGTAATTAAATAATGATTATATATAAATATACACATACGCACATACATACACATACATATATCCGTATATATAAATAAATAGAATAAAATAGATAACCTATATAATATATGGTATACATACTTATGATAAAAATATATTGCTTAATATTAATTGCTTCAAACGATTTTTCAAAATTGACAGTGATTTAGAAGTTTGAATTTCTAACGGTAGGTCATTCCAGAGTAATATAGAGAAATATATATAAATATTACAATTGTCGTGAATCTTGAATCGTGTTATGGTTAATAACTAAATGTAGCTTCCTTATTAACTACCTTTAAAGTATTTAAATTTTCTAAATTCGGGTGAATGAACATTTTCTTAAGATGTAAAATTTAAAACTGTTTCGATAAAATACGAAATCATTTAAAATTCATTTTTCTTTAAAAAAATATAAAGAAACTAACCAAATATAACAATACAAACGTAATACAAAGTAAAAACAACCTGCTACTTCCAACAAAACCCATGCATAGTATGAATTTCAAAGTCATATATCTCTGTAGTCTGATCATTAATATAGCCTAACAAAATGAGCTTGGTTTGCTTTTATTAGTTAAAGATTTATTTGCTTAGAATGAGTTTTAAAAAGTTAAAATTAATATATGTTCATAACAATGATATTAATAAGTAAATTATTGAATAATGTGTTGAGTACCAAGTTGGTGTGTTACGTGGTAAAAATAAATGTAAAGTACCATGTTGGTGTAAAAATGATAACGTAATAACATGTTTGTGTGTCCCGTAGTAAAAATAAGAAATTGATGCCATGTTGGTAGTAGTAAAAGTATAAGAAATACCATCTGTGTCTGTTCCGTTGGTATATAAAAAAAAAATAATAATAAGAATAAACTACCATCTGTGTGTGTTCCGTTGGTAGTAGTAAAAGTATAAGAAATACCATCTGTGTGTGTTCCGTTGGTATATATAAAAAAAAATAATAAGAATAAACTACCATCTGTGTGTGTTCCGTTGGTAGTATTAAAAGTATAAGAAATACCATCTGTGTGTGTTCCGTTGGTATATAAAAAAAATAATAATAATAAGAATAAACTACCATCTGTGTGTGTTCCGTTGGTAGTAGTAAAAGTATAAGAAATACCATCTGTGTGTGTTCCGTTGGTATATAAAAAAAAAAATAATAAGAATAAACTACCATCTGTGTGTGTTCCGTTGGTAGTAGTAAAAGTATAAGAAATACCATCTGTGTGTGTTCCGTTGGTATATAAAAAAAAAATAATAAGAATAAACTACCATCTGTGTGTGTTCCGTTGGTAGTAGTAAAAGTATAAGAAATACCATCTGTGTGTGTTCCGGTGGTAATAGTAAAATTGAGATATATCCCATGTTGATGATGTGTGTCCATGGGCACCAGATCATAACGGCATGTCCGTTGATCTGGCTTTTTGTAAGCAGCCTGGTTTGTCCGGTGCAAAGAGAACAAGTATTTATGATAAAAACGATTATTATTATATATTATTATTATATATTATTATTATATTAACGAGTATTTATGATAAAAATTATAATTATATTACGAGGACGTAATAAGATGTCAAAACGGCCGATAGTAAAGTTATAAGTTGTATAAATGTTATGTAATTTCGCACATTAAAAGTATAATTGGATGTTTTTTTTCTTGATGCATTCTATTTTTAATAATTTGTTTTTCTCTATAACATTGTAAGATCCTGAATTCAGATGACCATTTTGTCTACTGGTTTCCAGAATGTTTATTAAATTAGAAATTAGTCATTTAATATATGATATATGCTGGTAATTAAAGAAATTAATGATACAATTACGAGGTCGTAAGATTACAAATCAGGAAAGGCCGAGTGTTAGTCATATTTATTTATAATAATTTAAATGGTAAATACATTGGAATTTACATGTTTTAGTTCATAAGTTTGAACAGTAGCGCCACCTACATAATTAATTATGGAATATTATTTAATATTTACTGTTAAATGTTTTAAGAATTAGAAGCATAGAATATTTTAACATAATGTTTAATCTTTTATTAATTATTAGAACTTATTATAAGGTATAAATAATATCATCTGTAAGTTGGTTATAAAATTGTAAATTACCCTCTCCTAAATATTATAGTGTTAAAATATTATAAAACGAGTTGTAAGGGCTGCTCTCGCCCATTCTATTACAAATGGTTGGATATTAAACATTGAAGTGCAAGTACTGTGTATTACTAAAACAAGTCTTAACAAATGTTTTAGACGAATGACTTTATGTTTAAAAAGTTCATGTTCTCATATTTGTCAATAAGATATTTATAAACACCGATACCGTCCACCTACCCGTTTTTTTTTTTTAATTTTTTACTTATATTATTTGTAATTCAAATCTGTTATCATATATTTTTTATTTAATTTTATAGAAATAACTTTCTTAGAGCAACGCATCTCATCAATACAATTAAATATATCTCAAAATTTCAATTATTTCCAGTATTGCAGATAATATATTTTTTACTTAAAACGATAAAAGTATACTCTTCAAATATATGCTTCAGTTGTGGATAGAGTTCCTACTCTACAATTACAAATATTATATAATGATTCATTTGTTTCTTTAAACTTTTTAAAACTTTCTTCTACATTATATGTATCTATATGTTTAGTGTGATAGGGTTAAATCAGATCATAGAAATAGTATAAGAAATAAGAATCGTAAGAAACAAAGATACATATATTAATATTTTTTCAAAGGTATAACCAATGTCAAAATGTCAAAATGTTTACTCAGAGACAATGTATTTGTTCCATCCAAGCTAACTGAAATATCAACAATTTAAAAATCTTTTTTTTGTTTTAATATTAATTATTGTTATTAAGAGCTAATAGAAAGTTACATTTTATTATAATACATAACAAACGTAACAAATTGTAGAAAATGTTCAAAGAACGTACTTTTTAAGTCAATATATATTTTATCATAAGTAGCGGATAATGTTACCCTATGGCCTATATAAATAAAAAGATACTTCTAGCCGAAACTCAATACCAATCGTTACACGAACTGCTCGGTCTCACTAAGTGATATGGCGGTCCGAATGTTTTTCTCTAAATAAAAAAAAATATTTATTACATCTAAAAGTTGTAGTTAATTTTTTTATCGTCTACAATGTGTAACGTCCACAAAACTATGTATTTCACTCAGCAGTGTGTAGCCATAATAACATAATAAGTATTTTTGCAATTAAATTGTTTCCTGTAATTTAACTATTTTTATTAAAAAAAATGAATATTTTGAATGATGTGTAAACATGTTACATCCTATATATATCGCCTAAAAACCATTACATATTAATATTAGCAATTATATAATATAACGGGGATGGTCTGTCAGGGCTCGAAGGTCTTTATCGACGTAATCCTTCTTAATACCTCGATTAGCGGAGTGACATTAATCATTACAAATTGATGAAGCTCAAATTTGTCAGGTGTGATTTTGTTATCTCTTCACCCTCAAATATGATGATAAATTATGTTTTTGTGAATATTAATTAAATTGTTAAAAGAGTATTATAAACTATACTGTTAGCATAATTTATTTTACACTTAAACTTTACTAGAGTCTGAATCTTAAATATATGATAGTTATATATTTTATATGGAAGAAATTTTAAATTGGTATCATAATTTAATTAAGTATAAAAATAAAAGAATTTTAACCTCTATTTTTTATAATAACAGCTATTTTTTAGTTTGGAGTAAACTTCATTAACAAAACAAAGTTAATACAATATGGGACCAGAACAAGCCAGGAATGAATAGAAAATATCAAATACTATGTAAATATAAACTTAACTTTTTTTCTATGTATAAAAATCTGATTTATTCCCAATTAAATTAACTTTCTGCTAGATAAATAAGATAACAAAATTGCTCTTTAAAGTTTATGGCTGTGACAATCTCGAGTTGAAACAAAGTTGGCAGTGTAAAATTTGGCTCGGTTGCTATTATCTTATGCAAAAGCATTACTTTTCACAAAAAATCTGTTCGTTTAATTTTTTATGTTGTTGTTGTATGTATCTCAGCGTATTTAAAAAGGATTTATTGTTGTTAAAACGATTATCCTAATATCAATCGTAAACACAAACAAACCTATTAAGTATTTATGGCCAATACTGATAAATTTAATTAGTGTAAGTTAATATAGCACTAGCATACAAACTTATTGGTTAAAAAAGAATTACTAATTAATTAATTATATTATGTAACTATGTAGAGAAAAATCATTAGCTCCCACTATAAGGCAGAGACTTCCTCTAAAACGATTTCGAAATGAGGAGCAGGCTCAATCACCATACTGCTATGAATACCCAAAGTTTTCATGTCATAGAATATATCACAAGATATGCAGAATGTATGATATGATATGCGGCAGTATTTTGCTTCATGGCAGAGACTTAGACAATAAATATAAGTACTTGCTCGTAAAAATATTTGTCAAGACTTAGGAACAAAAAGTAACAATATTCACACGAATAGAAAAATAAAGTTTGTTAACTGTTTTTCAACAAAGAAGTACTCTATACTATTGAGCTTATTTAAAAATATACTTTTAATAAATGAAGTAGCATTTCCTTTTAAAAGTTATAATTTTTAAGATTTAAGGCTTTAAGTTTTAATTTAAAACTTTGACTTTAAAACGAGCACAACATTGCATAATATGAAAATGTTCAATGCAATCTGCAACCAATCTTATTTATAGCGTCTGTAGTCCCCGGTATCAAAATTAAACTATTTATATAGCATAAGGTTAGCAATATGATTTAAAAAAGATAACTTACCTTTACCTAATATTTTAACATAAATTAATTTGGTTTACATGTAAAGGAATATTAAAGTTTGAAATATAATTACTTATAAGTTTAAACCTGCATGGTTGTTTTGTTGTTGTTATATTTAATTAATTACGTGACTTTGCTAAGGAAAACTAGTTTCAGAGATACCTTGGAAACTTTAGAAACTTTGTATAATCACATTTTGACAAACACTTTGTTCAGCTGGTATTTAAAGCAATCAGAAATAAAATTGAATAAAATATTTTGTTATGATTATTATATCTACCTATATTTGACCATTTAAATTTTAATTATCCATATATTGGTGTAAAAATATATAGATAAATAAAATACTTAAAAATACTTTTATGTAAAAATTACGTAGAACATTTTGTTGTTAAAAAGTATGCTAAACAACTTAAACAAAAAAAATAATTAAAAATTCAAAAAACCCTCGTTACAAAAGACGTCTAGAAAAAATAGAAATAATATTATTATGTATTTATTAAGGTTATTTCGGGGATCGTTGTACGTAGCGTCTGTTTCACTAAGTTATCGGAACTAAGTAACGAGGACTTAGACTAAACGGTTTGATATCGTTATTTCGTTATTTGTTTTGGTAATTTACTTGCAATACATTTTGTTCCTTTACTAAGCGAGCCCTCGACCCAACGACTTTTTTAAATACATAATAATATTATTTTTATTCTTTTTAAAGGTATTTTTGTAGAGGTTTTTTATTTTGTTTTTCTGCTTTATAAACTTATGTTATTGTTTTCATTATGTACTAAAGTAACCTTCGAACTCACAGATAGACAGGTCAAACTTATAACAACCCTATTTTTGAGTAGGAGGTTAAAATTGTCTTAAAAATATTTTTAAAATATTGCAAAGAAAAAAGTCTACATTTATTTTTTTGGTATTTTGGATGGTTTCCGACTCTATATGAAGTTAATATCTTCCAGTACACTCCAAGCGTTCCTTTATCACCTTTCCTTATCCCAGTTATTAAGGGTTGGCGCATTATGTCAATTTATAACATTGCAAGAGATTTGGCTAAAGTTTTGTTCACAACTTGACTTCAATCTTTCTTCAAAATCTGTAATCCACTACCGCGTTAGGATTACTGATACCTTTCGTATAAGTCGAAAAATGTGTGTTTCATTTAGCCGGTATATTTGGAAACTACCATGTTTCAAAGATTATTTAAACACTGATATAACATTTGCAATTACTTTTGGTAATTATGATAAGTCATAAAATATTTGTCTCGGACAATATGTTCCCACTTTATAAAATATTGAATATTTTATTAGCATTTATTTCAATTTTAGATATTTTCAGTTTGTTACTAACAAAAAAAAGCTAATTAACTTTATAGGTTTGCATGTTCTTTATTTAGCGAATTATTATTTATTTAAAGACCGAAGGCAACTGCACTTCGCTACATTTGTGTTTAGAATTATAAAAAATAAAGTACCTAATTATTTATTTTCTAAAATGAGTTGGTCGAGTGATTGCAACAGGTCATATTCAACAAGGGCCTCATCTTACTTGATGTTGATACCGAGTCATCATTCCGCTGCGTTCCGTGGATGTTTTAAATACGCAGCCGCCAAAGTCTGCAACGACATTCCACCGCCGCTGAAGAACCTAAAATCAATTAATAATTTTAAAGCAAAGTATAAGCAAATTCTTTTCACAAAGCAGAAACAAAATGTGTAAACAGCATACGTACCAATTTCTTTTATTTTATTATACATCCTTTGATATGTAGACAATAAGCAGAATAAACTAGCTTACGCATTTTTTTTTTTAGTGTGAATAATTAATTATTATTATTATATTAGGATAATTTAATTTGAAAATATTACCGAATTATTTTTTAAAATGTAAAATTATTAAAATTAGTGGGTATTATTAAAAAAAAACTCACAGTGCTGTTGGATTTCAATGAACGCTCATTATGCACCTTTCAGTTTTCATTTTAAATAAAAAAACATTGGAATTGATACTAATTATTGAAACTGATTTATAATCTAATGCCTTTTACTTTAGTTCACACCACAAAATCACTTTCAGTTTACCAATTTGTTTTGGTTATTATGAGGCAACAACAACAACAATTTTACTAGTTCTTTTACATACACACTACACATAATTGTTCGTTCATATAATAAAACTACACAATTTATTAACATCGTTCACGATCACAAGCGATAACAGAATTCAAGACGTTGTGTAAAGACTGAAACCTTTTATACGGTTAGCCACAGGCGTGTTTTGGTGCCAATACGCAACTAAATCATTTTCGTTCTTTACAAATTAATAACTGAGTTAAGAATCTCATAAAACAATGCTTAAAATTATATATAAAAAATAAAAATAACTTACAATTTATTTAGAATAGAATTTTTAAAATGTTAAGTTTATTAATAGTTTTACAAACATGTATTGACTTTCAATGCGGCCATCTGTCAGTACAGACTTATTCTTAATATGTTATATTCCAAATATATTATATACCAAATACCAATTATATACAAAAACATAACTTATATACTTATATACATAACTTACACTTCTAATATAAATTTACGTTTTTCGTCAAGACGACGCGACGACATATTATGATACATATTATTATAGACTCTATTCTTACACTTTGTCAACTGACTTTTCAATTGTAGCTGCACTGTTGCTGATATACTCTCTTGGGCGGTCACTGAAAATCAGCGTATGATCTCAGTGGACGCTAAGCGTCCTTCGGTTTCAACATAGGCTGAGAGATCTACCTTTTTGTCGGTACACTGCTGTGAAAAATGTTATTGTTATAAATTGTGTATTGTATTTTATGTTTTTTTTTTATTGTTTTATTATTATTGTTATTTTGTTTTTTCTTTATTGTGTTTATTTTTTTTACCATGTACCTAAGCAGTGTCTGGCATAAATAAAGTTTTTGAATTTGAATTTGAATTTAATATACATACACCAGTAGACTCGAGGAAATTTTAGATGTCAGCGGCAGAATAACTCGATTCGACTCGATTATATGTGCATGAATGAAATGGCGTTTAGCTGTTCGTATCATTTGTCACCGATTAGTCGTAATCTTGTAGACAAATTCATCCTGTGCAGTAGTAGTAGTGTGGTCCATTTTAGATGTTTAAAAGAAAATATTTTTTAAAACAATCTCTCTAGTCATTGCAACCCATAACATACCAGTTATACACGCTATTGGAGGTCTTTATTATCTTACTGCATGTTTTGATTCATGGCTGTCATAAACAATGTTTGAACAATAAATTAAAGATGTAAATACTTGTTAATTGGTGTTAAAGCTCTTTTTCTTTTACCTTTAAGAAACTAGGATCGAAAGCATCCCCTCAAATGTTCTAAGTTTATTTTTGAAAAATTGTTCAAGAGACTGTAACCTACGCACATGCTAAGTAAACGAGATCATTTCGAGAAACATTAGAAAAAAAAGCTGATTTCAACACGTGGGCAGATCAAGAGCCCCAACCCTTGAGTCAAATAGTTGCAGTGGTTACTATGGTTACCATATAAACATATTATAAATGATTCCGACCAAAATGAGGCAATTGTAATTATATTAGCGGCTGGTGGGTTACTTAACTACTATCATATAGGCCAAAGTGTTTTATGACGGTGTATCAAGGTTAACGTGGTTATGAGACATTCAAATTAATTGTATGACCCTTGAGCCTTGGCTTGGTTAATTACAAATTGTGTTTCTTGTAACTGAAGAAGCAATAACTTATAATTGGATCTTATTATATTTGAAAATATATTCTGTTGTAACGAACTTTTGGAGTACAATATGTCTAATTAAAAAATTAAATATAATTAATATTTTATTATTTTAGAATTTAGTTGACACAAGCTGTAACCATGATATGAAATGAATACAACATTTATATTTATCTATAAGTTATTTAATCTAATCGTAAGAAAGTATCTAATCATTCCGGTCTATAAAATTCATTTGATGGGGTTTTATAGACCGGGAAACATTATTTTTTTTTACATGTACGCTGTGCTCGATGCCGCTAAAACTAAAATAAAAAGGTAACTAAGAGGTAAAGTAAAAAGATAAAATAAAAACTAAAATAAAAATCCATTAAACGTTCTTAACGTTTTGTAACAAAATAAAACAAAATTTATTTTAAACTATTCTCCATTTTATTATTTACAATGTTTACATGTTTTACAATGGTTTTTTTTTACATTATTTACAATGGTTATGTTCAGTTAATTAACGAGACAAGTTGGTTACAAAAGTTGGTTAATACTGTTTGTTCGAAACGAAAGAATTTTTTGTTGAAAAAGAATTGTAGTGGGCAATTTCATAATTTCTTATATAAGAAAAGGAGTAGCAAGTAACAAACTATTTATAAAAAATTAAACAAAATAATTATCAATAGTTGTTTGATGTTAAATGTAGGGAGTGAATTACTTAAGTCTTAATAATAAAAATATAACGCATTTAAAGAAATATAAAAAAAACCATTTTGAAGTATTCTAATTATATAATAGAGTCATCAAAAATTATTGAATGCCTGATAAAATATAAGAAGCATAAATATATTTTATTGCACTATAATATAGAATGATATAATAATAAGATTGCAGTTTGTGTTGAAAAGTATACACAAGATATAGAGATGATCTCAAAACTCTAGGTAATTAATTTTTCCAGTATATTTGAAAGGGAAACTGACTTTCTTCTTATATTTCTTGGTTCATGCAATTGATAGGAACTTAATAGATCGGATATAAGTCAGCAATAAGATATCATCCCGATTACTAACGACATCAGTAAAGTATTTAATAGAAAAGAATATTTCTTTTAAGCTTCTCCTTAAAGTATCTAACTTCTAGAAGAAGTAAAAATGTTTAATAAATAAACTGAATTTCTAGTTAATAAATATCCTATTTAAGAAGAATCTGAAACGAAAGCTACAAACAAAATTTGGATGTAACAAATTCTTTTTATTATCTTTCAACTAGGTCCATATGGTTCGTATTTCTTTTCGACGAATAAGAATATTATACTAATTATATTATTTTTACCATAACATACCTATCATCTTTCACAAAAACCATTTACACTCTTTTAGGGCTTCCTCTTTTTATTTGTAAATCATGTTCATGCTAAGTTAGGCATTCAATAATTTTTGTTTATTTTGTCGGACTAGTTAGGTAGACTAGTAGTAGTAGACTTAGACTAGTTAGTAAGGAAGAGTTATGAAGCAGAACTAGAGTAAGATTCCTTAGATTTTTACCATGATTTGAAAATAAATAATAACTTTTTTTTTTGTATTATAAAAATTTTAATGAATAATAATATTATTATCACAATTTTGTCTACTTACAAGAGAACTTGGATACACCTCTCTACAAATGTTCCGGGCTTTCGTTTTCCTAGAGTTAATATGAATAAAATACGTTGCTACTTAAAGTTAATGGCCTAGTGAAGCATTAAATAACTCGGATCATTAATTTTATAGAATAATATTGCCTCCTGAGGCGAACGACAGATAGCTGTGTTGCCCCAATTCTTTGATATTCAGTGATTATTTATAGGAATGAGTATACCACGAAGGTATTTCCAACTGCTATTATTTCTGCAGAGGTCAAGGAAGGAACCACATTAATTTTGCAAACATTTTAGTAATGTATTAATATCTTTATAGTGTAGACAGATTGACTTTTATGCACAGTTTGAGCCCACATTTTTTAAGTAATGAGTTATGGGTTTTATTTAGAATAATATTTTAAAGGATGACAACAGTAAAAAAGAGGTATTTTTTTAAGTAAACTAACTTATTGGAATTAAAGAACTTCTGTGAACTAACTAATACTTTGTAGTCTTTGAACTCGATACTAAGTTATTATTATATAAAACTATTTGTGTATGTTATCCCATGTCTTTTTTTTATTGAAAGATATTTCATAAATTAAATCAAACTAAAAGTTCCATTAATGTTAAAATATAAGTAAACCTTTAGAATCATAATATTAGACCATATAACTTATAGTTTTTATTCAATTATTTACCATGGTTTAAGAACGAACGAACGAAGAATATTGATGGGTTCTTTCCAATGACTCAAAACGATCTGGATTAGTTGAACAACTAAAGGACAAGGCAGACAAGACAAGAGAATGTCTTTTAAATAAAATTAATGAAGTTAGAAAATATGATAACATATTTATCTAGATAATAACAAACAAACTATTTTTTTTTTCTTAATTAATTTCTGCTAGCTTAAAAAACATATCTTCATTCAAAAATAGACTATTGTATTAGAATTCAGCAAAGTTTTAGCGAATATAAATAAGAGGAAATGTTGTTTGAGAAACTTAACAGATTGAAGTTAAATTTCTTGCTTGAATATTAAAGCTTGGATTTGACATTATCACACAAGCAAAATTTTATTGTACTGTTCGTGATCAACTTTGAGCACCATATAGTTTCCTAGCCATCAAAGATATGCAAATTTAATTCAAAAAATAAATAGCCTTTTAAGAGTACCACATTCATACATTTCTTGTTTGAATAAGTCAGCAATTTGTAATAGGATTAAAAAAAAAAAAGATTTTTTTTACAACATTACCAGACTGCCATCCTCGTCAAGTAACTATTTCAGGGACAATAAACGAAGTTACTCTTGTTGTTACATTGATTTGATAGTCCTAATATAACCTAAATACAGCCCTGTATGTGTATACAGGGCTGTATTTAGGTTAGTTGTATCGGAATTTGCATGATAAAATAGTCAAAATAATTCACGAAAGTTTAAAACCAAAAAAATAAATAATTACTTTACTTAAAATTATATAGTTGTTCCAGTCCTTTGAATGACAGTTTCCTTAAATAGTCTGCGCTGCCAGGAAATCATTCTTCCTTTTATTGTATATTCGTAGTAATCCCATACAAGGTCAATTAAAATGTCTTCATAATATTTCCTATTTACTACAACACGTAATATTCACGCAGGCGGAAGATATTATGTCAGGGGAATTCGAGTCTAGAAATATATGTATGTATACACATAAACTGAAGTTAAGGTTTTTAAGGTAAACATGTATCTTATACAATATGACAAATATTAGTATTAATTTACAACTATATTTGACGTTATTATGAAATTATTATATAAGATGTCACGAGAAATATTATTAATTATATTAACTCCAAGTTGTATATGACCTGCGTGGAAGCTCTTAAAAGTAACATTTTCCTTTTAAAACTGGTAAAGGTGAACTCAGATTTTAAAATTTTAAAAATTATATTAAGCGGGGTATTTAGTATCAAATCCGATTAAAAACCATTTTATCAGCAGAGTAATTGATATACAACCAACAATAACAAATATTTTTAAATAATATTATAATAGCTTTGTCGCCATACAATATTTTTGAGATGTACATTAGAATTTAATTCTTTATCAAGTACAAGCATCCAAACATTTAACAAAATACATTAAAAAGAAGGAATACGAAAGAGCCCGTAAAGTTTAAAAAAATGTCTTTATTCATCTACATTCTTCTAAGTCCGTCCCTCACTGCTGAGGATCGTAACTCTGACGCTTTTGGAAATGGTAATACTCCAGCAGCATGTCGGTTGCACTATTCAATGCAACGTTCAAAGGTATGTCTAATTGTAGAAAATATGTTCTACCGGTCTTCTCCTATATTCTTATAAAATAGAAAACAAGGTTCCTCTTGGAATTTTGTTATATGACAATATTATTTTAGTTAACATATATATCATATGAATATACCGATACAAGTGAAAAGCATCGTCATTCTTTTGCCCATTTGGGATGTTTATCACAATAGTTTATCCATTCTTTTTATTACCATTCTAGGTGCGAATGACACAACAGATTTTGCTCCGCCATTAGTGCTATATTCTCTTTCTTCCTTAATTGTAATATATTTTATTGCACGAAAGTACAGTACTGCATAGAAACAAAAGAGAAAAATATTTAAACTATCATGGTTATGACGAGGTCCAGACAAATTCCTAATCCATCCATTTCTTTCTTAGTCTTCCCCAATCTTTATTTCACGTTTATATTAATCACTCGCCATTCACGCCACGTAGCTTTCGTCTGTCTTCATTAAACACTCTTACCACGCCAACCTCACAGTTCTTATCCTTTATGTAATGGGTGTAACATTCAAATTTGGGTATTTAAATAAAAATGAAGAAACAAAACGCTGATGGAGTTATAAGTATTACCAAATGGGTGGTGTTAGTATAGTCTTATAATAGCCTAGACTCGCCGATTAGACTATTATTAAATTTCCATGCATCACGAAATCGCTGACTAGACGATAGTGCAATGTATGAAACATGTCGATTCAGGACGTGGGAAAATGATAATACCAAATCCGTAACCTTTGCTTGCTCAACTTATCTTGTAGTTGTTGTTTTAAATTAATTTATTAAACTCACTCTTGTCCTTGACTCTGAGCAAGTGGCAACTAGCTTTCAAAGTTATTTAAATCATAAGGCATAAATCATAAACATTTAAAAGCTAAAAAGTGTAGAGAAATTAAAAAGTTATAAAAGCGAAAATTCTCAATTGGTCAGAAAAATCATCTTACACAATTTAGCGGAGTCTAGATACTTTGTTTACTAAAAAAATATATTATAATTTAAATGAAACAATAGATTCAATTTCTTAACATTTAAGCTTTGTATAACATTCACTGACTCGGATCATTAATTTTATTGAACCATATTGCCTTCTGAAGCGAACGTGGGTTACCCTCAAGTCCGCCATTTTCCCTATTGGTTATATGTACCTACTTATGACGATACCGTAAAAGCAGTTTTGTACACTATTATATCTAGAAAAGACACAAAAAGCTTACATAGTTATAATATATGCAACAAATTAGTAAATAATAATATTTTCTTAAAGTAGAACATTACTGTATTTTTAAGAAACTACAATTTTTGATTCTTGTACACTTTGGAAACAGCTGTGAAAAAATTGTGTTTAATGAAACGGCTTGAGTTTCCGATGCGTCCAATTTCCATTTGTATGATTTATACAAATTAAGATAATATAAATCTTTACAGGTAAAATTAAATTTCAGAGTGTTACTATGCTCCAGTGTTTTTGCTACATAAGAATCAGATCAGAATTATTCCATTTTTTTGTAAAATGATATTTGAATTTTTCATTTCCCAGAAATTTAATACTTCACGACAAATTTTCTCTTTGTTAATAAATTCTTCCTCAAAATAGTCCTTTGTCGTCCTAAAATAGATTTAAGATCAAAAACCGGTATTGTTCTAAAGAGAGGAAATGTAGCGGAAATACTTATAAATTGGATGTATATCTATCTAAAAAATATCTAAATATATCTAAAAAATACGAAAACTAATTATATTGTTTTAATTATGTTTAAAAATGTAAGCAATGTTAGTTTTAGTTTTAGATAAATAGTGGTTGTAAAATGATTTTCGTTTAATTCCATTCACAATTTTTGATGCTGCAAATTAATAAATAAGCTAAAAAACAACATTCATATTTAAAACAGAATTTATTACCATCAAAAAATTGTTTAAAGCTTATGTTCTGTCAACGAATGTCTATGGATACCCAAAACGATCTAAAACAAAACAAATTGGCAACGATAGCCACATATAAAACATATAAATTTAAATAAAATTTAATCTTAAATACCAGTGAGGCGCGCGGCCACAGAACATTTAGTATAAAATTATTTATACCCGATCTGTAAACGGGAATTTATATAAAGTTCTCCGGAAACATGGGATCCGCAAATAAATTATTAAAACTATAAACAATTTAAAATATTAAAAATGTCTTATTTCAAGCGTAATAAAGCGTAAAAAATGTCAAGCGTAATAGAGTTTATAGTCTCTCTGAAAATAATATATTTTGATCCTTAGACTAAATAATATATCCAAAACAAAAAAATATGGATATTGGACATAAAAATGGACCAGTATGTTGTTAAATAAAATACATTTATTTTGTTGATACAAACTATGTCTATTTATTTATTATTATAGATGTGACGAAACTATTTTTACATCAAAAGAGATATAAATGAGAGATTTTTTTTACCAAACTTTACGAGATCAAATACGAAATTTCATTAGAAAACGTGGACGTTGTAAGCCACTCCTTTTAGACGTTAATTTATTGCTTAACGAGAAGAAACGAAATATTAAAAAAGTACCATTTACTTTACCAAACGTCAAAACCAATTAGATTAGAATTAGTTATATCTAGGCTATTTTGGGGCATTACCTTAGATGCGAAATGGCAATTGGGTCCTCATATATGAGGTGGAGGTCTGAAGGTAAGTCAGTTTCAAAATATAGAAATATAATAAACATTAAACTCATTTAAACCTCTTTTACTAACAGTTGTTATTTTCAAACCTTTTTTAAATTTTCGTTTCGACATTTTATAGTTTGAAGGTTGTGTAACAAGCGAGGCTTAAATTTTTAATCAGTACAGTCGCATGGTATTGTGTATATTTTTTCGCCTATAGCTATTTAAACTCACTGTCACGCTATAGCACTTACGAAATCTGCTTGATACAAAGTATCATATTGTATTTTTAATGGCTTGTATAAAATAGTAACGTGTTATTTCAATAACATTTTCATGAATTTATTTAAAGATTGAAGTATCTGATAAAGACAATAAAACACAATATCAAAGTAAAAATTAAAATTATACAAAATGATTCTCGAAGAAATATAACTTTATCTAACGTCTCTTCACACGGTGACCTGAGTCTATTAAGTCTTATTTCATAGTTTTCTTATTTTATAACGAAGAGACTAATGGTCATGCTAATATTATTGATTTACATATACAATTACTATATATACATATACAATTAATAGGTATTTTTTTATTGTTTTATATACTGTGAAAGTAAATTACCTGAATGTGAATAAATGAACGGACGAACCCCAAAAATCGTAAGTTCAAGTCATATCATGATCATATTGATACATGTTGAATTTTATATTAATTTGAGAAATTATTTGTATAATATTAATAAAAATATGTGATATTAAAAAATATCTGCATTCAGCAGATACTTGAAATCCGGATAATTATATAAATAATATCCGACTTCAAATAACCCACTCAATAGCATTTCAACAAAGTTATGTCTTCATTTTGTTTAAAGTTATAAGAAAATAGTACTCAGTTTTCCATTACATAATATTTTATATTTACTGACACAAAAGATATTCAGGCAAGTGGAAGATATTACGTCAACTGAATCCAAGTATAGGCAACTGAATAGGCAGAGGAAACATTATAAAAAAATAATTATTTTATTACACGACTTCATACTACGTGCATAATATTTGAAAAAAAAATGAAGAAGATCATGAAACAACATCGATCTTGGTTATTCTATTACAAGTGACAATCAACTCTTTATGACTAATATATAACTTAACATTAACAGTGCCGACGGAAACAATAAAGTAGCGTGTGTTATGTTTTCCCTTAATTTAATGTACTAGACTTAATTATGTGTAATCATAATTAAAAATATTAAAATTTTTAATACAAACTTAACTGTGCCAAATTCCATTCTGTTTCGTCCGAGTAGGTATATTTCGTAAAAAAGGTATAAAGTTTTTGCATTACGTATTAATATAATGAGTAAAAGTTTAGAAGGAAAAATAACGATTGTTTGAGACATTCCTTTATAACAAACATTTGAAATAGATTCCCTTGTTACTGAAGGTTTTGCAAACATTTAGATAACGGACACAGAGTACCAAGACTCGAAATAACACTTTGTGGATATCGCATTATTTTCCAGTATGGGAATCGAACAATACCAGTGGTTGTGACCATTGGCTGAGCAGTCAGAGGCACTAACTAAAAACTAAATTTAATAAAATATTGTTTGGATACTAGCAGTACTTACTTTTGGTTGCGTGCGTATTAAAACCAAATATTAAATTTATATAAATATAGAATGAAAAATAAACCGATACTGTAGTGATTTGAACCCGCGACTACTGGGCCCTTGTCCCGTCGCTCTACCAACTGAGCTACCGTATCGCTGTCCGCCTTGTGATCTCCTTATTGGGAGGGGACCAAATATTAACTTAAAGTTTACTTTAACCAAATAAATAAAATGATTAACTGAGTATCGATCGAGGAATTAAAATATGCACTGCCCAATGGGAGGCTAGTTTATTCATAATAAAATGAATATGATTTTATGTGGTGGGTTTATCCCGATGGGTGCAATTTGTACATAAACACTCACACTGGGTTATTTATTTTTTTTTTTTTTTTATACGATCTAGGGCAATGCTTGACTACATTCCACCTGATGGTAAGTGGAATGTAGTCTTAGATGGTAAGGCGCATTGCCCTAGCAACCTATTCACTCTTCTCTTGAAGACACCCACATTATATTTGGTCGGAAATACCGACGCAGGCAAATTGTTCCAGTCCTTCGCTGTACGCACTAAAAATGAGGAAGCAAAGCGCTTCGTTCGGACAGGTGGAATGTCCACAACAAAAGGATGGATACCTGCCGTGCGTCGGGACGTCCGGTGATGGAAGGGGGACGGGGGAACTAAGTCGTGTAGTTCCTGCGCACACTCACCAAAATGTATCCTATAGAATACTGAGAGGCTAGCAATTTTACGCCTGTGTTCAAGGCTTTGGAGGTCGGCTTCGACCAATTCGGGATCGCCGATAAGCCTCTTTGCTCGCCTCTCAATTGAGTCCAGAACCGCAAGATGAGACTTTGCGGCACCAGCAAATATGTGACAACAGTACTCTACACACGACCGGATCTGTGCTTTGTATAGAACAAGAAGCTGTCCCGGTGTAAAGTACTGCCGAACCTTCGCAAGAACGGCAAGCTTTGCTGCTGCTGCTCTTGCTCTGGACTCAATGAACCGACCAAAGTTGAGGTTCGAGGAAATCTCTAAACCTAACAACTGAAGCCGGTCACTGTATTCCAAGGATACATTCTGGAAAGTAGGAGCCAAGGTGAAAGGGCTCTTTTTGGCGGTGAACAGACACGTCTGCATTTTGGTGGCGTTGAACTTGACAAGATTGGCATTGCTCCATGCGGAGACTGCCTGAAGTTTGTCATTCAAACGTTGCACCATGGCTTCTCTTTCAGACTGTACTTGATCTCGACTAGCCCGAGTACTCGGCAGATATCTTTCTACAACTGTGCTGTCGTCTGCATACCCATAGATACCGGGCTTCAACAGATCATTAATGTGCAGCAAAAAAAGAGTTGCAGAAAGAACGGACCCCTGAGGCACTCCGGCATTTATTTTCAAGGGTTCCGAGGAACACCCGTCAACAACTACTCGGAGAGATCTCTGGCTCAAAAAGTCCGTTACCCAGCCGATCAGACCAGGAGATATACCGTACGCTGAAAGCTTGCTTATAAGGCTCGCATGCCAGACCCTGTCAAATGCTCTCGAGACGTCCAGAGAGACGGCGACCGCTTCTCCGTTCCTCTCGATGGCCTCGCCTAAAATGTGAGTAGCATACACTAGGAGGTCCCCAGTAGACCTATTACGGCGAAACCCGTATTGTCGGTCACTGAGGAGATCGTTACCTTCTAGGTATGCTAGTAGGCGCGAGTTCAATACACGCTCCATAATCTTGCAGAGTATGGAGGTGATTGAAATCGGTCTGTAATTGACAGGGTCGGCACGGCTGCCTTTTTTGGGCACGGGTTGCACATTAGCAAGCTTCCAGGATTTCGGCACTATTCCAGTCATGAAAGAGAGACGATACAAACGTGTCAGTACAGGAGACAACTCAGCTGCGCATGTTTTGAGCAGAATGGCTGGTATACCATCAGGACCACTGGCTTTATTCACATCTAAACGACACAATGTTCTCCATACCTCTTTGTTAGTGATGCGGATTTCAGGCATCGAAATACCGCAGTGAGGAAGATGTGCTGGAGAAGCATTGCCAGTGTCTAGATGCGAATTATCAGCAAACAGAGAAGCAAATACATTTGCTTTCTCTGTTGCTGTGTGGGCCAGGGAACCATCCGGCTTCAGCAGAGCAGGCAGTGAGGGTTGGCAGAAATTCGACTCGATCGCTTTCGCAAGAGACCAGAAAGCTCGACTGCCAGTTGGTCTGGCAGAGAGCTTTTAGCCATTCTTAGCGATTCGATCGAGACGAGCCTTCCGCAATGCCTTTTTGTAGGACTTGGCAGCTTGGTTAAAGGCTCTCTTCTTTATACTTACATCCGGAGTTTTGCGGCTTCGAGCATCAGCCCAAATAAGGTATGCCGAATGTTTTCGGTCATGTGCATGACGACATTCGGCATTAAACCATGGGCGAGCTTTGCCACCGATGGGTACGTCAGCAAAAGGAATAAAATACTCCATTGCCTGATGCACCACATCAGTTATAGCTTCCGCGCAACTCGACGGATCCAAAGAAGAGAAGCAGACCTGCCGCCAAGGATAAGACGCAAAAAAGTGCCGCATCTCATCCCAATCTGCTGACTTGTATTTCCATACTCGCCTAACACCATGTGGTTCGCAAGCTGGTGGGGAATATGTAAATACAGATTTCACCAGACAGTGATCGGAGGTTCCCAAGGGGGACGTGACCTCTACACGATACCTGTCCGGATTAGTTGTCAGCAGAAGGTCCAGGCAATTGGCTGTATGGCCTACCACATCTGGTACCCTTGTAGCTTGCCTCACCAGCTGAAAGAGGTCCAAGGACAACGCAAAGTTCCGCGCTTCTCTTCCAGCATGGTCGGTCTTCTGGTACGGGAACAGCCAGTCCTGATGACAGGCATTAAAGTCCCCCAGAAAGACGAGCTGCGCCGAAGGGTACTGATACAGAGCCATATCTGCAGCCTCACTGAGATACTCAAATAAACGAGTTGTCTCCTGGTCACCGCTGTGCGAACGGTAGACACAGGAATACAGGATTTTTTCGTTTCCTGTGTCCACTAAAACCCATAGGGAAGAAAAAGTGGGGTCTTCAAGGTGACGGAGACGCTGAATACAGAGGTCGTTCCGCGCATACACACTGACTCCGGCCCGTGAGCGAAAGTTGTGCTCTAACGAGTAACCGGGATAATCCAAGTATGCAGCGCTCAAAGGACATTGTATCTGCGTCTCCGTCAAAAAGAGCAAGTGCGGCTGCTCTGTCTCCAGGTGGTGGTGGACAGCTAAAAGATTTGAGTGCAAACCTCTTATATTAGTGAGGTGCACTTTATATGAGGAGGAGTGCAACCGCTGCTTTAACTTGTTCTCTTTTTTTAACTTTTTCATAAAAAAATAAATATAAAAGTGAATAGGGATGGGAAATGGCAGTTGAACGAGGCGGTACATATCGAACCCGACGTCGAAATTGGTGATGTCTTGCCACTGGGAGACTAGTCTGGAGACTGCGGGGACGCCCGAACCCCCCCAGGGATCGCCATCGGGCCTCCTCGCCTGGTCGCCAACCAGCACGATGGAGCCACCCTGGGATTTTTCGCAGCTGGCGGGGCAGCCTTTCGTGGGTGGCTAACCCACTAATTGGGCCCCCAACTATCTGCGGGCGGCCAGCGGAAAGCCGTCGCTTCGGATCCCGCTACCCTCCTCGACTAGACACCCGACAAAACAAACACCAACCCGACGTCAAACCGGTTCGCCAACGCACCGCAACTGTTCAGACCCATTTCCCATAAACGGCTTCATCGAGCAACGTGCCGGAACACGACTAGGTCGCTTTGCGGCACGACTCTGCCCGATGGGTGGTAACTTTGCCGGCGACCGGATGTTATGGTCTATCACCAAGATAACCAAGGTTATACATATGTAGTGTTAAAACAATGTTACGGCTCAATATTGCAATGGGACATATTATATTAAATTTTGCCCTCACAAATTTAAATATTGAATCCTCGATACATGTGACGGTAGGCCAACGAGCAAATAGTAATATATTCATTTACCCCTGACCTGAGGTTTGAGTTTGTCTAATCTTTGCTTTAGCATAGGATCCGCAAATATACCTAGAGAATGGCTGTTATAAAACTAAACTCCTAAAATGGATCTATTAATCTATAAATAATGTAAACAATTTAGGTTTAATATTTTTTTTTCAAAAATATTTGCAGATTGAGATGCAATTGTTTTTGTTTGAAGTTGGCCCTAATAAAAGATTTTGATTGGTTCATCTCGTTTAGGATATTGCAAAGCCTGTATATTGTTCTATATCCTGTAGTAGTATTGTAGTTTATTTTCATGTTACAATTTCGGTACTACGGAGTAAACGACATGCAGCACCCGGACTACTATCAACAAATGTTTAATGTATTTGGAGAATACTCCATACGAAGTATGTCTCTACTCTCACAAATTAAAGGTAAATTGGCATGCATTTGCCAACTAACGGACGGACGGTTAGATGTTCAAAATAAAAACTATTTATATTACTGTCCAGAGTTGTGATTGGTTGTTGATTTTCTCTTTGATGTTCTTTTGATAGGAACTTTTATAAAACTGTAGTGACTACAAAGACTATCCATATATTTCAACCGCCCCGTTGGTCGAGTGGTTAGCGCAGACGCCTAACGTGTCACGGCGCAATGGGGCTCAGGTTCGATTCCCGGCGGAGACAGACATTGATGTGATGAGCCTAGATGTCTGGGTTTCTGGGTTTGGTCGTTTATTAAATGTACTCTCAGTATTTATATGTGTATTTCTATGTATTTGTACCGTTGTCTAACACCCTTAACACAAGCAAATAATTTGCTTACTTAGGGGTTAGATCAATGTGTGTAATTTGACCTGATATTATTATTATTATTATTATTATTATTATTATTATTATTATTTACCTTTTACATAGAAGTGGTTATTTTTTTATATTCATTTGAATGTAAAAATCTTCAGAATTACTAATATAATATAGTATAACAGTTCTTATAAATAATATTCGTCTGTAGGTCACACAAACGATACAAAAGTCAATTTTTATACTGCAATATACCGACAACATTTTTCATCCCTTAGCAAATATAACTATACTTTTAAATAATACCATGTTTTCGACTTTCCTTTCTTCAGATAAGTTTGGTACAAAATTAATATCTTGAATAATAACGTTGTAATGTTTTTTATATCCGCAGAGGAAAATATTAAATTCCATCGTGAAAACGGAAAAATGTGTCTCATTATGATCATGTTTGATATCCTCTGATATTCTAATATTATTATTTTTTATGTTTTGGTTTTCTTTATTGCATGTGAAAATATTATAAGGAATACATACGTGCATCATAATTTTGATTTATGTAAACGAAAAAAAAATCGTTAATCTTATATGTTTATTTATCATTATAATCATTATATGCCGTAGATACATTGTACCTACGGCAAACTGTAAGAATATATTTTTACTGTTTCAAAATCAAAGATTTATAGACAGAATTCGATAAATGTTTATATCATTATTATATTTTTTAAACATTGAAACAATAACTTTTAAAATGATATGCTAGTTTATTTTATAATCATCCCATTCCTCTTAAGAAATAATCGTATGCGACAATTTATCTACGACTACTCTAATTGTTACTATCCGAACGGAATGTCACAACATCCGAACTGAATTACTCAATATCCATAGGCAGTATTACAATGAAACTTATTAGGGTAAATGTTTTAGTCATGATTATAAAGAAAGTTATATGATGTAACCATCATAAAGTTTTACTGCAAAAGCGTATCCTTATAGCTTAATGACTAACTGTTATTAATATTACTACTATGTATAAAGTTGAAGTAATATTGACCCTGTCATATATTGCGAGCGAGGGATTATTTGTTTTAAGTTTTGTATAATTTCAACTTGAACATATAAAAGTAATAACTGCTAATAAAACTATATGTATATTACCATAAGTTTAAAATAATGCTTTTTGTTTGAAAATATCTATATACATGTAAAGCCATGTTAAGCTTATTTTAATTTATATAAATATAGAATTAAAAATAAACCAATATAGGCAGGGAGTTGAACCCGCGATTACTGGGAAACCGTCCCGTCGCTCTACCAACTGAGCTACCGTATCGCTCTCCGGTTAATGCTTTTTGGTTAACACGTATAGGATAATTATTCAAAATATCCACCTGGGGCGACGTATTTGATGTTCACCTTTTACCACAGCGCTTGCCCAAAGGATTAGATTAGGCCTGGACCCTACTTTATTATTCAATGGATATAATGCTTGGGATTGAAAATTCTTAGTGACATCAAAGATTTTTCTTTTTGCTTGCTAACATTTAATAAAAAAATGTTACGCAACAGAGGTATTTAAAATTGTTATTCTTTAAAAGTTTAAAAAATATTTTATAATAGAAATCTGTTAAAACAACCAATAAGAACTCCAAACATATATTTCCAATAGTTTATTATTATTAACACATGTGATGTATGGTGTTGATTTGATTTCGGTTGTAAATTTTTATTATCTCACTTCAAAAATTACCATTCAAAATACCTGCCATCTGGGTTCGAAGCGCGCATATACTGTTCTGTTGTGAAACATCAAGAGAAGAAATGAACTTACTTCGGTGGTTATTCTAGGTCGCTAAGGCAAGGGTACCAAGATTAGCGCCTGCTACTTCCTTAAGTATCGGGAACACTTTTGTGAAATGCTAAATGACAACGACCTTGGTACACCTATTCGCCATAAAAAAATATTATATATGAACATATATTTATATTTAACAAGTATTATGTTACAATGGACGAACAATTTTGTCTATGATATTTTAGGTTTATGATATAGAGCTTTAAATTCAATATGCTTTATTAGTAAGAATGATTCAGATGTTTTTATATATTGCAAAAGTTAATCTTTTAAATTCAAATTGTAATGCAAAATATCTTTATTCAAGTCGGCATTTACACGCATTTTTGAATCTTCAATGATTACATTCAATTGGTCAGTATAGTGAGTCTGTTAGTAAACTACCACCCGCTCGGAATGTTGTTCAGAGAAGAGCTGGCCAGAAACTCAAAACCATTTCATAACCTTAAGGAAATATTTTAAGAAAACAATACCTAATTATAAATATTTTTATCACTACATGAAAACTCTGGTATGTCAAGTTGCTGATAGTCTACGGCACTTTGATTCAATTTTTGCTACTGTTAGAAGTCAATATGTCATTAAATAAATGTAATATCGCGAGCACACAAACCTCTTACTTTGATCCACTTTGAGGTTAAAGAGACAAGACAAGGAAGCTTTTAAGACATGGCTAAGAGGAAACACGAGTTGAGGAAAAAAGGACTATTTATTTAATAAAAATAAACATTATAAATAATAATTAAATCACTTTTCATTCTTATGATAGAATATGTTCACAATCTAATCAACTGAATATTAGTTAAGTTGTTAAAACCTATTAAAATAAAAGATTAAATACCCAGACTTTCTCAAAGTGAAAAGATTTTATAGTTTAAAGAACATAGAGAAAATGGATTCTAGGTTTCAGGTATAAGGCGGTCGTTCCGTAAACAGTAGAAGTAGATAACAAATATTGAATGCCCTAGAGAACCAGTGAGCTTCTTATTGAGATTGCAGGAAGATTGGTTAGATAGATAGATTGGTTAGATAGATAGATTGGTTAGACAGATATTCGTATATAATTTTCAGCCCAGTTTTAGTTGATATCTATATTATTTTTGCTTGAAAATATTTATAAACATGTATAGCCATGTTAAGTTGATTTAAATTTTAAATATATATATATAATAAAAAATAATGTTTTCTGGCAGGGATTCGAACCCGCGACTTCTTTAATATGAAAAAAAATTAAAAACCTTTAAAATAGAGTATATAATGATATATATTTACCCGATTCAAGGTATATAATCTTTACTTTGTATATCAGAACTCAGTATTTAGTTTCTATGATAATAAGAATAATAGTTTTAAAAAATAAGAAATTGTTTAAATTGCGACAGTCCTACGGAGCAGAAAATTTAAGAATAAGCATTATGTATTATTGTGTGGATACTGTTATAAAAACCTTAAAAAGATAAATTAAATCCCTTTCATGACTTTAATGTAAACTATTAGAGGCTTGAGTTACTTTAATTAACATAAACCATCAAATAATGGCCTACAAATGTAATTAGCTATTATAACACCCTGAGGCTGTGCTGCAGAATAATATTTATTTTTAACCCCAACACAGGTAAAACTTAGTACCAAAATGTTATGAATATGTATTCTTTTAAATATTAATGATAATATTCAAAATAATTTATTACACATATTTTTATTTTAAATAGACAGGGCTATAAATGAAATCAATTAATTTAAATTGTTATAATTTTATTTTGTTACTAATTTGTATACGTTTTTTATTACTGACAAATATGTAAACAATTATATATTGCCATGTTTATTTATATTAAGCTTATGTCAACATTGAATAAATATAAAATGAAAAAATAATTGATATTGGGAGAATTCGTACTTCATAAAAATTTTAGATTTTTTAAAAGTTGTTCCATACTGCAAGTTAACCAGTTAGATACATAATTTAGGATTTCTGAAAGAAGCCTAGCAGATAAATTTTTAACTGGGTAGATTTTTAACTGGGTAGATTTTACGATTCAAATATTAAGAATTCAATAATAATAATATAACACACATTGATATAGCCCCTAAGTAAGCAAATTCTTTGCTTGTGTTAAGGGTGTTTATCAATGATAACAATAGATAGAAATACATATTATAAATACTGAGCATATATTTATTAAACGACCAAACCCAGAAATACAGACATCTACGCCATCACATACACGCCTGTCCCTGTCAGGAATCGAACCCGAGCCCCATTGAGCCACTATACGTTAGGAATCTGCGCTGACCACTTGACCAACGGAGTGGTTAAAATGTATTAATAAAACAATCACAAAAAAACATTAAAAAGGCTGTATAGTAGGTACTAAGAACGCTTCTTAAAATAACTTATCGTTCTTGTTACTCCATAATATAGACATTATGTAATAATTTATAGGTAGGTTATATAACTCATATCTAAATCTAAAAGTTTATTCAGAATGTACCAATTTTGGTATGTATAATTACGCGTTTAATCAACTCAAAGTGCTCTTCATCGCGGATATTCAATGCAGATTGATCATTGATTGATGGGAGTTAACCAGATTTGCACCTATCATAATAGCTTACAGTTTGTATGAAAGCCTTTTTATCGTCATGCTGATGAACATTGCAGATAGAATAACATAACAAAAATTATACAATATTTAAAAAAACTAACGAATCAATACTGCCTTTAATCATTTTGAATTCTATATGTATACATATTTTTTAGTATTACGTGATATGTATCACGGTTCTCTTGGTGGATCAGGTAACATTTACCATTACGGACTCCCGGAAACCCAAGTTGGAATTTCGTTAATGTGGTTTCATTATATATATTTCAACATTAACAGAAGGTCTCGGTGAGTAGTTTAGTAGTTTGATTTTATTGTTTTCTCATTGATTATATATTTTAAAAATAAATACATACCAACTAATTTTATTTAATCTAGGTAAGTTGCCAAATAACATTTATTTTCTTTAACGGTAGACAATCCAATATCCAACTCAGCTGTACGTGACAGAATACTCGCACGGCATCAACGCAGGACACTTGTTCTATTAAAATGAAATTCCTCAGACAAGGCCTTTTTGAATGAAATTTGTATGTAGATTTAAACATCGGGTTATTAATTACGTAATAAAGCATATTTATTTTGTAACTATGAATTTATACATTTCTTACGCTAAACCGGTGCTAATAAACTAAATCTTGTAAGAATGTTTGTTCTTATGCACTCTCTCTGTTACTACATAAAAATATATTTCCATCACACAGACATTGGTTAAGATTTTCGAAAAAAGTCTTATAGATGTCACCACCTTCCTGATAAAGACGATCATATATAGAATGCTTAATTCACCGAAACGGACAGCGATACAGTAGCTCAATTGGTAGAGCAACGGGACGGTTTTCCAGAGGTCGCGAGTTCGATTTCCTGCCCGTATCGGTTTATTTTTCATTCTATATTTATATAAATTTAAATAAGCTTAACTTGGCTATAGAGGTTTATAAATATTTTTTTAAAACATTTAGCATTTCACTTTTTTAATATCGGCCGACTGACCTCGTTAAATAAATCGAGATGTCAAATTCTTTTGCGGGTATTTTTTGGGATATATGTTGACCTCTATACTACTTAAGATGATGGCATTTGAAGGTATTTTTGTTTTTTTTTAAGATAACTTTCCGTAGCTTCATAATCATTTTTACAAAAATAGCAAAATTTCTGTTGTTCTATAATAATATATTTTAAATTATTTTCCGTGTAATATCATATCTACCTTAACATTGTTTACGTCAAAACACTTGTTCTAATATTTTTGGGCTAATAATAAGTACATTATATAATGCCAGAGCTCGAGACCCTTTAAGAATCTGAGTGATGTTTTCTGAGTACCTCATTAGTAGAGCAGACATTTAGCTGATTGTGAAGCCCTTTACGAAATGTTACTAAAGGGTGAAAGTTGTTTACATTCGGAACATAAATTAAAACCTTATATTTTACATATTAAAGTTACAAATCACGCAAAACATAAAGTAAAGTATTATTATCTAAACATGAAATATAACAGAGGTAGATTTGAAACTATTATTTAATCATCCACTAATAAAATTAATATTTTCAAAAATAATTATATTATTGGAATATACATAGTAATTTTATCCTTGTTGCAAAAGTTTTTTTTAAATACTAGATGGAACATCGATTTCTTGAACCCTAAATTGAAAAAAAAAAAAATTCAAATATGTTTCGAATGGTAAATAGGCTATAGATTCCCAAATGTCACAGATCGAGTTATGCCTGTGTTGATATTTTTTTATTACTATATTTAAATTACTTAAAAAGAAGATATTGTAATTTTTATATTAGTAATAAAAGTTTCGAATAAATTAATCCCATCATATATCATTTCATAACAAAAAATTGGGAAAGAGAAAAGGAGCACATAAATAATCATTTAAAAGCGTTAGACAAACAGTGGACACGTTTATACGGGTAAGGTTCAGTTGCCTGGGAACTAAAATAGCACCTTAGGGAAATATTTTATCCGTCACGCTCGGAATAAAATCAATAATTGGAATTTCAATGAAATCTTGGAGGTATGTGTAATAAAAAAATGATACTCTTTTTAAAAATGTGCAATCAATTTATAATTGCTATTCGTAGCAATTATAAATTTGTATAATTTTATTGCTTGTCATCAGCATTATAATAACATTTTTAAATACAAATATTCAAGTTTAAAAATAATATTATACTGTTAAATAGAATTTATGTAACAATTTTAACCCTTAAACAAAAATAACCTTAAAAGGTAAACTTATTGTCACAACTCATATAAATTAGGTATAATATTTAGAGGGTTTGTTTGGATTATTAGTTATTACTTTAGACTTCTAGAATCTAAATACTTAAGTTATAAGTAATTGAATATTTTAAATGCTCTTTACAAGTTACAAAAACATTAGAAAATTTTGTCTGATATTATTGTTTTCGTTGCAATAGCTACAAATATATGTTTTTGAAATTAGATAGTTATAAATATTATATTTAAAAAAAATATTGATGGTATATTTGAAGTCCACTTAAAATCAATTAAAAGTAATGTTGCAATTATTAAATTATTATTATGGATTTTTTTTTAACTTTTTTATCGTGTTATTTTAGAACTGTTATTATTGCGATTAAGAATTTCTAATACTATTAAAATTATTTTTAGGATTATTATCATATTATATTAAAAAGCAAGATCATTCTTGATCATATTATTTTTCTGCTATATATTTTTCTTCCATATCGTCGTCGACCCTCGTTCCCTTCTCTCACCCTTTTCTCTTTTAGCCTTAAAAGGATTTAAAAGGATTCATTACATCCCCTTACATCCCTCTGCATTACATGACCACACCAATAAACGATTACTCCATATTTTTCTATCACTAGAGCTACCTTAAAACTACCTCTAACATACATAATTCTAACTCTGTCAGTTGTCATCACGCTTCACATCCATATTAACATTTGCATTTTAGCAGCAACCACTTGCTTCTTATTTATTATTTTCATTTCCTAGAATTATGATCTACAAAACAAATTTATTTATTAATGTGTAGTATCATATATACCACTCTTCGCAACCACTCTTCGTGATGTGCCAACCCTTGTCCATGGGATTTCAGCCATCATTAGGTTAAGTGGTGAAAGCTGGTACCCACTATATTATAATATTGTCCCTAAGCCGGCATTCCACATCTTCAAGAAAATATGAAGTTGTCTCATTCAACAATACGACAACACATCTCTTATAATGATAATAACAAAAAAAAATATCGCAAAAATCATCGAAAAAGTGACTCCGTAGGGCTCCTAGTTTGGGTGTTGGATTCACGGTGGTCATATGCTGCACTTAATAGCGGCTTAACCTTTATACCCGATGGGTTGATAGGGTCGAGATGCTATCTATGAATATAATCACTGGAATGGTCCTCCATTCAACTCAGAGTCAACTCTCCTATTTGCTCACACTCCCCTATCGCTTATTTAAAGTGCAGTGTAAAATATGATGAAAATAACTATTTAATTTTATAAAATATATGTATGTATTTTAGAAATGTACAAACATTTATTTGCATTATGGTAGGATTCACGCACATAAGACCTCAATTGCATGTAGAAATATTTTATGCACTCGGGTATTATTAATGTTTCGTAAAAAGTTCAAAAGACGAATATTGCCAAGTACCATGTATAAAAAATAGTGCTTAGTGGAGTGCCAAGTGACACGGATCATTAATTTTGTTGGGTAGCTGGAGGCTGACAAGGCTTCAAGCAATGTTGCAGTACTCTTAATTTGAGGTTCTATAGATACCACGTTTGGAATAAACAACCTGTGTGTACGTATTCACTATTTCAAAATACCTGTTAATTTTAATTGTGATATAAATTCGAATAGTTTTTTTTGTAGTATTAGTATTTCAATATTTTTATTTGAAAAATCAGTTTTATGAATATTCTACTTCTATTCTTCTAAATTTATTAAATAAACAAAATTATAAAGAGGTTGAGAGATTAATCTCAATTACTATATAATTTTACGGATAAAACGTTATGATTTCAAATGAAATAAAATACATCAATATGCCTCATACATATTATATCTGGCATAAAATTTTATTAAGGGACAAAACTAATTAACTGTGGCAACGAGCCAAAAACAATATCTCTAAGCTCCCTCGCTCGAGCTTTCAGGCATAATTGTCGGCAATTTATATAATTATCACTTACAAATGTGGTTAACATTAATAATTTCACTATACATGCTTAGATGTCCATTATAATTATTCAAAATTCTGTTAAACTTGTAGTATTCTAGACAGTTTTCGTTTTATAACATAAGCCTCAATTTGAATGTGATATTTCATTAAATTGAACTAGCTCGAATATCTTTTTGTGTTTTTCGAGATAATGAGAAAAACAAAAGTATGATAATGTAAACAAAAAGCTTATCTTACTTTAAATTTCAATAAAAGATTGTGGTTTCAATAAAAGAATCCAGTGGTTTTTTTATGATGCGCAGGTAAAATGGATTGACATTTTAATTATATATTTTTGCCTTGACTGGTGGTTATTAATTGGAATCAATAAAGGTGTTTTTATAATCTTTTGTTGGCCGTTTGTAAAATAATTGGTTGATTTCATACTAGAAAGGAATAGTACTAAAAGAAAATACAAAAAGTATTTTTCCCGAAGAGCAAAGCTGACAAATTTTACTTGCACCTTAACAATTGAATTGAATGGATTTTCAATAACTTTTTTAAAAAAAGTTAGATTTCGATAGAGCCTAACATTTATGCATCTTATGCTTTATGCATGTTTTATGCTAGGACAAAAATGATTAAAACTTAATCTTATGATAGGTCTGCCAATTTAATTATCGTAAATGCATAAAAGTGCTTTTTTAGAAACTGTAATATATGTAGTCTAGAAACTGATATCTACTAACCTAAAAGAATTAAAATACCAATAGTGTATAATTGTATATTTTAAAATTAGATATCAGGTCTATAGTGTAACGATATTTTTTACGAGCGATGGCAGAATTTTAATTTTCTGGAATTATGTTGTCATATATTATTATGTTGTCATACTCAAAATATTGTTGGATAAATGAGATTTTTAAATTTAAGATTTTCAATTATTAAAAAACATAAATAACTAAACTTAATATAGGAATAACTTTATTGGTAAAAGTTTGGTTTTGAAATGTTTAACAAGTGAACAATCTAATGAAATCTCGAAATTCAAGAGTTATTATTTAACTCTCTCAATTACTTATAGCGCTTTATAAATTATAAAAACAAATGTATTTGATGCCGCCAATAAATAAGTTATCAACTCAAAAAAAATATTAACTGTTGGACCTTATATTAGCCTTATGGTTTAAATTTTCTCTTTACAGTTATTCTATAGTTGACTGGTACATAAAGTATCTATTTTGTTTTTATTTGTGCAATAAAAATGGGATATCATAATAAATAAAATACTTAGGTTTAACATTATGACATACATATTAATCTACATAAATGTCAAACTAATTAATGCTAGCGATGCTTAAACATTCTCTCATTGGCGTAACAATACAGATGCTGATGAATCATATTTATATTATCAAGATATAAGAAACGAACAAAGATTTTTTTTTTGATAAAATTATTTTTATAATTAAAATAAATTTCATGAACAATGCCGGAACCTCACAAACAACATTGTTCAACAGGATAATTAGGGTTACTTTTCGCTTTGCATTTCTTAGATGTAAAGGGAAAACGGACCCCCAATATATTATAAAATAAGAATCAATTAAGAACCAATGCTAATTAAATTAATATATTTACATTCATAATTTATCATATTTATTCTAAACTACATAAATAGGTTTCATTGTCATCGTTAGCTCTTTATTTCTATAACAACTATAGGATTATTATGTTTTTGAGTAATGTTAAAGAATTCCAAACTGCTATACCATATGCGAAAACGTAATCATGGCGACGTCCAAGAAAAGTCAGCGTCATATTGAGATTTTATGTAACTAAATAAAAAATGGGCTTATGCTCAAATTCAATTTATTATTTTTTTAAAACTCAGATAAAACAAAATAGAAATTCTATCTTTATCTAAATTAAATACGTTTGTGTAAACCGCATTCAATTCTGTTTAAAAGTTTTGAAACAGTGCTTGAAGTAAATTTTTAATTGACCATAACTTCTTTTTCCCTTAACCGATTTTGACGAAACAAAGATTTGACTACGCTCCAGATTATATATATATCCACCTGTGGAATCCGCGTTCAAACCCGTTGAGTAGTTTCGAAGTTATAACGTACTAGACAGATAGACAGACGGACAACATTTTTTTGGGTTTCTGTTACTCGTCTTTAATACCCCCTATCATTTATCTTGAAAAATATTGAATGTACAGACACTCGATTTTTACTATCTTCTTATATATTTGAGATATGTAAGGCATCTGATTTACATATATAGAAGATACATGTTTTTAAATTTCAATTATTTGAAGATTAAATATTGTCTTCGATATTAAGTACACATATTATTTATAGACTCATAATGGAATTGTTCCCGCAGTAGATGTATGCTTTTGTTCGAATGACATCGTATAGTTATATTTTTTCAGCATAATTTTACACTGAATATGATCAATTGAATTTACAATAACAAATTAGGCATCTTAATTTTGTAACATTACTTTATTTATTTTCAAAATTTTCCACTTTCTTTTTTGAGGATGCAGTTAGAAACCTATGACTATTTACGTAAAACTAGCAATAGGTCAAAGTTAGTATACACGTAACCAACAAGTAAAAACAAATTGCTTAAATCTAGTAATAGAAGAAAATAGTGTAGTCGTAGAAAAATAATAAAACTTCTGGAAGTTTGTAGAACTTTATTTAATAACAAAACTAGTTTAGTTGTTAAACTTGTATTTCTTGATTTTAATTTAAAATTAAAAATTAAATAGAGTTAGCTCAACTCATCTGCAAACTTTGAATGTTAACAAAAATATATTGAAATATTAAATTTAATTATTAAGAGTTCTATTAGGACGATTAAACAAAAAAGATATATTTATTATTAAAGATGTGTACATGATATCTGCCTAATACATAATAATAATAATAATAATAATAATAGCCATTTATTTCTACTACAGAATACATGATTACTAATTCTAAGTTATAATGTTCTGTGTTTTACTTATCTATTTAAAATATACATTTACACACTAACATACTACATATGTATATATATATATATATATATATATATATATATATATATATATATATATTTATTTATTTATTTATTTTAAGTTATACATAATTGCTATGACATTTTATTTGTTTTACACAGTATATAACTAACTAACTAACTAAGTTCTAAGTAACTAACTATTGTATATATATATATTTTATTTTTTATTATTTATTTTTTTTTAATAAAATTTGTAGTAGTCGCCTTTATCCTAATACATACAAGGTGTATATTTTTGAATTGGGCTTTCAGGTCACTATAGAGAATATAAAAATTGGTCGAAGAAGTCACACGACCGATTTACATTAAAACACATATCTACATTATTTACTTATAGAAAAAGCATGTAGTTTGGCCAGAAACCGACTTCAAAGTTGGTACAACAAATACCAGCCTGTGGTAATGAATACAGTAAGGATTAAGTTCTGAGATGTTATAACATATGGCAAATAGAAGGAAAGTCTTGTTTTTTTGTATATATTTTTTTTATTGACATAAATATGTTAGTCGAATATTGTTTAACATTATTATTGAACATAACATTTACCAGGCATAACTGTTCAAAATGACGATCATTGTTTTCTAAACAGGGTTCAAAACGAGGTCACAATGACTAAATGTCATTAGACAGAGTAAAGATGCTAATGCTAATCATTAGACAGAGTAAAGATGCTAATGCTAATTTCGATCAATGCTATTGTTAATTTCGGCTGGGATATTTTCGAACGCTTGCTCTAATAGTATGATATGTGTATAAAATTTATTTTTTTATGCATCCCTAAAAAAAATTGTCCAAGGGATCCAGATCTAATGATCTCACTGACACGGCACAGGACAATGCGTAGCAATCGAGTTGTCTAGAAACTCTAGAGTTAGTATTTGTTCTAGCAAGCAGGTATCATGAGCTGGGACACCTATATTGCTGAAAGTATTATTATACGAGTAGTGTACCAAAGGCAGCGCATTTAATTCACAACAAGTATTTTAAAATTTCTAAATACTTCTTCTTAACCAAGGTATCATAATAAATCTTATTATGAAAATTCTTTATATTATAAAGTTGCAACAACACCAATTAAAAGAAAAACTTATTTAACTTGATGGCTTTCGGTTATTAGTAAAGGATTAGTCTGACCAAAAGCTTTCATTTCTCTGTTTCTATGTTTATATAATAGAAGAACAAACTTTTCCAATAACTGATATCGTATCGTTATTACAAAAGTTCGTTTCATTTATATTCGGTAAAAAAAATAGTTTTTTTAAAAATGTCAATAACATTGATTTTTTTCTTTACAAACTTTCAAAAATTAAACCATCACAAATTATCTCCTAGTTGGCATATGGAATAGAAATATTAGTAATACTATTAATATTTCTATTCCATATACCTTGTTTCCATATGGTATTTATTTAGAATTTATATTAGTTGCTTGATACGCCCCAATATTATCAGATAAGTTGCGGGTAGACTCAGTTTGTTGTGCCCCGAATTGTTATTTTTTTATATTTCTTACAGATACGATGATTCACTTGTCTGGTTTTAGAGTATCTTTCTTCATATTCAAGTTGATAATAATATTTTGTAATTGTTTAACGGTAGAGATAGTGTTCCAGAATTTCGGTAAAATTGTGTACTGCATTATAAATTAGGGTGATTGACTAAGTAAAATCGATCGTATCATTATTATTATGTGTTTTCGATTTACAAGATCTTCAATTCATAAAGAATAATACCTTTCATAATTATAACAAAGAAAAATGTATTTTAAATAAATCATAATTATATACCCAAACACTCCATCTGTCATAGAGACTTAAAAAAAGTTAAAAAAATATATAAAATCGCTGAAATACCGATAATTACTTTTTTTAATAATTAATTTCTTCAAGAACGTTTACCTTAATTTACTATAAATTATATCTTCCCAGAAGTCAATCCTGATTAGTAGCACCATAGAATGGTAAAATAAAAAGGGGAGTATATTTTTGGAAAAAAAGCTTATTTATCAAATTTTGACGAAATATTTTTTTTTCGAAGAAATTAAAATGCAAATAAATTTTTAATAAAATTGGATCTGTCAATGTCTTTTTAAGAAAATCATCGTATGTATAAATTAAAAAAAAAACATTTATTATAAGATTGACATGCTTGATTCGTTGAATAGTATATAATTGAATATCAAGTTCCAACACTGTAATATAAATCTCCCTGATAATATCCTGAGGCGACAGCCACATAATAAATTCGTTTATCGCTTAATCTTGGAGTAAAATATAAACAGAAATTCTAAGTTTCTCCAGTACGCTTGTTACGATAAAATTTTGTGCATTTTAGTCAGTCAAGAACATCCAATCGATCTGTTTCAGTATCAGGATAAATGTTATAAGATTTTATTGTAATTTATATAGAAGGATGATATGATATTATAAAATAATAGTTTTGTACACAAAAATATTCAAACAAAAAGAAAAACACAAATAAAAAAGTAACCTCTAACCAATGAGAAATCAATCAATTATATTATAATCACAACGTGTTATTTTGTATGCTGATGAAATCTATTGGTTCACTGATATGTAATACAAGACTTTGTTCCCTAATAACACATGTTAATTGGAATTATAGGTAAATTTAAAAATAATAGTGCTGAGAGATTGTTGAAATACGTTTTCAATACTACTCTGTTACTAATGTATATATTATTTCTTATTACTATTTTATGATATGCATAGCAGAACATAAAACTATTTGATAATTATAATTGGAGTATTGTATAAACAATGTTACAAAGCAGCTGCATTTCAAATAACGGTACGATTATTATATATTTATTTAATATGGTTATTGGTGATATTATAGAAAGAAATAAATATTTGTAGTCCTTTGTACTTTCTATTTGAATATTACTTTGTCAAATAACGAGAAGTAAAATAGTATTTGCATAATATAATTTTGAAACTAGACTACAGCTGCTCCAACTCAGAACGGTTTGAGATTACATTGAAATTTTTTATATTTTAAAACGTTTTTCTGTTTTGAAGTATGTATTGATTGTGAAGATTTTTTAAGTGATGGGTTGAAAAACTCGGAGATTTTATACTTGTTTTGTAAGTGATATCACCACCGCCCATAGACATTCGCAACATAAAAAAGTTGCAGATGTTTTATAACGTACTAAAGAAAAGATAAGGAGTAGACCACAGAGAAAAGGAGTGGGAGAAAGGAGATATTCGGGTTTCCGACTCTCTCAATCATAAAATGTAGGTGTTATCGTAACTTGATTTCTTACTTCTTTAGAGTTAGCGCTATAATGGCCGTTCTAGCTCGATACAAATCGTTACTGAAATTTTAATTTCTAAAATCCTTAAAAAAATCTATATTTTATAAAATATTTTTTTTTATCTTAGGAATCAATAATAATGTTTGTCTGTCTTTTTATTATATATATATTAAAATAAACAGATATTAATTATAGCAATAATTTTTTTCATTCCTATTTTAAATACTTTTTCAAGTATTTTTAAAGGATTATAATGTTAATTATATCAAAACAATATATTAGGTAACTTGCAATTGCAACATTGACAACTTTTCAGTTTTTTTCTTATTTATATAATAAATATGTGTTTTTTTTAGAATTGAGCAAATAAGAATAATCTTAAGATATTCTTTAAATGTATATTAGTTGTCAAAATAAAAGCTTATGAAAATTGAGTCAATGCAATATTATACTTATTTTCAACATGGTCTCAACTTGAATAATTAATTAGTAAATCTCAAATTTAAATAGTAACATAATAGTTATGACAATTTATGTATTATATTTTATCAATTATTATATTTTATTTCATTTTTATTTTTTTATTTTATTTTATCTGTTATAAATTATATTATTTATATTTAAACAATAACAGACGAATATCTTAATAATTAGAATATAGTATATGGACATCTCGTTTTGAACCGTGTACAATCACTATTTACTTTTCTCTTTGATATCTTTTCAAAGAGCATACGGCAATAAGTTAAAAAAGTTTCATGCAAATGTTTGTTTTAAAAAAATAGAGATAGTTATGAAACTTTTGCAGAGACCGTCTCCGGGAACCAAATACACAATTCCTTAACAATCACATATTTGATTGTCAAATTCGTTTTCTAATTTAAATGTGATATAATCTGTTTTAGAAACATTTCATATACTGGTAGTTTGAAAAATACGAGTAACATTTTTTTTACTAATTACAAAAGTATAAAAAAATATACTTCAATGAAGTTGCATGATCCAGATTTTAATAGAACCGTATAGCAATCATATATCTATTAAAATATTATAAAGCGTACTAAACTTTGGTTTAAATTTAGTATTTGAAGATTTCCATATCTGTGTCATCTTTTTTTAATCAAAATAAGAAATATAATAAAAAAAAAGAAATTAAAACTTAAATTGATTAAAAAACCTTATATATACATAAAATGTTTCTTAATGATAATCTTTATTATATCTCCTATCCTACAAAACAGTCTCTAAATAAAGAGGTGGTGGGGAGGGGGGTTTCATTTACGAAGAACGCTCCATTTGATAGAAAATTCCATTATACAGAAGTCAATGTAACCATTCACTTTAATAAGTAAGAGTTAATTAAAGTTCCCAGGTATATAGCTTTTGCCACTTAAAAGCTTCATAATAATATCAAATTTTATTAAATTTGTTTACCGGTAAAATTAAGAATGCAGCGTGGAATCTTACGGCCAGTTCTTCAGAGTGATTTTCGTTAACGTAAATATGTTAAAATTAAATTAAAATAAATTATAATTAATTTAAAAGTTAATGATCTTTCACCAAATGAATAACAATTGTGAATTAATTAATGAAATTAGGTTATCAGGGTATTTACATATTGATAAATCGAACTTTTTAAAAATAGCTATTTTTATTATTCTAACTGCCTTATGATGAGTTATATGAAACCAGTCATATTTATTATGCAATATTTCGTTAAGATTATTTTAATATCTGTTTAAAAACAAAATTTGTTCATTTCTTGAAATAGATTAAGAACAAGTAGATCCTGATCATTTAAATTAAAAAATATAAAAATACCACCTCTGGGAAACCGTCTGGTAGCTCTACCAATTGAGCCACATTATCGCTACCCGTTGCGGGTAAGCATTCTATATATTATGATCCTTATCGGGACGGTGGTAACATCTATTAGGCTTCTTTCGAAAATCCTAACTGTCCTTAACTTAACCTGTCCTGTTTAACTTTGCAGTATAAATAACCGTTAAAAAATGCCATAACTAAAATTTAAATATCTTTGAACATGTATAGCCATGTTAAGCTTTATTTAATTTAAAGAAACATAGAATGAAAATAACGACACGGGCAAGGATTCTAAATAATAAATTTATTAAATATGTCACTATATTTTTGCTATTAAATGGTTATACTTATTATTATAAGTTCTATGTAAACATATCAAATATTATCTAGAACTTTAAAATTTTTTTAAAAAATTACAAACCATATAACGGAATTTCTACATTTGCTAGAATTGTATGATTTATCATGAAAGCTTAACATAAGTTTTTACATTAAGATGTTCATAATTTATTAAATTTATTAAGTAAATAATGTATGAAGAATTTAAATTTAAAGTTATTTAGGCTGCGGATTATGTTTTCGCAAAAGTTTGTATAACATAATCTATTACTTAGAGTTATTTTTTACTAAACTATTCTAATTAATGTATACATTATGTTATAATAATGATACAGTTTAACAAAATATAAAAAAGAAACCATCTTTATTTAAAATCTCAATTCTTGCTAACATAAGTTATTACTATTTGTTGTTGTTACACTACATTGTTGTTTAAAGGCCAATATAAGACAAACATAAATCTTTGTTAGGTCAGAATAACAAAGTAGTTCCATAAGTAAAACAATCGTAGGAGGGCTCTTAGAATGTGTACTAGCGATGTTGAATTTATTCAAGTCTCTTTTACAAATGACCCCATTTACAAGTCGTGGAAAAATTCTGGTTTATGTTAAAAAAAGTAAAATTTACATAAAACCTTTTTATATTATATTGGGCTGAAAGATACATTTTTAAATAAGGTACATTTAATTTTGTATGAATGTTAGTATTATATTTCTTTAGATATTACTTTGACAATATATTTTCAGCATAGCCTAAACCTTATAAACTGAACGAGTGTTCTAGTCGTATTCTCATTCACAGGCCTAGTTTTTTAATAAATTGGACTTTGCAAAAAAACTTTTATATTACAATCTGAAAAGTCTACTTCTAAATACTGTTAAGACTTGCACTTCAAAATCCGTTTTATATTCAACCATTTGTAATATAATGGCCGAGAGCAGCCCTTACAACTCGTTTTATAATATTTTAACACTATAGTATTTATGTGAGGGTAATTTACAATTTCATAACCAATTTACAGATGCTATTATTTATACCTTATAATAAGTTCTAATAATAAATAAAAGATTAAACATTATGTTAAAATATCCTATGCTGCTAATTCCTTAAACGTTTAACAGTAAATACTAAATAAAATTCCATAATTAATTGCGTTGGTGGCGCTACTGTTGAAACTTATGAACTAAAACATGTAAATTCCGATATATTTACCATTTAAATTATTATAAATAAATATTACTTACAATACATAATAGAATTCCATTAACTTTTTTCCATTAAAAAAACTGCTTAATATATTAAAAATACAGTAACAAGAAAATATATTATAGACGCTTTTAGTAGTAATTGTGAATTATTATTTCTTTTAAATCGGTTTTAAATCATACTATCTGGATGCATGGCGTCTTTTACAGTTTAGTTCTTGAAAAACTTTACACGTATTACCAAATTATGATATGAAACTTCGTCGACGGTGTTCAAGGTTTAATACGATATACCCATATACGATATACGCATATACGATATAACACATACCTTAGAAAAGGTTCCTTTTTTAGTCTCCTTCATTCTCATCCAAAAAAGTTCTCTTAGTATTCAAAAGCCTGAGTCGATGACTTGGTATTGAGTGACTGCTAGATTGTTATAAATTGCCATTAAAAAAAAGAGGGCAATCAGATTGGAGAAATTGAGCGCTACGTCAGACTTAATAACTCAGCGATCCATCCAAATTTTAGACCTAGTTACTAGAAGTAGCTGGTCTTAAGGTTACCTTATCCATCAATAATTTTGCTATAGTAACGTAATTTATTAAAGAAATTATTGATTTTTGTCACTTTTATATTTATTTAAATTATTGTTTACTTTATTTAAACAGATTTTTATGTTATTAACAATAGCTTTGGGATATTAAATGTTAAATGAGATATATTAACTTTGTTAAAATAAATCATAGTAAAATTTATTAAAAAATAAATAACTATAATGTGATTTTTGTATTTTAACTTTCGTGAACCATTATGATTATTGATGATGATGATGATATATAATATATTTAACTATAATGTGATTAACTATAAGGTTTTAGTAAGATGGTTTCTCCTGTGATGTAGCATGTTCAAGATCAAAACTGACTGCAGTAATCATGGATAAGAATTAACCATTGTGCTTAGGCAGTTCCATCCTACAATTTATTCATTACATCCATAATTAATAAAATAATATATAATACGTAATCACAGGCTTTCAAATATCTTCCTTTCTCATAGAGAATTATGATTAACATAACTACAGAAAAATAAATCCAAATTACCAAAGTTTCGGATATCGTATCAATACATAGTAATAAAATAATGATAAAAAATATGATATTTGATATTATGATTTCAATTTCATTTATTAAACTCCCGGTTGTTTCCTACTTTGAGCAAGAGTGTGGTAGCTTTGTATATTAGTAATAATTCTAGAATTTTAATCTAGATTTATTATTCTTTTGGATACTAAATTTGTGACCGTCACAAAGAGTCGAAGTTTCTTAGCATTCACTGGATTTACCGTGAGGGGACTGGGCCCATTAAATTGGTTAACAAATAAAGAAGTTAATAATCTCTTATTTTCGTACCATTGCGGTAAGACATTTTTCCAAATTGAAATAGTGGTCCTCTGCCAGTCCAGGTCAGGGAAAAATAATATCCTTTACAATAAAAAAAATACGTAATCGGACTACCAACTCTGTAAAAAAATATCTGTAGTTAAAAATAAGGGGGTACGTTTTTTTTTTAATCGAAATCTACTCGTACGAAGTCGCAGGCACAGCTAGTAATTACATATAATAACACATACCTCGATTCCTTTTAAAAATGATAACATAGAAGATTTCAAAATATCAACAGCACCTCAACGTCTTTAATATTCATATTTTGTATGACTGTATTCTATTCGGATATTATTTTAAAAACAATAGAGAAACAATGACACCAATTTGACACGAACATTCTGTTGAATTGATAACGGGATCAACAAGGCTAACGAATTTGAAAGAAAAGTGGAATGCATACTTTTTTATTAACGAAACGATGGTAAAAAAATTAACGAGTTACGTTGGATATTGGTCTTTACTATTCGTTTTTTATTTTAATAGGATATATAAATAATATAGTTTACGTTGATCTCTGAAGATTCGTTCTAAAAGTATATGGTGATTTTATAAAATCGGATTTGGAATTTCAAAGATTTCCTCTAATGTCTTGTAATATTCCTATTCGTATAATTTTACGTGTATTGTATAATCTTACGAGCAGTAAAAGTCATAAGTTCCAACATAATGTTCTCGAATTCACGATTATTAAAAATAATTTGATAATTTACTTGTATTGTGTAATAATTTGATAATTTACTACAAACAATTATGTTTCCATAAGAATACTCCAGGAAACTTAATAAAACATTGTATATGGACTCTCAATATCTGAATATTGGATGTTTTCTATTCTTAGTTAGAACACGAATCTTTTAAATTCCAGTTTCCTATTGTCTAAGTACCTGATTCTTACAAAATACAGACTAATAAGTAAAAGAGGGAGCAAATATTTTTTGCTTCGATTATCTTGTGTTGTTTATCAAGATTTGTAAGAAGTCGTAGAACAAATGTTGTTGGGATTGATGTAGAGACGCTGATTACAAGAGGTGGCCAATTAATTTCAAGTAACCCTGAAACAAAGGAAAAATATTTTATAATATGCTTTTTTCATATCTTATAATAAAAAAACGCTAATTTTATGCTTGTTTAAATTAGCTATTCTTGTACAAAAAAAAAAAGTTTTTATTAAATTGTTCATTATTCTAATCTTTTGTTTTTATCCGATATATATACGAGGAACAGATTGAGGGGTAAAGTTTTATCATACTTTCTGTATAGCGGATCGGATGTTGTAAGCGGCTTAGCTTACTAATGCTCTGGAATAGCTCCAGAATTTTAATGACTATAAACCAGCAGATAAAGAAATTTATTAAAATAAGTGAATGACATTTCAAAATTATATAGAGAACAACGTCAACCGAGTTACGAGGATCGGTCTAGGTTTCAATATAAAAAGTAAAAAACAAATTTGTTGTAACAATCTTGGATCGATTAAGTCTTGCAAAAGTGGTAAGTTTGTCCAACTACCAGTACTAAAATATAAAGTATATAAAAACATTTCGTTATTAACTTTCTTATCCGATTTTATTTTTATTTATATGTCAAATGTAAGTATTTCTTAATTGTACTAGGGCAATAAAAAACTATGAATGGCTTATCATTTACCTATTAAAGTAGAATATAACTGAATTTTTCAATTGAAGAAATATATACACCGCCATTGAAAAATCATTTTACTTTCAATATACAAGTAGTTATTTAACGTAATAACATAATGAATAGAAGCAGTGTATAATCTTACCCTATACCTCTTACCTATATAATGTAATAAACATTTTATAAAAAGATAATTAATTAGTTTCTTACTTAGTTAATATAAAAATATATATCTATAAAAGACACTCAATTACGAGTTCGAGATGTTGACTTTTAAGGTAATTAAACTAAAAGTATTTCAGGGATTTAAAACCCTTTGATTCGGTTATGTCTATATGAAAAAAAACTATTATGTTAATACTACATATTGAAGATAAGTTCTACATCCCAATTATAATTAAAAAGATCAACAATTATCGCTAAACGTTTAAAACTTCCTTATTAAGAATGAGTTTATTGTTCTTTAGTTAACAAAGTTGTTATAACGAAAACCCGCAGGCTGTGTATTACGTGGAAGGTCCATGTCATTGTTACGGACAATGACCTGAGCATTATTCTTTATGACGAGTAAAATTTATTAAGATGTTTAAAATTTGTTACGTTGTACTTAAAAATGAATACTAATTTTGAATTAAGAACTCAGTTGTTACCCAACTAGTGATCAATTTCAGCACATTTATGCACATAATATTTACCAAAGATAATACTGAACCTAGATCTCCTGTGGTATTTTGTAATTAATTCGTTCAAAATACAAAGAATACGTTGAATTTTAACATCATTAATTAATAATTTATTTGAATTTTACTTACAATAATGGCGTGATACATGCAGCTAACATTTATCACGGCAATACACTAAATGTTACCTTTTATCGATACGAGTGTTTCTGTTCGGAGTGATCAGATAGGTTTTTAGAATTGGGTCACACATTTCCATTTAAAAAATTACATTAGTAACACTTTTTAAATGGGTATTCTGTTAAGTCTGTTTTTTCATTATGAGAAAATCATCCACTGTGAATTATTAAGGAGTCATCGGAGTTTATCCTTTAAAATTCTGATTCGAAGTTTACAGACTCACGTCAAATCATCCATATAGATGAAAATTGAACTGGCATGTTTTGTTATTTTCTGAGGAACTTTACTTTTTTTTTCATTATAATGGATAGGTATATGAAATATTTTGTGATCTATAAATTTTATAACTGGCTGTTCACTTCGTTTCTTTTCTTAAATATTTTGGGAATTGATCGATTATAAACTTTAAGAGTAAAAAAACACTCAACAACAACATTATTTAAACTATTTGTAAACCATATCCGTATATGAAGATATACACGAGAATTCCCCTGGTTATACTCCTGGAATATATTTTTAAATCACTATTTTCATATTATATGGAAGAGTAGAGTTGGGTTTTTGTTACAACAAACAAGCCGCCTATGAAACCGTTTAGTTTCAAACATTTTTGACATTGTTTATTTTTTAGTGATGGAACGAGCCAATTGATCAAAGTCAATATCAGGAATCAACAAATAAAGTATAGATTTCATGGACACTAAAGTTTCTAAAAGTTTACTTTTGATTTTTGGTTAAAAAATTATAATAGTTAACTAACTGTGCCTGCGACTGCGTACGCATAGATGCTGATTTCGATAAAAGGTACCCGTTCAAAGTTTCATAAAACTTTGGCAAGTAATTTTTGCGTGTTATTTGTTTTTTTTTATTTTTTATTTTTAATCACAGATATTTTTTTACTGAGTAAGTTTGTCTGAGTTTTGAGTACTAAGTACTGAGTAGTCCTGTTACTTTTTTTTATTGTAAAATATATTATTAATACGTAATATCAATATATACTATTAATATGTACAATGACTATGTACCATCAATATGTACTATTAATGTATACTATCAATATGTACTATCAATATGTAACATCAATACGTACTATCAATACATACTATCAATAAATACTATCAATACGTACTATCAATATGTTCTATCAATATAAATAAAGTTAATAATCCGCTTATTTTCCTACCATTGCACTAAGACATTTTTTTAAACTATTTTATTATTTATATTTCTTAACTATAAAATTAAAATGGTAGGAAAACAAGCGATTATTAACTTTAAGATATCTAGTGTTTATTAATTAGATCCTATAAAGATATCTAGTGTTTATTTTATCCATATTGGGTACCATTTACCATGTACCGTAAACCATTTACATTACACCGATTTACATAAGAAATAAAATCTTAAACTCAGAAAATAAAATGGGATGTTTTATCTAGTGTTTCTGGGAAAAATAGGGCTGCTAATGGACCTATTAAGTTAAAAATTGATAATATTGAAATAAATTCAAATTCAACTGTGGCGGCTATTTTTGAGACTTTTTTTAACGAAATTCCTTTAACAGTTACGCGTAATTTAAATTCTTCACCATGTGATGCAATCGTCGAATTGACGAATAACGTAAGAGTCAGTAATAAATGTTTTGTTTTTAAACCTGTTACATCATATGAAATTGTTAAAACTTTTAGAAATCTAAATATGAAAAAAACCGGTGATCTTTGGGGTATGTCAGTAAAATTACTAATAAGTATTATAAATGATATTGCTCCACAATTATCCTTAATTTTTAACAAATGTATTGAAACCGGTACTTTCCCAGACTTAATGAAAAATAGTAAAGTAGTTCCTTTGTTCAAAAGTGGCGATAGACTAATACCCGGAAATTATAGACCTATCTCTATTTTACCTACTTTAAGTAAAATCTTTGAAAAAATTATACTAAACCAAATGTCAGAATTTGTTTATAGCAATGAAATCATGCATAGTGAACAATATGGTTTCACCAAAGGCAAATCAACAACTGATGCGGGTGCCGCGCTTCTTAAGCACATTTACGACGCATGGGAAAAGTCACAGAATGCAATCGGAGTATTTTGTGATTTATCTAAAGCCTTTGATTGCGTGGACCATCAAACATTACTTTGCAAACTTAATCACTATGGTGTGCGTAGTGCTGCGCTTGATCTTATTGCCTCTTACTTGAATCAAAGAGTTCAGACGGTTGATATAAATAATTGTAAATCGGTTGGATCTTACCTAAAAATGGGTGTTCCACAAGGATCTATTCTAGGCCCTTTCTTATTTTTACTCTATATTAATGATTTGCCCTTCTACGTAAAAGGACTATGTGACATTGTACTTTTTGCTGATGATACCTCACTTATTTTTAAAGTTGATCGTAATAAACCCAATTTTTGACAAAGTTAACTGTGCTCTGTCACGTGTTCTTCATTGGTTTGAAATTAATAATTTGGTATTAAATACTAAGAAAACTAAATGCATGGAATTTACACTTCCTAATGTAAAAAGTCAAGATTGTAGTTTATTCCTTAACAATGAAGTGTTAGAACTGACTGACTCGACAACTTTCTTAGGATTAACTTTAGATAAAAAGCTCCAGTGGAACCCCCATTTCTCGACACTCGCAAGCAAACTTAGCTCAGCCGTCTTTGCAATTAAAAAAGTAAGACAATTAACAGACGTTAATACGGCTCGACTCGTTTATTTTAGTTATTTTCATAGTATATTGTCTTACGGTATCTTACTATGGGGCAGCGCTGCCGAAATTAATTCTATATTTATTTTACAAAAACGAGCTATACGGGCTATTTGTAACTTAAAAGCTAGAGACTCCCTAAGAGAAGTTTTTAAAGAAATCGGTATTCTTACGGTCGCTTCTCAATACATTTTTAATAACTTACTATATATACGCCAAAATTTAAATAACTATAAAAAAAACAGCGACAGACATTCAATCAATACAAGAAATAAAAATAGGCTCGTAACGCCTAAATTTCGACTTCAAAAAGTTAAGAAATCCTTCATGGGCTTGAGTGTACGCATATATAATAAGGTTCCACAAGATATCTTAGATCTTCCTTTTCTTGGTTTCAAATCTAAAATTAAAGGTATATTACTAAATAAATCTTACTATAACATTCAAGAGTTTTTGGTTGATCGAAATGTGTGGAACTTGGATCATTGACTCATTTGCAGGGTTGATGTTATAATTTATAAGTCAAACATTGTTAAATTTTATTTAAAAAGAGCAACTGTTGAGTTTCTGGCCAGCTCTTCTCAGCAGAACAGCATTCCGAGCTGGTGGTAGCTTACTCACAGACTGACTATACTGACCAATTTAATGTAATTGACGATTCAAAAGTGCGTGTAAATGCCTACTTGAATAAAGATATTTTGAATTTTGAATTTTGAATTTTGAATTATTTTGGGTACTTTAGCTCTTATAAAGGCCTCCCATCATGATTTATTTTTAATATTTTCCATATACAGTTTTCGATCATTGAAAATTTTATTATATGTATAAATACTACCTGAAGCATAATCTTCAAAAAAATATAATTGATGTTTTAAATAAGTATTTATGAACATTTATAGAATATATGTAAGCTAATTGTAGAGTTCATCGATGTACGAAATAACATTTCAACGCAAATAAATTGATTTTACCGGATAAAAGTTCGAATCTAAGGCCAAGATTATTTTTGTTCCATTTCTAAAATATAAAAAAATATGTTCTTCAGAAAGGCTCTTGCTTGTTGGCTAGTTGCTTAGGGGTTATAAAAGGTTAATTATTTAAATTTGAATAAAACTGGCATTTGTGTAATTATTTACAGAAATCATATTTTAAGTTGAACATAAAAAAATAATTGTATTTGTTTTTTTTCCAGGTAACACGATTATCTTGGAACTAACAGGTCATATTCTCAACGCCTTGGTAAGAAAGTTAATCTTCGAAAAAATATGTTCGCAAATCGCATTGTAAATATATATTTATGATACACAAATATAAAACAAAAGCGGCTGGTTCGATAAAATGGTGATATTTTTTTTTCTTTTTTTTTTTTGCTATACGTATAGGGCTCTTCTGTTATTGTTTAATTATTTATAATAACTCCTCAAATAACTATAATGGAACCGAATTTCAGAAATATATTTCATTCAGAGGATTCGACAATAAAATTGAATTTGAATTCATTTTCAGTCTAGCTTCTCAGTAATGGAGTTGAACGAATTCCACGGTCAATTTCTATGCCATAATTTATCATATTCTTTACTTATCAGGATGATATTTTAAATAATATTCATATTGATTATTATAATATAATCATTAGTATAGCTTGCATATTAAAATATGTTTCGTCTTAATTACGTTACTACAGGAATATTATTTCAAAAATTGCTTCCGTCTACTAATTACAGCGACTGATGTGAATTACGACCGTTTCATGTTGTAAAAAAAACGTTCTTGAATAAAAATCACATTTCGCATTACATTTTTATGTTCTTGAATCTTCCTTAAAATGGAGCAATTTTGCAAAAGCACTACTGCTACTCATTATTCTATGCGTATTTTTTTTTGTCACATAGCAATTAACTTTAGCAGTATATTAAGTATTAGTTAAACTGTTAGTAAATTAGTTGAAACCAAGATTTCAACTTACGTAGAAATTATCTCCAAGACATGATGTGTCTTATATCTTTTTAGATTTTTGAAGTCATATTTTTACAAACATAATACTTATTACTTACTCACTAGAAATGAAAAAAAAATCGGGATGAATTTGCTAATTATTAGCAATATATTACTTTACTTTTAATTGAATGAACGAAATTGTTTATCCATTACATTTTAAGTCTTTCAAATTGGTTTTCATAGGTTCAAAGGGATTCTACGATATTTTAGAGATCTCTTTTATATTTTATTATTCTTCTTGATTTAAAAGATTTATATATATACGAGTATATATCTCGTTGGTCGAGTGGTTAGCGCAAACGCCTAACGCATAGCGACTCAATGGCTCGTGTTCGATTCCCGAATTCTCAGTATTTATAATGTGTATTTCTATGTGTTAGTATTAACACAAGCAAATAATTTTCTGTCTTAGGGGTAAGATTATTTTTTTTTAAATTATCACACATTTTTTTTATATAGTTTAATTAACCTTTCTACATCAATCCCAACAACATTTGTGCTACGACTTTTAACAAATCTTAATAAACAATACAAAAAAAGAATCAAACAATTTTTGCTCTTCTTTTACATTTAAAATTTCATGATAAAATTTTTAAATATTTTACTCAGTCATATTTTATAAGTAAATTTTTCATATCCACTGCGTTAACATTTATATTTATAACACCTTGTGTGTATTTCACCTCTTAATGTTCTACTAAAAACCTAATGATCTTATGTACACCCAGGCAAATAAATGATCCCTGTCACTTGGCACTCCATTAAGCTACCAGACTTGGCAAACTTGGTGTTTGAACTTTTATCCTTGTATATAAATAAAGTGATTGTACGTAAAATATTTATTTATTATTTATTATTTTGTTTTTATGTGCTTTGAAGGATTTTAATAATAACATACTTTGTTTAAATTCTTTAAATAGCTTTATTAATAATGTATAACATATCTACACCACCTAGAAAAAAAAAACATTGTGTAGAAATACACACTTCTGTACGCTGTGCATCTAGGTTTCACATTTATTCAATGAAGAATATAATAAAAATATTATTATGAAGCTATTATTATAATAAATGATGCTTCTTCTTCAACTTGTTAGTGACTGCTGAAAGATCTGACTTGTAACGTTATAGACTTCGGAATAAGTGTTAATAAATTTATAACTTTATGGAAATAATTACAGTTCTAATGCAGAAGAAACGAAAGTCAACTAACTAAAATTAATGACTACTATAACTTTTCTAATATTTTATTCTGTAAATTACTGTAAATTAAACGTAACTCGTAAGCTAATGACACTTTTATTACTCGGTGTAAGACTTAGCTGCACTTAATTTATACTATTCAGTTATGTTCTCGAATATTATTATCGGAAATAACAATTTAAATTGGTTTCGTATTTTATGTGTTATGTTGTCAGTAATGTTTTTATGTTTATATACTAGACTGTTTATTGTACTTTGAAATAATAATTTAAATTAGTTTCGTAAAAATGTTGTTTATGCTAACAGTAGAGTTTACTACTAGTACCGCTTAACATTATACAATAGAGTTCGTGTAGGGATTGTCAAATAATAGGACGCAGGAATAAAACGAATCAATTACTCCTTAGTTGATAGAGAATGTTAAACTTGTTCAGTATGTTAATATAGGAGAATATAATATAAAGCATTGCGGCCGGAAATTTCGGACCATACCGATAAACTGACTACATCTACCTAGAGACCCAACGTTAAATATTTATTAAGCAGATCATACTCTAGCCTCTGTAAAGCACTGTAACATAAGTGATATATATCGAGACGAGAGACGTAACTTTCATAAAAGTTGCATTTCGAAATGATAAGTCTTTGTAAATGATAAAGCGTCGCAGGAAAATGGGTACTTAATTAAACAGTAAATAAATAAATAAATATGAAATATTTATTTATTCATTTTTAATTTTTTTTTTTCGTTGCACATTTAAAAAATATACCTACTACAAAAATATATTTACTCTGTTTGTACTATGTTCACAAAAATAAATATATATATCATCAAGTAATGAGCACATATTTTGAGTTTACTTATTATTAAAACTAACTTTTACTTTAATGCTAATTACAAACTTATCCAAACTTTTATGGGACACATATCTAAATGTAAATAAGATTAAAAGTATATTTAACATGTTTCCTTTATAACATTTTTTTATAATATTCTAGCCTCATCCGGAGTAGAATAGAGTGGACTTTTATTACATGCATCCTGTTCTTGCAAATCAATGACCCACACATTATATAACTTGACCGTCTCGTTATATTTCCGGTCACATCTATACGTGATACACATCTTGTATAACACTATATTCTACTTGTGGTGAATAAGTTTCATGGACTAATGATACGAAAATCATCACAGAAATAGATTCCTGAATATAGTTATCGAATAGTTCGTTGCATTCAAACATTCTATTGTTTACAAAATAATATAATATGGAAATTGATTTTGATTTTATTTATTGCTACTTCTGCTCAATGTAAAATGTAGGTACAGTTCACCTTTCTGTCGTTGTATGCCATTGAATGAAACATCTAGCAAGTCTATAAATAAAATTAAATTACGATTATTAAATAAAAAAATGTGATTGAATTAAAATGTATCAAACATTATCGTATGTTAGTAATGTATTAATCCTAAAAGTGCTATTTTTTTTGTTCATATGAGTTACAATTATCTTATCCTTTTTACTTACCTTTGGTATTCTATTATAAAAAGAACCGCACTACAGACTTAGCCGGGTATTTTTTTAATGTGATCACTATTTCATAATCGTCATTATTTTGTAATAAATTTACGAAGAACTAGAACTACTTAAGAAGGCTTATTAGTAAGTGAATAAAATATATGGACAATAAAAATACAAACATGTATAAATATAGACATGTATATTTCTATTCATAAATACAAATAAACACCTTAGAACTATATAGTCCGGTCAATTTAGACATTGACCTTTGCAAACGTTCCCAGAAAGCTGAAAATTTGCATAAATGTTAGGGACACCATTGTCATAAAATAGTGAAAAGTCTCCTTCGATCCTGTCTGCAAAATATGTTATTCAAGGTCAAAAGTAAAAATGGATTTTTATATTTTTCAGCGAAAGGTTTAGTTTTATGATATAAATAAAACAGACAAAGATTGTAGATCGTGCACTTAACGACAAAAATTATCCTTACACTTTTTTTTAATAGCACCAACCATTATTGAGAAAAAACAATTACAAAATGTTTTTACGCTGTATTATCCATAATATGTACATGTTTCCTTGACCTCGAATATTTTTTTGCAGACATTCAATCGATGGGGACTTTTCACAATTTCTTGATAATGGTGTCCCTAAAATTTATGCAAATTTTCAGCTTTCTGGGAATTTGTGCACGGGTACCCCTATTTTTAAGCTAAATTGACTGGACTAATAATATAATACTTATAATTTCAATTATTCATTATATGGATTAAAATGTAAATCTGTAATGTCTGATTTGAGTTTTAAAGGGTTATTTCTGATGTCCCAAATTTAACTGGATTGGATGAATAACTAAAGAACAAGGCATATAAGATAAGGTCGTTGAAATAAAATTATATCTAAATTTTTTCGATATTTATTATTTTGAATAAATATATATTTATAAATTATCATAGTTTTTAGTTTTTGGAAAATTATAAAAAGTTGACTACAATTTTCTTCCTCACTTTTATTCAATTCCTGCTAAAAAGTACAAGCTTAATAATCTCCTTTCCTAGTAATAGATATAGCAATATATAAACAAAATTCATGAAAGTCTGAGTAAATATAATTAAAGCGAAATGTGGGTTTAAACAGTTAACAGATAAAGTAAAGTTAATTTTCTGAATGTTCAAAACTTGGGCATGACATTGCCATACAACCAAACTTACTAATCTTCTAAACGAGATCATCCTTTATTTAAATAAAAGTTATCAAAATATAATTTGTTAACAATTAATTGAAATTAATGAAGATTTAAGCTCCATAAACTCGTTTGTATTAGTCGTTATTATTAAAAAGTTTTTATTATGTTAGAAATGTTTGAATACTTTGAAATATTATACTGTATACTGTACAGTATACAGGCTAAATTTGGCATATTTGACAAGGTCAGGAATTAAATAATTATTCTTCCTAATTCAATCATAATATCGTACTTCGCGCTCCTAAAAATGCGCGTTTAAATGAGCGCACTGAGTTCACCTACAAGAGATCCTGTTATCCGGAGTTGGCATTGTGGAGCATCAGAACAGTGGCAAACAAAATCTCACAACAGTAATTCCAAAGCACTTTAAAAGCCTTCGGCAGTTTATTATCGATTTTGCGAATATCTTTCTAAAAGAGGACGTGGCATATATTCGGTAGTATTGATCTATATTTGATATTATTGGTAAATAATATAGGAGCCAGTCTGCTGCCCGTTTCTTTGGCGTAACTATATTGACCCTGGAATGACACAAAGAACTTTGGGTTTTCAAGTAATCCTTAGTTGTATTAAATATATTGTAGCAATATCTATGATCATAAGAAGTACGAGACAACATGATAGAGATAAATAGGTTCCATGGAACTAAATTTACCTTTTGTGGTTTCAAACCCACTTGATTTTCTTTAATGGAATTTCTCCCGCGCGCCCAAATAAATAAATATGAAATATTATTTATCGTATAGGACTTTTTATATTTAATTTATATTATTTCATAATTACTTGTGAAAACTCTGTCCAAATTAAAATTATATCATGTATTTTAAATAATGAATAATAAATAATAATGAAATATATTGAAAGGTGGATCATATTCTATCTCATCCGTTTTAAAAAAATAAACAATATCAATAAGAACATAATATATACATTTTAAGAATAAAAGATATTTGGTCAGACCGAAATCATTCATCGGCAATAATAGTTCTCGTATACATAGAAGTTTATTTAATTTGAAAAATAACCAACACACAAAAAAAAATACCATTTAACTCGTTATGGCTTACAATGGTTTTGGGTACAATATGTTTGGTTCTCAAATCATCATACAGACGTATCATTTCAGTTGGAAGGTGGTGTGACAAGTGAGGCATGAATTATTTACCGGAACGTTCGCATGCTATTGTGTATATTTTTTCTTCTATACTTATTCGCGCTCTTCCTGTCAAGTTTAACTTACACTTACGTAATCGGTTTACAAAATACATAATTGTATTTTTTTGTTGTTTTGCTTAAATTATAAATATAGTATTTTAGTTTGATTTTTTATTGATGGGCAACTTGCCCTGAATTTAAGTATAATAAATAGACATGTTTCTTAGATGCTAAAATGCTAAATACACTCTACTTAATGAAATTATGTTAAGAACAAAATAAAAATCAGAGAATACAAAATATAAACATAGTAAAAAGAAAAATATTACCAAAAAAAACTACTAGAAACATATATCATTATGCAGTCTCTTCACACGGCGACCTGAGCCACTTAAGACCTATTTCAATTTTTCATGTTTTATTTTTAGATAAAGCGGAGAGAATGAAGATTATACTGATGATAGCAGTGTCTAGGAATATTCAATTTACACAAACAGTTTTCCCGTCATATGACTTATCTGTAACCAATTACTTTTTCCTCTAAGTCCTATTTTAAAATATCGAACCATATTGATTATTCGTAAATGTGATAGTAGCATAAATATAACCGTATTTGAATATTCCTTTGGCATTAAACTTCACTCTGATCTGATTAGTTCTCAAATATGTCTCAACAGTCAATGTCCTTGACAGTACATCTTAAAAACTATCATTTGACTATAAATATTAAATAATTATCAAGAATACAGAACAAATTAAAATAATTAAATCCAAATAGTAATCTGAACCCATAGCAACAAATATTAATTTACTATCTAATAGATAAACAAAATATATATTTTTTATAAAACTAACTTGCTTAGTAACCTATACTCCTAACTACGTAGATCAGAGTTAGATAAAAATATCAGACATTTAAAATATATTGTCTATCCAATAATTAATCCTATCAAGCTTATACATTAGGATAGAATACACTCAAACACATATCCACACACATACAACCAAACACTCCACACTAATACACACAGACATGTTTAACACCTCTTTCGAATTATAACTTGTATTTTGTAGGTAAAATACTTTTTGACGCATGCTTTAATTGCTTATGTGACGCATACAAATGCTTTCTTTTTGAATGAAGATAATGTAATTCAAACTTTTTACTACAAAACAATACTTTGTAATACAAAAACATGTTTTAAAAACTATAGACTACTTTATTAGCCCATAACTAATGAAAGTAGTGTACTTCAGGTTAATTAGTTCGATTTTTATTAATTATAATTGAAACCTTGTATTGTAAGCAATGCTTTTAATTATCATGAGCCTTAAAACACTGTCGATATATTCTGCTCTTAAAATTGAAGTCTTTCAGTTTGTACAAGTAATAATTAATATATTATTATTATTTTCACTACCACCAGAAATACTTTAAAATTTTGCAATTGCAATATTATGTGGATAATGATGTTTCTTTTACAGGTTTCATCAGTATTTTTGAATTAATATCCAAACCAGTAGACCAGCAGACGAAGTTACTGGCAACAGTCACTTAAAGCTGAAGACACCACTTATCATTCTTTATCGAGTTTGAATTTTCAAATATTAATTCCAAAATGATAAGACATTCTCTAGGTGATTTTGTAAATTTATTATCTCGAATTATCTCGGACATATTTTTCCTCTGGACGATATTAAATTCCATCGTAAAACGGAAAAATATGTCGCGTTACGACCACATTTCGTATCCTAAATTATATTGTAATATTTAAGGTTTCCTATTATATGGTATTTCTTTAGATATTATAAAATTAAAAACCATATTTAAATACATTATATATGTTTTTCAATTCATTAATACTAAAACTATTTGAATATTATTACTATATTTTTTTTCCATGTGGCGTTCTATAATGTCGTTACCCCTCAATAGGAACTATGGTAATCCAAAATGTTTGTTTTTATCAGAACTGAATAAGTCAATACAATAGGGAGCTCGATGATAATAATAATAATATCAGGACAAATTAAACACATTGATCTAAACCCTAAGTAAGCAAATTATTTGCTTTTGTTAAGGGTATTAGACAACGATACAAATACATAGAAATACACATATAAATACTGAGAATATATTTAATAAACGACCAAACCCAGAAACAGAGACATCACATAAATGCCTGTCTCTGCCGGGAATCGAACCCGAGCCCCATTGCGTCCTGACACGTTAGGCATCTGCGCTAACCACTCGACCAACGGTTACAATATTATAAGGTTAAATCTTTTAGAGGTGATTAAAATGTAAATTATAGTGACATATTTTTCGTAATAAATATAGAGTAAATAAAATACAAAACCGAGTCCGTATGAAAAATATTGGCTTCATGCCTGACCGTTATAGATATTACTTTGTTATATAAAGTTAAAGTAAATATTGATTTATTTGATTAAAGTTTAGTACAATTTCAACTTTAGCGTACAAAAGTAATAACTTCTAACTAGTGTCTATTTATATTGTTAATAGTTAAGTTTAAAGGGAAAGCATATTATAGTAGGTTCTTACCTGTTTCATGACCAGTTTGGTTAATATAATAATGATTCATAATGAGGTGGATACCTCAGGCGACGTAATGGATATTCAGCTTTTACCACAACGTTTGCTCAAAGGATTATATTAGGACCTTTATTATTCAGTGGATACGATGTTGGGAAATGATAATTCTCAGTCAAATAGAGAAATTTTTTTGCTAATTTTGTGACTAAGGATATAAAGTAGAGCTATTTAAAATTGTAATTCTCTTAACATTTTTATAAAATACCTTGGAATTAATTATTTAAAATTATTCATTAGTACTTTATCAGCTTGTATTTCGGTATATCTATTATTGTATTGTTTTGACCTGATTTCTTCAGCTGATTTTGTTCAAAACAATACATACATTGCTGTTAAATGGCATGAACTATAAATGCGCTTCTTTATTAATTTAGATATTATAATATTTGGCAAAAAAATAAAAATCTTACTTGTTATTGTTATTTATATATAAGCGTTATCATTCACTGAGTAACAAGTTATATATACATTTTAAATTAAGTTTGTGAAATGAGATCATCTAAAACATTGATAACTCGTATAATGTAATATTACTTTTATAAAATAAATATTGAATAATAGTAGTTTTATATAATTATATCTATATCATTGAATAAACCTTTTTGCGTCCAATTTTCAGCAAAAAAAACTTTATTTTGAATAAAAATTAGCAAAAAAGTTGAGTAGTTAACGGTAAAAAGGTTTTTTTTATGAGTCATAAATTCATTTACTTATTTTATAAAGGTATTTTTATGTACCATTTAAGTACTCAAAAACCTATATTTTTGTTCATAAATTATTTAATAACCGTATCCCAGATACGACACAGTAATTAGTAAACGGTCGTTCTATAAATAGTGGAAGTTGATATAAAATAGGGAATATACTTGAGAACTGGCGTATGTCTTATTTGAATTGCAGGACGATGTCGGATGAATAAATATAAAAGGTTCTTAGAACAGTTGCATTTGCTATCTATCATACTTTTATCACCTGATCTCGATAAATAGTTAATATAGAAAGAAAAAGTAATCGATACGGACATGATTTAAATCTGCGAACCGAAAGTATTGTTTGAAGTTGTCTATATACTTTACGTTGAATCATTGTTTTTTTTTTTTTTGCAAAATAAAAAACATTCGTAAGAATTTTTGAAAGAAGCCTAAATGATGACGCCTCCATTCCAATATCTTTTCGATTATATATAGAATGCATTTTTTTTTCTAAGTGGGCAATGATAGGAATAATCAATTGACTGAGAGATAAGACTGTTTCTCAGAGGTCACAAAGTTTAGAGGTTAAGCAAATAAAGACACTTTTTTGCTTAACATTAGGACCATATTAGAACATTAAATAAGACAAGATATTATTAAAAATGTATGAGAAGCGATCCCAGAGCTAAAGTAAAAATATTTGTAAAGTATTGAATAATATTCGTGGGAAGATAAATATTATTTAAAAATATTGATTCTTTATTTCTTGACAGAAACAAACATATAAATGCTGATTATTTTGAATGTATTTTATATTATAATTTAGTATTGAATACACTCATAATTACTTATTTATAAGTTAATCTACAGTTAATTGTAGTTATACAGTTTATACTATACTATTATATTAAAAGATACAAAATTATACCACTAACAAAATTATACAAAGCAAATACCAGAAACACAAAAGCTTTGACGGGTTTCATTAATCTTCTTTACTTTACGTGTCAAAATGTTGATTTTAGGTCTAATGTCTGATAAATTTGTCTTAATTATATAACAACATTAATTCCTGACCTTTAAAAAGTTTTCAAAAGAACGATTCCTTCAGAAAAACTACTTAGTTTTCCTTAAGAATCCCTAAGAATCCTTCTCTCCTTTATGATTTAAAATTTCAATTTAACCACCACCACTTATTTCAAAGGTGATTTTAGATTTTTGTCTTCAAAGCGGAAAGTATTCAGATAGAAAAGATTTTTTTCACGATTTTACAGTCAGCAGGACACGTAATTAGAGCAGCAGGGAAACGTTGAACATTAAACAAATAAAATGAAACCTAGCCTGAAATGCTCTTAAGTAAAATATTTCATTGCGATAAGACATTACTCATTATAATAATGTCATTGCTACTTTGATGCTTAAGTAATTTCTAGAAGTTTAAAGGATGGAGTCAATTTTAACTTCAATGGTGTTTAATTATATATACACACTATGCAGTAATGTACACTACTGTTTACTGTACTGGTTTTAAATATATTTAGTATCAGGCCAGTATTTTTTTATCTTTAAATATATGTCACATTTATTACTTTTATATATTTTTTGTTTTCTTTTCTCACTGCTCACGCATTAGGGATTATGTTATCCCTGCGGCGTACGGGGCTTCACTAACATGAAAGTAACAAACACAAAGAACCGCCAGACTCCAAACCCATGGATGACACATAGAGTTGTCCCGTACGGGGATTGAACCCACTACGTTTGATTTAGCAGTCAGGGTCACTAACCACCACACCGGTAAGTCATCTGATACTAAAAACTGATTAATATTTTCTCATTTCATTTATTAATCATTGCGTTTTATTTATTATATGTATATATTTATGTGAATTCAATTCTCAGGTAGGTAGATTTCAGAGGTTGTAAATAGAAACAAATAAAAGAGACTGATGAATTGAGTTGAATATTTAAATATATTGAGCAGTAAATGTTTATTTTCTTGGAATATATTTATGATGCATGTGTTAAAAGAGAGCAAATCATAAAAGTTTTGCGTTTGACAGTACTAGTGGATATAATAACTGCAAGTTCGCGCCATTTTTACAACGTTTACATTAATTGCTTGTCATAACACTATCTGCCGAGGTTGGTAGTGTTCGACAAAATGTTTTTGTGAAAGTGGTGTTACAAATATTGTTTTCTATAAAACAAAACAATATTTAAAAAACATCACTTTTATATTTATCGAATCTAAAATAAAAATGATTACCATTCGCTTAGAGTTATTTTTTTTTAAAGTGTGACGTAATTTCCCGTATATATAGTATAGATAAATGAATAGATGTGACAGAAAAGTAATAGAATTAAATTTGTTTTAATATTATTTAAATTTCTGAAAATGTGCAATATCCACTTTTTTAAACATTGATACAGAAATTTCTTTTTTAATTTAAGTCTCTTATTATATCGGCACGAAAACTTTTCCGAACATAACAATTATGTTAGGTACAATCACACGTTTATTCAACATTTCATAGCGGATATTACTTCATCAATGCAAATTGATTACCGGTTGATGCGAGGTAACTAAATTTGCACCTATAATAATGCCTTGCATACTATTGTGTCATAATGTTGAACATTGAATATTGAATAGTAGAGTGTAAAAGAATTGAATACAATGTTTGAAAATATCTATAAACATGTATAGCCATGTTAAGCTTATTTGAATTTATATAAATATAGAATTAAAAATAAACTGATACGGATCGGTTTATTTTTCATTCCTAATAGATGTCACCACCGTCCCGATAAAGACGATCACATATAGAATACTTAATTCACCGGACGGACAGCGATACGGTAGCTCAGTTGGTAGAGCGATGGGACGGTTTCCCAGTAGTCGAGGGTTCAAATCCCTGCCCGTATCAGTTTATTTTTCATTCTATATTTATATAAATTGAATAAAATATTAAAAAAACTATCAAATTATTTTTAGTCCTACTTTTTTTACTGTTAAATATCAGGAGATCTGAGTGGGCCTTTAATGTTGTACCAAGGAATACAATACTAATTTTATTTATTTACTAGGTAACAAATTTTACTTAACCTTACACATATCGACTTAAATTGTAAGCAATATAGCTTTAACATCCAGTATAAAATTGGGCTGTATGTATATTGTAGTTTGGAACAAATTGTTTTATATTTTAAACTTGTAAGGCTTAGCCGATATAAGCGTTTATACAATATATTAAGAATACATTAGTTCTAACGCATTAGACTCCATGTACTTCTTAATTAATAAATATTTTTGTTGTATAAGATAGTCCATCAGTTGAGACCAATACAGCATATTATAAAAATGGCTGTTTAAAAATTTAAAAAAATCCTGGCGATGTTCAGTTTGAACTCAACGTGATCCAAACGAGCTTTCGTAGTTGAAGCCGATATCATGCGGAAGATTTTAATAAAATATGTAGATTATCATTTGATATTATACCTCACCTGATTTATTTATCCTACTTTGGCTTCACAAGTTTATTAATAGGGGTTAAAAAACCACATCACACGTTTATTAACCAGAGGTAATATTTAGGGGTTCTCAAAATTTTATAGGTAAAATAAATATAAAACACAATTGGCAATGGTTTGTGTTAATAATAAAAATCTGCTGTCTCTTCTTCTGTCATGATATTTTTTCGAAAACTCTGCTCACAAGGTGCAAGTTAAAATGATTGTCTAATATTTCGAGGCAAATGTTGTAGGTAACAAACATAATACCAGGGCCTCGAGACATTTTTAGAAACTGAGTGATGTTTTCTTAGCACCTCATTAGTACGAGCAGACATTTTGCTAATTGTAAAGCACTTCATGCAAAGTTGACTACATCTTCCCATTGTACTGCACTGCTGTACTTGTACTGTGTATTGAGATAACAAATCACATAGAAAATTGTAATTTATATACGTCCAGTATTTTTAATGTCAAAAAATTGAGTTATAGATCATTTATCATATTATTATTTTACATTCATGATATTCAACATTTATATTTGTTAAAACATGATTTTTTTTCGTTTTAGTTAACTCGTGACTAACATAACGTTAACTAATATATTTATATTATACAGGTATATTACAAAAACAAATCTGGAGGAAAACTAACCCTTATTATAATATAAGTATCAACTGTATTACTTATTTCAAAAGCTTTTCGCTACGATACCTTATGCCACAATGTGGAACATTGCTCACTTGAAAACTAGGATTTAAAAAAATATATTTATTAATTAATATACAATGGTAGATAGAATGACAGCGATTAACTTTCAAAGATCACATATAGTTTATTTAAAACTGCTTACATATTAATAAACAAGACCTATAAATATTATCATTTTATTACACAAAACTGTATAACAGAAGATGATCCTACAAATAATAATTTAAAAGCGTCATACAAACAGCGGACACGTTGATACGGGTAAGTTACAGTCGACTGAGGACTAAAATAGCACCTTAGGGAAATATTTTATCTGCCACGCTCTGAGAAAACCATAAATTGGGATTTCAATGAAATCTTGGATTTTTGTAATAAACATATAATAAAAAAAAAAACAAGTAAAAAACTTAATAAAAGTTTTTAAAATTATGTTATCAAGTTTAGAATATTCTTATAAAATCATATTACCAAATATCTTGTAAGCAGACAAATAATAAAAAATGCAAAAAAAACGAAACTGATCATTTGAAAGTTTATTAATAGATAAATAGTTTATAAAACTATTTAAAAATTAACTTTTCAATTACAATGTAGATGTCATCAAGAAAAGAGTGAATAGATTAGTCAGTTAATGCGCCTTACCATTTTTTATCGATGACTACAGGTCCACTTTACATCAGGTAGAATGTAGTCAAGCATTAACTTTGTTAGTATAAGAATACAAGGATCCCCACAATGCGCTGCGAGAGTTGAGCTGAGCGCCCTCCCCCTTTTTGATGCTACTAAAGTCGGTCCATACCGCGTCCAAGGACTTCCAATGAAATTGCTGGCACCGGAAAGGTTAAGAGTAACGATTGGCGAGCGCGCGCAGATTCAGTTAAGCTTAATTAGCTTTTTTATTCTGTTTTTTGGAGTCCTTGACATGCGTGCCAATTTTGGTTTAAATTGGTCAAGTGGTTTTCCTGTGATGTTGCCTCAAAAATTGATTCCCAAACGGTTAAGATCTTCGCTTACGCTCAGCTTAATAAACATTATTGGTATTAACAAACACATATCTATTTATTAATCTGCCATCATTAAATACATATTTTATATCTTTAAGTCTCAGAATCGTTAAAGATGAATTTAATATCACCACAACTAATATTTTAGTATAATATTTAGAATGTGTGGTTGGATTAGTAAAATAGTTAACTGAAATTCCAAACTATGCGGCAATTCAAATTCTAAGTAACAAGCTTTTGCTACTTAGAACTTAAATAATTTTTGATATATGTGATTAAGTGTTTTAATGCAGTATGAGTTAAAATATATATTAATCAAAACTAATCATTAAACATCTAACAATGAACGTTGCTGTCTTAAACATTATTTAGATTTTCACTCATACTATTCAATATATAAAGTAGCAAAGCATGATAAAACCAATAGGAGAGAGGAGAAATGAAGAGAGATTCATATCCGGCTGTTTCATTTACCGGAACATAGATTTAGCCGATACTATGTTGGCACTACTCCGTTTGAACCAGTCCGTATCGGCTACATTCTAAAAACTATAGCTAGAGCCTGGCGACAACTTACAAAGATTCAAAAGATCGTTTTATTTTTTTTATATGCATTTAATTTTAAAATAAAATAATAACAAAAACATCATCAAAGATAGTATAAAATAGCTAAAACTAAACTTGTGTTTTTTAATTCAGATAATTAAAAATATTATGTTTGAAAGATATGTTTTCTTGATTAATTTATTTGAATTTGAATTCTGATTGGCAGTAATAATGTCAATGAATATGTGAAAAAGTACAAAGAAAAGCACTTAGATTTCAAAACAAGCTTATATTCAACTCTCATATCCAACTATTTTTAAAAATGCTTAAATATGCGTTTAATTTGGTTCGATTTATTTAACTTTACTTTGATTAACTAAAATAAGTGGTATGTATAATCATATCTCTATACTCTATCTATCTATCTATAGAGTAGTTTAGATATGTAGATAGCTACATACCCAGAAACTGCTAAGGAAAAACTGAGATCAAACTCAAAATCTAAAAGGTTTACTTCTTTATTATCAATGATTTTTGCATTTATCATTTGTTGGTCTAAGTTTATGAATAAGAAAAACTTAATATCTATGCCAACTCGATTTTTAAATAAATATTTATAATAAATTATTCTATGAATAGAATTCGTTTAAAAAGTCCCTTCTTAACTGAGTCTAAGTTTGAAAGAAAGTAGTCGGGTTTCCGATTCTCCCAATCACTATTAATCACTATAGGTAACTACTAATCACTAAATTGCTGTTACAGTAGTTAAGTTTCATTTTCTTGTACATCCTGAACTTTAATTCCGGAATTTTAGGAACCGTTGAAGGTAAATAACTAACTACCTGACTTACTTACAGACACTTACTTGTCTTTCTGTCAACACGATTGCTGCAAAGTAATAAAAACGTCAGAATAAATTTAAAGTTTACAAGCTAAATATAATTAGAGTTACGTGCGTAATAGAATCGGTAAAAAAAGTTTTTTCCCCCTTATATATTCGTTTCCTATCTCATGTCTTTTTGATATAAGAAATTATTATTAAACAAAACACTGTTGTGGAAATAATTAAAATTGTTTGTAATGGATATATTCTTTTAAAATAAGGTTAATTTTATAAATCACAACTCACCAGCCATTTTTAATTTATGTGCTTATCTGAATGTATTTTCATTGAGGAGCTCATGGCAATAAGTTACAATATACAGTTATATTCACATTTTTAATAAATTAATTAATTTTAGAATTTCCATCTTATTTTATTCCTTTTGTTTTAGGAAATCTTTATAACAGAACGAGTACTGACACATCAGAATAAATTTAAAGTTTATAAGGTAAATATAATTACATAACGTGCGTTATAGAATCGGTAAAAAAAATTCTCCCCCTTATATACTCGTTTCCTATCTCATCTCTTTTTGATGTAAGAAATTATCTTTAAACAAAACACTGTTGTGGAAATAATTAAAATTATTTGTAATGGATATATTCTTTTAAAATAAGGTTAATTTTACGGTTTTTAATTTTAAGGTTTAATTTAGATTTTAAGGTTATTTTCACCACTCACCAGCCATTTTTAATTTATGTGCTTATCTGAATGTATTTTCATTGAGGAGCTCATGGCAATAAGTTACAATATACAGTTATATTCACATTTTTAATAAATTAATTAATTTTAGAATTTCCATCTTATTTTATTCATTTAGTTTTAAGAAATCTTAATAACAGAATGAGTACTGACTACTGACACATTAGAATATATGACTGAAATATGTGAAATCGAATTAAATTTGCATGGTCCAAGTTAAAAATAAACTACATTTATGTATGCATTACTTTTTATATGGTATACCTTGATCTTATCTTATTATGTTTTGACGAACAACATAAAAAAAGGAAAACGAACAGTCAAATTGATTATTTTTTTCTCCTCACATTTTATATTTTTTCTTTATAATGTTTTTATCTCTCGACTATCGCATAAAGCATTCGCTAATTCAAGAGGTCGGGGTTTCGTTCAACAAAGAACGCTCCATTCTAATAGAAAGTTTCACTACATAGATGTTAATATAACCATTCATTTTATAAGAAAGAGTAAATTAAATTTTCTATATATATAGTTATTATATTTTCACTTTAAAATTTCGAGATAGCATTGAATTATATTGCATTGGAATAAAATAAACATTATGATTAAAATAAAAGAAATTTATAACTATACTTAAGTAATCATTATTTAATTTGAAATTCGTAATACTACACTTCACGTTTTGTTTTTTAAAGCTCCAATGCGAGTCATACCTAAATCCTTGTTACAAAAGAATAACAAAGTAGTTCCGCAAGAAAAACAGTCGTAATATAAGAGAGCTCTTGTACATGTTGTATTTATTTAACCCTCCTTTAAATATGATCATAATTACAAGATGGAGAAAAGTTTCAGATTATGTAAAAAATACTTAAAATTTACATAAATCTTTTTTTATATTGTTGTGAAAGGTTCTACTTTTATGAACTACATTATATTTTACCATCGGCACTTGGGCTTGTTGGTAGCCTTCGGCGACCAGCCTCGGTAGCTAGGGTTCGATTAGGTTTCAACAGTGTTACAGCGGGTGGGGGCTGCCATCCTTCCGCGCCTTCGGATTTACAAAGGGGTACATTTAGGGGTAGGACAGACAAGACTACGTGGAGGCGGGGTAAACTGAATCGGTTTTAACAAAAAAGTAATAAATAAATGATTATTTATTTTATAAACATTTCCAATCACAAACGTCATTTGTCAAGTTTCCGCCATTAGAGATTCGGGAATCTAATAAACAAAGTTGTTCCGAATTTTGTTTTTCTAGTAAAATAAAAATGAAATACTAATATGATAATTTACATAGGTAATTGATAAATATATTGCATAGATGTGAAATGTTATTTAAACATTGTATTTTTGTGCTAATATTGGTGAAAATACCTACGGTCAATTAATCTCATACAAAATATATTTAAAAAAAATTGTTGTGTGGTTTTATGAAACCACCGTAAAAGTGAAACTTTTTTTCACATTATAGACATTTAACTAAAAATTTTCGGAATAATATTCCATTAAGGGTATAAAAATTGCTTCATCAATCTTAATTTTATACTTAGAAAATGGGAATGATAATGGGAAATGATAAAAGTAGACTAGGTCTCCAACTAATAATTTTATTGAACTCTGTGTCTTAGAGTACGACATACATAATACTTAACAATTATTTAGATGATATACACATATTAAAACACTGAAAACAATATTTTATAATCGTTGAGTCATTTTGATCCGTTTTTCAATTATTTTCAATCATTCTATTATCAATTCCATCTTCATCATGAATTTAATTAAAATTAATTATATCTTAATCATAATAATGAATAAATAACAACATTTACATTAAACACTGACAAAAACAAACAAAATAGCGTGGAGCACTGGCACAAATGAGTAATAGTCTATACACTACACGGTCAGCTGATGCGAACTATAGGCGCCGCCATATTGGCCTCGGCTGCTCTGACGAGCGCCTTTCACTTTATCCCTACTCCGCGGCCGACCGTCACGCGACATGCAACACACAGACGAAAAAGTTTGAGACGATGTAATAAAAGTTTCACTTTAAAAACTATTGCTCGCTCGGGCTGCAAAGAGTATTAAAAGAAAGAAAAGACCAACCCCTTTCTAATGAGACCATTTTTAAACCAAAAATCCAGCGACACGATTGGAAAGGCCAGCCTATTCTTCTTATGTTTCAGTACAGTACAATATGTTTTCAGTACAACTCCAATCATGCAAAACTAAACAGGTGTTGTTGTCTGTTTCTCAGGCACATGCCCATTTCTTAATAAACCTGACGTTCCTAAAAAAGAACTATGAAGACTTAACTTAAATCGGTGGTGATGGATGAGATGACAATTAGCCAATTATTATTAAGTAATTGAGCGCTGCGGTAAAACTTGTCAACACTGAGATCATTACGGATCCCAAACCTAGACTTAGTTAATAGAAGTAATGGGTTCTATTAAAGTTTAAGTATAGATGTGTTTACGATAATGTTTCTCCGGACAATACCGGGTTACACTTTACACTGATAAGACTGACTGCTGTTATTGTGGGAGACAATTATCCAGTGTGCTTAGTTGGAATGATTAATCAAATCGTTAGAGTAGATAAGGTAAGAAAATAAAGCAGTGCAAAGTAAAAAACATAACATTTTAAAAGATTTTTTGATAGCTAAACCCAAACAACATAGTCTAACTTGAAAAAATCTGATTATAGTGGACTTGCTATACATAAACACAAAGGCGCACACATAGATACACACAGACACACAAATTAATATAGTAGAATACTTAAATTTGAAACTGTTTGTCATAAATCGTCAACAATTTAAAGGACAAAGGGATATTTTATTGCCCTATTGGTGTAAGTACATTTAAATAATAAGGATCAAGGGGTTTCAAAGCTCTAAACCTCTGAATTTATATTTATTAAGCGGAAGCACTCGATTTCATTTTGGCAATTATTTTTACACAATTGTTATTCAATATTTTTTATAACTCTTACCTAAAATATTTCGCCAAAAGCTTTACGATATAAATATATTTTATCAAACAACTCTACCTTACCTACCAAAAATAGGTATAACATGTTTTCTAATAACTAACTCATTGTTACACTAACTCTTATACAGAAATCGTTCAAAATTATGAGTTATTTAAAATTTTATATTTAATCACCTACAATCATGAACTGAATATATATTACATTAACCCACTGAGAGGTAACATAAATATATTTGTCCGAAGTGATACTATTAAAGAGTTTATTTAAGTTGCATTACATTACATTTTCAATTAAAAAAAAACATTAATAACATTTTAAGCAATGTCATGCGCTGCCTGAATAATTGATTAAAACCAGTATTTTTATCTTACAACCTATTTATATAAAAAAAAAACTATATTACATTTAGTTCCCTGTTCTGCCATCGCACTTTGCACCTTGCACGAATTGATTGATACAAGTGAAAACAAAATTTGCCTATCCTGTTCATTTTGTTTTAAATGAATAAAAACATAAAATTAATATTCCAAAAAAGTAACGCCTTTTTAAAATAAAGAATGTTTTATTAAAATTATATTACTTATTCATCCAGTGGGGTTTATCTGAGGTCGTTGAAAATACCCTCTAAAATTCAAATCCAACATTTACGGATTTACATCAAGTCATCTATATAAATTGGAATAGAAAAGGAAACGTTCCGAAACCTCGACGGTTTTATTACGCAATGTTTGTTATTTTACAATCTGCGCCTGAAGGATTTCGAGAACTGTCAATTTTATATCTGGCTGTTCACTTTAGTTTATTTGTGAATGTGTTTTTACATCGTTAGTTAAAATATTATTTTCAATTTTTACCCGGAGGATAAATATACCTATTTGTTATTGGGCGTCCAACGGATAAAGCAAGCATAGTAAAGCCAAAATTAAATAAATACGTCATACAATTTTATTTAGCCATCACCCTCTTTGCAATAATTCTCTTTGCAATATTTATGAGAAGACGTCCCATTACACTTTAATACGATCTTTTTGTTTAAAATTATCTAACGACATAATTTACTAGGCAAATTATTGTAATACGTCTAAAATTAACATTGAGGTAAATATTCAAACAAATCTTGAAGTAGTCTGGCAGCAATCACTTCATAAATATTTGGAAATATTGTAGTGTACACAAAACTTTTTTAGTTGTTTTCTTAAACTTGTTAAACAAAAATAATAAAACCCGTTCAAATAAATTACTATCGACCGTCACGATAATAATAAATCATGTGTTTTCATATTAGAAGTTAGAGTAGAGTTTAAGTTTTCGATAGAGCTCGTTTTAAATTGATGTAGTGAACCAATTAATTAAAGTCAGTATCGAGAGGTATGATAAGGTCGAAATTTCTGAGTACACCGGCACATCTTCTATATTATTAATATTTTCTTTTCGCAATATGCCATCACATGCGATACTCCCAATGTCCCTATTCTGTTAGATAAGCGACGCGTCCCTATTCAGGTGTTTATACGACTGCATAAAATGATATGGATTCTACGCTGATGCTAACTTAATTCCATTTTCCCGGACGAAAGCTTTTACTTTTGAATAAAAGTTTTGTTCTGGGAAGAAGACCTGGATACATTGTTAATCTATCTACTAATTGACCTTTTTGGCTTTTTAATTGAAGGCTTCGTATGACTTAAGTAGTCAGTACTTAGTAAATATTAGTTGAATATTTCCAATAAAAAAATATATATATTATATATATATATATATATATATATACATATTGAGGTTTTTTTACACGGGGTTCATCGATTTTAACAGTGTAATTTAACGACATACAAAATTGCATTTGACACTGAAAATGTATGTCATTAAAAAGAAACAGTCATATCTAAAGAATGCTAAAAAAATCTTCAGGAAAGACTTACAATGTTTGATTAAAGCCATTGTTCTTAGGTTACTCACTAGAAGGCTTAAATATTTTAATGTATTACTATCTATACTAATATTAAAAAGCTGAAGAGTTTGTTTGTTTGAACGCACTAATCTCTGGGACTACTGGCCCGAATTGAAAATGAAAGAAAAAATCTTTTTGTGTTGAATAGTCCGTTTATTGAGGAAGGCTATAGGGTATATATCATCTCGCTGTGACTAATAGAAGTTAAGCAGCAATGAAAAATGCTGCAAATTTAATATAATCTAATAGGTTCTGACTGACTTAATTATAGCATACAGTCTAAACCGCAGGTCGTAGAGATAGTAAAATTGGAGGATACATTTGTTTTTCTACGTAGTGGTGTACTAAGAAAAGATTTTTAAATTCCAGCCTTAAGGGTTTTAAATATCAATTTTGTATGGAACTCGGCGGCAACACCAAAAAACCACGCGGACGAAGATGCGAGCGACCCCTAGTTTAAAATATCGCGAGTTTCTGCTTTACATATAATTATTAATTGTATTAATTTTTTTCAGGTAAGATGACTATTCATGTACGAACAAGACAAACTCTAAGCGACTTGGTAAGAAAGTTAAACTTCGATAATAAAAGAGTTAAAATATATTTACGTAGGCTTAAATCACATATGATTTTAAATGTTATAAATTATTTTAAGAACCATTTTCTTTATGTATTTTTTTTATACATGTATATTGTTAAGGTATAAAGATTTTATTAAGTAGCATAAATATCTGTATTGGATAAGAATTAGAGAAAGACTTTTACAGATGAATTGACACTAAATTGAATTTGAATTCATTGACATTCAGACTAGCTTCTCGGTAATGGAGCTGAAGGAATTCCACGACTGATTTCTATGACCTTTCCATATTAATTTTGTCATGCTACTTATTTTCATTTAAAAATAAAAACCATAATGATTACAACTTAAAGGAATTTTATAATTTTAATTTACTCTTGTATACTAATATATACAGGGTTATTTTTAATTAGTTGAGCACCTTTTGCAGGCAGCCTCTCTACATCAATCCCAACAACATTTGTTCTACGACTTTTAAAAAATCTTGATAAATAACTCAGAATAAACGAACAAAAAAAATTTTTGCTCCCTCCATTATTTATTACTCTGTATTTTGTAAGCAGTCTAAAGTATAGGTCGCGGCAGGCTAGCGAAAGTCAGAAACTGTTAAATGCGCGCGCCAGCTTTTTTCGTATAGCTTCATCTCTTTTACACCATGTTGCTATGGAAATACTAAATAATCAAAATGACAAGTATGTGGATTACAAAACACAATTTACATTAACCAAAAATAAAATTATCGGATTAGAGTTTTATAATTAAATAATGAATTGTAATTACATACTGGACAATACGATTTTATGGACTTGCTATTAAAACTAATAAATAAATTCAAGATTATAACATGAAGAAGAAATTATGAAATGTAATTTATAATATTTTTAAAATACATTGATTGTCTGAAATAGAAGAAGTAAGAATGAAAAGAAATACGAGTTTTGGCTGAGAAATGCAGCATTGGGGTCCTGATCTTTACAAGGTCTGTTTTGCTATACCTAGAACGAACAGCAACTCGAAACAGCAGAAACCATGATGAAGAATAATTTTATTTGTGATATAGTGACGATCCAACATGTTAAGAAGCCTAAAGTTATTATTTTTAAAGTGGATTGTGTACATTTGTCTGTTTTTATGGTACTTACCTATGTGTTTCTTCTATGAGAATATTATACGTCAGAAACAGTCGATTCACTTCTTACGTTTTAATTAATTAATATTAATGAAAATTATGACGTTTTTCTGTTACGCGCCATCTTAAAGAAATTCGTAAGTAACTTATTGTTTTATTGTCATGATATAAATATTAACAAACGAGATAATATGATATGTAAGTTAAAGAGAAGTTATTGTTTTGTAAAAATAATATTTATTTGGTTTCGTTACAGTGCCCTTATTTCATAAACCAAATAAAAATTTTGAGACATTCAACTTGTGGACAACTTCTATTGGAGATTTTGTTTTTTCATTAGATTCTTAAACAGTTAGACAATATGTGTTTCGACTATTGTAGAAAATATTTTAATAAATAAAAGTGGAAAACGATGCTATTTTTTATTACACCTTAGAAAATGATCAAGTTCTAACGTACATAGCCGCCGCTGCGTCACCCCGCCACCCCGCGCCCCGATGCACGTGGCCTTGGCACATATTTTGACAAGTTGCGTGGCCTCTCTTTGCTCAAGTTTAATGCACGTTCAGAGGCAATAAATAAATTTTGTATGGGAAAAACTAAATTTTTAAAACTACTAATTTTAAAAAGTCGTAGAACAAATGTTGTTAGGATTGATGTAGAGGGGCTGCCTGTAAAAGGTGCTCAACTAATTACAAATAACCCTGTATATATATATATATATATATATATATATATATATATATATATATATATATATATATATAATAATAAGAACTGACTGACTGAAACTGCGATACTATTTTAAAATTATTTAAACGCTATATTTTTATTAAACTTTAATTAAAATAAAACTTTAAGCCCTTGAAGCAATTTGGCATTTAATTATTGTTTATTTCAGAAAGTTACTAAAACAACATAATACTTTTAAATTACGTTAAAAGAGCTTAAACTTTATTTAAGGAATGGCGTCGCTTCACTAATTACAATGACTAGTACGAGTTACGACCGCCGGGCTGTAAAAATAAAATTATGAATAAAAATTCACGTTTCACTTGATATTTTTATCTTTTACAATCTTTATAATTTCTTTAACATTATAATGTAATTCAAACAATTATTAATTATATAAAATGGTGACAATCTTTTATCATTGTAATGAAGAAACCTGTGTCTTTAAATATTTATTTAACCCGAAGAAACAAATAATAATATCACACAGAAAAAAATATTGAAATTGTTCTTCTAAAAAAAAACAATAATTAAAAAATATTTCTTATAATGTTATCACGTTGTGATTTCTGTATATAATTGTTGGCATATTATTTATTACAATTATTAGCACGCTGTCGCTCGCGACGCCGCCCGCGTGTAGGTCGCTTTTCACGTAATCTGTGGAAACTACAATCATCCAGGCTTATAATAGACTTATAGTTAGTTCTACAGCATCCTATTCCTGTGCCAATTTTATACATACATATATATATATATATATATATATATATATATATATATATATATATATATATATATATATATATATATATATATATATATGTATATGTATGTATGTATATGTATAAAATAATAACATACGTACACATTACACACACACAGGCCACAGCACAAGCACTACAGCACAGGACACTATTCAAATATACGTAATAAAGCATATGAATACGAAATAGTTTTTATGAAATATTATGTTTTTGAGTAATGTTCAACTAATGAATTTCTTTATAGAATTCCAAACTGCTATAACATATGCGAAAACATAATCAAAGCGATTTGTAAAATAAGTCAACGCCATTTAGAGATAATTACAATTTTGTTATTGTTATATGCTTTTATTTTAAAGTAATTTAATAAAAAAATATATGAGTACATCGATCAGTTTAATGTTCATGCTCTAATTATTTATATAAAAAGTGTCATATAAATTGGCCACTCGGTTTCACTCCCTGGGGTACGACATAATGATTGATTGTGTTCCATCAAAACGTGTCAACAAACGGCGAACAAATCTTTTTATAAATTAAGTTTTTTTTAATCTATTTAAACAGTTATAAATTAAAATGATAATTGATTTAAATACGTAGCATTAAACTTTAGCAATATTAAAATAAACTCGATTTAAATTATTTAAATGCTTTGAATAAATAAAAAACTGGATTTTAGTTTACACATCTTTAGGATAAGTTTTTTTTTAAATGTCATTTGTGCCAGCAGAAATATTCAATTATAAATCAGGATCTCTACGCATAGCTGTCATTTGAAAGGGAAAACGAGGAAACTAAAAAAAGATTAGAAAAATATTTGACGGATATTGACAGGGTGCCCAAATTTTAGAAATGATATTAAATCTCTTGGACTTATCCTCTTATTCATGTCCTTTTAATTTTGAAATTAGTTTTTATAGTTTAAGAGGTATTTATTCTCTATAGTTATAATTTATCATTTTATATGTATTTTATAAATATATGACATTATTTTTTTTAATATTTTTTTTAACTAACCAACATTTTTGTAAGGTTAATGCACACAAGGTTCTGAAGTGAAGTGTCACAACTGGTTGTTTACATTTGAATGTCTGTTGTAATTAATTCCTTATTCGTTCCTCATGGAGCGTTCAAGTGAAAATTATAAGTTAAACAAATATTTTTTGAATAGTTGATATATATAATTGACATTACTCACCAATAGTATATACTATTACTTTTATATAAAAGACCCCTTCGTATATTTTCATACTGTTTATTAGAAATGTAAGTAAATGGCGAACATTGTAATTTTTTTTTACTGTCTTGTATGTATACGGTTTTTTTTATGAATTAATTCATTTACACTTTGTTTTTCTTCGTATATATAACAACTTGAGTATTTTCTACTTAATAAATTATACTATATATATACTATACAATAAATACCCATCAACACTCACTCACCCAATAAATGTCTAAATCGCTTAGTGAGTCATATATTTGTGAACAATCTTTTGCCAGTGTTCTTATCTACGCTTATAATAGCAAGAATTCTGAAGGTGTTATATTCCTTTATAATTGAATTAGGCTTATTATTATAAAAACAAGGATAATAAATGCAATCCCCAATGCATAAAATAACAGACAATAACGCGTGATTACGACAATGGAGCGATGTATTAAACTTAATAACGCCGCCTGGTAAATATGCATCGTATAGATATATTTATAAAACTGTATGTATAATATACATATATATAATAGACTTAATATATTTATAAAGTTAACTTAAAGTATAAAGTTAACTTTATTAGCTTGTTAGTCTTTTAAAGTTATAGACTTCGGACTAAGTATTCAAAATTTATAACTTTATGGAAGCTTAATTTCTTTGTTATATTTTAGTACATAGATACACCCAATTAAAATGAGGAAGTTGTTCGCCAAAACCCGTAAATTTTATAATTGGAAAGAATATTGAAATTGAAAATGCTCAAGGTATCTTTCATTTTCGAAAAGATGGTTAAAAATTCATAAGAAATAAAGACTAACCAACTAAAATTAATGAAGATATAATAGCTTTTCGAACTTTTTACTCTGAACTGTAAATTAATCGTAGCTTAAAAGCCGTGTACATTTTGTTAACAGAAATATGAGTTTAATTTATTTACTTAAGACTGTTAATGTACTATATGTATATTATAATTTGAATTCACAATTTGCATTTATTCCATAATACATTGTTAGGATTCATGTAGAAATTTAATTAAAAAAATAATAAGCATTCAAAGTAATTGTCAAATTCACGTATTTCACGCTATTTAATACCACGAAAGCCAGATTACGACGTTATAACTAATTTAGTAATACAACTATGACATAAAACGACAAATCTACCACAGTAATAAAAAGCAAGATAAGCTTAAAGTTATATATATATATATATATATATATATATATATATATATATATATATATATATATATATATATATATATATAAAGTTTATTAGCTTCATTCATTCATTCAGCGTAAAATATCTATGGTTCTAATTGTATTCAACGAAGATATTTAACTGAAACTTATATTTGAACTTATCGAACTCAAATTTTCGCTACATTTACCCTCTTTGATGGCTTTAGATACGAAATTTGTCTTAGAACGGTAAAGTTAAAGAGGTATATATATATATACCTCAGCGATGCTGGTTTGACTTAAATTTAAATTCATATCTAATGAAATAAACATCAATACGAGTTGGAATCGACCATGATATCGTATTCATTCAAAATTCATAATAGATAATTGATACTAGATACACATTTTATGAGTCATGTATTTGTTAATTGTTTAGTGAAATAGAAGTCGTAATGTTTTTGGCGCGTCAAAACTACCGATATTGTTGCTAATGTCCTGATATTTTGAAGTTACAACGCGCGATGGCGGTTTTGATGTAATTAGATTTAAGTAAACGTTCAATATTATTGTATTTAATCGGATCATTTAGAACTGGGGTAACACAAATGGTTATATATTTGGTCCAAATTATATGAGCCAATATTTAGCTATAGTGTTAAATGTAGTTATAAAGAGAACTATTCATATTTTTATAATATTTTTTTTTTTTTGGACCAATAATAAAAACGAAGTACGTCTTAATAAGTCTCGATGATCATATATGAAATATTATTTTCATAATATATGTATTTTCATAATAAATGTGTCATGATTAAAAAAAAAGAAAGCATATTGTGATTATTCTTAGCCTTATATAAATACCTATTACATAGTTATCGTAATTTTTGTAAGACAATAAATGAATAATGATCGAATTTAAGAATATGTAAAATTAATGCAATTAATAAATATATTTTATATACCTTACTTAAGATATGATTTTTTAAAAGATTAGCTTAACGAATATACAACTAGAAGTAAATATAAGAAATAAAAACGAGTCCACAATAAATCCCTTAAAAATTAAAATATCTTATCATATATGTCTGTATGTACAGTTAAGAATAAAAAAATGTAAGTCTGTTTCTATATTATGCTGAATTTGAATGTTTTTCAAATAAGCTCACCAACATATCATTTTAGTTGAAGGGTGGTGGTGGTGGTGGTGGTGTGACAAGCCGGGCTTGAATTACTTATCAGCACAGTCGCATGCTATTGTGTCTATTTTTTCTCATAGCTATTCCGGCTCTTCCTGTCACGCTAAACTGGTTATGTAATCTGTTTAATATATACTATATTATTGTTCTTTATATATTTTCGCTAAAAAATAGGAATTTATTAATAAAACATTTAAAATTGTAGGATAAGATAACACAAAAATAAGATTCTGAACATTGAGATCATCTAAAACATTGATAATTCCTAGGTATTTTTTTAATAATTTCATGTTTGTCATTAAATATAAATATTCTATAAATTAAAAAAAAACAAGAGACATAGTTTTCAAGAACTTAAGAATGGAACAAAAGTTGTGCTGTAAACGATTACCTTGATTCTATTTTTACGCTTGTTAGAAGTCTCTACAAGGTTAAAAATATGTAATATCGCGGGTAAACAAACTTCTTATTTCGATCCACTTTGAAGTTGAAGATATAAGATAAGGAACCTTTTAAGAGCCGTGGCTAAAAGGAAAACCAGTGGAGGAAAGGAAAACTATTTGTTCAATAAGAACAAAACATTGAAAATATTAATTAAATAGCTTATCAACCTTATGAATCCATGTATCTGATATATATACATAGCTTAAATAGTGGAGGTGTAACCTGCTTAAATAAAACTGAGTTCAAATTGTTTCTTAAGAAATTAAAGGTATTAAATTTCAATAACAAAAATATAAAAATAGAACAAGAAAAAATATATATACAGGTTTCAGGAATAAGGCGGTTGTGTAAATAGTGAAAGTTGATAACAAATAGGGGATTCCCCAGAGAGCTTCATATTTGAAATGCAGAATGATATATATGGGTTGAACAAATGTAACAGTGTAAGTGGTTCTGGGGATCAATTTAATCAATTTAATTTATATTTATATTTTTAATTTCATTAAAAATAATAATTCCTAACGGTCCTTTGTTAGTTTCTCTAATATTTTTATACCGTTAGAGACTTTAAATGCGTATTTGTATGTAGGTATATAATATTCTTTACTTGTTTGTGGTGCCTTTTTAAAAATTTGATTAGTATTAATTATAGTTATTCAGTATAATACATTTTTTTTAATTATTTACATTTAAAGCTTATGAAAAAAAAATGAATATAGTTTTCAAAGTGGAATATTTAACGCCTAAAATAAAACAGAACAGAAATCTAGAATTTAAATGTGTTTACCATAATTAATTTAAAAATACATGTATATATAACATAAACAATTAATAATACTAAAAATAACACAAACAAGAGTACAGTGAAAACTCTTTTAACTAAGACACATCAGATTTTTTGGTAAATATATATATTTTTTTATTGTTAAGAAAGACAAGTCCTGCATCAGAGATAATATTATTTTTTTGTCTTCACAAACTGACAGGTAACAATAATCTGTGGATTACAGAATTGTCTCGTATGGGGATCGAACACACAACATTTGGTTCAACAGTCAGGGTCACTAACTAAGCCTATTTTCTTCCTTCAATACAATCTATTGTATCCAAGTTTGTTTATTGATGTCCCTAAGAAGGTTAATGTCTTATATTTAACCTTCTATTGAATATTTAGAAAATGCATATTATTTCACAAGCATTTGTAACTTCTTTCTAATCTTTTGTAATAGTTGAAACAAAAAAGTTATTTCATTTCATAATTAATAATTTTTAATAAGATTTTATAAAAAGATTAAAATAAAAAAATAAACTTAATGTTATTTTTGTGGAGAATTAAATATTAAATACTGTTATTGTACTACAACAAAAATCATAAATTAAAATCATACAACACACAACATAATATTAAAAATTTACGTAAGGCCACCTTGGGGCATTATTAAAAATCTTTGTAGTATGGAATAATGTTAGACGAACGAAAATGGAGACTAAAATATTATTCTTTGTTATTTCTTTTCGTCCTGCAATTAACTTGGTAGCGCAGTGTACTTTTATATTAGTCTATAATACGTTTGTATACACATCAATATCCTTAATATTTAACAATATTTTTTTAATATATCTAAACTGATTCATTAAAGTTAATTACATCTTTATTCCATTAGTCATTTACACGTACTTTTGAATGGTAAATTATTACATTAAAATAGATTACAGTACAGTAAGTCTGTGAGTATCCTTTGCAGAAACTGAACAATTGCTTTTTCGAAATGAAATTTAACAATATTTAACTTATAACATTGTAATATCAACCCTGCAAATAAGTCAACAACCAAAGTTGATTGATTTACTAAAAACTAACTAAATTTTGTCCATAAATAATATTTCATTAAATACATGTATTGAGAAGCGACCGTAAGCCTACTAATTACTTTAAAAACATCTCTAAGATAATCTGTAGCATAAATAGCCCGCATAGCTCTTAATTGTAAAATAAACATTAAATTAATTTCAGCAGCTCTCTTCCTTAGTACAATACCATAAAATGAAATACTATGAAAATAACTCTAATAAGAGGCGAGTCGTATTAGCGTCTGGTAATTGTCTTACTTTCTTAATTGCGAAGACATTCGAGCTGAGTTTGCTTGCGAGTGTTGAGAGATGGGGGTTTTACTGACACTTCCTATCTAAATTTATACCTATGAAAACCCTTCAGTAAGTCAGTTCTAACACTTCATTGATATTTTTGTGTTCATTTCAAAAGAATTGTAAACTTTTTTTCTCAAAGTGGAAATTTCTGAAAGAGAAAAGGAAATTTTTAACAGTCTTAGTCAGCGAGGCATGTAATTGGATTGACTTGAAGATTTTGAATATAAAACGAATATAATGTGTTCCATTGACGTAATACCACGTAAGGGAAATATTTTATTGCGTTCAGCAATAAGACATTATTCATTAGTAATCTCATTGATATAATAGAAATTATTTAGAAAAATTAAGTTCAAGTTAAAATTGCTTTTTAAATTGTACAAACTATATTGTTTAGTAAGAGGCCAGTTAAACTATTTGTCTATTAAAAAAAATACATATATTTAGTTAAAAAAGTATTGGTATTGGATTATTTGTTTATGGTTCCAAATTCAAATTTTTGTTTTCAATTTTGGCGCGAAGTTATAGTTGCATCTGATATTTATATTAAATACAGTGCTGTTTTTAGTTATATCATATCTAGTATGAATTGCAAAAGAGTTTGCCTTAAATTGTGCATCACCAATGGGTTTTTGAACTGAAAACGTTACAGAAGGCTTAAGGTGAATGGACTTTATCAAAAAATCGTGCTTATGTGTGGTACCAAGCATTTAAAAGTGGTCGAGATGTAATGGAAGATTGGCCACGCTCTGGAATACCATCAATGTCTGCAACTGAAGTTAACATATAGTAACTGAAAATCCTTATTCGACTTTGAGAGATAGCCGCCGAACGTTCTGTATCTCACGAGTCGATCCGTACCATTTTAACTAATTGTTTTGGTTTGAAGTATAGTAGCTCGGCTAGTACCAAAAAACCTGATTTTTTTTCAAAAACTCAATAGCATGAGAGTCGCTGATGACATGCTAGAACGATTCAATTCCGACTCAACATTCATGAATCGCATTGGGTTTACGAGTTTGAAATGTAAACTTGTCAACAAGCTGTAGAGTGGGGCCTTCCAACTGAACCTAAACCGAAAAAACCACGGCTAAGTCCTTCAAAAGTCTAAGTCGTATTGACTGTTTTCTTTGAGTATCGCGGTGTTGTGCACTCGGAATTCTTGCCGGAATGTCAAACGTTAAATAAGAAATATGATTTAAGCGTTATGCGGCATTTAAGAGAGCAAATTTGATGGAAAAGGCCAGATTTTTGGAAAGAAAATTCTTGGACTTTTCATATTTCATATGCGATAATGCGCTATAAAGGCCATCATTTTAAACGAATTTTTGAGCAAACCCTCAACAAATACCATCGAGAAATCAAAATATTTACCAAATATAGCTCCAGCCGACTTTTTTCAGTTGTACATTTTTACAACCAGAACTGAGGTCAGTTCCGATTGAAAAAATGTTTTCATGATTATTCGTTGGCGTAAGTGTATTATTTCAGAAGGAGGATACTTTGAAGGTGATAAAATAAATTTGGTTGTATAACAAACAGTTTGTGTATTATTGATCTTTTCCCGGTACTTAACTGACTTAACAGAGTAGTATTTAACACAATAATATTGTGTATATATATGTGATTAAAAAATTGAATGTAATAGTCAAAGTTTTGATTAATTACTTTATATTTAAACTAATTAATCAAAACTTTTTGCCTTTTGAAGTCTACAAAAGGCCTTTGACTTGTGCCTCGTCAGTGTATCTGGTGGGCATTGCGATACAAAAGGATCCCTGAGGCTTATATTGAGATTATGATGATGCTTATATTATATTGACTAATACTTGATAACGGCGGTCTTAAACTAAATATGTCGAAAACTGAATACATGGCTTGCGAGTGTCTGGACTGAAATACTATCCATACAGAGCCATCCTGAGCCAGACGTTAATTTGGAAAAGTTTAAGTACCATGATCCGTTATTCACGAGTCTGGAGGCACCGATCACGATGTCCAAGGCGGGACAAACGCTCCCTGGCCCAAATGTCACTGGTATAACCTGTGACCACGGAATACCTCCGAAACTGAAGGGGTAGATAGCAGATATACAAGAGCGTGATCCGATCGGTTCTTTGCTGGCCAGTTCTATCTCGGCACACTCAGGAGATTCACGTCCCGGAAATGAAGATGCTGAGGTGGACGTGCGGCGTTACATGGTCTGCCCGCATACGTAACACATACATTCGAGGTAGTCTTGGAGTCCATGACGTAGTGGATAAGCTGCAAGAGCGGCGCCTGAGATGGTATATGAGAGATGGTTAAACATAAATCATATTAATATATATAAATAAGTTTATAACAAGTTTATAAGAATTTAAACTATAAGTCATTTAAACATTAATTTTTAAATTTATCGTTTGATGTATTGTTCATATACACACAATTCCTATATTGAAAAGGATGTGTTAAAAGAAAGCAAGTCATATAAATTTTGTTTGTGACAGCGCTATTGGGCATAATAACAGCAAGCTTTCACCTTTTTTACTAAAGATGATGCTTGCTTGCAATAAACAGTATCTCCTGTAGTTGGAATTTCGGATACAAAATGTTTTCATTAAAAGGATGTTAATAAAATTGTGTTGTGTTTAATTTAAATTTAAAATGACTCTTTTTAATTTTTTTTAATATTTTGAAATCATATCATATCAATTTACAAATATAATAAAAAAAATATCATAAAAAAAATATCGCTGATATGCGACTAAAGTATCACCTAAAGAAGTATACAGAACGGAAGTAATATTTAAAGTCTCTAAAGTACGTAGCAAAAAAGATAAAAAAACTTGTTAGAAGAAAAATAATTTTTTTATTAAACTATAAACTCTTAATTTTGATACAATTTTGTCAATTTTTTTATTAAATAAGTCAATATGGAGATATTTTCTATTATAATTGTCACAAGATCTGAATATATATTTGGTTTTGAAATAATTTGTTCTACACACGGGAATGTGAAATATTGCATGCTATACAGTTTCTGCTTCCTTTACTTCTGACCCTATACCTAGAATATTAATTTATCATTATTAACAGAAGATATATTATTTGTATACATATATATACACATTTTAAAAAATATTTTACAATTTATACGAGGTTTTATAGGTTCCTTGCCGTTAATTATAGCAAAATATTGAATTGTTTCTTAGCCAAATATATATGGATAGTACTAAATTTGGTACACGTAATGTGTATTCGACATTAGTGCTCTTCATCCTTTCATACTCTATTAACGCAGATTCATCACCGCTTCATGGAAGATAACTGGATTTGAATTTATCATAATAGGCTACATAATATAGTATTGAATAATACAGAACATTGAATTTTTTAATAGCTATCGAATCAGTACTGCCTAAGAAAAATTTTCAACGTCTTTTTCGGAACCTATGTGATATCTGTAACATTTTCCTATTGACCCAGGAAAAAAAGACCAAGTCGGAGTCTTATTATCAGTTTTTTGGATCATCACTACAAGTCGGAACATTGCCTGCTCTTTGAATTTATGTTGTGATAATAAATACAGATTGAATTCATCTTTATGTAATTTAATTTTATTAATTTTCACGGTAACTTCAGAAATAAATAAATAATGTTATAACACTTCTTTTAGTACATTTTTATTTATGTCTTTCTTCAAAGTAATATAACTCTAAAGATAGACCATCCAATATCAAACTCAGTTGTACATGAGGGAATACTCTCACGTCTCCAACGGAGAAAATGCAAAAGATCTATTTCAATGAAATTCCGAAAGGAGTGCGTGTATGAAGTTGGATGGCAGTTTGGAAGAAATTGTTTAATATGGTAAATTTATTTTGCAATTTTGAGCTAAAAATTTTTCTAATCTTAATTTATGGTTAGTAGTTTTTTAAATATTTATAATTGGAAAAACTACTTAAAAATGTTTACTTTCATTTGATATACTAAAATCTAAACTGAATAAATATCGTTAAATTAGTTATTCCATGACGTATATTCAGTTTTAATGACATTCGGTTATTATGAAATTTGTCAAATTCTGACACGGTCAGAGTTATGATAAATGATGTTCCGCATACCTTAGGGTGATAGCATTATAAGATCAATTTTATTTTGTTTTCTGTGTTACATTAACTGTAAGATAAAAAAAATAAAAGGTCTATAATAAATGTTAGATTTTCTGAAACTGTAGTTTTAGTTTGTAATTATTTACAATTGACAAAAAATTGACAGTAGTTTAAAAAATTCTTTCTCATCCTTTCATAAACATCATTCAAAATAGAAGAAAAACTAACCTCTTACTAAACTAAGCCCTTACGTTGTTCATGTCAAAACGCTTGTAGTAATATTTCAGGGTTAATGTTAAGTACATACATAATACTAGAGCTCAAGAAACTTTTAAGATCTGAGTGATGGTTTTTGAGCACCTCATTAGTGAGGGCAACATTTTGCTAATTATAAAGTGCTTTATGAAATGTTACTGTGATACTAATGATGACACTATGAAGTATAAGGCTGTAAAGCAAAATTTTATAATTAAATATGACAAAAGTCAATAAAGTAAGTCAATAAAACTTTGGGTTGAGTACTAGCTCCACCTGCATTAAATAAACTCAAACATTACTGTAAAAAAACAATTGAAGAATCCCCGTTTCTTACTAGCAGTTTCTCTTAGAGGAAAAAAGTTTCGCACTCCAGACTAATCTTTGCAACCAACTTAATTTAATTTTTTTTATTTCAGTGAAGTTGTAAACCAAAGAGAGAGTGAACCAAATAATTAGTATAAACCTAAAGATATAATTGCATGACAAAACTATTGTTTACACTATAGTAAGGTATGTGAGGTAAGTAAGAAAGATCAACGAAAACTATGTTTTAATACAAACTTCTCTAACAATTTTCCTAACTTTCAGGACCTTTAAAAGTTAAACTTAATTTATTTTGATATTTTTATTTACAAAACAATTTGATATTTATTTACATTACAATTTGATATTTATTTACATTACATTACTACTCATATTTATTTTGATATCAGATTTCGTAAGTATAGTTGGATTATTAGAATTCTGAACTAGAACTGAAATTCTAAACTAGTTTGTGGTAGCTCTGAATTCCTAAGATACAGAAGAATTGCTTTACTCTTATGAAAAGTTGTTGATAATAAACATACTATAAAAAACTCGGCTATTACCCGAGATTTCGTCGACTTCTTTAGTTAACTCTTTTTTACTATTTTAAATTGTTTTGGGTACATAAAAGCCTCCCATTATGAATTATTAATTATATTCTCCATGTACAGACAGCCATCATTTACAGTTTTATTATATTTATAAATGATTAAAAAATTAAAGCCAAGTCTGTTTCTACATTACTAACACTTAAAAAAAGAAAGTGATAGCTTTCACATGAATACAAATCCTATTCAAGTGTAAGCGAGGAGTTCATTCTTATTTTATGTTAGTCTCTGTAGCCACTCTTTTTTGACAAAGATGGTGATTATTCTACGAGATAACAATTTAACGATTTTTATTTAATATTTATAAAAAAAAATATGATCTACTACAGTTCAAGTTCTTTCAAAAATGTTTAACTATTTCAAGCTTTTTATCGTTTTCCATACACGCACGCTCAAATTTCACACGTCATTAGATCTCTTATGAATATGTTATACACCCTTACTGTACAATATCTATCAGTGTAAAAGCCCTTTTACCACTTAAATAACCTCTTAGCATATTCCTACGAGGTTTTATTTAATATTATGATACTTGGCTCTGACCTGATGTAATATTACAGATTTAAATTTAGTACATTTCTGTTGAATATTTCAGTTAGATATTAGGTTTGTTTTTGTATTAAGTACCTACTTGATAAGTAGTTATGGTCCTATGCACTCAAATTGTGTTTTTCTTAATATACAAATAGCCATTTGTAATTGCCACCTCTTGCAGGCAGCCTCTCTACAGCAATTCCAACACCATTTATTCTACGACTTTTTAAAATTAATAGTTTTTAAAATGTAAGTTTTCCCATACAAAATTTAATTGTTGGCTCTGAACTGGCATAAACTCTGAGCGTAGGCAAGGCGCCCGGGCAATTATGAATGTTACATGCTTTTCAGAAAAAAAGTGAACACAAAAATTTTGTAAAATATCTACTTTTTATAAAAATACTAATAAAACACAAAAAATTAAAAATAAAATTAAAATTGGGAATGGACAACGTTTAGACATTTTGGTTGTTTTTGATGTCGGCTATCAGTGGTGTGTTCGTGTTTAGTTGTATTAACGAATTCATATAGTTATTTACATATTTTCTCCGCTTCGTTGAGAGAAAATATAACCTAATAGCATGAGCAACGTCCGATATTATAAGGGGATATAAATCCCATTCTTCTCGGAAAGAAACATAAGTTCAAAACGTAAACTTCGGTAATTGATCTAACATGGTATTTGTTTGAAAATATCTATAAACATATATAGCCATATTAAGCTTATTTAAATTTATATAAATAAGGAATGAAAAATAAACCGACACGGGCAGGGATTCGAACCCGCGACTACTGGGAAACCGTCCCGGCGCTCTACCAACTGAGCTAATATATACCAATAATACCAGCTGAGCATATAATGCTTAATTCACCGGGGTAGATAGCGATACGGTAGCACAGTTTGTAGAGCGACGGGACGGTTTCCCAGTAGTCGCAGGTTCGAATCCCTGCCCGTGTCGGTTTATTTTTCATTCTATATTTATATAAATATAACATGGTATTTTTTACGTTTTTCATTATTACTACTATTTGTGTTTTTAACTGGTTTACAAATTATAAAGAGAGAATTGTCCTATGTCCCAATTATAAGACTGATATATGCAATATTTATCATGATATTTAAGCATTTTAAAGTTATATTATTATATAAATTTATTATTATATTAAGTTATATAATACTATATATTTTTGCAATAGTGTTGTAAAAAGTAAAGTTATCGATAATTTAATCCAGTGTTATTCTAATAAATTCAGCAACGTCTATGTGATATAACTAACAAAAAAAATGGAAATGGAAAAAGGATCAGCAAACTAATGAAAACATTTTAGACCTCAATGTTTTAGTAACATCCTTTGTTTGAAAAGTAGTTTAGAAAAATATGGCTGTAGTTCAATTGTAATTTATTTGTCATTTCTTTTGTAAAAGGTTGTCAAAGTGGCGGATAAATAATAAAATATATGAGTTAACCTGACCATATTTTAACCTTTAATAAATAATTTGATTTATTATTTTTGTTTTATTTATCGTACTCATTAATTTTAAATACTACCTAAGTCATTTTCAAGAACGAAAAACAGCTTAACGTTATCGCACGCTGCGAAATCCTCAAGACGATTACACTTTTCGATGTATCTCGTTCTAGCAAGTAATGGAAATAACCTAACCAGCCATTATAAAATGGTAGGTACTACGGTGGAGATAAGGATTCCTATCGCGCTATCGCGGATAAGTTTACACAATATCACATCACTCGAACTTTATGCAATTTTGTTTGCAATTATGCAATAGTCGCACAGAGTTCCTTGCTTGGCGTAATAGAATAAAAAAAAAACAAAAAAAAATATGCATAGAGGTTTAGGCCCAAACTTTCATAAACTATAATAATTTAGATTACGGTCGAATTTCGGCTGCTGAGCGACCACCAGTATCTATTAATAAGTTACTCTATATGAAATATTGAATCCAAATATAATAAACTCATTCATTGTATGATGGAAAAGCTCCATACACGGCATCAACATGTAATAGGATATTAAGTTATAGCACTCAAATATAAATCTCGCAGATAATAATATAATAATATATCCTGAGGAGGTTCTACGACAGCCGCATAATAAATTCGTTTACGGCCTAATGTCGGAATAAAATATGCACTGAAACCTTCAGGATTGTTGGACAGTTTTATAGTTAGTCAATTTTTGAACTGGCTCTCAATTTCTTCTATTAGCACTATATATGATATAAGGATGAATCTTAACTGTTATGTAATTAACCAATAACGAATAATGAAATAAGATATACGGGCATAATATGCTTGCATGAAAGCTCATTAAATCAAGTATGGTTAAAGTCATTTTATTATAATTTAAGAATTTATATAAAAAGAAAATTTGTATTTGTGTTTTTGTATTAATATTAAAATAAATAGTTTCACATGTATGTATGTATGTATGTATGTATTTACAAAATTTCACTTGTACAATATTTCAATACACATTCAAGAATGATAGAAGGTATATAATTTAACAATAACCGCTGCTTAAAAGATTTTTTTCTAAGAGTTATCCATGTTAATAATATTTAGTTTGTAAAATATGTGCATTTGCCAAAGGTTGTAGAATAAAATTAAAGACTAATATTTTTAAAACACATTTTTTTTTGTGTTATCGACAATGTCATAATTTAACTATTAATAAATAATGAACCACTACAGAATTGAATGTACCTAATATTATAAAATAATAAATAAAAATAAAAATTGGTAATATTATAAAATATTACCAGCTGGCTAACGGCACAATATAAGACAAACATACATCTTTGGTACGACAGAATAATAAATTAGCTAAATTAGTGAAACAATCCTAAAATGTGGCATTGTCAGGTGAATTTATTCACGTCTTCTTACAAATGATCCCATTAAACAGCCGTGAAAAAGTACTGCATTACCGTAAATATGCTCACTTATTGATAAATAACTACAAGGTTCCGGTTTTTATTACGTATACTACATTTATATTATACATTAAGTTTTCAATACATTTTAGGCCTTGTAATCTAATTAGTTCTCATTGTTGAGAATGTTGAAGGCTCTGGCTTGCAATTTCACATAATAATCCCTAAACTATAACCACTTTTACATATAGTTCTTTTTTTATCTAAATGAAGAGAATTGTTATATAAAACTGGAAGAGAATGTATCTACATTCCACAAATGCAATAAATTCTTATTTAAAATAAAAACTTTACTCTCATTTAAAGATCATCTAAAATTCCAAATAAAAATAAAAAACTCAAAAAGAGTAATGATGATTTTTTTTAGTTTATATGAATAATTAATGATGTGAAATATCGTGGTGATGGAGAGAGGACAATTAGAGCAAAGTAATTGAGACTGCGGTGAGACTTGTCAACTCAGCGATCCATTCAGGTCCTACATCTAGTTACTGTAATGTATGTATGTGTGCGTGCCTGCATTCAGTGCACACCGCCTCCGCCGGGCAGACTTGTAATAAACGGCTACGTAGTAAGACGCATCTTTCATTTACCACAGTGGCGATCGAGGAAAATAATTTGTACGCGGAAATAATACAGTAGTTTTGAGTGCTCAAAGCGTAGTGACGGAGATTAATTATGTCGCTGGGAAGAATAGGAGAATACGATGTGTCTGGGGGCAGCTGGAGTTTATACGTCGAACGGTTAGACATGTATTTCAAAGTGAACGATATAAAACCAGATTTGCATTTACCGACGTTAATAACTGTGATGGGTGGTGAAGCCTATGAACTATTAAGTCACTTGACAAGCCCATGCAAGCCGGCAGCGTTAACTTACACGGAGGTTATTAATTTAATGGGTAACCACATTGAACCAAAACCATCATTCATGGCGGAAAGGTACCGTTTTCGCCATAGAAAACTATTCGGCAGCGTTTATTTGTGGAGAAAAATCTAACCTATGCTATGGCGGTGAATCTTGCGCAGTCACTGGAAGCGGCAGAGCGAGATGCGGCTATGGTGGAGCAACCGAGTGCGAGCGAGAGATCGGAAGATGTAAATAAAATGTCTACTTCGACGCGGGTACCACTACATGGCGGAAAAATGTATCAGCATAGTAGATCAGATAATATGACACAAATCCAAGAAAAAATATGCGCTGTATGCGGAAAAAAAGGCCACCCAGATGCGAGATGCCGTTATAAAAATTTCACTTGCAGCAGATGTGGGATCGTGGGGCATTTAAGGCGTATGTGTGCATCACCAACATCAGGCGGCAATGCTGGAGGGTCCGGCGGGGCCCACGCGGGGGTTGCTCGGCGGCCCAGGCGCGCCCTACACCACGTCCAGGCGGCGCAAGGCGAGACTCCGGATGACGAGGCGACGGCCTCATTTTCTGACATGGAAGAAGATTTCCATCATCTTTGTTTAAACGGTTACAAACCGGTGAGCATGTTTTTGTGTGTAGATAACAATATTATTCGTATGGAAATTGATACCGGTTCTGCAGTGTCGTGTATTAGTAAAGAAACCTATGATAAATATTTTATGGACAGACAGATAGATCTTAGTGATTTAATCTTAAAATTTTACGACGGGAGTAAAGTGAAACCATTAGGGGTTATAAAACCTACTGTACACTATCGTCACATAACTAAGACTTTAGAATTGTTTGTCATAGAGGGCGGTACCACGTCACTTTTAGGTAGACAATGGCTGACAGAATTAGGTATACAAATACCTATATTTCATTGCCAATCTTTAAGTAATAATAACAGTGCTCTTGGCGAATTACTCGACAGATATAAAGATCTATTCAGCGCTGGTTTGGGGAGGTTCACTGGTGGCAAGGCGACATTACGGGTGAGGCCGGACGCTGTGCCGGTGTTCTGTCGCGCGAGGCCCCTTCCCTACGCATTGAAGGATCACGTCGACCAAGAGCTGGAGGAGATGTTACGCAGCGGAGTCATCGAACCCGTAGACACCTCGGAGTGGGCCACGCCACTGGTACCGGTGCGTAAAGCGGGTGGGGGATTGCGTTTATGCGTGGATTATAAGGTAACCTTGAACCCTGCTTTACTGATCGATAGATATCCATTACCCAAAATTGATGACTTACTAGTCAAGTTAAACGGAGCGCGCGTTTTCTCGAAAATTGATTTAAAACAAGCTTATAACCAAATAGAGTTGAATGATTCAAAAAAAATTACAGTTATTAATACTCATAAAGGATTGTTTATGTACAATCGATTAGTTTATGGTCTTGCGTCCAGTCCGGGAATTTTCCAAAAAATAATGTCGAACCTCTTAGTAGATATTCCGCAGGTCGAAGTGTTTTTAGATGACATTTTAATAGGTACTTCTGATGTTAAGTCATACCTCATTATATTAGAAAAGGTTTTAAATAGGTTATATAGCCATGGTATGAAATTAAAAAAAAGTAAGTGTACATTTGTCACCGACGAAGTTCAGTATTTAGGGTACATAATTTCAAAGGACGGAATTAAAGTCGATCCAAGTAAAATCGAAGCTATCGTTAAAATTCCTCGGCCAAAGAACGTCACTGAATTAAAATCATTCTTAGGTTTAGTTAATTTTTATGCTAGATTTGTAGCGAACTTAAGTACTATACTATCACCGTTATACGACTTGCTAAGGAAACCTACAGTCTGGAAGTGGAATAGGTATTGTGAAAGTGCATTTAAAGGAATAAAACATATGTTGGTCGGTGCCGAAGTATTAATGCATTACGATCAAAACAAACCACTAATTTTAACCACCGATGCCAGCTCGCGTGGTATCAGCGCAGTGCTAACACAACCATGGTCGGGAGCGCGCGGCGGGGACGAGTGCGAACGCCCGGTGGCGTATGTGTCGCGCTCACTTAATGACGCCGAGCGAAATTATTCACAAATTGATAAGGAAGCGTTAGCCATAATATTTAGTTTAGAAGAGTTCCATCAGTTTCTATATGGTAGACGTTTTATTTTAAGGACTGACCACAAGCCTCTAGTAAGTATCTTTGGAGAGAAACAAGGTATTCCTTCAATGGTAGCCAGTTGACTTCAGAGGTGGGCAGTTAAACTATCTGCATATACGTATGATATAGAATATATACCTACAGATGCAAACGGCGCGGATGCATTGTCACGTCTTCCAGTGCAGGTTACTAATGCGCGGTCGCTTGATGGGCCGCCTCCAGAACAAACTTATTTACATTTCGCACAAAACGAACTGTTTTTAGACTATAAATGAAATTAAAAAACAAACACAGCGCGGTGCAATTTTAGGTCGTGTATTGAATTATCTACGTTCTAATTGGCCGACCGAGGTAGAAATTGAAAATTTAAGACCATTTTTTAATAGGAAATTAGAATTATACGAAGAATTAGGTTGTGTAATGTGGGGACATCGTGTAGTTATTCCGGAGGGCTGTAGAAGTCGAGTTTTAGCGATACTACATGAAAGTCACATGGGAATAGTTAAGACAAAGGCTTTTGCACGCAGTTATGTGTGGTGGCTAGGCATCGACGAGGCAGTGGAAGCGATTTGCCGCGAGTGCTCCGTGTGCGCGGCGGAGGCGGACGCCCCTGCGCGACATGTGCCCTCGCCGTGGCCTTATCCAACGAAACCGTGGTCTAGGATACACATAGATTTCTTAGGTCCTATTTACGGCAAGACTTATCTTGTTATGGTTGATGCTCGAACCAAATGGCTGGAAGTTTTCCCAGTACCCAGCACTTCAGCTAGTAGCACGATAGAAAGACTCGCGGAAACTTTTGCTCGGTGGGGACTCCCTAAACAAATAGTATCTGATAATGGTCCACCTTTTACTAGTCGGGAGTTTTCTGTATTCTTATCAGGCAACGGTATTGAGCATGTGTTATCAGCCCCATACCATCCAGCATCTAACGGTGCCGCAGAAAACGCGGTACGTACTATTAAAAGAGTAATAAAAAAAGCCGTAAGACAGAAACGTAATATTAATATGGCTATTAATATATTTTTATTATATTACCGTAGTACGGTCCATTGCACTACAGGTGAAACTCCTTCGTCCTTAATGTTAGGCAGGCAGATGCGAACTAAATTAGACGCTCTCAGACCAGACTGCGAAAAAACTGTACGGGTTGCACAAAAAAAACAAATATCTAACGCAACCGGATCGTGTCGTAGTTTCCAACCAGGAGATAAGGTCTGGTTACGCCAATATCAAGGCGGTACCAAATGGGTACCCGGCCAAGTCTCACGAATGCAAGGGAAAAGGGATTATGTAGTATCCGATCCGTTAGGTAGGGAAACCCATAGGCATATCGATCAGTTAAGGAGGCGTTCAGGTATTTTAATAAGTCCAACCAACCCATCTACATGTCGGCTATCACCCAACCAGCCTCAGATAGCACCTGTCGAATCAAGCAGCCCATTAAAGATCAAAGAGATAGTAAGCTTATCTGACCAGAAACCATTGCCTTCGACGTCTCAATCTACGGCTGAGGTACCTCAGGATACGGAAACCGTAAACCCGCACGACAGTAACCCACCGACACGGCTTGAGACTAATCCTAACGAAGGACCATCATTATCGCCATTGCCACCTGAACCCCTTCGAACACGGCCTGTCAGGAAATGTCGAAACCGAAATAAAAACTGATATGTAAAAAAAAATCAACCAATAGAGCAAGCGGGTTTTCGAAAGGGTTTCTCGACCATAGACCATGTCCACACATTGGAACTCATTATAGAAAAATATCGAGAACAGCAGAGACCGCTCTACATAGCTTATGTTGACTACCAAAAAGCATTCGACACTATCTCACATGAAAGTATATGGGAAGCATTGAAATCCCATGGTGTGGAGAAAACATACATAAAAGTCATAAAAAATATATACAGCAAGTTAACAGGTAAAGTCAAATTAGAATCGACTGGTCATAGTTTTCCAATTAGAAGAGGGGTGAGGCAAGGGGACCCACTTTCGCCAAAGATATTTAATGCAGTGTTGGAAACAATTATAAATAAACTAAATTGGAGTGGTTATGGCATAAAAATCAAAAATAAACAACTGAGCCATTTAAGATTTGCAGATGACGTGGTCCTTCTATCAGAAACGAGCGACAAATTACAAGAAATGATCGAAATCTGACATTACTCTGCTTATGTGTTTAATTATATTAGTATTTTATATTGGATGACCCATAGTTTTATTTTATTAAAGTATAAAGAGATTATTAAGTAACATATATATTTGGAACGGATAAGAATTCGGAAAGCATTTTATACAGATGAATGGACAATACAATTTAAATTGATATCATTAACATTCAGTCTAGCTTCTCGGAGATGGAGCTGAAGGAATTTCAGGAGCCATTCCCTGCCTTTGGGATATTCATTTGCCATTGTAGTCAAATCTTTTCCCAAAATAAAAATGTATTAAATAATTTCAGTGTACTCTAGCAGGTGTATAAAAATAAAATATAATAATAATATAAATCCATCTATTATATCCATATATTACAATAATATAATAAGCCATCCACAGCTAATATTAAGCTATTGTAATTTGAAATTTAATTATTGTTTGTTCTAGCCCACTTTCCATTACCAACACAATATTTAGATTATTTTCCTTAACTGACTATTTTATTATTAAAGGTTTTTTCGTTATTAGTTATTATCACGTTAGTTAGTTAAGACCGCCGCAAAATAGTTGAGGACTAAATGCCATATTTAATTATTGAAATATATAAACAAACGCTTTATATTACCATATTTTAGAATCATTATATAAAATGGATAGATTTTGTAACTTACAAAAAAAAACAAACACTGAATTACTGAGATACTGAAATTAATCTTTGTGACTCGACAAGTTTTCGTATTTAAGAGTCAGTCAGTATTTTATATTTTTACATACATACCAAAAGTTACAGATTTCAAAACTTTTAAAATTCATTTTCATGTTAAATTAATAAACTTTGTTTTGAAGGCAGAAATTTGTAGACTGGTAAAAAAAAATAAAAAACATTCTTAAATTACTATTAAAGCGCTTAATCAACAAACAATATTAAAGACCGAATGTGTGTGCGTTGTATCAAGGATAAACTGCAAACGCCTGGTGTACATTACATGATCATGTCGAGATTTCGAAAGCTCAAGTGGGTCTTTGGATAGTAATGCAGAACTTCCGCTATCAGTGAGCTTAGATAATCCACTTTAGAAATGCTGCTCTAAACTCGGAAGATCTAACAAACTAATTATCTTTGGAGTGTCGAGTTACGAACCAACCAGGGTGCTCTAGTCTGGTGCCCTACAAACGATAAAGGCAGAGACGACATTTAGGACAAATGTTTTTGGGATTGATGTAAAGAGGTTACCTGGAAGAGGTGACCAATTAATTACAAGTAACCCTGTATATATATCAGAAATTATTATTTATTTTTAAAAAGTTAAACCTCTTTTTTCTAGTACTTAGATTATTGTAATATGTGTCATTTTTAAGCTAATTAAAAATAGTTTTTTTAAACGCCAGTTATTAAACATATAATATCTCCAATGCAAAAATATTCTTATATGCCATACTCTCTAAACCTGATAATAAATCGTGGACTATGATTTGATTTATCTAAACAGTTTCAGATCGGATCTAGATGACGGCCAATCTTCAGTTCTGTAGAAATAAGAAATGTTCCTATATCAAATCATTTGATCAATTCTTGGGCCCTTATCCTAAAATTTGAATTTGTCATAATTCATAGTCACGTTACTATTCTTCAAATTTAATATAAATCTAATCGTGATTAAATGTTTTTTTTTCTACAAAATTACCATACTGTGGAAGGATGTTACAACTCTAGGCGAGTCAGACTGCAACGCTGTGAACAGTTAATTGACAAACAATTAAAGCAAATATTGACCATTTCTTTATGTCTGGGGAAACAAATTAGGAATAATTAGCTCCACTGCCTTAGTGTAATTTTAGATAAAATTCTAATTTGACAAAGCGCTTTATTGTTTTTAAACTGATCATACTATATCGATCAATATAATATTATTTTCCTTATTATTTGTTTAAAACCATGACATACAAAACGTTCAACGCGTTTCATCCTCTAGTGGTATAAGGTACGAAACGATGATTCATATTTTATCAAAACCAATCATCGCATTTACAAATAGTTTTTATCTATATTTTACTTCCTTTTGAAATAATTATTATTTTAAGTACCTTTTATTCGTAAACTATTCAAATTGTATTCTCCAGAATGTAGACATTATTTAAACTCAATGAACAAATTTCAAACTCGATTGCAACTTACTTAGAGATTATATCCAAGATAAGAATATTATATTTTTTAATTACAACGTTATGTACTTACATCAAAATATTAAATGATAAATCGTTTTCCAATCGCTTTTGCTTTTACTCTTAAAAATATTTGAGGAAATTAAGAGAAGATTAGGTAAAAATCTGATTAAAATATCGGACGGATACTGATATTTTTCCATTTTATAGATATAATATTAATTCACTGATTGCTATTCATATTGCTTTTGACCATTATCATATTAAAATATTTTTTTCTAGTTTACAATATTTCAAAGGTCAAAAATTCGAGTGCTGTTTGTATTAATTATATAATCGTTATATTATAATTATAAAATTATACTAGAATATATATATATATATATATATATATATATATATATATATATATATATATATATATATATACATATATATATATATTCTAGTATAATTTTAAAGAAGTTATATATATATATATTTAACTACTTTAATTCGGTCATTCTTCTATAAGACTATTAATCTTAATGCATAAGAGGGCAATTATGTCTAGAAGGAAGTGAAAGACTGTCACATAAAGTTTCTCCGACCCCACATCCCCACTGAGATTTATTAAAGCTTTTCTTACCATACGTCATATCAGTGGAGACTTTCTTCTTTTTTAACCCTTTATCTATAACCAACCACATTCATACATATAATTTTTCTCTGCACAATTTAATCTACTGTACAACTCATTCATGTAATAAAGGTTTTCCGAAGATTTATGCTAAGAATAAAAAATATTTCAATAGCAAAAGCTCTAATCTATAAAAACATCAAAGGTTTCATCAAATTAAACTGTGTATAATATTTTATTCTCTATTATCTCTATGTAATAGTCGCATTAGTAATTCAACTACATCAAAAACGGACAAGACATACCTCTCTTACTAATATTTAGTGAACCAGTCTCTTAACATTAATAGACGCTTTCACAAATGTGTACCCGAATTACATTGAATTAATTGCTACATGATATCTACAAAAGATTCTGGTCCTTAGAAAAGTTTCAATAAGCTACCAAGATTAGATTTTTACTGTTAATATAAATATATGTTTTCGTGTATATTTACAGTTTTGTCAATTATTATTTATCTTTAAAATGTAAAGAAAAAATTGTTGTGTTAAACAAAAAAATCACAAGATCTTAAAAAAAATAATTACAATCCGTCTTTTCCTTCAGGAGATAAACCGCGGATAATCGGATAGACAATAAATTAAAACATGCTTATTCAGATATTCATATAGGGTCGTTGGAAGTTCATGCATTATAACTAAGGCTAATACTGAGACTGCAGCGAAAGTGCTACCGAGCGACCAAGTCAATTTAAGTCCGGATATAAATGAACACGTTATGTTGAAAATTTTTCTTTGCGAAATTGTGAGAACAGGATACTAACAATTTAAGACCAAAAATGTCGTTATGACTAACGTAAATTTTTTTAAAAGGTTACAAATATATATATTTTAACATTTCATTTACAAATAATACAAAAAATATTACTTTTCATTTACAAATAATCCAAAAAATGTTAATATTCTTTTTAAGTAGTAGTTAGTAGCATGAAATAAAAAATATTAAGAGTTGATAAGACTTAACTAATAATGCAATTCATGTAAAAAAACCATGTATGGTTCACATGCTCTTATTATATATAAATAATATAACCAAACCTGATAATAATTTGAATGTATTTTAGTTTCTATTTGAAATCCGTTGTTTTCCATTTGAAAGTTTACAGGGACGTAAATTGGTAGGAAACTAGTTTGGAATTTGACCCTGTTTAATCTACTCTCATTCTGAATTTCAAATAACTATTCAAATAATCCAACCACACTTTCAAAATATAATACCCGAGTAGACATGAATTGTGGTTATAATATTAAGTTTAGCTCTTTAAGGTTGATACTTTAGGATATGAAATTAAAGCAAAATATATAGAGAATTATAAATTATATGTCAATTATAAATCAGACTTCTTACCTTATTAAAAAATGTAGAATTTTTATCTTGGTATACAATGTAATGTAAGGACGGTTTATTATAATATGGTTAGATTCAAAATTTCATTCACATTCATTTAAATGTTTAGTTTTGTGAGATTAGGTAATAAAGTACGCGTAGGCATAAGTGACACACAACATACAGACACACACCGTCTTTACCGGTATAGACCAGGTCCCAACTGAGTAAGTGCTCCGTTGCTGCGACGTTCTGCCGTTCGAGGACGCCAGTGTCCAAATTTCCTAAGCTTCCCTCCTGACTAACGATGCCCCGAGCCGAGGTCCGTGTCTCAATCTGAGACGCACTTCGGACGTCGGTCCCCATGGGGGCCCATCGGGGCCCCCTTTTTAAGGGTTTTATAGACATAAAAAAAAATTAAAAAAGTTTTGCTAGTTCCCAATATACAGACAAACAGTTTTTTTTAGTTGTAGAAGTCTTTTTCCAACGCTTTTCTTATAGAATAATTGTTAGTTAGATTCCTTACTTTAAGAATAAAAAAAGGAATAATATAATAATAACGATGTTATGTAACAATTATATTTAAACTTTATACCACGAATGAGTAGTTGTACCTTAAACTTTGATTTCAATTTCCTGTGTTACTTACTTCAAAAATATACTTAAATTTACAAAGTTACCGCGGATACTAGTGATAATATTGGATAAAAACTCCTGCATGTTGGAATTCCTTATTTGTTATTGACTTGCACTACTCATACAAAAACTTCTTACCAGACTATTTGCTCACGAATTGGACTGCAATATCCCCGGATTCGCTTTTACCCTGATTACTTTGATTAAATTACTACAAACTGTCTTTAATTTAATGGTTGGATTAAAATGTTACGAATTACTTACTTATCAAAATCTGTAAAACAGTTTTTTTGTAAAAGCTCTACGTGTAACTAGTTGCAGAAATAAATTTAAAAATGATAAATATTAAAAAAAAAGTGTCCAGTAACGATAACCTCATTGCGGTTATGTAGTGTTTTGTTTTCATTCAATAATTTAATTTTTATTGACTCACTGCCTTAGTTACTTACAAGCCTTAGTACGGCTTAAAATATTTTTTAAAACTAAAAACATATTTAGTTTTAAGAGAATTCAAAATTATATAGAAAATTAAAAAGTGTAGCATCCTTTGGTTATTTTTTTATTTCTTATCTTAAATTAAAATACATTCAGGTTTCTAAACATTGCCCTGAAAATTATTTTAATTAAAATTTATTTTTGGTAGCAGTTAGCGGCCCTAACTAAATTAACAGTCATAATTTCTATAGACACAGAGACTTCTAAGCATTCCATGGATTCACGGTGCGGGTGCCGGGCCCATCGCGTTGCAAGGAGAGGAGTGCAAGCAGTGCCTGGGACTTGCGACCCCGGAGTAGGTTTAGGGGGCCCCTTTATTATGAGCAAAAACGCTCGCCTTCACCCTCCACACTCCTCTCCCTACCTAACCAAATTTGGAAAGAACCAACAAATGCCGCCTTTGAAATATGTTCTAGAAATGAACCGGTGCTTGTTCTAGAAAGGCCAAGGTCTTTTAGTAGGTTATGGAGAGATTTTGCTGTTCTACTTCTCGCTCCCACTTCTGCTGCGTACAAACTAACTATAAATTTATTCCTGGACAGTTCGTTGGTCAGTTCGTAATACTTATTAAGCTTGAATGTGTGATCCCTGGGGATGTTTGTTTTCCAGGGAACAGTAAGCTCCACAAGGATCACGCGCCTTAGATTTTTAGAATACAGGAATAAGTCCGGTCTGGATGATGTAATGTTTTTCATACGCATCATGAGAGTCCAATCAGGAGCCGCGCCTAAAATTGAATAAGGTTTCGGTACTGATTTTTTGGAGGAGCCTTCTTTTACGAATTCTACAGATCGTTTGGTGGTTGTTATACTCTTCCGAGCTCTTGCTACTGAAAGATTAACCGCTTCCCGTATCATTTCTAATACCTTATCGTGGCGGCGCGAGTATTGACCTTTATCTAAAAGTAACCTACACCCTACTAATAAGTGTTTCGCGGTTCCTACTGCCTCCGCACAGATGTTGCAAGAATTTTCGGTGGCTTTGCCCCATCTTACTAAGTTACTTTGATCTGGGAGAGTCATTTGGAATGCATTAAGATAGAATTTTAATAATTCGGGGGACCAATCATAAATTAAGGTGCGCCACTTTAAAGATAGTAGAATACAAAATTTTCCTATGGTCACCCATTCGTTTTGAATTTCTAGACTCATCGTGTGGAGTCGGTAGTTATCGTTTACGTCTTGTCGAATGAAATATTTTGTTATGTCTATGTCTGGAACTTTCCTACTTGATCCTTGCCCTACTTTATTCGTTTGAACACCTATCATATTTTTTTTATGGAATTGGATACATGACTCGAGCTCTGAAGCAACTTAGTCTTTTGGGAAAAAAGTTACACTATCATCTTCCAATTTTTCGATGATATGTCTTTTGATAACTCTTAGATATTTGTAGAGCTTCGATGGTTTCTTTCATTTTAACCCAAAATTTAACATTTCTTCATATGATACGTATTATTGTTCAGATTTGGAATTCTTTGTATCCCAATTTCCTAAATTGTATGGTTTAAAGCCCGTTCAGGCTTATTATATTAATGTATGTTTTTTTTTAAACAATGAATAATTAAGTTAAACTATGTTTTTACATAGAATATAAATTGTTATATGGTTTTATAATAAGACACAATTATTATTACAGACACCAGCGCCAAAACTGAGGATATTTTGATGAAAATTCGAAAATGTCAGATAAGTTAAGTTAAAGTTCTTTGATTTGACAATTGTCTTACAAAAACCTAATTACTAGATGTAAATATAGACTTTCAACAATGATACTAATACTGCTTTTGAACACCTTTTTGGTATTCCTGGTTTTTTTTATAACTTTGATTTAAAAAAAAAGGTTTTTAAGACCAAAAATAAAATATTCAATTCCATAATTCTTCTGTCTTTATGCCACTCTAGGTACTTAGAGTGACATAAAGACAGAACTGACTGTAGACTGACCCTGTCAGTATAATTTTATTTATTAAATTCTTTCATATGTCAGCTCTGCCTAAACTCATTTATCCTCACATCTTTATTCACACAATCCATCCATCTCTTTTTTGACCTCTTTCTAGCCATTTGGCAAATTAATCTTCGTAAGTCCCTTCAACACATCGTTTTCATTCCTTCTCATTACATGACCATACCACGTTAAGCTCACACTACTTATCATTTTTATAACGATCGGAACTTTCAAACTTTTTATAAAATTCTCATTTTTATCTTACCCATTCTTGCATATTTTAATTTTAACTTTTTCATATGCATCGGTTTAAAAGATTTATCCTTTAAAAGATATGTTTAAAATAAGCAATATATTTCTAAATTAAATTATTTTCTACATATTGACTTCTTTTCTTAAGACAAAAATGTGTGTGTGTGTGTTTGTGTATTAGTGTACACACGTAAGGAGAAAAACTTCTTTATGACATCATTTTTCGAAAATGATCTACTATTTATAACTTTACAGGAATTGGTTAAATAAAGCTAAATTAGATAAAGTTTGAACAAAAAAAAATCATTTGGTATTAAATTAACGCTATTTTATTATCATAGTCATGCATATGTAAATAATATAATTATTTCACCTTATTATATTATATTGGGATTATTTTTCATGTCACTATTGAGTTTTAGAAATAAATTAGGCATGTAACAAAAAAACGTGATCCGCTAAGCGCTCAAAACACTCATGCTACGTGTATTCAGATAGAATTTTGATCACAGTAAGCGTACCTTTAGGAATAAATATGAATAAAAATGTTACAATTCTTTTACTTTGCTATAAATTTTTTCCATCCGTCGAATTTTCATTTCAAAAAGTTCATAAAGAAGTTTTACTTCAAAAAGTTATTGACCAATGATTTCAATTATCATATCTTTTGAAAACGGGTCTGTTTGTTTCATAATAAAATTACCGTTTGTTTTTTAAATAAGTATCTTATTGTATACTTTCATATTTGTATATCTATCTATATAGGTTAAACTTGAACTTTATCGACAATCTTTAACGAGGTAATTAGTAATCGTCCAGGTGAGCAGTACATGAGATGTCGATTAAGTCGAAATTTCGTACGTGATATTTTATTTACGATTTACCAAACTGAAGGGCGTTTAATTTTGTTGTTATAGAATATGAATTCAAAAAAATAAATAACTGATTGAAATTAACACGTTAATAGTTTAAGTCCCATAATTTGTAATTTTAATATACTGAATACAGACATTGTATCAGAAAGAATTATGTATTTTGTGTATAAACCATAGCCGACATTTGGTAAACCAGACTCAAGTAAGGTAACAAAATTAATTTTATAGGTGTGACAAATGCGAGTTTGAACCAAATGGTGAAAATAATTAGTTGTATTATGGTTGCTTTTACTTTCTTCTAATATTTTCATTTCTTTCTGCAAACATTCTATTCTTTGCAAGCATCCTAATTTTTTTAGTAATATTGTAAAATAAAATATTCGTTGAGAGTTACTAGACTAGGTAAAGTATAAGAAGTTTGACGACCAATACCAAGTAATTTACATAATCTCCAAGTTTTAGCAGAATACAATTCATAATAGTATCTACTATGTAACTATATACTGCCCTCGAGCGTCCCTGCATACCTTATTGCACGTAACCGTTGCAATGTAGTTGTTACATTGCTTGTTTTTACTTATCTTGTTCTTGTAACTATGACTTTTTTATTACTTCAGAAACAAGACAATATTAAGTATTATAATATGTTGAAAATTGTACGTTATTATAATTTATTTTTAAATTACCTAATTAGTCATCTATGACCATCTTGCTCTTATCTAAATTTCCTAGGGTTATAGAAATATGTCAATTTGTGTATACTAATGGGCAGACTGCCATCAACCCTCTTCGAGAATGCGTGTGGGTAGGATTTCCGCTACAACTTAGATAAGTGGTAAATTATAATGTCCGTTATATTTTGTCCGCTTAATTTGTTTACTGTCAGTAGTAAGTTACAGAACTACTTTCTTTATTTAATACTGTCTGCCACTGTTTGTAAATTATAAAAGAATATACATATTTTACATTAGTTGTATGTTGCATTGCAGGTTATTTTTGAGAATATATTTTAATGTTTTCATTGGATTTCATTTTAATTGTATTTTTTTTTCAGGTAAGATGTTCATCATCGAAAAAACTTAGTTACTTCACGGCTTATGGGTATAAATAACTTCTTTATTTATTTGAGGCACATTGAAACAGAAATTCACAATAATATTTTAATATAAAAATTATACAAGGATAATTTTCATCAATCAGAAAGGAGGAAAATTGATTTAATTTAACCTTGTTATAAGTAAAAAAAACTTCCCAAGTTCCTTATTGGACTTCCCACTTGGTAAGAAAAAATTAAAATAAAATATGCTAATATTTGTAACATTACAAATGAATAAACCTGAATTAATTATTAAAATATTTGTAAACTTCCACAATTGAATCTGTGTTACAAAAATGTATAACAATCCATTCAATGGAATTGTTTGAGTGTAAACCAGAATCATCTTTATTGTTGTTTAAAAGAAAAACTTTCAGAGCGGCGAATGCCGTATAACAAACTTTTACAATCCAATAAAACTAATGGTTTCTTTTTTACATTTTTTAAGAATTTTTTTAATTGAGACACTAAAAAATTATAACTAAAATTTATTTTCTATTGCCCACAAAGAAGAGAAATTTCCTTTCTGATATGCTCAAAAAGTTTTTTATTTTATTTTATTACATTACTATATTATATATTATTGTAATTATTATATTACATTACTATATTATAATAACAAAAATTATTGGTAAGATGGGGTTATTGTTGCATGTTTTCTAATGAATGTTAGTGCTACAACATTCATAAAACTTGAATGTGAGACTTTAAATAAACAAGTTTTAATTATAAAATTAATGAACATGTTCTTATATTATTAATGTTGATACTTCAAGCCAATGCATTCGAAAAAATCATGGACTAAAAATAACCTATCAACCGAAATTGCTTTTGATCAATAGAGGCCTTTTAAATAGTTTCATTAACGCATTTTATAATATTAAGTTTATGTATGCGTTTCTAGCCTATTTGTTAGCTGTCAATATACCTAGTAAGTCTGGTAAGCTTTGAAACGTAAAAAGTAAGTGCAAACTTTTTCTTGTATGGAAAAAATACAACAAATACTTTACAACAACAATACAAAACATAACTAAAGTTGAACTTGAAATCAATTTGATAAACATATAGTAAATGTTGTTAAATCTAGATCAGCTACATTAAAGACATGAATCGTGTTTTAAAAGCGATAATTGTTTAAATCCCTAATGATTTTGTGCGAAAGCTTAAGTGACGGTCTCTTAAAATTTGGTTTTCGACTTGTTGCGAAATTAATTTATTATGTCGCTTAATTAAATTTGTTTGGGCGTTTTTGGATGTCAAACATTAATTGGAATTTATTTAGTATACATTGTGGTTGACATTTTACTTCTTAGGTTGTATTAAGCTTGTTGATTTTATAATGTTTATGTATTGTGATTTTTCCTTTTAATTTTTAATCCAACACAAGAAAATAAACTCCATCACAATGCCAAATTAAACCAAAATAAGAACATATAGATGGTAAACGAATATCTGTGAATCACATAATAATAAAATTCTGATATAGGAATTACCATTAGGCCTACAAAGTTAATGGTTGACATTTTGCAAAAAAAAAAGGTTGCAGTTCTCTGCAGTACGAACCATCTTTGGCTTTTTTAATGGAAAAGAACTACTTCTAATATTGAAAAACATAATCATTTTAAACAAACGTTTCTTTTTGTTTAAGACTTGGTACTAACAAAGTTGCATACTATACTAAATTTCAAGTTCTTTAAAAGATTATAGGTCATTTTCTGTTTTATTATAGGTCAGTTCCATAACCTGTTGCTTTATTTAATCTGATTTAGTAAGTTGTCTGGCAAAATAATTTAACAATGTATATGTGATGAAAATTGAATTATTTTATGATTGATTTCACGTTTTACTTTTTTTTTCGCTGCCATTTATGCCAAGTGATGATTTTAATGTTGGACATCATAGCGATGATTTTATGCGAAGACAATTGCCTTTAAAAAAAGACAGTATGAGCAGTATTATCTAACTTAATTGATTATTAACTACTCAATATATAGATATTTTTATCTTTCTTATTAATTAGAAATTAAATTCACTTTTCATTACGGTTACAGAACTACTTTCGTACGCCGGCCTGAAGTTTAACAAAAATGTTGTTATTATTAAGAAATCTTCACTCAGCACTTAGTAAACAATAACCTTTATGTATATTTTTTTATAAAACAGTGGATTTTAAAATATTTAATGGTATTATTCAAACGCCTTGACAATCACTTCTATTGGATTTATGAAAAAGATAAAAAATAAACTTATGGAGGAAACGATTTGTTTTGATATTGTTTCCGCGTATGCCGATGATTCTGAGATATTTGCCAATCCATGTTAATCGATCACAATTTCCCGTGCATCAGGCTTTTGCGATGACTATAAATAAATCACTAGATTAGCCGTTTAAAGTATGTGTAATTAACATCAAGTTTCCCTATCGCGTGCATAGAGATAGCATGTTGCCGAGACATTAAATGAAAAATAAACTGTCGTGCTATCAATCACCTACTAAGTAATAATACTACGACAAACATCTTTAACATTCTTATACTATATTTACAGTTTATTTAGTAGGAAAGTAAAACGGACGACCTTTTATTGTTTTTACTGATGGACAGGCGGCTAATAACCTTTTAGTATGAAAGCACGTGGCCGAGACGTTAATGAAAAATCATGTTTTAAACTTTTATTTGTAATATACTAACCAACACAAGATAACTTAGAGAACAGTTTGTAAATGGTATTTATAGTCCTTAGTATTTCTAACCTTTCTAATTCATTAAAATAAAACTATTTTTACGGATTTAACTCGCGTATATTGGATTAAATTTTAAATATATTTTTAAATCTAACCCCACGTTTCGAATGCTTAGCAGCAATCGTATTCACGGTAAGACGAGATGGAGGTGTATGTCAGTAAGTCAGTTAATTATTCATCTACCTCCAACGGTTTTTAACTTCCGGGCGTACAGTTCAGGATTCACACAAAACGCACTAACGGTATCTTGAGGTCTTACAGTGCGGTCACAGACATGGGATTTTAAATTTTTCAAAAGTGGGTCCCAAGTGTTAGATAATCCTATCTTCACTATTTAAAATAAGGATGTTTTTTTTTTCTTTCAATAGCATCACGAACCATTCTTGGAATGTAACGTTGTTCTTTAGCGAGGATTTTAGGTTTATCAAATTTTATATAATGATTGGGCTTGTCTACGGTATGTTCACACACTGCTGATTGTGTTCTTTGATTGACGTATGTATGATAAGCCACAATCGCAGTCAATTTTACATACTCCAGCACATTGTAAAGGAATATGAATCTCAAGAATATGCTCACTTTCCTTTGAGGTTTGTAGATAGTTCTTATAGAAACCTTTTTTTAAAATGTTGCCGATTCTGTCAGTAACTCTTTTCACATATGGTAGTAGGGCCGGTTGACTTTCAACTGTGGAAACCACATCAAACCACAATGTGGTTTCTGCGACGCTGGCGAGGTGCGGACAGGTGGTTATTGAACAAGGCATACTTGACATGCTGCAGCTCGCCCTCTAGGTGTTCCGTATCACAGATGTGTTCTGCTCTCTGAAACAAATATTTTCCAATGGTAGCTAACTGGCTAGGGTGGTGGTGTGATTTACCATTGAGGTACCTATCTGAATGTGTGGGTTTCCTATAGACAGTGTGTCCATGTAAATACCGGCAACTAGGGGGGAGCCGGGGATCCCACTTTTGCCGATATCTACATGGAGCACTTCGAGGCGAGGGCCCTGTCCTCTGCACCGGTTGTACTGAAGATCTTTAAACGGTACGTAGATAACACCTTCATGATACTACCTATGAATCAAAAATCTGCTTTTCTAGAACACCTTAATTCCATTAACAACAAAATACAATTTACAATGGAATTGCAGTCAAATAATACTTTAGCTTTCCTTGATATTCTTATTATCAAGAATCCTGACAACTAAATTAGGAAATTTAAAAATTTTATTCAATACACGCGAGTTAAATCATCCGTAAAAATAGTTTTATTTCTAATTCATATTCGGTTCTCCCATTTTTCGCAGCAAAACGACTTTTTAGATTCAATTTTTTTTATAATAATATGGTTACTGCTCTGTGTATAATAGAGTTAACGATGACAATTATTTTTTTATAGTAAACAGGAAACAACATATTTTATTTTTTAGTTTCTATTTATTTATTGACCTAAAACAACACAATTACATTTTAATAGTACCATATAATTCTGCAATAAAGTGCAAAAGTCAGAAATGACTTTACCGCGAAATAATTTGCAGCATACTCATTACATACTTTAATACCCTGCAACTTTGTTCATTTATTTAGTGCTCGGCCTTAGAGCTCTACTTAGCTCACCTTACCGCAAGCAGAATACGGCTTACTTAATTATAAGTATGGTAGATTTGAGTTAAATATTTTCTTGTAATTTTATGTGATTGTGACGAGATAAGAGAAGGATAACAGTTTTAAGTTAATTATTAACTTTTTAGTTATTTTTTTTTGTTTGTATGAATTATAGTGTCTAGCAACGCACTCTCCTTATGAATCGATATTAGATATGCGTTATTTAGTCGTTGTTGTTATGCGATATATTTGTTTACTATATTTGTTTTAATAATTTCTTTAGTTATAACACTGACTCAAATATTTTTCCAGAATGTTTTATTTTAATTTATATGATTTTTTATGGTATCTGGGGATACCGGTGTATCCTCCTTAACAAAATTTAATATATCATTTAGCCAGAGTTCAGATGGTTAATCACTCTAAAGCTAAGTAATATAAGTTATATATGAGGTGAGTGATGAACAATTAAATAAATTGCTGAATTTCTTGTAATGGTACGAGACAAGATGATACTGATCCAAAGAAATAAATAGGTCTCTCAGTAAACATTTGTATTGTTAGTATTTGCTATATTTTTTATAGTTAAGCTGTGCTTTTTAAGCGACGTACTTTCTGTCGTTATTTATATTAATTTGGTTACATATATAATATTATATTATATTACTTATTATTGGGGTTCTAATACTTTAGAGATTTATCACATATTGCGTCCAAATTGTGGGAAACTAAATAAGAAATAAAAGCTATCTTTTGTCTATTATCAATTATCTTTTTTATATTATATGTATATATATATATAATATATATATATATATATATATATATATATATATATATATATATATATATATATATATATATATATATATATATATATATATATATATATATATATATATATATATATATTTAGAGTTGATACAAATTTTGACGAAGATATTGTTTATAACTGAAACAAAATGTATATATTTTATAATTAATTTTTTGATAGATTTTCTAAAAGGTTCTTTTCTAACTGGTATCCCCAAAAATTTACAAAAACTATAATTAAGAAATTTTAATTCTAGTGAGATAGTATAATTAATATTTTTTCCTACTTATTATGTGTATATTTAAATTAAATTAAAGCAACGATTTGATTTTCTTACAATTAGAATGTTAGAGGCTGTCGATGAAAACGTTTAAAGGTTCACATTGTTCTATGCAAGATAAACAATATTTAGATAAAGCCATAGTGCATTTTAGTTCTAAAATATATCACATACTATATTTATTTTATAAGTCGATTTGTATATTCAAAAAAAAGCATACAATATGTTTTTAGTTCCAAAACTAACATCCACTGAGCTTGAAGTTATTATCGTCATATGACCCTGTAGTCAGTCTAATACGTTCTTCGGCCCCAAGCGTAGCTCAATTATCTCGTTCACGCTCGGCTGTCCTTCAGACCTCCACTTACTACTAACCGCAAGCAGAATACGCCTTATTCAATTACGTTTCTAGCTGGTTCTAAGCTAAGCAGAGCTAGTGTTTTACACAAATCAATTATTTATATATTGTTTTGTTATGCTTTTTGTCTACATGTGTCCAAATTAAATCCTTTATTATGAAGTTAATTATATCTAAGAATATTTGTGGATCGTTTCAATGATCATATTATACATAATAAAATACATGTTAACAATATTATTTTTCCCAATCCATTATTATCCCTTCTCTGAGAGAGACCAATTGCACAAAATTAACATAGCTGAAATAAATTTCTGTCAATAATATGTTATTTATTGGCTCTATTTCCTTGAGAGAACATGAGCTCTATTGTACAATTTTAATTGGTACAAGAGGTTCAAAAATAAAATCACAACTTATTAAACATTGAATAAAACTCGTAGAGTTTAGTCACATTCCATAAGTTTGTAACTTACATTTTTTTAATTTTTAGTATTGTTTCCTTTTAGTCTTATTAATATTTTATATGATGCATTTTTCTTCGCCATCAAAGTTGCATGTATCTTTGGGTACATCAGAGGGTTTAGGGTCTCTCTAAGGCCTTATTACACAAGTAATAGAATAAAGAGTGAAGATGGATTTCAGCGCGCTTAGTGAATGTAATAAGAGATACATTCTAGTAATGAGATATTCTTTGTAACCGAGACAACGCCGCCGCGCTGGGAAGAAAGTACTTGAGCTTAAGGAATAAATAGGGCAACTATTCAACCTATTCACTCTTCTCTTGAAGACACCCACATTATATTTGGCCGGAAATACCGACGCAGGCAAATTGTTCCAGTCCTTTGCTGTACGCACTAAAAATGAGGAAGCAAAGCGCTTCGTTCGGACAGGTGGAATGTCCACAACAAAAGGATGAAAACCTGCCGTGCGTCGGGACGTCCGGTGATGGAAGGGGGACGGGGGAATTAAATTGTGTAATTCCTGCGCACACTCACCAAAATGTATTCTATAGAATACTGAGAGGCTAGCAATTCTACGCCTGTGCTCAAGGCTTTGGAGGTCGGCTTCGACCAATTCGGGATCGCCTATAAGCCTCTTTGCTCGCCTCTCAATTGAGTCCAGAACCGCAAGATGAGACTTTGCGGCACCAGCAAATATGTGACCACAGTACTCTACACACGACCGGATCTGTGCTTTGTATAAAACAAGAAGCTGTCCCGGTGTAAAGTACTGCCGAACCTTCGCAAGAACGGCAAGCTTTACTGCTGCTGCTCTTGCTCTGGACTCTATGAACCGACCAAAGTTGAGGTTCGAGGAAATCTCTAAGCCTAACAACTGAAGCCGGTCATTGTATTCCATGGATACATTCTGGAAAGTAGGAGCCAATGTGAAAGGGCTCCTTTTGGCGGTGAATAGACACGTCTGCGTTTTGGTGGCGTTGAACTTGACAAGATTGGCATTGCTCCATGAGGAGACTGCCTGAAGTTTGTCATTCAAACGTTGCACCATGGCTTCTCTTTCAGACTGTACTGTGTTGATCTCGACTGGCCCGAGTACTCGGCAGATATCTTTCTACAACTGTGCTGTCGTCTGCATACCCATAGATACCGGGCTTCAACAGATCGTTAATGTGCAGCAGAAAAAGTGTTGCAGAAAGAACGGACCCCTGAGGCACTCCGGCATTTATTGTCAAGGTTTCCGAGGAACACCCGTCGACAACTACTCGGAGAGATCTCTGGCTCAGGAAGTCCATTACCCAACCGATCAGACCAGGAGATATACCGTACGCTGAAAGCTTGCTTATAAGGCTCGCATGCCAGACCCTGTCAAATGCTCTCGAGACGTCCAGAGAGACGGCGACCGCTTCTCCGTTCCTCTCGATGGCCTCGCCTAAAATGTGAGTAGCATACACTAGGAGGTCCCCAGCAGACCTATTACGGCGAAACCCGTACTGTCGGTCACTGAGGAGATCGTTACCTTCTAGGTATGGTAGTAGGCGCGAGTTCAATACACGCTCCATAATCTTGCAGAGTATGGAGGTGATTGAAATCGGTCTGTAATTGACAGGGTCCGCACGGCTGCCTTTTTTGGGCACGAGTTACACATTAGCAAGCTTCCAGGATTTTGGCACTATTCCAGTCACGAAAGAGAGGCGATACAGACGTGTCAGTACAGGAGACAACTCAGCTGCGCATGTCTTGAGCAGAATGGCTGGTATACCATCAGGACCACTAGCTTTATTCACATCTAAACGACAGAATGTTCTCCATACCTCTTTGTTAGTGATGCGGATTTCAGGCATCGAAATACCGCAGTGAGGAAGATGTGCTGGAGAAGCATTGCCAGTGTCTAGATGTGAATTATCAGCAAACAGAGAAGCAAGTACATTCGCTTTCTCTGTTGCTGTGTGGGCCAGGGATCCATCCGGCTTCAGCAGAGCAGGCAGTGAGGGTTGGCAGAAATTCGACTCGATCGCTTTCGCAAGAGACCAGAAAGCTCGACTGCCAGTTGGTCTGTTAGAGAGCTTTTCGCCATTCTTAGCGATTCGATCGAGACGAGCCTTCCGCAATGCCTTTTTGTAGGACTTGGCAGCTTGGTTAAAGGCTCTCTTCTTCAAACTTACATCCGGAGTTTTGCGGGTTCGAGCATCAGCCCAAATGAGATATGCCGAATGTTTTCGGTCTTGAGCATGACCACATTCGGCATTAAACCATGGGCGAGCTTTGCCACCGATGGGTACGTCAGCAAAAGGTATAAAATACTCCATTGCCTGATGCACCACATCTGTTATAGCATCCGCGCAACTCGACGGATCCAAAGAAGAGAAGCAGACCTGCCGCCAAGGATAAGACGCAAAAAAGTGCCGCATCTCATCCCAATCTGCTGACTTGTATTTCCATACTCGCCTAACACCATGTGGTTCGAAAGCTGGTGGGGAATATGTAAATACAGACTTCACCAGACAGTGATCGGAGGTTCCCAAGGGGGACGTGACCTCTACACGATACCTGTCCGGATCAGTTGTCAGCAGAAGGTCCAGGCAATTGGCTGTATGGCCTACCACATCTGGCACCCTTGTCGCTTGCCTCACCAGCTGAAAGAAGTCCAAGGACAACGCAAAGTTCCGCGCTTCTCTTCCAGCATGGTCGGTCTTCTGGTACGGGAACAGCCAGTCCTGATGACAAGCATTAAAGTCCCCCAGAAAGACGAGCTGCGCCGAAGGGTACTGATACAGAGCCATATCTGCAGCCTCACTGAGATACTCAAATAAACGAGTTGTCTCCTGGTCACCGCTGTGCGAACGGTAGACACAGGAATACAGGATTTTTTCGTTTCCTGTGTCCACTAAAACCCATAGGGAAGAAAAAGTGGGGTCTTCAAGGTGACGGAGACGCTGAACACAGAGGTCGTTCCGCGCGTACATACTGACTCCGGCCCGTGAGCGAAAGTTGTGCTCTAACGAGTAACCGGGATAATCCAAGTATGCAGCGCTCAAAGGACATTGTATCTGCGTCTCCGTCAAAAAGAGCAAGTGCGGCTGCTCTGTCTCCAGGTGGTGGTGGACAGCTAAAAGATTTGAGTGCAAACCCCTGATATTAGCGAGGTGCACTTTATATGAGGAGGAGTGCAACCGCTGTGTAAACTTGTTTCTTTTTTTTAACTTTTTCATAAATAATAAATATAAAAGTGAATAGGGATGGGAAATGGCAGTTGAACGAGACGGTACGTATCGAACCCGACGTCGAAATTGGTGATGTCTTGCCACTGGGAGGCTAGCCTGGAGACTGCGGGGACGCCCGAACCCCCCCAAGGATCGCCATCGGGCCTCCTCGTCTGGTCGCCAACCAGCACAATGAAGCCACCCTGGGATTTTTCGCAGCTGGCGGGGCAGCCTTTCGTGGGTGGCTAACCCACTAATTGGGCCCCCAACTATCTGCGGGCGGCCAGCGGATAGCCGTCGCTTCGGATCGCGCTACCCTCCGCGACTAGACACCCGACAAAATAAACACCAACTCGACGTCAACCGGTTCGCCAACGTACCGCAGCTGTTCAGACCCATTTCCCATAAACAGCTTCATCGAGCAACGTGCCGGAACACGACTAGGTCGCTTTGCGGCACGACTTTGCCCGATGGGTGGTAACTTTGCCGGCGACCCGATGTTATGGTCTACCACCAAGAAAAAACGCTCTAGTGTTTTTCGCTATAAAAAATAAATGTTGTTAAGTTAATTAAATTTCAAAAGTTTTTTTAGTATATAATATAGAAATATTATATCTGTAAATATAGAAATATTATATCTGTAAATGATATAATATTTCTATGAAATATCATTTCTATGACAAAATATTTCTGTGAATATGGATAACTCTGAATTAAAACTTCTCAAAGTTCTAAGAATTCGCTTTCCTAAAGTAAAAGCCAAATGGATAATAATGTAAATAAAAAAAAAATATTTGACCATAATGCCTTCTGAGGCAAACGAAGACTAGAAGCCTCGATTCAATATTCTTACCATTTGGCCAACACTTTACTGCAGCATTAAAGTATCTTCATAAAATAGACAGATTGACGTCTATGTAATCTTGAGTCGACATTTATTCAATACTGAGTGATGAGTTTTATTCAGAACAATATTTTAAGATAGAATGACAGTAAAATTAACTTTTGAAAATGGTTAGAATTTATTATCTTATTAAAGTCTTTGATAAGTTTCAGTATTTTTTAAATTCAGTTTCCATGGCTGAAGTACCAAAGGTTTGATTTGAAAGGATTTTGTCACGTGGACAATCTTTCTGTGATCCACAGATTAGCGTTCTGAGCCTGAACTAAGGGATCTTATGCGGAACTTCTTTTAACGTAACACAACAATATTTATTGAAAGTAATAAACTCGTATGAGCTTTTGTATTTTTAAATATTTTACTAAGTGACTATATTGTATTGTACACATTTATATTTGGGTCACGCTTTTTTTTGTGATAAATGTGGTAGAATACGTACAAAGTGAGAACAGTACTCCATGTGTGGCCAAACCTTCGTTTTATAAAGCATGAGACTTTGATTCGTCGAGAAGTACTGCCTCGCTCATTGATCACTCCCAGTTTCTCCAAAGCCAACTTGACTTTGTTGTACCGCTAAATTGACAATCGGTCGATATTTCCAGGCGTGTTCTCGAAGAGCGATGATACGACAAATGGGTTTTTTTTGTGAAAACGCGCAAACTTGTGCCTTCTGGGCATTAAACTAAACAAGGTTCAGTTTACCCCATTCTGAAATCTTCTATAAGTAAGCTTCAACATATGACACAAGTATCTTTCGGCACTCATCAAAGTTTTCCCGAGGGAGTCATGAACTCTAGGGATATACTGCTGTATATAGCTAGCCCATATGAACGAAGCTTTTAAAGAAGCACGTTATACCATACACGATCGAAGGCTTTTGACATAACCAAACTAACTGCCTCTCCTTTACTTATAAAGGTCGCAGCCCATCGGTATGTTAGATACACCAGAAGCTCGGCCACTAATATACCATGGTGATATTGCCGGTAACGACCGGCAATATAGATTGCCTGTTAATGGATTAACTTGTAATTTTTAAGAGAAATCAGGAATTGGCGGTTTATAATAGTCTAGATTATTTTGGAGTGAAGATTTGTTGCCTTTTTTAGGGATTGGGTGAATAAGGGCACTCTCTTCAATGAGTTCAAAACAACGCTTTTTAAATAGGAATGCTAAAATAGATGTATCAGTATAGGAGTCAATCCAGAAGCACATGTTAGGAGGACGATTGGAGAAATAACATCCAGGCCGCTCTACTTATGAACTATCAACGAAAGTAGAGTTCGTCCTTTTTTTTTTGTCAGAACACAATGTCTGGCATTGATTTCTGATACCTTGAGAAAGTAGACGGTGTCTTTCCGTTGTCGTCCATAGTCGAATTTGAGAAAAAAATAGTGAAAAGAATATCGGTTTCAGTTACGTTCATTAAAATAGTAGTTCTAAAATGGATACAAAAAGCATACATATCTGCTTTCTAACACATATTACAAATTATGAGTCAACATTTTTCCCAACTTAGATAACACTGCCTCGTTGTTCGAGTGGTTAGCGCAGACGCCTAACGTGTCACGGTGCAACGGGGCTCGGGTTCGATTCCCGGCAGAGCACAGGCATTTTTGTGATGAGCATAGATGTCTGTGTTTCTGGGTTTGGTCGTTTATTAAATATATTCTCAGTATTTATATGTGTATTTCTATGTATTAGTATCGTTGTCTACACCCTTAACACAAGCAAATAATTTGCTTACTTAGGGATTAGATCAATGTGTGTAATTTGTCCCGATATTATTATTATAACTTTATAACTTTAAAGTACTATTAATACGTTTTATACAAATGAGGTAATATTAATGTAAAATGTTTATAAGTAGGATTGAAATTTAAGAAGGATTTTTATGACCCAAAATACGCGGCCAGTACGCGTTATACTGTCTAAATAAGTAAAGAATTAGAATTAATAATAAATTGTTTGTTTTATATTTATATAAACATAGAATTAAAAATCAACCTATACGGGCAGGGATTCCAACCGAATACCGATGCCGTATCGCTGTCCGCCTCGGTGAATTAAGCATTCGATATGTGATCGTCCTTATCGGGACGGTGGTGACATCTATTAGACTTCTTTCGAAAATTAGGTTCCTTTATTGGTTTGGTTTCATTTATTAGGTTTCCCAGAGGTTGCGGGTTCGAATCCCTACCCGTATCGGTTTATTTTTCATTTTATATTGATATAAATTTTAATAAGCTTAACATGGCTATACATGTTTATAGATGTTTGTTTCATATTATTTGTTCATTGTTAAACTTCAAAATTTCTAGAAATTTAATATTTTGCGGCAATTTCTTTTATTTATTTATAGATTTATAGACTTGAATAGGACCCTTATCGCCCTAAGATGTCTTTGGGAACAAAATCCGGCAATATGTATTATAAAGAAAGTAAATGTTGAGGAAAAATGGTTCCTTAGATCCTCCTTCGATCTTTTCTTAGATAATGAAGTTAAATATATCAATGGTTAGCCTATAGACAGTAGAAACTTATTCATGATGTATGCCAATGTCCTATAAATCTGTTTTTTTAATTTATGATAGTTTAGTTACACAATCAAAACATGTACAATACACATTGGCGTATTTGTTTATTGTTCAGTGAAATTGCTCGTCCTATTATTTTGAGAGCGTGTTAGTAACAGCACTACTGATATTGTCCTAACATTTTGTAGGTTGTAATGTTGTAATTTAGAATAATTGGATTAACAATAATATCAAGATTTAATTATAAATTAAATTCAATCAGACTATTGTAGAGTATAATAAATTTAAAAAATTTTATTGAAATAATTTTGCTATATTTTTAGATTTCTATAAAATATTTTTAACTCAAACTAGAATGAGTTCGAAGATATTAGAATTCACAGATTTGTAAGAAAACTATTTTTTCTTTATATTCTGTAATGTAATGGAATTACAGTTAGATGTATGTTTTTAAATCCATAATATAAGTATAACTGGAATTCTGGAATACAATATATATGTAACAAATATATGTATTTGTTCCCATGTTCCATATTTACATTTATTTATGGATTTAAAATATCTGAAATAATATTTGCAGTATATGCAGTGTGATTTTGTTACATATATAGTTATACAATAATCGATTGATTGATGTATTATAAATAAATTAATCTCTATATGTCCCCACAATTAGATTCAGCGGTCAGAATTAATAATCAATTTAGTACCATTAGTTTACTGAAGCGATTACCAAAGTCTCCCAGAGTTTTGTTTTGTAGCCCGTGCAAGTTGCCAAATCAACCGTGTTTATGATACCAAATTTCATATAAATAACGATATTTTAAATATAGAATTAAAAACTTAAGACATGCTATTTTGGAGACTTTTCGGCTTATTTTATGTGAAGCTTGAAAAAACTTATAAAACCTTTTAATCGAAATAATTTTATTCAATCTGAGATAATGGTATTTAATAAATAATAATTAATATTTTTTTCTGCAAAATTGGCCAAAAAATGTTGCCATTATGAAATAATACAAATGGTTAGTACAGTCGCGTATAAGTATATATATTGGATGCCTATAGTAAAACCTAAAGCTAAACTGCTTACGCTAAGCTCCTTACGACACCCAATCCTCGCCTTACTCTTTATACAAAGTCGTATTTCACGAGCTACCTTATATGAGTAACATAGGAATTCTAGTTGTTTTATTATATCCTGAAATATAACCTTACAAGGAATATAACCCAAATTCAGTCAATTGGTCTTCCGAATTTATTTTATGTACATTTTGTATAAAAAAATTTGAAATTTAATATTTTTACTTTTGATATCAATCACACACAGACACATAAGTTTTTTTTCAAAATTAAATTTTCAAAACAATAGACCAATTGTATCTTTCATTTTTATCTTAATGTATGAACTCCCTTAAATGCTTGCGTGAGATATTTAGTTGATAGTAACTATTAGACTCAGTAAGTAAAAAGACTATCCCCATTTTGTACTTTTACTTTTGAGGTACACTTCACTACACTAAATACAGTCTATACAAAAAAAATACTAAAAGTTTGAAAGCTGATTTTGTTTGAATGTGTTTATCATTTAAATTACTACTACGATTTTCTTATATCTCATAGAAAGTATGAGGAAAGATGAGAAGAGCATAACAAAATATTATATTTCAATCTTTGTGACCAATTTTACGAAATTCCTTTAAATAAATATACCTAAGTATTAGAAGTTCATCCTACAAAAATGTACTACGGCTGTATTTCACAAGGGAGGGGAAAGCTACTGTTATATAGATACACTATTTTTTGTGATGTTATTTCATTCTTATATAATAATATGATATTTTCGAATTTACTTAATTTTGAAGTTTCATCCATAATTACAATCATGAATATTGTATTATATATATATCACATGTCGCATTACGACCACATGTTTAATTCTCTGATATTATTTTTTTTCCTATTACGGTCGTTTTCATTGCATGTAAAATATGATATTTAGTTATTAAACCATTACAACCCTTCAATAAAAGAAATATACATTCGTAAGCAATAACATATATTGTTATCCGAATTAAATAACTCAAAAAAAATAGTAGGCAATATAAAACATTATTACGAAACTTATGTCACGTATTAATCATAAAGTTTAACAGCAAACGCGTATCCATTTAGTTTCATATCTAACTGTTATTAATATTACTACTGTGTATGAACTTAAAGTAAACATTGACTTTGTCAGATATATTGCGAGCGAGGCAATATTTGATTCTAGTTTTGAATAATTCCATTAAATATTGCATATAAAAGTATATACACCTTAATTATATTTATGTTCTTGATAGTACTTGTAGGTGTAAGAGCTAACTGTTTTATTACTTTTTGGTTTACGCACATCACCAAATTATTTCATCTGGTACCATAATGGATATTAAACTTTTACCACAGCGCTTTCCCAAAGGATTAAATTATGACTGGACCCTATTTCATTATTCAATGGATATGATGCTGGGAAGTGTAAATTCTTAGTGTTTGAGAAGTATTTTTGTTCCTTTCTGGTTAATTTGCGACTTAGGATATCATGAGGCTATCTACATTTTCAAGATATCAGATGAGTTTTCTTCGAGGTGATTCTAGTTCAATACGACATGGGTAACTTGAAGAAGAATATCGAAAATAGGAGGTAAAGAATAAAAATAACATTTAATCCGAGAGAACCAAGAGAATTTGTAAAAATTTGTGTCATTATATATAAAATTATCATTATCCTTACGGATGCGATATTTTTTAAGTTTTTTTTTATAAAAAATATATAGAATATAGAATGACAATGAATAAATGCTATAACCGAAAAACAGAAAGTTTTTAAATTACTCTTAGAAATGCAGAGACGAGACGAAGCTTCTTAGCATTCCATGGATTCACCGTGCGGGTGCCGGGCCCATCGCGTTGCAAGCAGAGGAGTGCAAGCAGTGCCTGGGACTTGCGACCCAGGATTAGGTTTAAGGGGCCCCTTTATTATACGCAAAAACGCTCACCTTCACCCTCCACACTCCTCTCCCTACCTAACCAAATTTGGAAAGAACCTACTAATGCCGCCTTTGAAATACGTTCTAGAAATGAACCGATGCTTGTTCTAGAAAGGCCAAGGTCTTTAAGTAGGCTATAGAGAGATTTTGCTGTTATACCTCTCGCTCCCACTTCTACCGCGTACAAACTTACTATAAATTTATTCCTGATCAGTTCGTTGGGCAGTTCGTAATACTTATTGAGCTTGAATGTGTGATCCCTTGGGATGTTTGTTTCCCAAGGAACAGTAAGCTCCACAAGTATCACGTGCCTCAGATGTTTTGAATACAGGAATAAGTCAGGTCTGGATGACGAAACACCAACATCCCTAGGGATTTTGTAATGCTTTTCATACGTGTCCATCATGAGAGTCCAATCAGGAGCCGCGCCTTATATTGAATAAGGCTTCGCTTTTGATTTTTTGGAGGAGCCTTCTTTTACGAATTCTACAGATCCTTTGGTGGTTGTTATACCCTATTTAAAAAAAAATACGTAAATTAAGGATTACATTTTTTTACATTTTCGTAGCATTTTATTATTCTTTACTAAAATTCCCATCAAGTATCAATGAGATACATATATTGAACACATTTGTAATCCATAGATGTAATTAATGATTAAAAAATAAAAAAAAGCTTTCTTATAAAATTACATTTACCCCATTTTATACAGATGTCAAAAATGTTATTAAATGTTTTCAAATAGAACTAGAATTATCGCGTAGGGGTTTCAATTTAGAGGAAATTAAAATTATCTTCAAAACAAAAAAATATTAATATAGTTGTAGGGTGGAATCTTAATCGGGGCACCCTCATATGGGGGGTTCCCCCGGGGTGTCACGATGAGTGCGAAAGCGATCCCGTGGCGTCCCACTAAGCCTATGAGGTCAACCGTTGGTTTTTTAATAATATTAAAAATGGCAGCGTCTTCTATGCTGCCGGGTAGTCAGACATACCCCCTTGGCCATTACCTTCCTGGCCGATGGGACGATGCATAACTCATTTTTCCAACGATAAAAAAAAGGGGTGGAACCTTTAATTGTCATAATAACTAGTTTACTTGTGACATTAATGTTTTTCTATAACCACGTCCATCTTATATTAGTGTTATATTGTTATGTATTGTTTTAACTGAACATAAATTTACTAATGAATGATTCTAATGTTTTGAGCGAAAGTCCACAAAACCGTTTAAATGAGAGTTCATTATCATCTCCCGGCTCTTTTCAGAGCGTTATCTACACTAAATAAAATTATATTTATAGCACAATTTAACTATTAATTAGAAAATAACCATAAAAAGCCCAAAAGTTGTATACTATTAAACTAAAACACTAAACTACTTTGTTATTTACAGCACTATATAAGAAATACATAAATCTTTGTTACTTCATAAGAAGTAAGTAGTTATATAAGTGAAACACTCGTCAGTAGGTTCTTAAAATGTGGCAAAATTATGTTGAATTTATTCAAATCTCGTTTACAAAAGCTCCCATTTACAAACCGTGAAAAAATATAGGGTTTTGTTAAAAATATTCGCATTTACATTCATCTTTTTGATATTTGCCTAAAAGCTTCTATTTTTTTTTAATTTTGTTTTAATATTTTCCTACGTACAATTACAATTTATCATATGTTTTCAATACAGTTTAAGCCGTGTTACCTAATCTATGTAAAATATTGTCCATCAAGGCTTGTTTTTTCCTAAAATTTACAATTTAATATTATAATCTGAAGCATCTACATTTTAATACATTACAGAATATCTTAATTTTTTTAACTTCAAACAAACAATACTTACTATGTTAAATTTATAGTAAGAAAAATTTTGTTGATATATACTTATCATAGTTGATCTTATATCGTGGCTATGGAGACGGAGGAGAGTAAAATCTGTGCTAAGTAATTGAGCGCTGCGGTGAAACTTGTCAATTCAGCCTTAAAGTCCTAGACCTAGTTACCAGAAATGGCTGGCTTTACTCTATTCGTTATCAAGCAATAGTTAGATACTACAGTAACGTCATAATGTGATTTTTAGTTTGTACATTATTTATAACCATATTTCTTAATATATACATAATACAAAATATATACGAATTTACATAAATTTAAAATCAAGAATATATTATTCTAAATAAAAAGGAAATTTGAATATATAAATCCACAAGAACATATAACAATATAGTAGAATATTATGTAAAATCAAAACCCTATGTCATAAATTGGCCATAATTTTAAGAACAAAGGGATATTTTATTGCCTCATTACTATAAGGACATTAAAATATAAAGGGCCAAGGGAAGGTTTTAATAGTCTTCATGTAGAATTGTTATATTTAGAAATTTTCTCTTTTTAATTTTACTTTTATTTATATATATTTAAATATATAAATAAAAAGAATAATATGTTATTTTATTTCTATTTAATAGAAATTTCATTATTGTTATATAGTTTTACTTAAAAGTGTTTGGAAAATACCGATAGAATTATGCATTTTCAAATGTAATTATATGTAACTAAAATTATCTATTTAATTTTTTTATAGTATTATAAGTAGAGTCTTATTGTGAGAGGATATATACATATCAGGTGGACAAATCATTGTCATATATTTTTAGTATATTTTTAATACTTGAATTTAAGTTCAAATTTATAAACCAGTGAACTTGGCCTTTTTCACAATTTTTGTAGGATCAAGATTTAAGCCTTAAGGTCATTTGCTTAGGCTATTTACATTATCTTCGTCAACCTCACGAGTAATATATAACATGTTTTATTAAAGCGCTCGAAAATTTTATTTCAATTAGTAACTTAACAAATAAAAAATAATTATACGAATCAAACTACTCCCGAATTAAAAGCACCCAGTACTGAAACTTTCCTTTTTTTTAATACAAAACGTTAAGTCAGTCAGGGTCACTAAGCACTACACCAACAGATCATCTAGCTGAGATATAATCTGAATAGCTGTTCAAAATTTATAGCAACACAGCTATTTAGCTGAGTTGGCAAGTTCACTGGAGCGCGCAATTACTTGGTTCAGATTGCATTCTAAAATTGCCACTAACACTTAACTGAGATTGGATTTAATCATAATATTTTAAATATTCCTTAATTTTATAATTGTTTAAATTTTGAGTACATTGTATTTATGACGTAATAAAGTATGTATTAAATGTAATTGTGTTGTTTAATATAGGCCAAGAGTTTCCATGTCTTTTAATGGGATTATTTGTAAAGTGGAATTATATAGAATCTAAAGAACTTTGTTATTTAAACCTAAGACAAATTTATAAGTAAAAGCCTGTATTCATTTTACTTCGTGTATTAATTAGTCGTTATCTTTTTATAGCGAGTATTACTGTGGTAATGCAAGATATACTCTAAAAATAAAAGCGCAACTAATTCTTTGTTGAGTGATCATTAGATGGGTTTCAGACTTCGCTAGATTTTAATGCTCGGACCTTATGGGATCAGTATTATTTATGTCTATAAATTCAAGGAAAGCTCTCAAGCTTATAAATAGTCCCCTTATTTCTTTTAAATGGAAATTTCATTACTTAATTAACACGCACAATATTTGGCCCATTAAGCATTGTCCATGACGTCACATGTCGTTGAACGTCTTTATTGTTCTATTATTATTATGTCATAAAACAATTTATATAATAAAAATTTCTCTGACCACACCAACTACTAATAAATAAGATTTTTTCAAACATAGATACGAATAATAAACCATTAAGCGCACAGACCACGAATTACAATATTATTATAATAATGTTTCTGTTTCAAATAACGAATTCTCAAAAAGACTGTATTTTGTCTAAATCCAGAAATCGGCTTTCTAATGTTTTACCGTTTTTTGTTTATTTGGATTTGATTCCGGATTTCAAGGAATTCAAGGAGGACTATCGAAATCTGAAATCGTTATAGTTCGAAGAAATTCTATATAGATCAAAGAAATTATAAGTATAAACTTACTTAGGTACAGTTCGTAGGTACGATTGATATATTTATTTATCGACAGATAAAAATATATAAAAATACATACATAATTTGTTGTTACTATTCGTCTTTATAAGACTGCGTTCGAATTGATGTTTGTTTCACAATATTATTTTCTAATTTTTCCCAATAACATTTGACGGATTAACGGAAGTTTTTGTTTAATGATAATAAGAAGAATAATTTATAACAGACCATATAATAATTTTCTTAAAGAAGTTCATTTTACTTAAATATCACAATGAAGATACATAATGATTAAAATATATTTCAAGTTCATATTGGAAATTCGTTGTTTTGGACTTGAAAGTTATTTATAACTTAGAAAGACGTAAATTGGTAGGAAACTTGTAGAGAAATTGATCCCGTTTAATCCAGACTCATTCCAAACTTCAAATAACTATTGAAATGATCCAACCACACTTTCAAAATATTATGCTCAAGTAGATAGGAATCGTTATAATAATAAATTTTATTTAAGGATATAACTTTAGGATACAACAATTTGTAGTAATCTAGCTCATGTGTTGATAAAATTAAATATAGTATTCTAATAAAACAAAACAAAAGGTTTACAATTTCTGACTGTTAAGTAGCATTTTGTAATGCGCTTTACAATTAGCAAAATGGCTGCGTCATCTAATGAAGTGCTATGGCTCCTACTTCATTTATATCCTCAATTGTTTCGAATTATGTTCACAGTTAATATTGTAAATTTCATGTAAGAATTTTAATGGACCCTAGGGTTAGCTAATAATTAAACTTTCGTGAACCATGATGACTATTTAATGTATATTTATTTAGCCTGCTGTATTTACATTAATTAATCGGAAATTGCCTAATTAGCCGGCTACATAAATATAAATATACATATAAGGGTAGACTATAATTAAACTGTTTGAATTTTAATTATTTCAAGTTTGTACCTGTATTTACAAATACATTGGGAATAAACAGTTTTGTACAGACTTCACCAAAACCTGTTGGTTACAAAGAAATATAGACTTAAATTTGCATTTGTTTGCAAACTAGCACATATAACACATTTATTTATATTTGTGATCATTTATAGATTTGAGTAAGTATTATTAATTTTTGAAAATATCTTTAAACATGTATAGCCATGTTAATTTTTTACATTCTATATTTATATAAATTTAAGTATTATTAACTTTTTATCGTGTCTAAAATGTAAAATGTTATTTATGACATTAAAATTTGCATGCAAAATGTTCTGGATTGAAATACTTTTACACCGTTCGAAACGATTTCGATATCCGATGAAGCTTACTGCTATATTATGAATTCTTTATTCTTTATGTTTATATGCAATACTCACATAAGACTTATAGTCAGGTTAATTACATGCGAATTGGACTGTAATATTGTTTACTCTTTTTGTATGATTTCTTGTAGTAAAATAGGTCCTAACTAAAGATAAGAGTTAAATACTATTAACACAAAATGTATCAATACATCAAATTTAATTTGGTTGTCGAACTTACGAGGAGTTTAAAACAAATTCAAATTTCCAAATTCAAAAAAGTGTATAGTAACGAGAACGTAGAGGTCTATTATGTATACGTTTATCCATTATTCTAAATTAGAGTTTTTAACTTATTAAATAGTTTGTCTTTCAATTCTTCATAATTTAAGAAATTATAAAGTTCTAGCATTAGATAAAAAATCTTAGGCTTGTTTATTTTTTATTATGGACACACCTTTTTATTTACTATCTAAAACTATAATAACGTTTCAAGTGGCGGTTATCATCTTGAAAGTAATTTCACACAACCTTTTATTGGTAGAATTGGGTTTTGTTATTGGGTTAGGACCCTAACTAATTCAAAAGTTTGTACGTGCGTTTAGTATTTATTTAATTATACGTCCCTCTGCCTACTAAGGGATTACAGTGTGATTATGTCATGTCAACTTTGTGTATATAATTAATTATTTTGTAAATATATATTGTTTTAACATTGTATATCGATCTCAACATGAAATTATTACAAAATTGCGGATTGCAATTATCATAAATTAATTTAAACAACATTTAAATGTTAATTGGGAAAAGATAGATGTTGCATCACGATTCATTTTCGAAAACGGATCACAAAAGTTCAACGTCAAATAATAATATATTGGCTTTTTTTATTAACAATGATATTAATTGCTTATTGACACTTTTATAAATTTCTAGTACTTTTTACTACTTTTTTTTGTAAATGTTTAAATTTTGTTCCTACCGTTTTATTATATTTCCGTGAATGAAAAGCACACAATTAAATAAAACTATTTCTTACAGATTCAGCTCATATTTTATGAAATTTACAGTTTAAACTCAACCTGATGTTTCGATTGCAGCAATTTTGCAGAAATCATTTTTTCGGGAATATAAAATGTAGGTGTATCAACAAGACAATTACTTAATTAGTTATTTACCTCTAACGGTTTTAAGAATGTGGGCAGACAAGATAAGAATTTTACTGGATTGTATAATGTTGGTATAATCTAAAGGTGTTGCTTAGACCGGGTTTGTGGTTTAACAAATCTAATATTCTTCTGACCTCGATGTAGGGTCTATCCTTGATATCCGAGATTCCTTAGCTTTTGTATGGATGTACTTCTTTATGTGACCAATATCTGACAATGTACAATCAAAATCCAGTTTATCCATTAAAAATATGTATCTTAAGGTTTAAAAAAAATGACATTATATTAGCTGCAAAGAATCATTTTCAACATGTAGATACAATAAAAAAATCTAAATTGTTAACGTTTTAATAACCCAAGTTTTTGCGATCTGTCGCTATAAAAGCAATTAATAATAATCCCTGGGGCATCTCGCATTGCTATTGACTTGTGAATAAATCACAAGAATTGTATAGGTTTCAACATTAACAAAAAATATTTAGTATGTTTACTATAACCTATTAGGTATAATCCATTTAGCAGTTCCAATTGATCTTACAACTGAAAATGAACATACAAACTGACAAAAATATCAAATAAATATTTATATAAAGACCGTGTTATCTATTTTTACCTTGATACAATCTTACAACTGAAAATACTATTTGTTTGTAAATAATACAAAGTACAAAAAAGATATATACAATCTTAAAGTTATTGTACTCGTAACATAAATTTTCACTTCAATCGTATTTATCTCTTGAATAATAAAGCGGTCCAGTGCTGTTATTATTCTAGGAGCAAGAGCTTTGCTAAAAGCGGAATATCAATTACCTCATCATTATATCGATTGGATATCATGATGCTAACCTACTTATTTTAAAACGATTGTTGTGAAATAATTTTTAAATAATAATAATATCTCTAAACCAAATTATACACATTAATATAACCCCTAAGTAAACAAAATATTTGCTTGTGTTAAGAGTGTAAGACAACGATACAAATATATAGAAATACTCTCAGTGAATTTGATAAACCAAACCTAGATATACAGATATCTAAGCGTATCACACATGCCTGTCCCTGTCGGGAATCGAACCCGAGTCCCATTGCATCGCGATACGTTAGGAGTCTGCCACACACACTCGACCAACGGGGCGTATAAAATAAACTAGTAGAAATAATTCTTAAGTTTTCTAGTTGCATAACAATAATAACATATTGTTCTATAAATTACTCATAATGCTTAGTTCTTAATTTGAATTACATAGACAGTTCCTACATTACATCTTATAAGACATTACACGTATTAATAGCAAATTCGGAAAATAATGAAACGCCTACAATACTCGACAAAATGAACGTATTGTTCGAACACCATTGGGACTTGTGTGAAATATTATTAGAGGCACAGTTCAGTTTCTTATTTATTATAGTAATTCAGTAGTGTCTCGAAATACCAGTTGTTTACACTAAATAATGAAGTTAAGGGAGCTTCAG